>OZ023283.1:16460450-17660450 GCA_964007245.1 Hypomecis atomaria
GATCTAAAGGCAACTGCAGAGCTTGTATTGACATGGATCACATAAAGGTCGATCCATGCTATGGAAGTGAGGCCTCCAGTTCCTCGCCCTACTCTACTTATAAGGCAAAGTCGCTATGTGGCCTCAGACACATAAAAACTATAAAACCGCGCTTTCGATCCGGACTGGAACCCAAGCTAGTTTCTATCTGGGATGATATTAACTGCGTACATTCGCACGAAAACTCACATCCATTTATGATTTTTGCTAAGATTGGGATAGTGTGCGGAGCGATAAGCGTTTAGGTACACTTTACAAGGATCCTCCCGGAAATCAGAACTATTAGATAAAGTACGGAAAAAGTTCCTGAATTTTTCCTCTTTAAACTAGTGCCTTTGCTTTGCGAGAGGATGGTGCAGGCTGATAATGATTATGACTAGTAGTGTTTCGTAGCTTATAGACGAAACTCAATGCCTTTGTTATCCAAGATTGCAAGGTTTAGACTTAAAAAGACATATTTTTAGGGTTCCGAACCTACCCAAATGGTTAAAACGGGACCTGTTACTATTTAATTGTGTTGTTATTAGTGGTGACTAGTCTCATATCTTACATATAGAAAACTATGTACCTATCTAAAGTTAGAATTCTTTTGCTAAACATTTCTACAAAGAAATCTTTCTATCAATACGCCTACGTAAAGCTTAATTTGATTTAAAAATTTAAAGATATGTAGGTATAGCTTCGGGCTAAAGTACGGCAAAAATAAAAATAAGAGAACAAGAGTCCTTTGCTTTTGTAAAATAAGAGGTAAAACAAAATCTAAAAAAACTAGTCTCTTTGCGCTAACTAGTTAAGTTTTGTGCTGTAAATTCTAGTCTTGCTAGCTGGTCAAAGCTTGTGAAAATTAAGCGCTTCGCCCTTTATGCTTAATAAAAGCTTTTATTTTCAAAGGATCTCTCCCGAAAATAGATTAAAATCGGAAAAGCCGACTATTTTCGAATAAATAGAGTTCATTTACTCTCTCAGACTATGTATGTATGTATACGAAAAGATACTCCTTTGTCTATAGGTACTAAGACTACAGAACATTTAAAGAGGCGGCGGCGTCTACACATTTTCCGAGGGTTATAAAAACATGCACAATTTGTTCAAAACGTTCACGCTGGACAGTGAGTGATTATGACAATAGATGTAATTACTAAAATATTGTTAAAAAAAAGTACAGAGATTATTATAAAACAGATTATAAGACATTCAAAGATAATTTTATACCTGCTGGAAAGGACATGTTCTTTTTTGTATGGGACTTTGGCTCAATGACGGGCTCTAAACTATAATAGGGAGAAAAATCAACTTAATTCGATGAGGCATAGTGTTTTTTAATCGAACAGTCAATTAAAAAGCAAACAATTTTTTTTGCTTTGCGTTATTGCCATATTAACCGCTATTAAAGTCATCCACCATGTTGTGGATCATGGATGTAAGAAACGAGTTAATCGGCAACAAGATTCAAAATCTGCAGATTTAAATGTCACGATTGTCCAAAAAAGCCATCGCCAGATCTGTCAGGTTTGAAATATATCGAAGTCCATTATCGTAACCATGTCGTAATTAATAAGAATTGAATTGTCGCAAAGGCAACGATATCACAATGCATTCGTACATTTAAAGCCGAATGAGATAAAACAATAGCAAACCGTAAACAGTATTCCCAGTTTCTATTTTCTTAGTTCCCAGAAAAATGAGGCGAAATTCCAATAACAAATATAATGCATGTAGTAGGATGATTTGATACCTACATTGTATTTCGCGATCACTAAGATTGAAAAATGTCGTAGATCATCTCAAAACAATTATGCGTGTTTTCGCGAAATTCCTTAGATATTTGCGACAAAACTGTTTTAAATCATACTACGACACTCATATTTAGCATAAAGATCCTTTATCATTTTAAAATAATAATGCCTCATGGTCCATAAAATAATATAAAAAAATCCCTGCGTTTAAATTCAATTACCAATCGAGTTAAAATTCCCCGTGATTCGGGTGATTTTCCACAAAGCGGCAACGCTGAAATTAACTTTTACATTCTTTAGGTACACTAGATGTCGGAAAATTCAAATCATGGGTTGCTAGGCCTGCGATAATGATAAATGTTTTGCTTTTTTTCTAAAGCGTTTGGATTTTTTTCAGTATTTTTTCATGATTCGTCATATTTTTGTCTATAAGATAAAAGCAAGCCAGGTATGGGCCAGGTTTGAGAACATCACCTTTATTACAAACTCGATATTTTTCCAGCAATCACAATAACAATAAAATATGACAATTTATAAATTGTTTAAAAAAGTTAATAAGCATACATTGACGTCCTGTTCCACTATTTGGAATAGTCGCAACGCAAAATGTATATAGGTAGGTAGGTACATGGTACATACAATACAAATCCCAAAATGTGTTACTTTATGATTTGATTCCTGTGATTCAATGACATTTATTGAAGAGATCTTCGTAACGCTTGTCTTGAAGTAATGATGTACTCGACCTCCTCGTATCTCTATCAACATATATGACGGCTGAGACAGAGTAGTGAACTTTACAGAAAACCGATCCTTAATTCCATTCACGCAAAATTTAAATTATTCATAAAATTATAGTGAAAAGTTGAGGTTATTCAGCCAAGCCAAATTACGTGACTTAAATTATTATAAAAGGGTTTGGTGACAGTCAAGCGTTTTTAGTAAAATTGAAATGTATATTAAAATTAGATTTACGTTAAAAAGAAAGTTTTATGACTTTGCAGACTTAACTTTTAGTTCTTTTTTTCAACCCTGATACGATTCATTAACGCTTCTATTAAAAGTTTGCTTCGAAATATTTTTGATGAAGAAATATACTTAATTGTTTTACAAAAATAATTTCGATGTCACCATCAAACAAGAAAATTTAAAACTTGCTAACCTACCGAGCTGAGACCTACGAATCAATTCTAAAAACACCTTCAATCAAGTCTGCATTCAAATAATAAGAAACACCTTTAACATCTGCGTGATATTAGTACACTTTCCGACATTTAAACTACGAGTAGCTATTTCCTTGAGAAGAACAAATCGATCCGATGTTCCGTTGCTACGTGAAAGAGTCAGCAAACACACTTACGGAATTACAATTATTATTAGTAAGCTACAGACAAAGATGCGCACGTAAACTTAGTACATCTCTCTTTTTACGTCGAAGGATTAACAAGGACTAACTGATGAGAAAACTGGGTAGGTACTTCAGTGAAATAGGTCAAGTAATTTCTTATGCTCCCAGCGTTTAATCCAGTCAAGCCACTTAAAAATGGATCCATTATAGAAAATACATTGAAAATAAGATTAGCACATTAACTCAGGATATTACTTTGCACATAAATTCAAATCGCTAAGTATGAAACCTGAAAAGAATATGTAGTCAAGAGCGCGCCGCAACTCGCTCATCATAAATTTCCGTAGATAGATGAATGATTTATGATCCTTCTCCAGTTGAACTCCTCATGCCTGAGGGTCGTGACCACCAACTACCAAGAATTACTTACTCTGTGATGGTTTTATGCCATTGTCCTATCCTATCGCCGTAGGCATGAAACGCCCCGCGGACTAACGTACTCGTATCTAACGTAGAGGGGTGCGAATCTGCTCGGACCAACGTATCGAACTCCGACCTCGTGACCTTTTGCCATCGACTGTACCCGTAATCGTCAACTTTTCCAGGTAATCTCCTTTGTTCCTAGCAATGTGGCCAAAGTTGTCCAGGACACGTTTAATTCCGATGGTAGAGAGCCTACTCGTGACCCTGAGGTGATTTAAAATAAGGCTAAATCGTTTATGTTGACACTAGTGTTCTTTTTCATTCAAATTAATTCTTAGACTCCTGATAGATACGACGATGCCGTATCAACTATTCCGGGAAATATTAACTTTTAAGTGAGACAATTATTTACACTCCTTTGGTACATATTATTATGTTACAGCTGTGCTTTCTTGAGTACTTTCTCAGTGATCTTCTATATCATACGATTCATATAATATTTAGAACAAAAAATAGCACTGCTGAATATATTTTGCCCTCTCGCAGCACTTACGTACGTATCACGTAGATCTACTATAGTTTTCTTATAACAAACTTGACTTTGTGATTACGCCCGCTATCTTATCATATTCTCCTGAGAGTCTGGAGGAGAGACGATTTTACATTTTCTTGGGATAAAAAGTAGAAAAAATAAAAGCAAAAAATATATTTCTAATTCATTCTATCCTGCTCGTCACGTTTGATACATGACACATGACGACGGATGCGATAAGGATAGTAAATAGTTTTTAGGGACTGCGTGTCCTTTACTGATGATATTTTACTATGAAAATACAGTACTTTTACTACGAAAATAAAATACATGCTCATAGCGTTTTTTGAGATTTGACATAGTAAGTCTACGTATGGGGGATCGTGTGTGGCATTTAGAACTGTTCGCTACCGTCGCACATATTAGGTACACGTTATGTTTTGCTTTAACTGTTTAGCCATTTAGTATTAAAAACTCTGACGCCAGGCTCACCACCTAGCCTATACGAATTTAATTTTACATAATAAATAATATACAAACACGAGTAAATACGAACTTGGAAGGTTCATAATTTTGAAATGTTTTGTAGTCACTTTTTTAGCATACATAGTTTTGTATGCATAATTGCATAATATATTGAATTGTAAAAATAAAACGGTTAGTGTTTGTAGTCTGATAGCAGCTATTGTGATATAATATTCTAAAAATGTTTGTTTAATCAATAAAATGACATGTCCATTTCAAAGCATCAATATCAACAGTTACTCGTAACTTCATGTCATTGTCATATTAAAAAACAAAAAATGGAAGCGACGAAACCTCAAGGTACATTTTTTTAAAATAATCCGACCGCTTTATGCGAGTTGATGTTTTTCAAAGTACAGGGACTTAGAGAGGTGTATTGATTCATCATTATGAACAACTTTTAGCATGGGACCAACTTCTGTCTTGATTTTTTTTATTTGTTCTGAGGTTCCATACAAAAAAAATTATCGATTCTTAACAAAATGGAACAACTGATTTATTTTCCCGGTTTCTGGATTAGCCTCATAGTACACGTTGCTCATGATGATGAGTATAATTATTTTTTAAAGTACCTATGTTTGTCGTGTAGCGCTCATAGCGTAGTTTGGCTAGGTGTCCGTTAGCGATCTGGCACGGTCAGTCTTCGGATGGGTGACCGCGGGTGGCATTTATAACTGAGCGCTACCGTGGCTCGGATGACATGTTTAATTGTAGGTCCCAGTTATTTTAACCGTTTAGCCATGACTGAGTCAGGCGGCTTAACACACTTGACACCAAGACTAGCCACCCGGCTTATACAAACTTACTTATATTTGTCGTCTTGCGACACACCCGGGGTATAGCTTCAAAACTATTTTGAAATTAGTAAAATGTACAAAAATTAATATCACTAGTGTTCAGTTAATAATAATTCTGACACTAATAAGCCAAACGCGGGACACCTGAAATAAATCGACTCAAAGGATTTTCGTGTTTAATGTAGTTCTCAAAGATAGGATCCCATTTCTATCCGAATCTATAAGGTTTACGTTTATAATCGGATTATAGATAGCTCCAATTTACGGGACGCAGGACGATGCTGAAAATATATTTTGTATATTGATAGCGACAAAGAGTGTAGTACCTCCCTAATTCTTTTACTAGACTTGTTAGGCTTCACGATGACATCGATGTAAAATACTACAACAATTTTAAACCCGAGTGTCCTAGTACGTATAATGACATATTGTGAAACCATATTTTCGTTGGGTATTTGATAGATTTGCAGGTACGAGTATATTTGCTCTTGAAAAAAATCCCTTGTGAAATGTCTTTAGCCATTTTTGTTTGCAGTTGTGACTTTAAAATAATTTAATTATAAATACATTAGTTTTTACACATTATTATAACTCAAAGAAATATCCTGTCATATTTCGTCCTATATTAATCTCTCTCCATCCTAAGGTTGCCTGGAAGAGATCACTATTAGTGATAAGGCTTCCAGTTCTTGGTAAGTTGTAATATGTGTGAATGAGTAAAGAGTCTTAAATTCGCACATATGTACTGTACCATACCAGCCTTTTTTAATAGTCCACTACAGGACGTAGGCCTATCCACGAAGGGTGATTGGGCCATATCCACCACGCTGAATGCGGGTTGGTGGATTCACATACGCCATCGAATTTCTTCTACGGACGTATGCAGGTTGCCTCACGATGTTTTCCTTCACCGAAAAGCCAATGGTGTGAAATTCCATTCATAAATTCCAAAGAACTCATTGGTACGGGACCGGGGTTTAAACCCACGACCTCACGATTGTAAGGCGCTTGTCACTACCTCTAGGCCACCACGGTCTTTTTTGGAATGGAATATCTAACTGTTATAAATACGAATTTATGTATATGTGTCCCGTAAATAGATTGCTTTTGACCAAAACTGTAACGTTTTATCGTTCAATGTAAGTACTCAAATCCCATTATACGATCTGGATTAATTCCATGATAGCTCGATTCATTGAATAAACCAATACAATTTTAAATTTAATCCGAACAATATTTGCAAATTTCGTTCCATCTACTACTAAAATAGGAAAAGTTTTAATTTCTCTATGTTAGAAGCGGTGTCCCAAGCGCGAGCTAAAGTGTTATGCTTATCTACATTTATATCTCTCGTACTCTAGTTTTCCCTGCTCTAGTATGCTCGCCACCGCTCTATTATGCTCTAAAATTTTATTCATTAGCAAAAAGTGCAAAAATAATCCCAAGTTGGCGGACTTTCTTGTGAAACGCTTTTGTCTCTTGTTCAGATCTTCGACAGTGGTTTTTCTTATTTTCAAAAGTGGTTTTGTTTCAAATGAGTTTTTCCTTAAATGGGGCCTGTGAACTCTGTACAGTTTGAACTGAATTAAATGCATATATTTCCGAAAACATGTTAAAATCAACAATGTTAATATAGAATAGAACACTTGCTAAGTAAAAAAACAAACAGTTGTGGTTGAATTTTCAGAGCAGAACATTCAGAGTAATGTCAATACTAAAATGTCGAAAAATTATTATCACGTCCTGCCATAGAAAAATGTCGTTATCGCTCAACTGAAAGCTTGATGGAGCCACTGATATTTACATAACTACTGATATTTTGCAAAACCTTGCCTCAAGCAAACGCCAAGTTTAGTTTTTAAAATACAAAGTAAATAATGAAATAAAAATTCAAAATTGATGTGTTGCTTTTCATCTATCTGTTGACATTGAACCTCAAACTCTTTAGTATCGTTAAACTTATATGTGACAGCATGATGCGGCAAATGACTTATAAAAATATTTTGTGTATTAAATCCACGCAAAATGATCCTTAACGCATCGAATAGCAGTCTTATAATATATCTCGGCTTATTTCGAGTGGTACTGCGCGTTTAATGGACTGCGTTGAATTGGACTCATCCCTTGAGGGCAGATATTCAATGTCAGTGTATGAACTCTTGACATTCGACTATATCATAAATGCTAATTTTCAGCATATACGAGGGTCAAACTGAAAGTTCTTAGAACTGGCCACTTATAAACAATATAATAAAAAAATAATTCTATAATTTGAAAATAGAACTCTTTGCCAATATTACTGAGTATATACTTCATTCATTTGTCATTTGTTTTACGATTTGGCGGCAAATTGAAAATTGTCTGTGTCACGTCAACATGAATTTAACACGAGAAAATTTTCGTGCAATGATTTTTTATGACTTTCGATGTCATTTAAGTCAACAAGAAAGTTATGATAGACTACGATTGGCCTTTCACGATGAAGCCCCATCTCGTGCGACTGTTTACAACTGGTTTAATGAGTTTAAACGTGGTCGCACTAATCTCACTGATGATTTACGTGAGGGACGGCCTTCTACGGCGACGACTGAAGATAACATCTGTGTTGTGCGGCGTATGATAGAGACTGACAAAAGAGTGACCTATCAGCAGATTCGGACAAGCTTAGGCATCGGTATGAGTCAAGTGCACAAAATCCTACACGAACATTAAGCGGTCAGGAAGCTTTGCGCCCGGTGGATACCTCATAATTTGACTGAGGCTCAAAAACTCCATCGTGTGGATTGGTGCCGTAAAATGATTGAAAGATTTAACGGAGGTGACTCAAATGCTGTGTTCGACATACTAACAGGTGACGAAAGCTGGATTTACTGTTATGATCCTGAAACCAAAAGACAATCTGCTCAGTGGGTGTTTCCTTTCGAGGAGTTGCCAACTAAAGTGAAGAGAGATCGAAGTGCGGGGAAAAAAATGGTGGCCTCGTTCTTTGGAAGGATAGGTCATTTCGCGACAATTGTGTTAGAGGATCAAAAAACAGTTTCTGCAGAATGGTACACTACCAATTGTTTGCCACTTGTCTTGGAAAAAGTTCGAGAGAAACGACCTCGCAGTAGGATCCTCCTTCACCACGACAACGCCTCATCGCACACCGCCAAGCGAACGATCGACTATTTGGCGACATCAAACGTTGAATTACTGGGTCACCCGCCGTATAGCCCCGACCTCGCGCCTTGTGATTTTTATTTATTTTCAAAAATTAAAGAAAAACTTAAAGGAAAGCGGTTTATGAATGCTGAAGAAGCGGTGGCTGCGTATCGCGATGCCATTGAAGAGACCCCTAAGGACGAGTGGGCAAAGTGCTTTTCCCAGTGGTTCCATCGCATGCAGCGGTGTATTGACGTGAATGGACAATATTTTGAAAAGATATAATAAAACTAATAACTGGCTAATGTAATCAGTTTTTGATTTTCTAAGAACTTTCAGTTTGACCCTCGTATTTTCAGCTTTGACACAAGCATTTTGCGTTTATCGAGCCGTGAGAAATCAGCACGTTTCTAGATGTTTTTTAGGGTCCATACCCATAGGGTAAAAACGGTACCCTATTACTAAGACTCCGCTGTCCGTCTGTCTATCTGTCTGTCTCCAGGCTGTATCTCATGAACCGTTATAGCTTGAAAGCTGACATTTTCGCAGACGATGTATTTCTGTTGTTTCTAAAAACAGAATTAAATTAACATTTAAGGGGGGCTCTCATACAACAAACCTGAATTGTTAACCATTTTTCGCTCGATATTAATACTGGTAACAGGTAGATGCTTGAAATATTCACAGAATAATTATTTGTATATTAAATTCGACAATAAATAGTTAAATTAAAATAAAATAAATATTCAAGAGGAGCTCCCAAACAGTACGGAACCCATCGTGCGCGATTCCTACTCGTACTTGGCCGATTATTCTTTAACCTTTTCAATTTCGTGCAACGTATTAGCGTTTCTAATAATATTTCGATAACTGATGATAAATTACTCGGGGAAAATGCAAAAAATTGTTAAACCTCTTACGAATTCTTAATGATTGATGGTTCTGCAAAGGTGTGCAAAACGAAGGTGATTTATTGAGGTACCAATTATCTCCTTGGGTGAAATTTATCAAGATGTGATTACTTAGTAAATAACCAGCAGTTTATGTTTGTCGATTATATTTTAAGTAAATAGGCTACAAATATTGCATAACGGCCTAGTATGATACAGAAATCATGCCGTGGAGAAGTTTTCCTATAGTTCTAATAACTTCCAGAAGTTAGGTTAAAAACATTTTTTCAAGATGACGTGTCAGGAACGCATTCTCTGAACGGCCGAACTATAGTTTCCAAGCAATTCATTTTAACGATAACATGTTTGATAACTTCTGGAAGTTAATAGAACTTTAGAAAAACTTCTCCACGGCATGATTTCTGTATCATACTAGGCCTTTATGCAATATTTACATCAAACATGTTATCGTTAAAATGAATTGCTTGGAAACTATAGTTCGGCCGTTCAGAGAATGCGTTCCTGACACGTCATCTTGAAAAAATGTTTTTGGCCATATCTCGGAAACTATATATTAAGTACATAGTTTCCGAGATATGGCCAAAAACATTTCGCATCTTTTGTTTCCAGTAAATTTTATTTTATACAATAATGATCTTAATGTTTTTTGCCCTTAAGTACATAGTTTCCGAGATATCGGCCAAAAACATTTTTTCAAGATGATGTGTCAGGAACGCATTCTCTGAACGGCCGAACTATAGACATGCCAATGAAGAAAGCGGCGAAGCGGCAAGAAACTCGAATTAAAACGATTAGAGTATTACATTTTGGGGAGATTTTTAAAATTAAAAGAAACTCGAATTAAAACGATTAAAGTATGACTTTTGGAGAGATTATTAAAATTTGTACAAAAAATACAAAATAGTTTATTTCCACAGCAAAAATACATAGTTACAATTAGGTACCAGGGGGCTTCAAACTCGGCTAAGCCTGTATCTAGCCTGTATCTTGATGTCCAGGGTAGAATTGTTGTGCGCGCTTATCAAGCAATCTTGCAATTCTTACATTCAGAGAAATTAATTGTCGTTGAAATAAAGAACTTCTAAAAATCACGTCACAATGAATTTAGACCACAAATCGATCCATCGTGGCTCGATATTCATGCAAATAGATGCATGAAGAGATTAACATACGACCATACCCATTGCGTATTGACAAATTCAGTGACCTTTATTTTGTTTTGCCTAAAGCAGTGCGAAACGTTCCAACGTTCCCAATTTACGAGTCGAATAGGACGTGAAAAAGATAACATATTTCCAATGACTTCTGGTCCAAATCAATTGTAACGTATGTATTAGTAGTTTAGTTTTAATAGTTGAATCTCTGTTAAGCTCCTGACGAAAAAAGACAAGGCGTTAAAGTGTTAGACGTGAGTTTCTATGTAGCATCATAGCTCCCAAATAAATGGACCGATTTCGAAGTTTATTTGGTTTATAGCGGATTTAATTGAGACGGTTCTTTGTTATATTTTAATAGTATTTTCGTTCGTTCTGATTTTCAAAATTTCTAATTTTACATTCTTTGGTAAGTTAAATAGCGGTCTGCGCAAACCAAATGCAGGCGTCTCTTCAAACCGAAATACTCTCATTAACGCAGTTGCGGTTAACTCAAGCCAGCAAGGGGGCGTGCACGTTGATGAGTGTGAATTTGGCAGGAGTTGTTAATTATACCGATGTCAGTGTCGATCGGGATTCCTCGCGGCTCGAGGCGAAATTACGAGGAGCGACTACGCTTCGTTTAACACGCGTTCGGTATAATGATGTCGTAAAAAAGAAATTCTGAGGTCGGATTTTATTCCCTTTGTAAATTTTACACCATGAAAGTTCGTGTTATACGGTGTAAATGTTACGTTGTTACATAATAACAACGTAAGGGGTTTAAAAGTTGACCTTTTAAAATTTGATGCGATTTTACATAATAGCGTGACGTTTACTTCATTGGGTAATTATATTTTAACTGGGAATAAAATTTGGTGTAGGTTTTATTAAGTTTGTACTCAGGTACTCAGCTCACTTTTAAATTTTGAAACCTGTTTGCTCTATATTTAAAAAAGACATGTAAAACGTTCTCAACACACATAGAAACAGCAATAAGTACGAAACAATAACATTTTATTAACACAAAAGAAATATCAGAAGTACATAGTACTTAAAACAAACAGTACAAACAGTCTTATTGCAGAGATCAATATATTTCTAACAGCTTTTTCTACAACTTGGTAAAGCCCATCCGTCTCACCACAAAAGTTTTACGCACGCTTTAGACAATGTTTAACAATGCAATTTGTACTGTTATACATGTTGTTGCAGCAGTGTTAAAATCTTTTGTGGTAAGTCAGTGTAAGTCTTCGCTGTTTGTACAAAATTTTAGAATTGTATGCATTTTCTATGACATATTGTAGAGGTATAAAAATTGTTTTGGAGGTGATTACGAGTATCAGGCTATACGAAAAGATAGTTTCAAATTGTGCTCTACTGAACACACTCTCCAAAATGTATCTGATAAAACTGATACACATTTTATTCGATATTGTGCGTACATTTCAGGAAATACAGACTCCAGTAGCTAGTTTCATACCCTTACAGTGCGTATAAAAGAAGTTTAGTACCAGTTAGGTGATTTTCAGGAAAAACGAAACGCTCAGAGATAATCTTTGTTTATAGGGATAATGTAGCGAAATCACGTTGCGTGTATCTAAATGGGCAGTTACTTGGAAATAGTGATAATGGCATTGGGACAGAATGGGGCCCGGCAGCACTTCTTACACAAGGTTATTTTAAATCACCAAAAATCCCTCTGTAACACGCAAGTTCACTATATTAGATACCTAACATGTTTAAGTCTATATTTTGTTCATAAATTTGGTATTGGTCCCTATAACATGAAAATGACGTAATTTCACAAGGCGTCGTTATAAATTTTTCAGACACCTAAAGTATCACTGTCACTATTTTGGTCAATACAGGCTTTTGTTGCTGATAATGATGATTATTAGCTTCCCCGCTTAAAAGGCCCATCAATATTGCAAAGGAGTTTTGAAAATTAACCACTATAAATAATTAATGGGTAAATAAATAACGCTAACTTTGTGTAGACTGTAGTCTCGAACAAATTAAGTGTATAAAAGTAGTTAGCTTTTAATATAATTTTTAATCAACAATTTTTGACACAATTCAAAGAGTACATAAAATTATTTACATCTGAAGTTTGTGTAAGGTAACTAGGTGTGCTGTAACAGCTTTTTAATAGTCCACTGCTGAACATAGGTTACCAACGAAGGGCGATTAGTTCATATTCACCAAGCAAGACCAATTCAGTCTGACGACGGGCGGTTGGGTAATGAATAGGTATGGCTAATTCTATTTCTGTGACCAAAGGTACCCAAGTAACAAAATCTGGTACTATAAAAGACCTGAGAACGTTTTGGAGCGTGCTAATTAGTGTTCATGATTGGCACTATAATAGTCTTGTAAACGTTTACAGAACCCCGAATAGGCCCTAGTATTATCACTGATTTATTCTATAATCATTACATAGAGGCTGTCACGGTGATAAATCAGCTCTGTAGTTGAGATGTAAAAGTGATAAGAAACGCTTTTTAGTACTAAAATAGCTCTACTTGCAACGTTTTTGACATAAATTTGCTCTATAAAAGTAACCAAAAACCTATTTAAAGTTGTGCACCGAAAACGATTCCAATGATCTTTTTTATTACAATTGCTTGCAATTTGTGAGTTTTCTTCATGAAAACAAAAATCGGTAAGTTTATGTTTTATGTCACTACAGCCATTGTTGATAAACGTGACACGTAATTAAAAGGACATAACTACAATACATGGACTATAAATCTGCAGTAACTTGCACTTGCGAAAATAATTGTGTCGCTAAAGTCATTATACTGATTTCAAATTTGAAAATGCGCCCTCATAATTTTCTTGTTTTAATTAATTTTTAATTATTAAAATAAGAACTTCTTCCGACTATGGCTGCTATATTGCTTATTAGCTCCAGCCGTGCTGTTAATGAGCTACCATGACAAAAAACGTCAGCCATTTTTTTCACCTAACACAAATTATAGCCCGGGAGGTAAGCGGAAAAAATGCAACTACTTCCTAAAAGCTGAATTTTTGGTATTACGCTATCAAGGTGGTGTACTAAAATACTACGGAGTCAGTCAGCTGGGACGTTTAGCGGTTGGAGGGAAAAACTGTATGAATTAATAAAAAAAAAAACATGTAACTGAGCCTGTCAGTTAGGCTTTATTTAAAGCGGCGCTGCTTTAAGTCCTGACTGACACAGATTGTAAGTAATAAGGTCTGTCAAGTCAAGCAGGCTTTAAAAGTTTCAGGTAATTTTTGGTAATTAAACTTTTTTAAATTATTTTTCTACCCGTACACCAATTTTCAGCTATTAGAAGTAGTTCCGAGATACTTATTTTTTATTTTAATAATTCTAACGGGTATCCCCATCAAACGCTAAGTATTCTTGCTGACTGACTCTCGGGTATTCTTGTTCACCATCATACTCGTAACATACCGAAAATTCAGCTTTTAGAAAGTACCTAGTTATATTTATTGCACATACCTCCCGGGCTATTAGTTTTGTTATCTAAATATAAAGTCCAGTTATGAAGTACTTGTCATTTAAAAGATACTGAAAAGCTAGTATAGATCAAATTAGTCCATTAATTGTAGATTTTAGTACATTTATAGTATGTTTTAGTTGTGTAGCAGTAACACAAACTCACTTATAGAACAATTTAAAATATAAGTTATTTAAAAGATGCGCCAGGAGTCCTTTTAGTACTATTTAGTACTATAGAAAAATGTTCATGGCTTTTACAGAACTAGCACCATAGACATATTTAGGGAGCTTTTAAAACGCTAAAACGTTACGAAATTGTTGTACAAGGTACTTTTACAGTGCAAATTTGTCTTGTAATAGAGTTTTTGACACTTCTACAGTACTGGTACTATAAAAGTAACTTTGACGCATTATTAGTGCCAAATAGATACATAAAAGTGTCCTTCAGGTTGTCTATAGTATTAAATAGCACTATAATCGCATATTTTACACCCATTATAGAGCAACACTTTAAGTTTTCTTTTGTATGGTTCTGTAGACGTTTTAAGAGCTAATTTATAGAACTTAAATGCTCTTTTATCTTATAGAACCAAACCGCTCTGTTGAAAACCTTTATAGTACAAGCAGTGATAACGGTTACCACTATAGGTCTACTATATTACTGTTTGGTGATAAAAAGCCCTGGTTATAGAAGCTTATGTTACTTGGGTAACAAATCAAGTAATTAATATTCCGATAAAGTAGGTTAGCAGGCATTTACGTTTGACTCTACATTAGGTATTAGCACTAATTTTACAAATGAGAATAAGGTAGGTCCACAACATGATCAACCGTCAGCCGGCACGACTTTATCGCCATTGCCCTCAATTATAGACACTTCTAGTAGCAAATATTCGTACCTATTTCACAAATGTATATGAAACCTACAATACAGAATGCAGTGTTGTATGAGCGCATATTAAAAAGCGATTTGTCATTCTCTGTCATTAATAATTGTGTAATTACTGGCATTACGCGTATTTTGGCATAACTAGACTGAGTTTCGTGCGAAATTTGGTTCCTAGATAGATCGAAACGATTTGTCCTATCTTGGGAAATCTGTGCTCCAAACCTATCGGTTGAGCCAGAATAACGGATTGTGCAATTGACGGGACTCTAAACCCAATGGTAATTGAAATCTAATGCTGCAGAATTATTTGGTATTTTATGTTAATTCAACTTATATCAAAACTAATACATATTTGATAAAATGCGTGTATTTGTGTGAGAAGGTTGAAAGGCTATTAAAACCACAACTACGTGTAACTCCAATAGTATAATTAATCACAGAAAACGCCGCATTCTGCAATGTATGTTTCATAGCAATTTTCGATGTATGATCTTTTGCTACATATGAGTCTCGCGCACCGAGTAAAGAGGACTGCTCTCTAGGCTGCTGTGATCGACGCCTATCGGTCGAGCCAGAATAATGGATTGTGTAATTGACGGGACTCCAACTCGACGGTAATTAATTTCCGATGCTGCTCGATCAATCGAGTTTAAAGGGAATATAGGTTTGGCTTTCCATTTTTGCAATAAAGAAAGTAACTAAAAAGTAACCAAATGATTTACTTATGTAAATAATTTGGTTACGAACTATTGTGTTGTACTCTACTGGACTGTCCTAGTCCACGGATAAACATAAGTTTACTCACAAAGGATAACTAGATGATGCTGCGCTGAAACAAACAGTTAACATTTCATATTTATCTGCGGATGTGGTTTGTGACCGATGCTGAAAACGGAAGAAAAAAATGATTATTTTGCCTCATTTTATTTCGCCTTTTTTCAGTCTCAGATTAACAGATGTCTTAACGGATCCAAGACATCGCACAATCCGAAATAGATCAAGCTTTTTACACCATATAAGATTTCATAATTACGGTTTCAGATTGAAAAAAAAATCTTGTCGATGATTGCCACTTCGAGCGTAAATACACTAAATAACATATCATATTTCTAGTAAACTAATTTTAACCTCTTAAGACCCCCTGTATTACAAATGATATTGCGCTGCTTACGAAAAATACATATTTCTGCTATTTCAATACATTTAATCTCCCTCAAGTAATGTTCGACGGAATTCCTATCCCTATAAGCGAAACAGTAAAAAACTTAGGTATACTTCTTGATAGACAGTTATCTTGGCATCCTCAGCTGGCAGAGGTCAGTCGAAAAATGTTCGGCTCTGCAGCGTCCCTTAGACGTTTGCGGAATTTCCTTCCGATTACTACTAAAACTGCGCTTGTGAAATCACTCCTATTCCCAATACTGGATTACGCTGACGTTTGCTATCTTGACTTAACCGAAGAGCAACTCGATAAGCTCGAACGTTTACAAAATTTTTGTATTCGGTTTATATTTGGCCTGCGCAAATATGACCACATCTCCGAATTTCGCCAAAAGCTCAAATGGTTACCCATCCGCTTTCGCCGTAATAGTCATATCCTTTTTCTTCTTTATAAAATCCTATTCGTTCCTTCTACTCCTGTCTATCTTAAAGAACGCTTTGAATTCATTCAGGGTCACTCAAATTCTTTGAGATCCTCTCGTGCCCTGAAACTAAAATTCAAATCCTCCACCCACTCAAACCTTTCCTATACCAAATCCTTTACTTTGAGAGCTGTCCTGCTGTGGAATGAACTGCCTGTTGTTATTAGACAGGCTAAATCCCTCCCCATATTTAAAAATCTCGTTTATCAGCATTATCTTTCCATATGTTAGCTAAAATTGGTATTTATGTATTTGTATATATATATGTAGGTTATAAGATATGTATATTATGTATGTTTATAAAATATACCTTTATCTGTTTATTTTTATTGTTGTATCTAAGTATTTTATTTCTCTCATTATTAATTTCCCTGTATTTATACACCACCGACCGTATTTCTATTTTTCGTGTCCAGTCCATCCAAAGGTTGCCTGGTAGAAATCGCCAAAGGCGATAAGGCCGCCCTTGTACAACATTGTTTTGTGTAAATTCTATTGTATATTACTGTAATTTTTGGTGTACAATAAAGATATATTTATTTATTATTTATTTAAGTTTGAACTATGGGAAAAATAATCAATTTGTATCTATTTTCTACTGCTTTTCTTGTATTAAAAATTAAGCCTCTAAAAAGGAGGTTTTAATTAGCTCTCTATAGATCTATCTAATAATAAAAGTGTACTCGGCAGTTACGAAACTTTAAACAGATCCAAACACACATTACCATAAAAAACTTTCGCAACAATAACACTAACGTGATAACACAAAAAACAGATACCTATCCAGCCCATTTCAAACATAAGAAAACGGCCATTGATCCAAGAAAAAGCTGGGAGCGAAGTTAAAGCACACTCCGAACATTTATACAGCTTTGTATAAGCATCGCAACACAAACTTTGCTCATTTGATGCTCCCCGAAAGGATCAATTTCGTGAAACTTTTCCAGATGATCCTTCTTGGGAAAGTTTCAACGGCTACGCTGAATTAGGTTAAGGTTAAGTTTTGAATCGATTACAATTAGATTAGATAAATCTATTATTTCAAATATAAATAGCCATATTTATTTTTTGCAAAAAATAGCATGACCGACTTCACCCGTGTACAGAATTCGCGAATATTTCGCACGGATCGATGTAGCATTTTTCACATTATTGTTGATTTATCAAAAATGGCTCAGCCGATTTCGATAAAATTTAAAAGGGACTAATTTCGAAGTATATTCTTTCAAAAAAAAAGTTATTGAAATCGGACCACTATGAAAAAAGTTATGCGTGGTTATACATAAAATATATATATATATATATAAATATACGCGTCGAATTGAGTACCTTCTCCGGTTGGTTCGTCGGTCAAAAAGTCAAAAACTGTTCGGACTTAGTTTCGTAGT
Source organism: Hypomecis atomaria (assembly GCA_964007245.1). Classification (NCBI taxonomy): domain Eukaryota; kingdom Metazoa; phylum Arthropoda; class Insecta; order Lepidoptera; family Geometridae; genus Hypomecis; species Hypomecis atomaria. The sequence continues at coordinate 16,478,449 of OZ023283.1, forward strand.
TTAGTCAACTTATATGTAGTTTTCATGTGGCTCAATTATATACTTACAGTTATGTAAATTCCATGATCCACGTTACCATTTATTACATCAGACAAATCGATTAAGATCATGTAATAATTTCGTGTAATAGTGATGAGCAAAAATTCCCATGAGAAATTAAGTCTCTTAATTAAATAATTTCATCGAAAATAAATTGTAAGCATGTCGATTAGTATGACTATATAGATGATATGAAAAGTTGTCTAACTGATTGAGTATCATGACACTTTCAGTCTTCTCTTATTGTGATAAAAAATATCTTAAAAATTTGTTTCTGTTACTAAGTAAATTGTAAGTGGACAACTCTACTTTCTAGTACTTGAAAGTAGAGTTGTCTACTTACAATTCTAGAAAGTAGAGTTGTCCACTTACAATTTACTTAGTAACAGTAAGATCTTATGGAAATAGTCTGTAAACTTAATAAAGTTTACAAACTATTTCCATAAGATCTTACTTACTCATAAGATCAATGGACTTTGAATTATTTTTACTTAGATAATATTATTTACTACTTTGTCTCAATAACACAAATCTTTTAATCCTTTAGGGAACATTTCGTGTCACCTTTGAACGTTCTAATAACATCATTTTCTTACCTAAGTACCCGCAAAGTTATCAAAAGAATCAAGAGTTCTCGGTAAACAGTAAACAGATTTTCAAGAAAATAAGGCTTGTGAAATGAAATACTCATATTTTCGTGATCACTTATTATTCAAGATGATGTAATTTACCTAATAAAATAAAAGAGAGTTAAGTTCTTTTTGAATTTAGGGTTTCACAGAACGCTGAAGCTACTCGAAAAGATCTCGTGTATTGATCTCTGTGAATAACTTTTTAAGATCATATAAGACTTTATAGGCTTTGAGCTGATTTCATCAAATATCCAAATTATTTTATTGACATTTAATGTAATCGCAACTTGTAAGCGACAAATGTATGAATTTGATGATTTTTTCACTCAAATTCCAAGTTGGCCCCATAGTAACACGTGTTCCTGATTTTGATGTTAATCTCCATTTTTGACTTAGACTAAGACAATTTCTAAACGGACATGTATAAAAAAACAGCCGTTTTTATAATTTTAAATTGGTTAAAGTTATTAATACTAAAGACTACAATAATCTTCATGCACTTAAGAAATAGCCTGTGTAACCTACATCTTATAAAACCAATTTATTTAAACTCATATAACTACGTTTCAGAGCTTCAATAACAATATTTAGAATGTCATCTAACTTTGAAATTTATTTACACAGACTTGCCCTTAACTCTCTTTGAATTAAATATGAGCATGTAATAAATAAGTAAATAATCTCTTTGTTTCAAGTTATTATTGATATTTTGGAACCTTTCAACTGCGAGCATACGTTTATTAGCATAATTACATATGTATTAAATTCCAAAAGTATAAAGTACTAATATGCACATATTGTGATTACTGAAATTCGGATGCTGGTGAATTACTTTATATTATAACGTACCTTAACGAATTTAACAGTAAAGTCACAGTAAATGTAAAGTTGAACGCGTAGCAGTCCGCGCGGTATAGGCCGTTGCACACACGCCAATTATCTGAGAGTGCAAACAGCACAAATTCTCATGTACTCCATTGCCTCAAAACCTTGTTAAAAGTCGAAAAAAAAATTGGGAAAAGACGGTGAATTTGCATTGTTTGCACTCTCAGATAATTGGACTATCATATACTGGTTCCAAAAAAATCCTTTGGTTGGCCCATTTGGAGTACCAAGTAATCCTAGTCGATGCGGAATGTGCATTTATTTGTATTCAAGACGTTCGAATTCCGTAATCTTTCTTGTAGGTGAGCTTGTAAGTGAGCTTCAGTCAGGATTGGGTTTTGCACAGCTTGTAGCTAACATCACAGCAGATAATTAAGATTTGGCCTATCGGAGCCATTGGTAACCTCGGAAGCGATTAGTATTTTCAATAATACATTATTTAATTAAATTAGTAGGTAAGAATTAGAAATAAATAAGAATTTGTTATGAGTTAGAGTTCCTAGAAGCCGTGGTGGTGTAGTGGTAATGACACCCGCCTCACAATCGGGGGGTCGTGGGTTCAAATCCCGGAATTGAATAAAAATAAAATAAATATTTAAGGGGGGCTCCCATACAGTACGGAACCCTCCGTGCGCGAGTCCGACTCGTACTTGGCCGATTTTTCAATGTAATATTTCTACTCCTTGTGTACGGAATCTTAAAAATAATAAAAATATTTAGTAACATATAATGTAGTACTTTACTCGCACTTAGTATTTCTGTTTCGCCTGTCTTTCCGAGGTTGCTTTTTTAATTAATATGGTTTCTAAGAAATCTCATTTACAAAGAGGTTCTTTGAAGTGTTTCTTAGTGTTCGTGCGCGTACATTTTCTACTCTCTTTTCAAATATTACTGTTCTTTTCTTGATTAAATTTTCAGTTGGCCTAATATTCGTGTAGCTTAGGCTGTAGAATGATTCGTGTAGATTAGGCATTAGGTCCATCCATCCATCAGCCGTAAGACGTCCACTGCTGGACATAGGCCTCCCCAATGGATTTCCAATAAGGCCGGTTGGAAGCGGCCTGCATCCAGCGCGTTCTTGCGATCTTTATTACATCGTCAGTCCACCTAGTCGGTGGACGTCCTACGCTGCGCTTGCTGGTCCGTGGTCTCCATTCGAGAACTTTACTGCCCCATCAGCCATCCGTTCTCCGAACTATGTGCCCTGCCCATTGCCACTTTAATTTGCTAATCCGCTGGGCTATGTCGGTAACTTTCGTTCGTCTGCGGATCTCCTCATTTCTGATTCGATCTCGCAGAGAGACGCCGAGCATAGCCCTCTCCATAGCACGTTGGACTATCCTGAGCTTATTCATAAGGCCCACAGTAAAAGACCACGTTTCAGTTCCATATGTCATCACTGGCAACACACAACTATCGAAAACTTTCGTCTTGAGGCACTGAGGTATATCAGATGAAAAGACGTCACGCAGTTTTCCGAAGGCTGCCCAACCGAGTTGGATTCGGCGATTGACCTCTTTCTTGAAGTTGGACTTACCTAGCTGGACTACTTGTCCTAGGTAGACGTACGAGTCAACAACTTCAAGAACCGAGCTCTCAACAGATATTGGGGTGGGTACGACATGGGCATTACACATGACTTTTGAGGCATTAGGTGAAGGCGTAAAAATATTAAAAGCTCAGATCGACACAAAAACGCAATTATTCCGTTTTATAGGTAAATATAATAGAAAAAGGTATTTTCATATTACGCAGTGTGTAATTTATTTTATAACATATTTGCTCGTAAAGTGGCTGTAATTACACCAATTTCAATTTCGTAATGTATTTCATTACGCACTTGTGCTTTATTGTAATGTAAAAAGCACGCCGCCACCGACAACAGAACTCTATGGTCTCGTTTCTCCTACTTTCACTCAAGAGAGTGAGAGACATTACGGCACTTGTGCGGTAATGTAATGTAAAACGCACGATGTTTCGACTGATGCACGACTTTCACTCAAAGTCAGAGTTTTATTAATTTCCTCGCAAATATAAACGTCGTATGACATACGTGCGCTTTGAAAATTACAGCCTCTGCTTCCTTATAGCCCTCGCCTACGGCTCGGCACTTATATCATAATTTACTATTACCTATGGTTAACGTAATGTAAGTAATATTAGGCCTAGTTTCAATATACTCAAGTTTGAGTTTATTTTTTTAGTCTGTACCTTAAAATGTTCACATGTTGCAGTTTCATTTTTTTTGTTTATTTTGGGCAACAAATAAATGCTTAGTAAATATTACAAAAGCAACAACCTTATCCACCATTTACTGAAAAACAAATGTATTTGCTGGTGTGGTTTACTATTATAGTTACTAAATATGTTTCTTAAAACTTTTGTTACATTTTACGTAGGCAGAAAGACCTACAAAAATTCAATATCTATACTTCAAAGCAGAGTAATACCTAATACCAAAAAAATTCTACATAACGACATCACAGAGTGGAATACAAAGTAGATTCGCGTACTCAGGAAAAATATTCTTAGGTAGTTACACCCCTATTTATTACACAGTAAAGTACGCAAGAACGTGTAGCTAAGTAGGTAGATGCCCATTTTATTTTTGATAATTTAAAAAAGGATGTGGCATACAGTAAAATGCTATCAAAAACGGTCTATATCTTTGGAGAGAGACTAGATACACGTACGTAGGTACTTATCACAGATATGAAAAAATTGATTCACAAGTTGGTGTACATTCACGTAAAGGTACCTGCTTACACAAATAAAAAATATTCGTGAATTATTGTTTACCAAGCTGATTTAATACTTACAGCTTACAAATAGTGACACATTTTTGCACTACAAAAGTAACTTGACTATTTAAAATTAAAATACGCATCACTAAAACAAATTCCTTTGAGATAGGAGATTTTCGTCAACCATAACATGCGTGTTCATCAGTAAAGGGAAAACTGTAAGTCGAATCCCTCTCTAAGTAATCAAAGAGCAAAATAGGTACCTATTTTATGCAAGAGAAGATACCGCATTAGGTAAAAGCCTGTAGCGGTTTCTGATCACATCTAGTGAGGAAACCGGAACGGTAATTGCTTCTCCGTTGCTGATACAATTTCCTTTCAAGTGGTCTTGTTTATAAAATTGAACCTTTTAAGAGACGAAAACAGATTGAGATGAAACGCTTTGCCCGAAAATACGGGACTTTGTTTTGTCGTAAGGTGGTGGTATAATTGTAAAACCAAAGAGATAAAGGAAATGCACAAATTTGATAGCTTTTTTTTCTACTTGTGGATAGATACAGATTGTATGGATGTAAACATTTCAGTTGAATAAAATAAATATTTAAAAGCTGTTTCTCTACAAACGAACATTTTAATGACAATTTTGCTTAAACAAAATATTTATTTTCTTTTAACCATTAAGTAACTATACCTACACTCGGTTACAGGATATCAAAATATAAACTTAAAATTTAATGTATTGTATCCATTGAAAGTAATATAAATTGACATCAAAATAGACTTATTTTTACATCATCTCTAACCATTTTAATCTTAGTCTAGATTTTCGCAAGAAAATTAGGCACAAAGTAATCTTTCCAAAGTCGGAGAATTACAAAGTAGACACACACCCATATTAGTAAATTACATACATGAGATTACTGAGTACAAGGAACATTTTATTATACGGGTTCACATGTTTTACTGTATTATGGAGCAGAAATAGACAGTAACAGTAACTTAAATTAATTTAAATAAAAATGTTAAGAATATCATCTTGGTTTTTAAAATATAGCAAAATAGATGAGGTAAAGAAGACCCGGAATAATAGCAACACATTCACGCTCTTTCAACCGTCACATTTTGTCTCATTTCTTCTTTTGAAAGTTTGTGTATCAATCATAATACATAACTTTAACGTTTTATAATTAATTTAATTTAATGTTTGGTCTGGAAGTGATGAAATAGCTACACGCAGTAAACTTATAACAACATTGCATAGATATATTATAAGTTTCGTTAATTATCTAAAAAACCAGTGAATGAAATGTTTTGTCAAAAAATAATCAAATTTTTTTTATCGAAAATACCGGTGGTCACATTTCCCAAGGCAACCTGGTTTATATGTATTCTCCTAATCAATACATTTTTATAAAAAACAAATGAAGGAAATGTTTTCCTATAAATTTATTAAACGTTATTAAATTTCAAAAACTTGCAGCCAAATTTCGCAAGGCAACCCTATTTAAATATATTCTATTCATATAATTACGTAAAAAATTGGTTTGAACCGTGTACGCTATGAGCGGAATGTTCTTGCGATGGGATCTCGGACTATAAAGATATAAATTGTCCAGAACTTCTACACAATATATTTAAGCTTCCCTGAAACCGTAAATTACTCAGTATCACATGGAACCCAAAATCAGACTGTGGGTAATGAAATTTATTGCAGTCAGATAGGAGAATTAGTGGGCGAATCCTATTCACCCGGTGTACCACTAAATCGGACCCTATCGTGATTCCCATTTGACTTAAAATCAGTGCGACTACTAATTGCTTTAAACTACGGAGGTATAAAGTTTGTTAGTAGGAAAATAGATGAGTTATTCAAATGAAAAAGTAAATCCAACAAAAAACATTACTAACTCTACAAGCTCTTACTTCACAAACTTTACACCTTAGTCAATAAATATATGCGGCTTGACTAGTTACTTTACTAGCTTACATACCAAATTTCAGATTTCTAGGACTTCAGGAAGTACCCTATAGGGTTTGATGATCATCAGTGAGTCATTACTCTACTAGCTTACATAGTAAATTGCAGCTTTCTAGGACTTCAGGAAGTACTCTATAGGATTTGATGATCATCAGTGAGTCAGTCAGTCAGTGATCATAGGGGATTTTTAGATATTAATAAAATCTAAAGTAAAAGAGCTATGCAATTGAAACTTTGTATGTTTATTAAATCTATCATGGACATGATAAAATATCCAGACAAATTCGTTTATCTAGTATGCTGCAAACCTAAGTTATGAGGTTTCAAAAAATCGGCGAACCGCTTCGATTAAAGGTAGGTAGTGCCCTTGCGCATCGCTTCGCTTGGCTCGTCTTTTCAGGGGCACTCCCGTGCCCACAGATAGATAGCTTTTTACTAAAGCCGCTGCAAGTAACGAACAAACAATGCATAAAAATACTTCACCCAAGTTTTTTATACGCAGTTTTTTTGCTTAGCTATAGCAATCTGACGGAAACAAATGAACACAAGCATATTGTAATATAATAACTATAGTAGTTACTATTCCGATGGTGCCTTGTTTATCAATGTACAACTCTACATTTTAAGGGTAGCATGTAAAGAGGAAAGCCTTTTAGCCATGTTGGTCTAGAGGTAGTGACACCCGCCTTAAAATCGTGAGATCGTGGGTTCAAATCCCAGTCCCGGACCAAAGAATTCTTTATGTACGGAATTTCACACCACTGGCTTTTCGGTGAAGGAAAACATCGTGAAGCAACCTGCATACGTCCGTAGAGGAAATTAGATGGCGTATGTGAATCCACCAACCCGCACTGGGCCAGCGTGGTGGATATGGCCTAATAACCCTTCTTAGGTAGGCCTACGTCCTGCAGTGGACTATTAAAAAGGCTGGTACAGTACTGTACAGTACATGTAACGAGGAATGCATTGTAATAGTTTGCTACAAGTTTTATAACAAAATGATTGAAAATAATATCAATACATTCAAATTGGAGATCACATAAATCAATGCAATGTTTTCGAAAGCTTTTACAAGCAAATATTATTCAACAAAACATAATGTAGAAAATACCGATATTTAGTAGGCATAACTTTTCAAAGGAAACCCCCAAGGAAGTAGAGCTAAGGGATCGCACAGATTATTCAACCCGCCCCACCTGTTTTAATACAGGACTATTCCCTTTTGGTACATAATTTTCAGTCATGCCACAGCTGTTATATTGGTACATCTACAAGTTTTCGTTCGTAGTATCAGAATAAATATATACCTATTACAGATTTATTGTATTGTAAAATTGGGACTTCTTACGTTTATGCCTTAATTGAGATATATTATATGCAATTCAACTGACTCTGGGCCAGTTTTTTTTAAGTTAAAATATAGTTTTATTCAATAAATACAAGGAAGACTTTTCTTAAATATACGTCATGTAGTAGTTTTATTACGTAAAATAAATATCATGTTTATCAGTGTTTATTTATTTCATTCGTTCAGTTAATTTCACTTCTGTATTGATATTAGGTATAAAACCAGTTTATTTTAGGTGGATCGAAATTATGTAGGATTGATTTATTTATATTATTATTTACATTACTTAATGGATATTAAGTTTTGATTTTTAAATCATTCTTAAAAATTGTAATAGTATAATGTAATAGTGTAGTAGTTATAATTAATATGGACTCTGTCCGAAGTAAATAAATTAAATTAATCTCAAACCTTCTTCTTACTTCTGCCTACTTCCAGTATCAACATAATTATTTGAGTGTTAGCCCTGAGTATACTTATTATCTTGTCAGAATCGCGAATATCTGGTCTGACGCGTCTGTGTTGTTGCGAATTAATTCTGGAATTCGTTAATCAAGAGATTTGCAAGTCACTCCTCTGATTTCTAATTGAATTGTGATAAAAGGGAACCGTAAAAATCGCAAAGAATCCTAAATTGATTTTCCCTACTTGAACTTTTTGATTAAATCGCTTTCGGTGATTGCGGGTGCAGAATTTGATAATCGTCAATTTAATTGCATTCGTTTACTTTGCATTTGAAATAAATCCAATACTTTGAAAAGTCTTTTTAAGGGGTCGATCGGGTGACTGATTTTCACTAAACTGATTTCTTCAGTGACGATTTAAAATTTAATTTGTAACATCAATATTGATACAACCTCAGCGGCATTATACTAAAAGCACCGCTGTATGAAATGCCTTACGCAGACTTTACTTAATCTATTTGTATTTTGGAAACATACCTGATCTGTGATCTGATTGATAATATCAACTAGATCGACTGGAGATTTGCAGTTTAGTAAAAATTGCTTACTTGCTCACTGATTGGACATTTTATATTCTCTAGGTCTAGGATATGATTATACTTGCCATTAAGAGCAACTTTCACAAAGGGCAGGTACCCCGAAAGTCGCGAAAATAAACGCTGTTTTATACGCCATTTTGTACTGCTACAATTTGTTATTAAAGTATTTCTTTCATGTACATACTGGCTGCTTTATTTTTGCGATATTGGTTGCTTTTTCGGTAAACAATGTTCGCAACGATGAGCAAAATGGTGAATTTAAAGTATCCAATCAGTTACCCCGTAGATTCTAAAATGTATGGATCGGTCTTTGAAAACACAAATTCTGCCGCGTCAATATCGAAAGCGTGATCTATCAGTCACTCCGACCTCTTCACGGTGTCTAAAACCCTCAAAATTCCGTAGCCCAAGCTGATGTAGAAAGTGAGGAGAACGCTTAAAGTGCTAAATCAAGACTTTAGAGGAGTAACAATGGCGTATCAGTGGATAATTTGGTTATCTACCGTCGCGCTGGTGGCTAGCAGCGACGCTTCCATTTACGATGATGACTACGACACTTATACACAGAAATATTACGACGCAATGGCTTCAGGTAAGTTGTATTTTAATAAGCTTTAGTTTAACATGTCTATTTTATGATATTAAGCGTGTGTGTTAATATTTTCGATGACACTTAATGCAATTTACAAAGAATTGTAAGGAAATCTATAATATATTTCTGAGACTTCTTCAAGTTTTCTGCTTTACTTAAATAAATATTAGGGAAAACTTGCACTCGGTATCTGACCACAAACCTAAGCAAAGTTTATAATATGGCTGGCAGACACTGAAATACTACATATTTATGCATATTTTTTAAATACTTAAATCGATATGTGAAGTTTTTGAAGAGCCCGCATTTAACTCGCTTTCTTGTAAGAGAAAAGACCTAATAGCAGCAGAGAAATAGTTTCAATTCAGAGTCGAAATAGAACTGAATTAGTTAAGTATTTTCGCGCAATACGCAGGATTTGAAAATTGCAGGTTAAGAAAGCACTAACGAGTATTTGCTGGTGACGGGAACGCTGGCCTTCAATGGCTAGCTTAATAGAATTTTGTTCTGTAGTTAACAACATATTGGCTACGAACTGGTTGGTGTGTCTTTCATTTCAAATAAACTTCTGTAAGCTTTCAACAAGTTTTATAATTATTTATTGGTATACAATTACAATAATTATGACACTTTATGTAAGTTAATAAAACCAAACTAAGTTTTAAAACATTTGAATAAAAAAACGCCTAGGCACTAACTTGAATTAACTTTTCACGAAGACAATAGTCAAGCTTGTAAAGTAAGTTTCGAAGGTCGTACCACAAAACCAACTAGCTCAGAAGACCCAATTTGATTTCAGCCATTACGCCTTTCAATACAGCAGAATAGCTTCCCAAATTGAGTTTTGTAACGAAGCCTTCGAGGCAATAGTCGGACGGTGCCTTTAAACTAGATTTTCCCTGACTTGCAGCTATAGAGGATAATCCATAGCAAAAGCTAGATTAGATTCATTTACTTAATATTTGTTTTACTCCCCATACTTTTGTTTATTAATGTATAGAATTTAACCTTGAGAATTGGGAGATCTGTTAGGTCAAGCATTAACTGCAATAAATCTCCTTATTTAGCTAATAAGAGACAAGTGAAACTATACTAGAAAGCCATATTCAAAAAACGACATATAAGCATTAGATTAGAAAGTTACCTTGAAATAGCTAAAAATATTTTCATGAAATTTTTTAGGTAATATAAACACAGTTTAATATTTTAACCAAACTAAATATGCATAGGAACTTCTTTGAACTTATGCTATTAATTCTGAGAAGCGACTGAAGTCAAATTCACATTTACATAAGTCTAGAATATTGTATGAGTCTTATTTTAAACATCACTTTTTCGTAGCTGAAATTCTACTAAAATTATACGATGGTCGTAGGTACAATCTTAGCTTCTACGCTAGATCTTGCTACATTGTAGCTGCTAAAATGTAATATACCTACGCATATGTGAAATGTGTGTCGCAAGCTCCAGAATTAAAAGGAGCTCAGTTTCTTCCACAATTGACAATTAGTTGACTTCAGACAGGGAGGAGATTATCAAATCAACTGTATTTTTGTTCGCTTAATACGCATCATCGCGATTGTGAACTAATTTTTCAAAAACAAGTGAAATACACAAGCAATCAAGATAAAGTACAAAGTGCAAGTAATATTTTTAACACACTATATAATCCCAAACAAACCCTAGAACAAGATGACATATACGACGTGTCGAAAACAGACCTGCAACGTAAAAGCGACTGGATGAAATAACAATATCTAGGGAGCCAAGGAACCTCCACCGAGAACACCTCAGTAACATGTGTGCAAGAGCACTTGAAAGCTCCAGTTAAGGTAACGAATGCACTCATCGCCTCTCTTGCAAGTAAGGCCAGTAATACAATTTCCCGCTGCTCCGACGGTATTGCCATCCAGGGGACAATTTGGCCTAATGCCTGTGCATCTCGAATTTGCAACGAATACTCTTTAAAATATTCCGCGAGAAAGGCTATTGTCTGGTGGCGAGTTTCAGGGAAATTGGAACTGGTTACGAGGGACAAGATGCATGTGCCTTCTTGGTATATGTGTGACCTGTTTGAGAAAGTGGATTATTCTTCGAAGATAAAAGGCGACCTCGTTTGTCGAGTTTCGGGATGAATGTTACGGTAACATTCTAGGGACGTAGTTTAGTAAGATTTAGAGTTTGATCGCGTTGGGCGTGGCTTTGTTTTTATCCTTTATGAGTTTGGGGATACGTACCCAGTGGTATAGAATTCTTAATTCTAAAATGACGCAGGTAGATAGATAAAGATATGCGTTTGTGCTCGTTATACAAGACGTGAAATAGAAGTTAGAACTGAGAGCTAAGAATTACACTTTTTACGTATGTGATATTATTACCTAGTTTTTATCGAAAACCACAACATCTAATTTGAACTTTTATTTGACCATATCCTGGTATATTTATCTAAAATTGTTTCAGAATAATCAGGAAAATAGCAGTATAATTTTTAATCGCACTTTGGGAAAGAAAACGAACCAATATGAAAATTTACTTAACTGCAAACAAAAAATACTATATCTACAACTCTATCGAACTCCAAAACTTTAGCTATTGGATAAATTTGGACTGAAAGAATAATGGCTTTTGAAACTTGCTAGTTCAATTTATTTAAACTCCATAAGCTCTGTTACGTAAAATTTCATAGATTTGCAATCCCATTAGTTACACAAGTTTAATTCCGGAGCGAGGGTACTTATTATTTGAATAACTGAGCTTTAACTTTTAATCTCCGTGTTCCAGTTTCCAGTTAGAATATACCATTAAATCTGATGTTAGATAAGCTTGGCTAATTATCATAATTATAGCTGTCCCCAGTGTTATACGAGACCAGGTAAGTTCGGTGTAATCCGATCGACGGACTTATCCCTTCCACGTTTCAAAAGGTTTCTGCAGGGAAGAGTATGTTTAGTGACAGTTTGATCCTAGACAGCTTACTTACTTTTAAAGTTGGACAATATGTACTATGTTTGATGATCTGTGCGTTAATATAGATACCAATTGAATTAATGAAATTGGCAGTATTGAAGAAAACATCGTTAAAGTTTATTAATATTGGATATAATCTGTCCCTTAACCGCTGAAAACTAGTCGTGACGACCTTTGACGAATACTCGTATAATTGCCTAATAGGTTTGCTTTAAAACTATCATCATATCCTGGCAATTTTTAAAAGATAATAAATTCGTGCTGGAAATAGGTAATATGTACAGTCAAACCTGGATAAGAGAGAGTTGGAGGGACCGCCATCTAATTCTCGCTTATAGAGGTTTTTCACTTATCCAGGTTTCTCACTTATCCAGTTTCAGAAGAGGCTACTCTCTCTTATAGAGGTTAAAAAATACGTATAATTTGTACGTTGGTCCATTGGTCCATTGGTTTGTATGTATCTACCTATACATACGTGAAAAATGATAAATATATTTATAAATAGTATATAGGTACTAATTGTTCGGGATGTGTTGATTAGAATTGAACATAGATGATTGACTAATTCATTATAAAAGACCCTTTTTAAAATTGGGAAAATCAAAAATATTTTTGATAATTCCATGTCCTTTAGAGTACTGAGACCGTATGGGGTCTTTGGATTTTATTATTTTATAAAAGTTGGATTCTACTAAATCAAATTCATTGCGCACTTTATTTTCAGATTTTCCCCTTTTGATCACATTCAAGCTTGGCGATTTATTTGTTTATTCCTAAAGATTGATTTATTAACACCGAACCTTTCTCTTCAATTGAAACTTGTCAACTGTTGTTAGTTTGACCAATAAGATAGTGAAACGGACGTGTGGCTATTTCAAAAGAATGTGATACAAAAATATTGTTAGGTAGATAAATGAAAAACACAAAATAATTTTTAATATAACACTATTTCAACAAACGGGATAGTATAGACGCACACGTGTGCCCATTCCAATAAAAGTCGATACAAAAACAATGTTACTTATTTCCACGAAATACCAAAAAAATGTTTGAATAGAACACGATCTGAAATCAACGGTAGTAAATTCCAAGAAATTTAAGAATGGGTCATAAATTGCAGATGTTTCATTACCCTCAACTCTCACTTATAGAGGTTCAGACAAGTAGTACTCTCAGTTATAGAGGTCCATGAGGGAAAAACAACTCTCTCTTATAGAGGTTTTGGTCTCTCACTTATAGAGGTATTTGAGGGGTAAAATGACGGGACCTGGCAATTTCTCTCACTTATAGAGGTTTCTCACTTATCCAGTTCTCAGTTAGCCAGGTTTGACTGTATTATTTTTACGACTTGTGCCAAATTTTTCAACAGATTTTCAACTTGTCTAATTTTAGCGTTTATGGAACGGACTATAAATAAAAATACTCATAAAAAATGCAATGATGGGAAAAAAAGATGTCCGAGGTATGAAAATTATCCTATTTTTTTGGCAAATTAAAACAGTGTAATAGCCATTTACCTAAAGAAGCGTTTTAAGTCCCGAGCCGAAAATACTATGGTGTTGACGTGGAGTAAGTAGGTCATCATTTGAAGTGTTGCACACGGTTGTACTTAATTAAGCTTAGTTGTGCAATCGGAAACTGAAATTAATGACTTTTATTTAGTTGTGCCTTCGGGAAAGATTTTAAAATAATATTTCTGATCGCACAACTAGGTGTGCGAAATCAGTTGGTCCACGAGGAATTCCCCTTTTTCGAGGCCTTGCCTAACTTTCCCAAATGAGTAAGTATATAGCAACAAACGTTTGAGATCGTTTCTTTTTATAGTTTCCCGATGATGACTTAGCATTTGGAAAAAAATAATTGACATAGGTACACTGGCACAAATCGGGCTTGATCGCAATTTATCTCGAGTGAGTGGCAGGCCAATAAATAAAATTGTCACCTAAATATCCGGGAAAATCGTACACAACTCAATATGGGTGTGTCACGTCATCAGACCAATGAAGATCGTAAGTGGAAAGGGCCTCAGAGCGCTTGAGAAGCAATTTTGCGGACGCCAATTTTTGTCGCCATTTCACGTTAGAGTGATTTCATTCCAAGAAAAGACATATCCAACGTACTAGCTTATCGGGTGAACGCAGACGTGTCTTCAATTTATCCACTCTTCGCACTATAGAGCCTGATGGCAGGGACGTTTGGTTCAACGCTTATTAAAGGAGCACAATTTATGATGGAAAGTTAGGGAGTTTCGTACAAATTTCGTTCACATATCGGAAAGTACGTTAGAAACATAAATCTAGATGGTTGAACGAAGTTTCGTCTAAAAATAATAAGTGTGAGTCAATTCTGTCCTAACATTTTCTGTGCTCATCGTTATCCTGTCATGACTAATCTCATATCTTGACAATTGCTAGAATCGTAGAATGTTCATTGCTACACATAATATTATTATGTCAAAGAAACGGTTAAAAGCGGCTTGCATGCAACGTATCCATCCATACAACTCTTTGATAATTGTTGATCCACTTAATGGGCATGTCCTATGTTACGCTAGCTAGTACTCAGCCCTTTCAGCTCCATTAGTTTTTTTTTACCTGGTGCGCTAAATAGTATTATCTCAATGTGGAGGTGCTGTTAATGAGATATAATGATAGACTTCTGAAATTTAGTGCCGTTCAGATACGTACAAAACAATATCTACTTCTTCAGCGCATTAATAACGTTCTATTAAACACGTCTTAAGCTCAATTTCATGGACTGGAGAATACGATGTTTTCTTTTATATGGGGGAAAACGAGCGGCCTCTGATAGATCGTTTCTCCCTTCCGTTGTAAATGGACGAGAACATTTATAGCATTTTGTTTCCAATTCCATTACTTATTCATGGTCCTATCGGGCTCTCGGCCATGTTGTTTGCCGTAAGGATAATAGGATCGTATCCAAAAGATTAATTAACTATGATACCGCGCACCTACAGGATAATCTCCGCCATAGAAACTAATACGGGTCTGAAGTTCTGCAGCGAAATTTAACTTTTCTAATTGACAATTTGTTCAATTGCCTCAATTATTAGAGTTAGCTGAAGTTCTCAAATGATTTTGATTTCACGTCTTACGTAATACGCAACGTGATTGAATAAAATGTCGCGTTAAGAAATTAAGACAGGTATTCTGTTAATTTCTTCATTAGAGACCAATTACAGCTCGAGGAATGTTTGAAAAGTGTCACGTAATGGTGTAATGGGAAAGTGCGCGATAACCGCGAGGGTGAACGAGGATTGAGGTGCGTCTCGTGGAGAAGAAGCTCCGCATTAACATTCCCCAGTGGAGGCAATAATGTGGGTACAAGGTGAACGTTTCACTCGAGCAAACGGCCCCACTTCGTGGCGTTAGGAAACAAGTATGTGCCTATTCTACCAAGTCGGGTTGTTGCCTTGATAAAAACACGGGTATTGCGCAGGTCGTTCACTTTCCTAATCCGGGATTTCTGGAAAAAGAAACGCGGAATTGAGTGAAAGGCGTTTTCGCTAAGGTGCCTTGCCTTGATCTAAAACTTAAGCACGTGGCGCGTACTCGCAATTATGTGTCTAGTTTACTTGTGGATGTGTATGTTTGAATAAAGTAGGCAGGACAGATAAGTTTACGGATTTCACTTAAAAAAAAACTATCGATTAGATTACAGGAGTAACGCGCATTATACAATTTTGAGGCCACGTTTTTTAAGGAAGGTATTATAGTACTGCCACCAAAGATAAGACTTGAGAAACCACTTTGGTATGTCATAATAGATATACAAACGTTTATAAAACGTTTAATAGATATACAAATTCTGGATAATTCGTTTGTACACGACTGTACCTGCGCAAGATCCCCTACCATTGACGATCGTCAAGTCTCATCTTTGGTGGCACGCACTATAATATGTAGTTCAAATGAGTGGGTAAGTATGTACCAAGAGGTAGCTACTTACAAAACATGAAGCCGTGTTTTCTAGAATAAAATATCGATATAATATATGGTATTGATAAATCAGAATCATATAAAGCTAACTTTTAATTCTAAATAATATTACCAGTATGATAATATAGCACAGAAGCCCTTAAGACAAATAATAATATATTATAGTAGAGAAGATCAACAAAGGTGACTTTGAATTATGAAACTTCAAGCCCTAAGTTCGGAGTATAAATGCAAAGGCAAAGACCTGTGTTCTAGTATGTAATAACAATGCTCAACAAATTTTTATTCCGCGCAGCGAGAGAACTCTGAGAAATACAGTTTTACGACAATCTCTGATAGTACAGTTGAATTTATTGCGAGGGTTATTCTGAAAGGGATTCGAGCTCTTCCACGGGCGATATTATTCGACGAGGGTGCGTTTTGTTTACAAATTGCTCGGTGGCGCGTGTCTTGCCTTCGCTAAAATCACCTCGACTCAAGTTGAAGTACCTCCTGATTCTAGGAACGCTTCACTGATAAAGCTCCCGCGAACACTCGCATATAATTTCCACCAAGCTTGTTTTATACGCCAATTTAAGTCGTGAATGGATTGATCCGGTTACCGACTGCTTGCAACTTTCCAGAGTTATCGCATGAATTAAACCTGTAGAAACGAAAGCGACTGTAAAAGGAAAACTCGAGAAAATCCACTCGGTTCACCAAATTTCCTCATCTTCAAAGTGGAAAAAACAAATTCGCTTATAACTATAAGAAGACTTGAAATTGTTGTCGTATGACAAATCTTAAAACATTTTGTCTCGAAAATAAGATTCAGTTTTTGCGAAGAAAATTGCACGAAGACTCTCCGGGGAGATTTTTTAAGCTTCAAAGTGAAAACGGTAAAGAACAACGCAAAGCACTTTACTTTTCATCTGCTGTAAAACTTTTCCCTTGTTAGGAGCCCACAGAGACGTCATTAGAACGTAATAAATGTTTCTTTAATTTAGTTGCCATGACTGCATTTATCAACACTTTTTGCATGAAATAAAAGAGTATGGATCCTTGAGGGAATGATATAACGGAGCGGTTCCCTTCCCCCGCATCAAGTTGCAGGTACACGAGTCTAATATAAGTGAAGATTAAAGACCCCCAAAAGCGTCGACGTGTTCGTCTCCGCATCTTTCAAATAAATTAAAAGACGGAATAAGGCGCCATTGTGCAAAACAGCGTTTATTGCAAGGAGTCAGGGTTGCTTTTAGGTCAACGTTTGAACGTTTAACAAAATATTTACCTATCTTCAAAATTGTGGTTGGTCGGGAAGTAATGAAAAATGTAGCTTGGTGTTAGTAAATTGTCGACTGTATAGCTTGTTATTCTACTTTATAGCCTATTTGGTTATGATTTTTTTCAGCGTTGTTCATTCTTTCTTCCGGATTTTTTTAGTCAATTTCATTTTATATTAAAAACAGCTCTATAATATATTATACTAGCAGCGCCCCGCGGTTTTACCCGCGTTGTGCCCGTTCCCGTGGGAATTTCGGGAATTTTTATACATATAAACCTTCCTCTTGAATCACTCTATCCATTAAAAAAAACCGCATCAAAATCCGTTGCGTAGTTTTAAAGATTTAAGCATACAGACAAACAAATAAACAAACTTTCAACTTTATTTTATACTATGTAAGGAAGTATACGAAGTCGCAATATGGAGATCTAGAAGCAAATTTACGACAATTGTATACCTACTACTAGTCAAAACCAAATTGAACTTTATGTGCAACTTTATTTTTATTGCCGAACAATATTGCCTAATTTGTAATGTCATCATGTCAGGCTATTTCATCTAGAACAGTTTTTGGTACAACATGATAGCTTTTACAACCCGTAGTTTACTTGCTACAATCGTTGTTTTAGCAAAAGTAGTTTCTTTAAATATTGATTTCAGGAGACGATAAATAGATATAGAAGACAGAGCATCATATAAAATATTTTGCTAATAAAAATGTGAAGTCGCTATACCTATAGCAAGATTCATGTCTATAATTTGAGCTTTATATTTTAAGTTTAAATTCTTTGAAAATCTTACCTATTACGTATTTTGATGGCATATACCTACTTATTACAAAAGTAACACTTTTATTTTATAATAACAATAAACGCATCATTATATTTTTAACCGACAAAAAAAAACGGTAGAGGTTCTTAAGTCGACACGTATATTTTATATGTAGGTATGAAAACGCATAACCTTTTACAGAGTAGTCCGATTTTGATCATTATTTTATTGGAAAGGGTTGATTAAAGTTGATTCCATAATAAATTTAATCGAAATTGGTTAGTTGATTTGTGAAAATCAACCATAATCCAATTCCTACACAATTCCAATTCTTACATACATGTAGTATAGAAATTATTAAACAAGCTAAGAAAATCAAGCAAAGAAGTGCGTAGATTATCTAGATTTTTGTTATTAATTAAGTGTGTTTATCTTTACAGAAAGCCGAACGTGCACAGCGTCCGAGTTCCGATGCAAGACTGGCAGGTGCATACCAGCTTCGTGGAAATGCGACAGCGAGAAGGACTGCTCAGATGGCTCGGACGAAGATTCCAGTATATGCAGTGAGTACCTCACATGATGGATTTACAGCTAGAATTCAATTTCTCTCTTAAACCGGTGATTTTTCTTAGATGTCTTTGGAGCTATCTTTATTCTAAACTAGAGACGTGTATTTAAGCTATAAAAACTCAAAGATTTACCACCGGATTAGTTGTGACTACTACTGACGTCTATTAAAGTTATAGGTCTTGTTCTGTTGCAAACTATAAGCACAGAAATAACTAATAAATATTTGAGTTACAAGCTTAAAAGGAGCGTAAGGTGGATTCTCCCTTGGTAATTTGTAATAACCAGAAAATATACAATTTTTCGCATAGAACAAAAAAAGTTATTTTGAAAGTACCTACTATTTTTATGTGGGTTAGATAAATTAGGCGATATATAATTTTAATTTTACATTTAGCGCCCAACGCTTGACCTTTACTGCTACGCCAACACATACATAAGTAAAAACGAAAATAGACTTGAAATAAGTAGACGAAAACACTCTATTTCTAACATTCAAATAAGAAGTTGACATCTAGAAAAGGCAAAAAAAGAATCAGCAGTCGTGAAAAACAAATTTATTTCAGCAATCTAAAAGCTCAGATGTTAAGAAAAACGAAAGCAACTTTCCACTAAGATGAAGCTTTTAAATAGACATAAAGAAAATAAGTGCTTACATTATGTTCTTAAATAATGCGTCAATCTTTCTTAGAAATTACGTAGAAGAGGTTCGGCGAAATGTTCAGGAAAAGCGAAAAGTAAAGTCAAATAAACAAAGTGCGTACATAGATACACGTACTTTCTTGAAGGACGAGCTTCTCAGTTCCAACCATAAAACTACGAAAACGTGGAGCAAACAACGGCCTACTTAGCTAAATTTGTGTGCCGAAAACGCAAACCCGGTTTACTTACTCCCAAAGTTTACTTTAGGGTGAGATGACCTGACCCCTACTGTTTCAGGGGTGTCACAATGAAAAAACAACGCCTCTGCCAAATCCTCGCTAAGTGACAACGCCAGATTTCAGATTATAAACTGGCCGAGCTAAGGGTTAACGATTTATTTACTCAGGGTCGCTAGCCCAAATACCGAGCTTCCAAAGACTTTGTCGTCGCAGAGACTGTGGGATCGGCCGATCTGCGAACTAGCACGGAAATCTCTTCTAGATACGTGTTCTAGCGTCGCGGATCGCGCTCGTATCCTTGCGGTCTCTGTATGGGAGTCCGGTCTTTGGTTGCAAGCTTTGCCCTCTTTCAATACTGGTAACCTTTTAGACCCAACTGCATTTCGTCTAGCTGTCAGCTTACGCTTGGGTGCAAGGTGTTGTGAGGCCCATCGCTGTCAGTGTGGTACTGCAGTTGACCAGCTCGGTCACCACGGTCTCTCTTGCTCAAGAAGCGCTGGTCGGATTGGTCGCCACGCCAGCCTTAACGATGTCATTCGCAGGGCTTTTGCCACCGCCAATATCGCAGCCGTACTCGAACCGAGTGGGCTCGCGCGTGGTGATGGCAAAAGGCCTGACGGCATGACGCTGGTCCCATGGAAGTGTGGACGGCCCTTAGTATGGGACGCAACTTGTGTCGATACTTTGGCACCGTCACATCTTTCTGAGACTCAGAGTAGGCCTGGAGCTGCGGCCAATTCGGCGGAGCAGCACAAGCGGCGCAAATATGCTAACCTTGGTAGTGGTTACATATTTGAGCCATTTGGAGTTGAGACATTGGGTCCGTGGGGGCCGGGAGCTCATATCATTTTCAAAAGTCTTTCTGGGCGTCTGGTGGACGCGACGCGTGACCAAAATGCTGGTGTTTATTTGGCTCAACGCATAAGCATTGCCATTCAGCGTGGCAATGCAGCCAGCATGCTGGGCACGCTGCCAACTGGCAGTGGGCTTGAGCATTTGGATTATCTTTAGACCTTCAAAGGTCTGAGGGTGATCCAATGCTTTTTGTGTAATAGTAGTGTAGTTTTGTTGTAGTTAATAAAGGCATTTTTGCCCGTTTAAAAAACTCAGGCAAAAAGTTCATAAACATCTTTCTTCGGATTTGAATAATCGCTGAATAATTTGTACGGATTATAGCCAGCTCAAAGAATTAATTTTAAATGCAGCCAAGTCTTTTAACCTTACAAATACCTACGAAAGTCTAAGAGATTTTAGGGGAGAAAACTTGGTTAATTATAAATTATATCGTTATCGAAGTTGGTATAATAATCAGATTACTTACATAGGTTGAGTAGGTGTGTAATTGCCTTATTTATGTAGTGAAGGTAGTCTTCTACTATTATGCTAAACTTTATTTTTTAATTATGTCTTTTGCGCGCCTTTGTTCAGGGGCAGTTAAATTTTTGAGAAACGCTACAGAAAAATCCTTTTTTTTATTTTCGCAGGAAAAAACTAAAAAAGTAATGGCATTACTTTTTTAGTTTTTCACGGGATTGCTTACTGGTAAATTAATCTCTTGAAAGGGTAATCTTTTCCATGAAACCGTAAAAAATAATTTTATCAAACAATTTATGAGAAAAGTTCGTAAGTGCGTATTTCGTAGGCGAGACTCCCGGCGCAGATTAACATCTTAATCACGACCAAGTTTTCGGGATTAATTTTATAATCTTCGTACTTGTACCTGATTTTGTCGTGATTCGTATATTTTATCCATACCAGAACTTTTTTGATTACTAAAACGCATATAATTAGGTATAAGATTTATTTCTAAAGCTATAAGCTGGTTATGATAATATGTTGTAGGTAGGTACACATTTTTTGAAAGTAAATGTATTAAAGACTAGCTGCGCCCCGCGGTGTTACCCGCGTTAGCCCGAGATAAAAAGTAGCCTATATGTTAATCCAAGGTCTAAGCTACCTCCATACCGAATTTCATCCAAATCGGTTCAGCCGTTTGTGCGTGAAAGAGTGATAAACATCCATCCATCCATTCTTACAAACTTTCGCGTTTATTCAATAGTATACATAATATACTACGAGCAACGCCCCACGAAACGTTAAAAATAACAATAATGATTATACGATTACATTAAAAACTACTTCATTGATTAAAAAATCATTACACTTGTAAATCACGAGCTACAGATTCAAAAATAAACATTTTCTAGGCAATCAGAGAGACCGTTCAGATGGCTCTGCTATGCAAGCTAGAATTAACAACTGTAGCTTATGACGCAAAAGTAAATATTTTCTAGAGAAAAATAATAACTAAGCTAGAATTAACAACTGTCTGGCATATGACGCTGCTGGTCGATTTATAAGTGCTAACTGAGAGATTTTCAGTTGTAAGATATACCTACTCGTACAACAAAACTACACTACTATTACACAAAAAGCATTGGATCATCCTCAGACCTTTGAAGGTCTAAAGATAATCCAAATGCTCAAGCCCACTGCCAGTTGGCAGCGTGCCCAGCATGCTGACTGCATTGCCACGCTGAATGGCAATGCTTATGCGTTGAGCCAAATAAACACCAGCATTTTGGTCACGCGTCGCGTCCACCAGACGCCCAGAAAGACTTTTGAAAATGATATGAGCTCCCGGCCCCCACGGACCCAATGTCTCAACTCCAAATGGCTCAAATATGTAACCACTACCGAGGTTAGCATATTTGCGCCGCTTGTGCTGCTCCGCCGAATTGGCCGCAGCTCCAGCCCTAATCTGAGTCTCAGAAAGATGTGACGGTGCCAAAGTATCGACACAAGTTGCGTCCCATACTAAGGGCCGTCCACACTTCCATGGGACCAGCGTCATGCCGTCAGGCCTTTTGCCATCACCACGCGCGAGCCCACTCGGTTCGAGTACGGCTGCGATATTGGCGGTGGCAAAAGCCCTGCGAATGACATCGTTAAGGCTGGCGTGGCGACCAATCCGACCAGCGCTTCTTGAGCAAGAGAGACCGTGGTGACCGAGCTGGTCAACTGCAGTACCACACTGACAGCGATGGGCCTCACAACACCTTGCACCCAAGCGTAAGCTGACAGCTAGACGAAATGCAGTTGGGTCTAAAAGATTACCAGTATTGAAAGAGGGCAAAGCTTGCAACCAAAGACCGGACTCCCATACAGAGACCGCAAGGATACGAGCGCGATCCGCGACGCTAGAACACGTATCTAGAAGAGATTTCCGTGCTAGTTCGCAGATCGGCCGATCCCACAGTCTCTGCGACGACAAAGTCTTTGGAAGCTCGGTATTTGGGCTAGCGACCCTCCAAGCATTCGTTGCCTCATTCAAATGAGCTACATCTACGCCGGAATGGCCTAAAGAAGGTGCGAGGATTTTTTCAACTAATTTATGTGTACTATGAATGGAGGACAAGAAAGCTGGTAAAGCAACACTTGAAATTTGGCGGACCCCTAGCCCTCCAAGCCTAACAGGCAAGGAGGCTTGTAACCACGCCCTTTCACTCATCTCAATATTCAAAACCGATACTAGGGTCTGCTTTACAACATCGTCTAAGCTCAAAAGGAGCTCATTGTGTTTCCACAATGGACTACAACGTAAAGCGTACATGAATTTTGGAATAAACAGACAACATCTTATAATGGTAAACGCCATGTGGGCGTTAATTTTGAGTAGCCTATCAGAGGCACTCAAAAAATTTTGAATTTTTTCTTGAACGAAAGGCGGAAAAGACTCATCTAGTATCGGCGAACCCAGAAGGCGAAGAGAACACTTGTCTACCGATTTGATATTAGGTGCCAAATCATTAAATTTGTTAATTACCAAATCTTTATCTGGACATGAGTCGCAAACGAAAAGTTCGCATTTCGAAAAATTTAGTTCCAAACCAATTTGACGAAACTCGTCAATAAGAATTTCCAAATCACGTAGGACTGTGTTCGCATCGCCACCCAAAGTCCCGTCATCCAGATACCAAACGTTGAGTTTCGATTGGAGACGTTGAACAATTGGATGAATGGCCAGGCTGAAAATGGCTGGTCCGAGAGGGTCACCTTGTTGACAGCCAACGGAAGATAGCAGAACATCATTTTTGTAAATTAATTTAGTGGGTTTGCCGTAGCATTGCCAAAGAAAATTGAAAAGATCGGGAATTTTTTCCTTGACCTGTACCAACAAGGCGTCTCGATTAACCGAATTGAAAGCATTTTTGACATCTACCTTGAGCAACACCTCTCCACAATTTTGACCGAGAAAAGTACGAAGGGAATGAACAGCAGCCTCACATCCACCCCGCGAACCAAAACCAAGCTGTATTGGTTGAAAAAGGTTACTCAAAAGAGCAAACTTTTTTCTACAACCGGCTTTGGCTGCGAGACGACGATATGTGGTGCCAACCGCAATAGGTCTGATGCCACCATCTTTTTTGACAAGTGCGCATAGGTTAGCGCCATACAAAACTTCGATGATGTCACCATTGACCCGCCCAGATAACATGAGATTAGCCAAAGCCGTTAATTCCTTCAAGAGAGACTCAGCCACCTCACCAGAGCTAAAAGATAGAAGATCTTTTAGATGTTGAGGTGAAAGACCATCTAGGCCTCCGGCTGAGCCGCTCCGAAAAGAAGAAACGGCCTCTGCAATCTCCTGTGCTGACACTTCAATGACAACGTCATCAGGGTGTGGTGGCTCAGGCAGGTGGAGACATGCTGCCGGCGGATGCTTGTCACGGAGTGACTGGACCGTATCGGGGGTGTGGGGGGCAATAGTGTCGCTGGAGAACAAGACACGTGCGGCGCCTTTGATATCGCCATCACTAATTTTGCTTTCTACTATTTTAATAGTAACCGAATCGTCAGTTTTTTTTGAATTTGGTTTATTCTGCCTTGTTGGCGGAATAAAGCTTTCAAAATCTAAAGGGTTCTCTTCCAATGCGCTGTACTTCACGCAATTTGCAACTGTAATGTTGCAAACGGGGAAGCCGTTTGCAGCACCACAAGTTAAAAGAGAATTGGAGAGGAACCCGTAATGTTGCAAGCGGGGGAGCCGGTTGCAGCACCACAGGTTAAGAGACCTCAGGAGAAACCTAACCAACCTAAGAGTCCTACCTAGTGGATAGGATTCCTAACGGTTCGGAGATTAAAACAGAAAACTAACCTTAGTATTTACACATTTATTTACACTAACACGCACTGCACTTATAGTCAATTAAATCTTCAAGAGACGGGGAGAGAGAGAGAGAGAGAGAATTTTGTAGAAGTCCTTGGAAAGTTAGCCAAAAAGGGAGAGGGTAGCACTCGTAGAACCACGCTGGAGGCTGGCCGAGGATTTTCAATAGCCTGAGCTGGACCCGCCGATAGTGTGGCGCCAGCCAGGTAGCGCTAGGTGAGCGCTAGCGTGAAGACATCTGTCGACTGAGGTGGAGGCGCCGGCCCAAACCGGCCGACAGGCGCCGGCCCAAACTGGCCGACAGGGTTCTAAGTCAGCGCCAGCCCAGTGCTCCAGGGGTAAGGGGTCAGTGGCCCCAAAACAAGAGATCCACCTGTAATCAAAGTCAAAGGGACCGGAGCCTCTCACCCTGACTGTTACGCGACGCTCATGCCGTTTACAGGTCTCGTCCACGCAACCCTCAAATTCACACCGTCACATATTTAGGAAAAAATGTGTCCTCCAGATCAGTTCCAACTCAAGACTGCCCCTACTCGTATAAACTTATTTTCCATTATAATATAGAAACATAATCATTGACCTTGTACAGCCTATGTAATAGATTCTAGACCTATTATGAGGTTAATAGCACGAGAATTTTGTGGTTAAATTGAGACAATTTACGCGAAGCACTTAAACCAGGTGTAAGTATGTAGACAAAGATGATACATAACTGGTAAAGAGGTCACCTCATTACACTCTACATTAAGGATCTTTGACCTACTCCAGCCATTTCCACACATTACTTGTGTAGTAACAGTAAAGTTTATTGAGCCTTAAATGTAGATAAGTATTTTCTTATGAGGCCGTGTAGTGTAGCTATTTCATAGTTGGTGGAATATAAAATCTGTCTGAATATAATAACAAGAAGTTCAAGGTTCGACTTATGCATAGTATTGAGGTATTAAGTATTTTGTCCATGTTTAGATGTATATTTTACTCTAACAAGAAGTATCATCTCATTAATGTACTCCATGCTGAACGAAATTTCCATATTAGATCTTCACAAAAGATCTTATGCTTTCTAGATCTTTTATAGTATAATGTATTTTTAAGTGAAATTTCATGTTTTGAAATTTCTTCAGTTTAGGGAGATTCTATCCCACTTATACTTTTGTTCTACGAGTATAATTAATTTAAATATTCGGTAGGTCTAGTGAATGTACCTTACCAGTATGTCTATACGCTAACGAGTCAGCTACCTCGTGTGTAGCACTTCATTGGCGGCATTCTTTTTATCATAGTCATACAAGAATTCCAAGCACGTGTATCACGCAACAGGCTGAAAAAAGTGACCTCAAAATGTAAGAACATTGTACCAACATAACGTTATTTAGTAAATACTAAAACAGCAAAAGATGCGAGAGCGGTATCTAATGAATTTTGCTTTTGAGGCGGTGGCATTTAAATAAAACACGCATAATGTGTACAAAACACCGTAAGTAGGCGTACATAGGGTTAAAACCATTTTTTGCTGGAATTCAGGGTTTTTTACTTAATTCTATTTAAGTATATCCTTACATAGTATAAAATAAAGTCGCTATTTTTGTCTGTTTGTTTGTCTGTATGCTTAAATCTTTAAAACTACGCAACGAATTTTGATGCGGTTTTTTTTAATGGATAGAGTGATTCAAGAGGAAGGTTTATATGTATAATACACCTGTGCGAAGCCGGGGCGGGTCGTCTAGTATTTTATAAAAGTGTAATGAACCTATAAAATGTGAATAAAAATATCATAGACTGTGACATGAATCGCAGTTTACCAGTTCCATGACATGTTTTTTTTTATAATTGACTAGCCTTTGCCCGCGGCTTTGCCCGCGCTTACTTTGTAGCCTATGACACTCGCAAATAATGTAGATTTCTACTGGTAAAAGAATTATCAAAATCGGTTCAGTAGTTCCAGAGATTACCCCCTACAACCTCACAAACTCACAAACTTTATCTCTTTTCAATATTAGTATACCTTAAAAGCTTAGATCTCGTGAGATCTAAATCACAATATCCGTGGATTGAGCGTAGAATGGCTTCCTACAAGATTTACTGACAATCTGATAAGAATGCACTGGCAGCGAGTTGCCAGCTCATACAGGCCCAATCAGATATTGATAAGAATGACCTAGAATAGTATGCTACCGCTAAGAATGATGAAAAAAAATTGTCAAGAATAAGAAGTGCTTGCATAAAGTAAGTAAGTTCGTATAGGCCGGTTGGCTAGCCTTGGTGTCAGAGTTTTTAGGCCGCCTGAAAGCCTCTGACTTGGCTAAACGGTTAAAACAACCGGCACCTACAATTTAACGTGTCATCCGAGCCACGGTAGAGCTCAGTTGGAAAATGCCACCCGCGGTCACTCATCCAAATAGTGACCGTCCAGAACGTTGCTTAATAATTCAGTGCTTGCATGATTGACCGTAATGAATTTGTTTGAGCTCCCTATATTTAATCACAATCACATATATACATATATATATACTCGTAGGTACACTCAATTAACATAACGCGAATAAATATTATATGAAACAGCGTTGAATCAGGCATATTATTTTACCGAGGTTTAGAGTAGTACAAAATTAGATGCGGTCAATATCTCGAACATTATTCCAAATGCTCACGGGTTACCAAAAACCGAGAAAGTAATAAAGTATAAAATTCTTAACGAAATATAATTCCAGCCACGACGAAAGCTTCAAAGGTAAAAACAAATACGAAAACAACGTCATCTGTTGAAAGAAAAATTGCCCCTTCTATATTCCGCTCTGATGAAAATATT
Organism: Hypomecis atomaria; assembly: GCA_964007245.1. Taxonomy (NCBI): domain Eukaryota; kingdom Metazoa; phylum Arthropoda; class Insecta; order Lepidoptera; family Geometridae; genus Hypomecis; species Hypomecis atomaria. Next base: position 16,506,058 of record OZ023283.1, read on the forward strand.
CGAGAAAAGTTAGGAAGTCCCAAGCGTCAAGAGGACTTTTAATTCCTTGTTTTTGTCAAACTGCAACATTGTGCTATAAAAAGCCAGTGGAAGTTCCCAAGGTTTTATTCGAGGGTTTGTGGGTAGAGGCAACCGCGGCGTAACTTTGTTACACTTACTGCCACTGTAAGTCACCCGACATAATGGGAAATCCTTTTTTATTTGCCAAGGGCATTCAGTGTTTTGTAGGTGGGAAGATACCCACGTTTTTTGGAAAGGTTGGAACTTTACGAGATATGGGAGAGTTACAGACTCCTATACGGAATTATCGTCTTGACGTTTTTTCTATGATTAGGGTAGAAATAAATTTCAGTGGTGTTAACTCAAAGGTGAGTTCAAGTTATTTGTAGTTTTATGTTTAGTAGCGTCCTTGCTGATTCTATGGGATTCTGGATTCGTAGTCATTTTTAGCCAGATATATTTATTATTAGATTACATGGAATAAGTCTGTTGAAGTAACATCCAGAGCTATATATTTTTCAAATTGTGAAAGAAAACATGCCAAATATCTGTAAGTTTTTCATGTCCTCAAAGATGTCTAAAGTCTGTAAACTCGCATTTGGCCAGCGTGATGGACTATGGCAATAACTTCATCATAATATTGAGGTTCAAAACCATCAGTGAACACAGTTTTACAAGGAGGATAACGAACGAACAAACGTCTAAAGATAATCCTAATCTACTCTAAACCACGTTAATTTGTAAGCAATGTAAAATTGCAATCCAATTAAGCTCCGTTTATAATCATTAATTACTTTTGGCTCGTGTTTTCCCTGCCGTTTGCATTTATTATTTCGTGAGCTCTCTAGAATTTTAATCGTGTTTGCAGTGTCAACGTCTGTAAAGAAGCTATGATAGCGTCGTTTGGTTCGCTTGCAGAGTTAATTTTAAGCAAAGCGAAATTTATTTACAAGCCTGTTTATTACACGCTCGAGATTTATTAAAATCGTTTCAACTGAAACTATATTAAAACGTTTGTTAGCTCTCAGCTAACAAAGGTTTGTTAACCACATTTCGCCGGCCTCGTCAAACTAGTCGAACAGATAACGATGTAGAGTATTGGGTAGTTCAAAAGCGTTTTGCTCGAATAGTCGAACGTACAGGGTACAGGGTACTAGGATTTGGGATGTATATCCAAAGTTTCACATGCAGCTGGCGCTCGCAGCTGCCCTGAGCACAAGTTTCTTTGTGCTACTGGTCAATGTATACCGGGCGCGTGGCGTTGCGACTACGCCGCCGATTGTCCCGACGGCTCAGACGAGCACCAGTGCGGTAAGCGCATGTTCCAAACGGGACAGCATGAATTGGCATGATCCAAAAGGAACGTTTCAAAATTTCACCCGGTCCAACGAGCATGACGTCATCGGGCTCCAGATTACCATTTCATCGAACTTTCAGGATGTCGCGACCGTGATTAACAGGCAGGCACTATCGTCAATTACTCGTCATTTGTTTAGGTTGCTTGGCAAACATTTGTCCAAGTTTAATCCCAGATACGTTTATGAAATAGATCACAAAAATACTGTTTTCAATAAGTATCTACAATGACTGTAAAATGTGTTAGGTAGTGAATTCTATTATTCTTGGAAAAGGCAAAATGTACCCATTGAACGCTTCACGAGTAGAGTTGAATACGAAAGTAGATGCGACAAAGGGGGAGAATGATGAAAGCGAGACATTGTGTTTATCGTGTGTATTTGCATCACACTTAGCATGAGCATGAATTGGGTTGGCAGAAGTGGAGCCGTGCGACGCGGACGAGTTCACGTGCCGCGGCAAGCCGGGAGAGTGTATCCCCCTGACGTGGATGTGCGACGACAATGCCGACTGCTCCGATGGATCCGACGAGAAAGCATGCAGTAAGGGTTTGCATTCATTCTACAGGAGTTCGATGAGATCACAGGCATAATACTTTTTGCTCGAATCCTAGTTGTACGGAGTTATTTTATTATTACAGGCATGTTCAGATATAATTGTTACTCGCTATGATTGTAATGTTGGATAGTATTATTTTGTATGAAGTTCTGTAGCTAGAGCAATTAAATACGGGTAAAAACTTAGGCCTGTGTATGCCTTAATAAGATAACGATGAGTGCAGTGATATCATAAATATGACTGTCGTCTAATCGAACATATCGTAGTATCAATGGTTGTAATTTATTTATTAGCTAGATCTAAGCCGCTCTTAGTACTAGTATCTATTCTCAAAATCATTTCTAAAATTCACATATCGCAAAATGCAGTAGGTAAACGAGAACTAGAAACTGTATTTCTAACCTTTTGTTTCTTTACTTAGATGGAAGTTCGCACAAACTAAATCCATACGTCTGTAATGGATCTAAAAGCCGACGCGTTAGCTTTTAGATTTTAAAATACTGTGGTCTTTGCAGAAAAGATTTCTACGTCGCGACGTTGAGATCTTTTAAGCAAAGACTAGGTGTAGGTATTTTATACTTCTACCCCTTTCATAAAATACATGAATATAAAAATATAATACATTAAGTAGGTACCTAAATGCATTAGACTACTCTACAAATTTTAGGTAAAGAATTAACAAACCAATGTAGGTACCTACTGCAGCGGCTTCTATTTTGCATATTATAGCTGCATTACCTTGGTTGTTATTTTAGTGCTTTGAACTAAGTAAAAACATACAAACTCTTGCTCAGTCTCCCAGTCCATTTGACTAATTAAAAGACTGCTATAACTCAGAATACTCTTGTTTTTCTGTCTATTGTGCGGGTAAAATGTAGGAAGATTATAAAGCGAGCTCTAGCAAGGCTCAAATTAAAATTTAGCTCAACACGGATGAAAGCCATTAGTTCTAAAGCACTCATTAAACGGAGCAACTAAGTTAAGCCTTCTAGTACAAAGTTCAACCGTTATCCACCATTTTAATATTCACCCGAAGTTGATGAACTTTAGGTAAGTATTTCGTCATTAAATGAAGTTTGCCAAAACCGTGATAGCGGTTGGTCTAAATTCTGGGATTGGGAGTAATTATACTTATAAACATGCATTCATAAAATCTAGCATAACTTGACATAGTGTTGTTTGCAGCTGTGGAACGCGGCAAAAGTTTCCACGTTTTTTCATTCAATTTGTGAAATCACAATTAATGAGGAGTACCTAATGTTAAACGGATATGTTACATTTCGCTTAAAATGTACATATCTAGTTTAATTCTTTTAGAAATTAGTATGTATAGTGTCCTATTGGAGATCCATAGGAGAGGCCTACGTCCTATGGCTGATGGATTGATGGAAAGATTCTTTTGAAACTCCACACTTCCAGTCCCCATTCAGCACGGGTAACATGGCAAAGGGACAAACTGTCTTTCCACCATTATATCCCCTCGAAGAGAAAATTAAGTATGGGTTGACAATGACAACTAACATTAAAAGTGGACAAAGCGGTTTTTTCCCTTTGCCATGCTACCATGCAGGATAACAAAATTTCGCCCACGCTGTCATGCTGACACATACGTCACACATGTTCAGTGTTTATGGTGTTCTAACCTAAGTATTATTGTCTTACTGCTAGGCATAAATCTCGCCCTTCTTTTCTTCGCTATACCTTCTTTTATTTTTTCCAGTGTGGTATTTATTCCTACCTCATTTTGTTTTTAGAAGGCTTTACTTAGCTGAGATCACGGAAGATTCAATCCAAGATTAATCGAATAGAACTAATACATTCGATTCGGTTAATTAACTCGACTTAAACACAGATTGTATCTATCGGGAAACATCCAATCAAGTAGCATTCTACAATTTAGCGGTTCGCATGATGAAAGTGGAATCAAAGCGTTTTATAGTCTAATACGAGTATTTTATTAGATTTGGAAAACGTTACAATTCTGTCTAATTAATGATTCTAGACCATTTGCTATTATTGAAATTGCATGAATAGGCTGTATCGATTAATATGATTGCTAATTATAGTGAAATAATAGGCAAATAGATATAAGTACACATATATAAGTACAAAGCTATATTGTTAAATATTATGTTATACCCCATCCACACTCTGCACGAGGCAACGCGAGCACTGCAGCTTGTAGCTAACTTCACATCCGCCGACTTGCATATCATTGCTATTAAAGTTGGCGGATGTGAAGTTAGCTATAAGCTGCGCTGTTTGTGTCGCATCGTGGAGAGTGTGGATGGCCGCTTAGATTAACATAGGTAATTGAATTAATAAAATATTATGATCCCACACAAAGGAATTCATTAAGTTTTAACTAGCGGATGTGCTCTACGAATTTTACTAGTACAAAATTGTTCGCATATTCCAGTAAGATTAAGTTCGATTGGAATTCATTTCATTGGCACGTTTCGAACATAATCATAATTATTTGCATATTTGACTGCATTCGACTATCGTTATCTCTGTGGGCATTGCATGAGACCGACCCAGTTGCCTTATCTATTTTATTTTAGGAAAAGCAAAGGGCAAAGAGCTTAATGTTATTGGACTAGTTTCATTAGGTATTCGAAATAATTTAGCAAGGGTTTGGTATCTAGGCAGCCGAGCTACTCACGAGCTACCCTATTTTATCTGAACATAATTTTCATGGCTGAATATTCGACCTTTTCAATAAAGAGAGACGAAAGTTCTTGACGGAAATTGTTAATTTTTGTTCTGTGAGTAGTAATATTTTGTTGGAGCAAACCTTGGGGTTTCGAAGTCAAACTTTAACCATTCCTCTTAGATATTGACGGTCTCAATCAATCATTGGGGCCCGACCGAGGCAAACACTCTTGTATTCTATCAACGACCGCCTCATCCGTCCATAAATTCTTATCTGGCCGCACCGGACCTGCCTTTAAGGTTGAGTGATGACGTAGCGTGTATATTTTGGACCCATAAGCTGTCTGGCAAAATATCTTAGTATGATTACATAGGCGTCCCTATCCCTCCAAGCCCCCGCAAATTTACGTCGGCATTCTCCTTGAAATATGAAACGGCTCATGAAACTCCTCGCCTCTCATTACACCCCCAAGAATATCTCGGTCTGTGCTGCATTTCATACACTCACAACATTGCATAGCGTTGAAAAACTGTTACATTCGTCTGCTCTTGCAAAGAATTTAATTAAAGGACAACTCACGAAACGACCTACGATATTATTTTCACAAAAAGAAATCTCCAAGAATTATACGCATTCAGCAAGATAATGAAACTAGTCCAACGGCGATAAAATACCGCAGTAGCAGCGCATTTGGCTTGAGAAATTTATTCATACTTTATTTCATTACTAGTCCTCTTAAAATGGTAATTACCTGAAGAGAGTTTTAATCTACCGCGCACTTTTCTTTTACGTGGGATATTTCCTTGTTAAAGAGTTCTTTGTGTTGAGGCAAATTAAGAGTAGCGCGTATTAGCTTTCCATGAAGAAGGCGGCATGAATATTAATAGATACGAGTTTTCCAACTTTCCGTTGAGATCTAATAAAACTTTTGCTACGTAGATGAGACTTGTCGGTCGGACGAGTTTACGTGTGGGAACGGGAAGTGTATTCAGGCGAGATGGGTGTGCGACGGAGACGACGATTGTGGGGACAACACGGATGAAGCCAAGTGCCCGGCGCCGACCTGCCAGCCTCAAACTCACTTCTCTTGCGCGGATGGTCACTGCATCTCAGCTTGGTGGCGGTGCGATGGAGACCTCGACTGCCCCGACAACAGTGATGAATTGGTGAGTTATCTACCTATAAAAACAAATAAATAGTTTTCGATCTAAGTACGACTATATTGGAATTGCATACGAGTTAGCTCTACAGGGTCATAGGTATTAAACGCAAAACCTTTTAAGGGCGAGTCTAGTACATCCAGACCAACAATGTTTGTACTACGACTTTGAAAATTCTCTCTATACATTTTGCCGCGCGTTGACGAACTTTTTGTATGAAAAAGCTGATCTTTTCTTCATGATTTTCCAAAAATCCTAGAACAAAAGTTGTTTGTCTAGATGTACTAGACGCGCCCTTAAAAGGCTATGACCCTGCATAAACAAAATATTTTCAGGACGTTTGTGAATTACTTTGTTTTAAGGCGAAGAATTATATAAAGAAGAATATCGACAACATAATTGGTTAAACCGATTTTCAATTGCATTGCAATGCCAACAGTCCTAGTATTTATTATTAGGCCGGCTATCTCTGACGTTTGTATTTTTAATTTTTAAAACATATAAAATAAGTCAATAACATACGGTATTAAGAGTTTATTTACAGCGTTTTCAATTTGGAACTCAATGTATGTTATTTCGTACCTTATTGTATTACAAACTTCAGTTAGGTACCTATTTCCACCCAATATTCTAACCTGAACGCAGCTGCTTCCAGCCGTTCTTATTGGAGATTGATAGGGGAGGCCTATATCTAGCAGTGAACTTCTTATGGCTGATGGATGGATGGATTCTAAACTAAATATCTGAAAGATAATAATTAGTTGTTATTGGGATCAATATCTTTGACATTTACGGAATCGATTGAAATCTTTCAAGATACATATTTATTTTTAAAGAATAATTATTATTCGCAAAAAATGGCAAAACCGCCTTCCATCGTGTACAAAATTCGATAATTTCGCTCGAATTGTTGATTTTTCAAAAAAATAGTCTTCCGATTTCTGTAAAACTTAAATGGGACCACCTTGGGAGTATACCCTTTCGAACTAAAAAAGAATTTTCCGATTCGGTTTACAATTGACGGAATCATCGATGAACGTACACAAAAAAAATACATACAGACAAACATAGTACCTACCTCCTCCTTTTTGGAAGTCGGTAAAAAAACAGCTTTGAACTACTATCTATAGCTTCTTCTATGCCGAATACAGGTAGTGCAATTTGTTAACCTAAACGTTTTATCAATTTAAGGGTTGCGCGCAACAGCCAAAAGTGCGGTCACCGTGCATATCATCGGAGTTCGAATGCCACGACCGCATGACGTGCGTGCACCACGCGTGGGTCTGCGACGGCGACAGAGACTGCCCCGACGGAGGGGACGAGGCCCCTGAAGTCTGCAGAGGGAACATCACTTGCCGACCAGACCAGTTCCAATGCAAGGACCACAGCTGTATTCCTGGCGCGTTATACTGCAATGGGGATAGAGACTGTCCGGATGGCAGTGATGAGTTGAATTGCAGTAAGTATTACATAGTTGCCAGTTATAGCCTTTTTCTGTTTGAGTTTTTGTAAAGGTTGACTGTTGTTTACTCACAGCACGTACATTCTAGAGGCTAGTATCCATATAAGTGACTAAGAGTTTATTACAAAGTTTTCGTATCATAATGCGAAAGCTACATAGTTTTCGGATTGTGATAATCTTTATCTACTGATTATTAAGTTATCCTCTATGTGTTTTCGCAAAGCGATACGAAAACTTTGTGATAAACTCATAGTCACTTAAGTATATGGATATAATAGCAGTAGAAATTGACAAAAATGTATGGAGCCACGCGACAACTACAGTCGTTCTAACAATTATGATAAACTAAGGCCTTAGATAATCTGAAAAAATCCTTCGAACGTGTAGAATGTAAGATCATTCGCATGTGTAACATTATTAAAAGTTTGTCACGTTACGTGGGTTATGTGCTTAGATAGAATAAGGTAGACAAAATCCTCTAGCTACAACAACACAATAATGCCGATGAACGGATCAAAAACATTTATGACGGATAGAACGTTTATTTGTTTCGATTGTTTATCTCTGAGAATCAGACCTTTGAATAGGCAAAAAACTCTGACGTTAGACCTCAGCCCACACAAAGTTTTCAACCTCAGCCTTCGAGCAAATATTTACAGAGCCACAGTCCCTAAGTGAAAGTAGTAAAAAAATGTCCGAGTGCTTGTAATCGAGCACTTTGGCATCGCGCGGCGTTGTAGGTAATCGGCTTGCAATTTCCTAAAAAGCCTGCCAACTACGTAGCTTGGGTAGGGTTTGGGCTCGGACACTTCTTTTGCATGATTGCGACTCTATAGATATTTTGCTCGAAGACCTCAGCGCACACAAATAAAGCTTTTCAGTGATAAACTGGCTCAATTAATAAAATTACCTACGGTTCACAAAAAAAAAGTATTATAATTATAACAGCGAAATGACAATAGGTAGCTTGGGACAAACATGGGTCAAAGCCACTGAACAATGGAAAACTTTGTGATCTCAGATAGGTACTGATATAAACTCAGTGAAAATCTATTTGGAGAACTAATTGGTTGGGACTGTTCTAGCTGTGAGTTTCTGTACCTAGATCAAACAGAACTAAATTGGATTTGTAAATGTATTAATATTAAACGAATTTCTACTTTTATACCTCAGTTAGTGCTTCTTATACACCAACTACTTACTACCAGGCTCTGTGTGGTTTTGCACGGCTTTTAAATTAAGTAAGTATTGGTTTTTCAAGATGTTGTTGAGCATCCTTGGTTTTGGATATTAGTACTTCAACATCATGATGTTTAACCTGTATTCGCCAACTGCTGAGCATAGGGCTCTCTTGTAGGCCCTCATCTCGATCCTGTACCAATCTTGTCCCGGTTAAACCTGTGAAATAATGATATCGTCGACGCAACTACTGGTGGATGTCATTATGTTAGCGTATTTGTGCACCTGCCATAACTCTGCTTAACTAAGCCGCCGTGAGGTCGTGAGTTCAAATCCCGTTCCCGTACCAATGAGTTCTTTGGAATTTATGTACGGAATTTCACACCACTGGCTTTTCGGTGAAGGAAAATATCGATAGGCAACCTGCATAATATGTCCATAGAAGAAATTCGATGGCGTATGTGAATCCACCAACCCGCACTGGGCCAGCGTGGTGGATATGGCCCAATCACCCTTCGTGGGTAGGCCTACGTCCTGCAGTGGACTATTAAAAAGGCTGAAACAGTACATCACTCTGTCAAGCAATATGTCCTGCTTAACTCCATTTAAGTTTCGGTTTTCCGACTAAGAACAAACTTACATTTGTAATACTTATTCCCTGGCACTCATACATCTGCGGCAGTATGAATGTAGGTATGTATAGCGAAATGTATACCAAGATCACATTTTAATGTAAACTTCCTTTGTTTCCAGCACGCCCAAAGACAGTGTGCGACAAGAAAACAGAATTCGACTGCGGCGGCGGTATGTGCATACCACTGTCCAAGGTCTGCGACAAGAAACCAGACTGCCCCAACTTTGAGGACGAGCCGAAAGATCGGTGCGGAGAAAACGAGTGCTTGAAAGGCAACGGTGGATGCACGCAGAAATGTGTCGACATGCCGGTGGGGTACTACTGTGACTGCGAGAAGGGGTACAAACTAGTGGATAACAGGACTTGTGAAGGTAATTTTAATATTGCACCATCAATGGTACACATTACTGCACGGAAGTCTGGCGCTGAGGGTACTGTGGAGGGGATGGCTGCGCATAGTAAGCGTCATAGTAAACCCAAGCGCAGCCACCCCCTCCACACTTTGCTCAACGCTAGACTTATATGCCGCGACTTGTAGTTTGGTTCAAATAATGAGATTTTACGATATCGATGTGGATATTATAACATCATGTGAAATTGCTTAAATTGAGTGTTTTGTTGTCTGCGCTATAACAGTAGTCATTATAAGTCAAGTATTGGAAACATAAGTAGAATCTTACAACATTAGTGTAGATAAAATGATTTAAATTCTTTGCCATGTTTGGGGTGCAGGTATTGCCTGTTTTTAGGGTTCCGTACCCAAAGGGTAAAAACGGGACCCTATTACTAAGACTCAGCTGTCCGTCGGTCTGTCTGTCGTCACCAGGCTGTATCTCATGAACCGTGGTAGCTAAAAAGTTGAAATTTTCACTGATGCTGTATTTATGTTGCCGCCATAATAACAAACACGAAAAACAAAATAAAATAAATATTTTAGGGGGTCTCTCATACAAATAACCTGATTTTTTAGCCGTTAGACGCTTGAAATAATTCAAGAATATTTGATTGTATGTTGACTTTAATGATTAATTATTAAATTAAAATACTAAAAATATTCAAGGGGGGCTCCAATACAGTACGGAACCCTTCGTGCGCGAGTTCGACTCGCACTTGGCCGATTATTTCATTTACTCGATGGCGTCAACGTAAACTGTATTATAGCGCCATCTATTGGAGCATTTCCAATTCCATACACTTTTTTTTTACTTTAACGCTCTTGAGTATGTAAATAAGTCGTGCAGTGCTCTGGCTGGACATAGGCCGAATCGTTTTTTTAGCAGCTGTTATGTTAGCTGCAAGCTGCGGATAGCCCAATCCTAACTGAAGCTCACTTAACAGCTGTGCGAGCATTGGGTAACCGCAGCTTGTATACCTACTAAGCGCCACACAAATCGGCGGATGAGAAGTTAGCCGCAGATGACACTTCGCCGAGATTCGCTAATTATTGCGCATGTGTGCACAATGCCTATACAAGTGGCGAAGTAGTTAGCACGGGCGTAGGGAGCGCGCGGGAGGCATGAGGTTGGCGGGCGGGTGTGCCCCGGCGTCTCGTTTCTCTGGCTCCCGCGCATACCTATATTTCGGCCTTTGCGCAGAGTTCTGCGCATAACTTTCCATCCGCCGATTTGTGTAGCGCTTAGTATAGCTAACATCACAGCCGCCAAGAAGTTTGATTTGGCCTATACAGGCTTATCTTTGAAAATATGTGCTTTAAAATATCGTCGCACACGTGGTAGAAATCTAGCAAAGCCACATTAATTGATAATGTGGAAGGAACTATGTATTAAAAGCTGACCGTCTTACCAAAATCTGACCGTCTTACTTAAAGCTGACCACCTTACCACAAAAGATTTAAACACACTTTAAACACTGTTTAACCGTGCAATTTGTACTGTTAAACATTATCTAAGCCGTGCGTAAAACTTTTGTGGTAAGACGGTGAGTGTTTTAGGGGCTATCTCTATATTATTTTTCTTTGAGACACTACGAAATGAAAGACTAAAAGTACCTACTTAAATAGTAGGTGGTGTTTACTCATATTCCTTCTTAAGCGAAAACAAAATCACTCATGCGAAAAACCACTGAAAGCTTACACAAACATTACCTGTAACCAACTCCGAATAAGTTATGTCTCAGAGGATCGGTAGGCTCAGCTAATCAATATATATTATATCTATACCTACGGGAGGAATCACAGACTTCGCCAGATGTGACATGTGGATTCGATTTTTAGGGTTTCGTACCTAAAGGGGTATTACTAAGACTCTGCTGTCCGCCTGTCTGTCACCAGGTTGTATCCCATGAAACGTAATAGCTAGAACGTTGATCACAGATGACGTATTTCTGTTGCCGCTATAACAAGAAATACTAAAAATAGAAAAAAAATTAAGGGGGTTCCCATACAACAAACCTGAATTTTTAGCTGTTTATCGCTCGATATTAATAACGGCTACAGGTAGATGCTTGAAATATTCACAGAATATTAATTTGAATATTCCTTAAAAAATTTTTAAGGGGGACTTCCATACGGTACGGAACCCTTCGTGCGCGACACCGACTTTCTCTTGGCCGATTTTTTTTTGTTATTGCAAATAAGTCCGCGTTTGACTGGTGAATAACTCGCCTGATGGTAAACGACATTATGATCGAAGATGAAGCACCCAGACTTAGAAGAGACCTATTCACTTTGACATTGATTAACTTCAGAGACTTCGGCTTTCCAAGCCGACAGCCTGTTCCATTTTTTGGCCGTCCAGTTTAGAAACGTGTCAAACGATGTAACGGGGACATAATTTCGCGCAATGCTAAATTAAATGATTACAGATTTATCACTTAGAAAGCTCAACACTCCCTCAACAGAATAACAGCGCTTACGAGCAACTGGCATTTCGCTGAGTTGAGACCAGTTTGTTGCAAATAAATTTCTGTATTTCAACAAATAACTTGTTCATACGCTCATACAACACTGCATTCTTTGCATCCTGCAAAATGTGTTTTCGAAACATGCATTATTTTGTGGTCTACAAGTAATTGCTGTTCAAAGTGCAACGACATTCATAGGTGTACAAAATCATTTTTATGAACAACTTTTGCTATGAAATCGAAATCGAACCGAAATCGCTTAAAAAATTACTACTCCATCCAAAAAAAAAGTCTAAACTTGAACACCTGATTTTTTACGGTTTCAGGGTTGGTGCAATCGTAAAAGTTGTACATAATGATGAATAAGTTCGTATAGGCCGGGTAGCTATCTCTGTTGGCAGTTTTTAGCCGCTTGAAGGCTTCTGACATTGGTGAAACCGTTAAAACAACCGGGATTTACAATTTAACGTGTCATCCGAGTCACGGTAGCGCTCAGTTGGGAATGCCTCCCGCGGTCACCCATCCAAAGACTAAAGTACCGAACGTTGCTTCGATAACCGCTGACAAACACATAGCCAAACCACGCTATGAGCGCTACATAATATGTGTATATAGGCAGGTCTATAGTAGGTACATAGGTAATGTTATTCTATTCAAATAACGTTATACAAGTAAAGAGAAGGCCTCTCTGTAGATCTCTCTGGTTGAATCTTACAGCTGTGTCAAGTCTTTGCCAGAACATGAACTCGTGTTCACACTCTAGGGAGTAGAATAAGGATGTTATTTAAATATTCATATTGCTGTGTAGTTTATTTTTGTTGCTAAGAAACATGTTGTTTCTATAATATGTGTTGTTTTGGGTAAGGAAAACGTGGTCTATTTGCGTTTGTCGTTTGAAGTTTGAGTTGTTTTGCTGTGGAAAATTTTGTCTAGTTTAATACACATGTTATTCATCATTTTGCAAGATATTTATGAACACAGAGTAGAATAAGAAAAGGAAGTGTGTGTGTGTAAGTGAAGTAGGAAGACCAAAATAAAAAATATTATGAATTGTGTGAAAGATGATATGCGACAGAACGAAGTTGATATTGAGATGACGTACGACTGAGTGAAGTGGAGAAAGGAAACTTGCTGTACCGACCCCATTTAGTGCGCTATGGATTTACATAAATAATGAAATTATTAAAACCATAGAAAATATATCACTTACATTGTTCTTTCATTCCTGTCATAGCAAATGGATTAAACCATTTTATCCAATTTTAACTGTCAGTTGTCAAAGTCCATACCTTGTTTCCTCTTCGAAGGGATAAATTGGTGGGTGTCTTTGTCTATTTGCTGTGCCGAAACCGTAACATTGACTGCTCCACCTAAAGTAAATCCACCAAATAAGCTAAAAATATTTTACTATTGCATTTGCAGATATCGACGAGTGCTCAGACCCAGGCTCGTGTTCCCAAATGTGCATCAACGAGAAGGGTACCTTCAAATGCGAGTGTCACGCGGGGTACGCCCGAGACCCCCGAGACCGCACGCGATGCAAGGCCACTGAAGGACACCCATCCCTACTTTTCGCCAGGCGTTTCGACATCAGAAAGATCAGCCTCGACCACCATGAGATGGTTGCTATTGTGAATGACACGAAGTCGGCTACGGCACTGGATTATGTGTTCAGGACGGGAATGATATTCTGGAGTGATGTTACGGATGAGAAGATCTATAAGTGAGTAGATTTTCTTCTTTATAACCTACTAGCGACCCGTCCCGGCTTCGCACAGGTTTAAATTATACATATAAACCTTCTTCTTGAATCACTAGCTATTAAAAAAACCGCATCAAAATCCGTTGTGTAGTTTTAAAGATATAAGCATACATGGGGACAGCGAAAGCGACTTTGTTTTATACTATGTAGTGATTAGGTATGGGGTTGAAATTAAGTATTTAGTTCTTAGTGGCAGACAAACAGTTGACACCCAAGCTAGTCCTGATCAATAAAGTAAAATACTCTACAAGACAAACTTTCTTAAGTACCTATAAAAGATGCCGATTTACTGGGCCAGGCTAACGTTATTATATAATTAATCTTAGAATCACTCAAATGAATCTTACTAAGTAATCAAATAATTAGGTAGGTTTTACAAAGGCCTACCAGGAAAATTGACGATTACAATCACGATTCAGCTTGATAACACAACGTTATTATCAAGCCACAAAAGCGTGGTCTTGTATACGCCGAATCAAACTTAATGGCGTCTCTGAAGTTAGCTACAATTTGCTACGGAGCAATGACACACCTCGTGTTATAGGGCGAATCATACAAGTCGGCGGATGTGAATCCAATCAACGCGCAACTTTCTGTGAGCTTCAGTCATGATTGGATATTTCGCAGCGTAGCGTGTAGCTAACTTCACATCCGCCGACTTGTATGATTCGGTATATAACAGGCGCCATAGTTTGATTCGGCCTATAAGTAACATCATCATCATAATCTACAGCCTTACTTTATACCACTGCTGGGTATAGGCTTATAATGTTCTCATAAGTACCATACTAGTTTTGTATCCTCTATCATGGATACTAAACTTTCCAGGGCACCGATCGACGAAGGCACGCAGCGTACGGTTGTCATCGGCAACGAACTGATCACTTCAGACGGCTTAGCTGTCGACTGGATATACAACCATCTGTACTGGACTGATACCGGCAAGAACCACATCGAGCTGTCAGACCTGCAAGGCAACATGAGGAAGATTCTCATCAGGGATAGACTGGAAGAGCCGAGAGCGATAGCGTTGAATCCTCTGGACGGGTAAGCAATTTAATTCAAACTTTATTGTTTTTCTGTTGAATGTCTTATCTTATATAGTAAAAACCCCATTACTGGAACATCACCGCCAATTTACGACACAGTGACGGCGATACATAAGTGTATTTCGGGCAGACGAACATATTCTAGGATGTCATCCATCATCCATCAGCCATAAGAAGTCCACTGCTGGACATAGGCCTCCCCTATGTATCTCCAATAAAACCGGTTGGAAGCGGCTTGCATCCAGCGCGATCCTGCGGTCTTAATGAGTCATCCTTGTGGGTGAACGTCCTACGCTGTGTTTGTCGGTACGTGGTCTAGAATGTCATTATACTCAAAAAAAAATAAAAAAATAAATCTGTGTTGATCTCTTAGTAAATAATGGTTTACTAAGGGATCAACACATAAATTGAGAAAAAATGCAATCTGTACCTGCCTACCACACAAAATAATTCATCTACATACCTACTTTGCCTGATTTCTTTTTGGTGATTTTAGAGTAAGTAGGCCCAAAGTAAATCATATTAAAAGTCCTTGATGATGATAATAATGATGTCCTAAATATGATATAGGCCGAATCATACAATTCGGCGGATGTGAAGTTAGCTACAAGCTGCACAATATCCAATCCTGACTAAAGCTCACATAAAGCTGCGCATAGATTGGATATTGCGCAGCTTGTAGCTAACTTCACATCCGCCGACTTGTATGATATGGCTTATACCTAGTTGTTATGTTCATCGTCTAACTAAAATACACCCTGCCTAATATATGTAAAAGACAGGTTGCCAGCTTTAGCACAACTTTTTAAACCACATTTGTTCGATTACGGCAGTGTCTCGTTTAAAACATAGGTATGCTATGCTCTGTTATTATCTCTTCTGTAAAGAGTACGTCTATTTATCTCAGGTGGATGTACTGGACGGACTGGGGGCAGACGCCAAAGATCGAGCGCGCCGGTATGGACGGCTCCCACAGGCAGACCATCGTCTCGTACGACGTCAAGTGGCCCAACGGCCTCACACTGGACCTCGTCAGGAAACGAGTTTACTGGGTAAGACTATAGCACTACTAGCTGACTCGGCAAACGTATAAAAAACATTCCTAGGCAATGTTTTATAGGTACGTTTACCGGGTCAGCTAGTATAAAAAATAGTTTAAAACGACCTCTTTTTAGATCTACTGAATATACTAAATAATCGGCCAAGTGCGAGTCGGACTCGCGCACGAAGGGTTCCGTACTGTATGGGAGCCCCCCTTAATATATTTTAAATATTTATTTTATTTTGTTTTTAGTTTTTTTTTTATTCACAATAGTTTTGCGATTGACCACATACTGCCTGATGTAGAGCAGATAAGCGGTCTAGGTTGTAGCACGTTTACATAGAAGATACCTATTTACTCGGGATTTGAAGACGCCTACGTTGTACTTTAGCGGGAAGACAGACCCAGGCAAAGCGTTCCACATTCTGGCTGTTCGTATGAGGAATGAGGATTCGAAACGCTTGGTTCTAACGCGCGGAATGTCCACCATAAAGGGTGGCGCTTTGGTCGTATTTGTTATTGTAGTGTTTGGGCACGGTACCCTAAAAAACGGTCAAGCCGCTTCTAGGGTATTTGGTTACAAACACTCTGACTTATAGAGACAATCAGATAATTTTAAATAATTATAATTACATAGATTAGACAGAGCGAACCATGTCAGGCATCCTATGAGACCAAGTTCATTCGACGAAGAATGAAAGTCGCACATGTTAAAAACCTTTTTATGAGACTCAAGAGGCGATCAGCAGGACTCGTGGTAGTGACAGGTTTATGCAATTTCAGGTTTAGTCCCATAATAAATGTTAGTTGTAATGATGAGCGCTGTGATACTCGTATGCCAGAATATGACAAAAATACTCAGTAAGTACGTACAATGGTCTCCGTCTAAGTGTATGCGTAGGTACAGCACATTAGTAAGTATTACTTAACTGCAATATGCGACTTAATTTCTCGAACAAAAATGTCACGGAATTATTTTACTAATATGGGCCCATTTTTACTAGTTAGTTCAGTTCAGTAACATCAAAAGATAGCATCAAGAAATGATCCGTATCTAAATTATTCATTTAGATTGTCGATACCATTGCGGTATAAAAATTACTCAACATTAATCGATAGATAAAACTAATATACAATTACCGGTGATACCAATCAAAAACGCATGACGATACGAAGAACCTAATTTTAGGGTACTCAGCTAATCTATAGGTATAACAGATACAAAAATCACGAAAACCCAAAAACAAAAAGTCGATAAAGCTAAAACGTCAGCTAGATTATTCACTCGTTTAAGTGATTGTAACGATTTATTTTATCGGAATTAATGAGTAGATAAAATACAGCGGGACTGAATCCAGGGTTTTGTTGTACACCCTCATGGCAACGATTTTTTTTTTATTCCTTATAAGTTTGCGTTTGACTAGGTACATACATGCCTGATGTTGAGCAGATATGCGGTCTAGGAAATATTAATGATGCAGCTTTTAGAAAGTAGTTGCCACTTTTTGCGGTTACCTCCCGGGTTATTATAGAGGGTTATCCAGTACTGGTGCACTAAGCCTTTGGAGGTGATTCAGACCACCTCTATGAACAACTTTTACTATTGAACCAACCCGAAATTCGCGAAAAAAAAGTTCAGCTGTTTCATACATTTTGTCGATTCCGAGTTGCAAATTTGTGAACCACCCGCTTTCGGCATAGTACTCGTAGGTACCTACAGGATAAGCAGATAACCCTGTTTAAAAAAACTTCTTTTTCTCATTCGAAATATATAAATGATCCAATTATAACTAATAATTTTTAAATTAAATGTATTTATAAATGTTTAATTCGACCTTTTGCAGGCTACGAGTATATCGTGCCTCGAACTTATGCAACAATAACGTAAAGGTGCAATTCCGTAGCCGACTCCTCGCAGCAGCAGCAAACTACAGTGTCGCTACGACACGACACAGTTTCTATATATTTCCATGGAATACATCCCGCAGTTAGCTTCGCGCAGTTTTCTCTAGCGCCTGTCTACTTGTCGTCTGACTGACGATACTGTAGTTTACCGCTGCTCCGTGCAGTCGGCTCCGGAATTGTACCTTTAATAAATAATTAAAGACAAAGAAGACGTAGGTACACCGAGTTAATGATCCCTAAATGTATTTTTCAAAAAGTAAGTGATAAAATTGATGACGAAGGCAGATCACACGATAAACATTCAATTTATGTGATTAAACACCAATTATGCATATTTTTTATCAAATAGACCTACAATTGTTCAAAAATAGATATTTTTACGTCACACTAAACTAGTAAACAATTACTTGTCTAACGCTAAATGAATTCCATTTAAGTATATGATTAGGGATGCTGGAAAGTAGTACCTACTAGTCTCTTGTACCAGACTGGCCAAGAAGACCAAGAGGAGAGAGTTATATTTTTGAAATAATATATATCTATGCAAGAGCAGTAAGACACCTAGATCAATAACGTAAATGGTCATGTGGGCCATCAAAGGTTGACAATGATCTACCTTTAGTAGATATCCCTTATTCGAGTAGTACCCAGATCGGTACGAATAAATCCATGCTGATGGAGAATATGGGCGACTTCAAACGAGCAGTGGGCTGCAGATGTAAGCAGTTGACAGAGGTAAATGGCATAAACATAAGAAAATCTAACTATATCCAGCAGTGGGTTAGCTGATGATTGGGGTTAAGTGATGATAATGATTACTTAGACCTCTATTGTGTTCCTATTTGATCTCCTACCATCTAAACCGACTTTAGGTACTAATGCCGTAACATATATGTCAACAGATCGATTCTCATACTCGTAAAGATATCTACATAGTATATCTTAAAGATACCTTGACAATGGTCATTTTTATTCTTCTAGCAATAATAGCTACTCGTTTTTCTTAAAACGAGTCTAATTTTTATATACCTACCTACGCTAATTCTCACAACATCCCAAAAGGTATATCAACATTATTTATAGCCACAGCTGATTCACGATTTAGTCAATGGAAAATAAATGAACTTGTGCAAATTTTATTGGCAAACATGCTTACAAAAAGCGGCTTATCGGAATCTAACTTCTTTGTACGTAAATCAGAATTCCATACTAACTCGTTTAATTAACACCTGTAATAAGAACGAGACTGTGTATCAATTGAATAAAAACAATCGAAATGATATCACTTTAGTATGTAAAGTGAATCGGTATTTTTTGTTTCAATCTAAGTATAAAAATTACGTAAAACATACGTTTAGTCAGGTATAGGCCTGGTGGAAATGCTTAATTTTGTATTAAAATGTAGGAACATGGGTAAAACTTAGTAAAAACGCTCGCTTACGTAGAGTTCTTCTAAAGATCTAAAGTTCACAACCGTTGTGTACCTACTTACAGATTTGTAACATAGCTGTGTGGTAGCATGTATTTTCTAAGTTTTTTAGGGTTCTGTACCCAAATGGTAAAAACGGGACCCTATTACTAAGACTCCGCTGTCCGTCTGTCTGTCACCAGGCTGTATCTCATGAACCGTAATAGCTAGAGAGTTGAAATTTTCACAGATGATGTAATATATTTCAATTGCCGCTATAACAACAAATACTAAAAACAGAATAATATAAATATTTAAGGGGAGCTCCCATACGGTACGGAATCCTTCATGTGCGAGTCCAACTCGTACTTAGCCGATTTTTATTTAACCTCCAGCTATAAATGTGACAACGGTGTTATGGTAAAGGTGCGTTGCCAACTGTGGTTCACCCTATTGAGCAGAAAATATGTTTCACTCGGTGGAGACGGAAATATAAATTACAAGTCATATTCGCCCACTGTTGTAGTTTCTGCGAACATTTTAATTGTTGTCAATAAATGTGGCGAACACTTTTCTCGGTGGAACAGCGCCTTTAGGCAGCCATGGGATTATGTTTGTAGCGTAATATAACAACCAAGCGTAGGAAACATTATTATTTTATACTACGGGACTAATCGCGCACTAAAATTACGACATAAATAAATACCTCATCCTGGTCCACCCGTGACCACGATCGATGCAACTCGGTCGAAGCGTCGGGATGATGAGGTATTTATTTATCTCGTAATTTTATAGCGCGGTTAGTCCCGTAGTACATAATAATAATGTGTTCAAATCGCGAAAGTTCAAAAACAACAAGCGTAGGAAAGTCAAGTTACATAATTATTCACAGATCTATGCCACCTGGATGTGTTTCACCACATCCTATTCGATAACAGGCGATCTAGGATTGACTATTCTTTACTAAAGTTACCAAAGTAGACATTAAATATCAATTAGCTAAATGTAAGTATTGTTTTGTACACTAAAATCCTGGAAATTAAATATCGATTAAGTTATTTATCTGGAAGAAAAATAAATAAATGATTTGTTGGACAACTAATTAACTCACTTGCGTCAACGCTTTACACGTAATTCTTCACTTCCGAGACATAAAAGGTTAGTTGTACCTAATTAAATACTTACCCTTAATTTTTACGTCTTACACGTAGTTTAGCAATGTAGGTAACAACAATCCTTTGTTACTCACATTTTCGGATGTTTTAAGATTTTTCATCAATTTAGCAACAACAACAGGCCAAAGTATGAATGCGTCAAATGCTTTCGACAAATACGAAACAACCGACTTCCAATAGTACGAGTAAAATGCGTAAAAAGTTAACCAGTTCTATCGTAGTTGTAGAAACATAAACTTCACAGTTCTATCACAGAATAGCTCGCTTCTTCTTCTTATCGATTATTTTTCAAAACAGGTCAGATAAAATATATTACAATGGTCATATTTTGTTTGACCAAAATATTGCCACTCCAATGACATTCTCCATGGCGTTGCATAGATCATCGGTAGTGCACGTATCAGGGCAGGCTGCACAGTTCAGTAGGTGAGGCATTGTCTGTGGATTAAAGCCACAGATGCATGATGTTTCCAAGCTGTCTATAAAGCCCCACCTGGCCATGTTGTCCCGACTTCGTCCTACTTGGGAACGGAGTCGGTTCAGAGTTTTCCAGACAGACCAGTTTTCCTTATAGCCAGGGGGAAGTTCTTCGGCAGGGGCGATATGGGTGGCAGACTGTGCAGTTTTTGCCACGCTCCAATCCTAGCATCTCTGGGGACACGCCAACGTTTTAGGTCTTCCCAATTCCTCAAAAGCAATGATCTAGATAGGTACTTCTCTTTGACGCGAACGTCAGCGTCACTTGCGTAGCCAATGTAATAGTATTATTTCAAACGAGTATTTTTTCAAATTGTATATACGAACTCAATCGGTAAACTCAAGCGCTACAGCTTTTATACGAAAATAATTCTAATAATCCAAACATAAAATGAGCCACCAAAGTAACGATGAGAATCGTGACCAGAGAAATACCCAGACAAACGATAATGTTTAATTTTTTTTTTTCTCAGGTGGATGCAAAAATGAACACGATATCGTCGTGCAACTACGACGGGTCGGCGCGTCGAGTGGTGCTGTATTCGACAGACGTGCTTCGCCATCCGTTCTCCATCACCACATTCGAGGATTGGGTCTACTGGACCGACTGGGACAAGACAGCCGTGTACCGCGCCAACAAGTTTAACGGAAAAGACGTCGAAGCTATCACCTCTACACATACCGTAAGTACATACAAACAATCAATCGTCCTCCTCGACGTATCCGTCAATGGCGACCCCTGGCTAGAATGTTAGCGGTTGCGAGCTCTGATATGGCTCGCAAAACCTTGTTGTTTGAAAAATTTGTATTTGAAAGACCTGTTGCAGGGCGCACAGTGCAACTGGCCACAGGTGTTTATTTGTAGGCATAGGAAGGCTTTGGGTGGGTCTTATTGATAAGGCGTTTGGTGACGCTTTTCCTCAAAGTTGGCGACAGCCTTATAGACTGAGTACATACAGTAATTATTACGTACCAGCAAGCGCAACCTAGGACTTCCACCGACAAGGGATACCGCAGGATCACGCTGGATACAATCCGCTTCTACCTGGTTTAATTGGAAATCTATAGGGGAGGCCTATGCTTAGCAACGGACATACTACTGCTTATAAAAATGATACAACAATGACAATAACTTTTTTTTTAATTTGATGAGGTCATTGAGATCTAGAGTGGCTTTCTCTTACCCGGCGCGTGATACTTTCGTGCAGCAAAAATCATACACCGCAAAAGCCATGGTTACGAAAAGATACATATTACAAAATACAGTGTTGTGTGCGCTCATACAAATTGTTGACTTGTTGTTTCTACATTTAATTGTGTAATCAATGGGTTACACGATATAGTTGTGATTTTAAGTAGAGTGTGTCGTACGAATTTAGGTCCCCACTTCCCACTAAAGCGTCCTGCAGACATAGACTAGACAGAGACTAGTGTAGGATTTTTTTATTGTAATCTCTGATTAGTTAATGACCACATCGACGCTTAAATCGAGACTTGTCCCAAAATTAAGCCAATCGAGAATATGTAGTATATTTCATCGAGATGTGTGGATGATGCGTATTTCATACAAATGAGCTAATTATCCTATTCAAAAGAGACTTGAGTTCAAAAAAACATCCAGGCAGGTATTTTACTTCTAATTGGCACTATCCCGGAAAACCATAACTTAATACAGTCAAACCTGGCTAACTGAGAACTGGATAAGTGAGAAACCTCTATAAGTGAGAGAAATTGCCAGGTCCCGTCATTTTACCCCTCAAATACCTCTATAAGTGAGAGACCAAAACCTCTATAAGAGAGAGTCGTTTTTCCCTCATGGACCTCTATAACTGAGAGTACTACTTGTCTGAACCTCTATAAGTGAGAGTTGAGGGTAATGAAACATCTGCACTTTATGACCCATTCTTAAATTTCTTGGAACTAACTACCGTTGATTTCAGATCGTGTTCTATTCAAACATTTTTTTTTGTATTTCGTGGAAATAAGTAACATTGTTTTTGTATCGACTTTTTTTGGAATGGCCACACGTGCGTCTAACATCTGCACTTTATGACCCATTCTTAAATTTCTTGGAACTAACTACCGTTGATTTCAGATCGTGTTCTATTCAAACATTTTTTTTGTATTTCGTGGAAATAAGTAACATTGTTTTTGTATCGACTTTTTTTGGAATGGCCACACGTGCGTCTATACTATCTTGTTTGTTGAAATAGTGTTCTATTAAAAATTATTCTGTGTTTTTCATTTATCTACCTAACATTATTTTTGTATCACATTCTTTTGAAATAGCCACACGTGCGTTTACATTAAGTTTCAATTGAAAAGAAAGGTTCGGTGTTAATAAATCAATCTTTAGGAATAAACAAATAAATCAGCAAGATTGAATGTGTTCAAAAGGGGAAATTCTTAAAATAAAGTGCGCAATGAATTTGATTTAGTAGAATCCAACTTTTATAAAATAATAAAATCCAAAGACCCCATACGGTCTCAGTGCTCTAAAGGACATGGAATTATCAAAAATGTTTGATTTTCGCAATTTTAAAAAGGGCCTTTTATAATGAATTAGTCAATCATCTATGTTCAATTCTAATCAACACATCCCGAACTATTAGTACTTATATACTATTTATAAACATATTTATCATTCTTCACGTATGCATAAGTAGATAGGCACATACAAACCAATGGACCAATGGACCAACGTACAAATTTTACGTATTTTTTAACCTCTATAAGAGAGAGAAGCCACTTCTGAAACTGGATAAGTGAGAAACCTGGATAAGTGAAAAACCTCTATAAGCGAGAATTAGATGGCGGTCCCTTCAACTCTCTCTTATCCAGGTTTGACTGTACTACTAAGTATTCATGTTGGTGCCATAGTAGACAATCGGTAATGACATACATAACAATAATATTAATTATTAACTAATTAATAGCAAGGATTAATCGGCGCCTAATTGACAATGTGGTTTGGATTTCCATGGAATTTCCAATATTATAGATTTGGTAGGTATTTTGCTTTTCCTATTTGATACATGTCGGTAAAATAATACTTTACTGAAACAAACGTCTCATTTTCCTGCAGATAAGCATACTTACCTTATAAAATAACGAACAGGACATAATTTGCATGAAATAATAATTAAAAATACAGTTTTGCGCCGCTAAAAAAAATACTGACGTCAAGAGCTTTATCCAAATAATGACTGTCTTAAAAATTTACATTTTTAAAGAAAATGTGAAAAATAAATTATTATCACCGAAACATGCACGTACATCACCTTTTTGCACTCGTAGGTGCGCAAATAGTTTCTCAATAACAAAGTTTGTTGAACATGCGTGAGAAATATCGATAATTACATAATTTTTCCAAACGTGCGTCAAGCATTTTGCGCAGGTGGTTATACACGTGCTTTGTGCGTATTTGGATAAGATTTGCTGTGTACCTGTTAAATAATTTATAGATATAGTAGGTACATGTACTAGGTCATTAAAATCCTACTAATATTATAAACGCGAAAGTTTGAGAGTATGTATGGATGTTTGTTACTCTTTCACGCACAAACGGATGAACCGATTTGGATGAAATTCGGTATGAAGGTAACTTAGATCTTGGATTAACACATAGGCTACTTTTTATTTCAGGCTATAGCGGGTAACTCCGCGGGGCACAGCTCGTTAATAATAGTTTAAAAACCTATGACAGAAACAAAACGAAATAACACAATGAAGTCGTATGTAGAGTTCCGTAGAGTATTATTTTTTAAAACTTATTTTAAAATTCTAGGATAATTTACTTGTGCTCATCGCTTTGACATTTAATATGAAGCCAACTCCAAAATCGTGAAAAAAGTCAGGTGTTCCATACATTTTGTCAAGGTTTATTTTTTTGTTTGGAATAGCTGTTTTTTTTTTTTGCAATTTTGTGTTTGTCCCAAAGCAAAAGTTGGTCATAATGACGAGTAGGTATAACATGTATGCCAAGTTTTTGTATTGACCTGCATCTCTTGAGACTTTTGTGAAAAAGATAAAATAAGTCCGCGCTTGACCACCAACTCGCCTGATGACAAGCGACGTTGAGGTCGAAGATGAAGCAACCAGACTTAAAAGATACTTATTCGCTTTAACCTTGAAAAGCTTAGGATTATATCTCTTGGGAAACAGGAAAGCCCGTACTTACTTATATGTACAAATATTAATCGAATCATATAACTTGGCGGCTGAGATGTTAACAAGCTGCGGTTAATCCAATCCTGACTGAAGCTCACTTAACAGCTGCGCGAGGATTGTGATATCCGCAGCTTGTACTCGTAGGCTAACATCACACAAGTTGTATAAGTTAACCTACGAGTATACCATTAATTATCCTTCTACCAACAGCTCCAAAACCCGATGGTGATCCACGTGTACCATCCGTACCGGCAACCCGACGGCGTGAACCACTGCGCCGCCGTCAACGGCCACTGCTCGCATCTCTGCCTCCCCGCACCCCTCATCGGCCCGCACTCCCCCCGGGTATCCTGCGCCTGTCCCAACGGACTCAGGCTACTGCCTGACAACCAGATGTGCGTCGAAGACAGTGAGTACTTACCTTTTCTTTTATTTAGCTGTAAAAGTAAGATCACACCCGGTCTCCCGAGTCTATACGAGACCGGGTGACTAGCACTAGTGTTTATAGAGCCGCCTGAAAGCTTTTGACAGTAACCGCCTTACAACAAAAGATTTAAACACTGTTTAACCGTACAGTTTGTACTGTTAAACATTGTCTAAAGCGTGCGTAAAACTTTTGTGGTAAGACGGTAAGGCTTCAGTTGGTTGTGTGTTTATAGCGAACAGCCCACTTGAGCTAGCTCCACGCTAAGAAATTCCGTCGCGGAAAATCCGTTGCGGAACGCTGGTACACGAACAGACAGACGAAGTGATCGGTCACATTATGCGGAAAACAGGTCCATTAAGTCGACAATTTGCAGGAACAAAATGTTTTGACGGTTTTTACGCGACGGAATTTTCGCGTAGGGTGGTGCCAGTTTAACGCGCTGAAAGAGAAGAACGGACCGCAGTCTTTAATCCTTATGTGAAATTGTATGCAACATGCGTACCTGTCCGCGCCGCACGATTTGCATTTCAGTCAAATGCTGTAGTCTGTAGTAGTTTGAAGTTTCCAGTGCGCTT
Organism: Hypomecis atomaria; assembly: GCA_964007245.1. Lineage (NCBI taxonomy): Eukaryota > Metazoa > Arthropoda > Insecta > Lepidoptera > Geometridae > Hypomecis > Hypomecis atomaria. The sequence goes on from OZ023283.1 coordinate 16,531,915, forward strand.
CAGTTCCTTCGGGGAATATGGGACAGGTACGCGTTTAATATTAGAATAAGTACGAAGTTTTTATTTTACTTACGAAGATAGAGTTATTTTGAAATGGACTGATCTGACTCGAAATGGACTGATTTGAAATGGACTGATCTGAGTCTCGTTAGTTTTTCTAGACCGGAGATTTCTTAACGGAGTGAGAAAGGGCTTAGCTACAATTTTTGTGAAGACATAATTGGAAACGCTATCTCGCCCTGTCAGTAGAGTAGCAACCAAAAGAACAAGCAGCGGCTTAGTTAACAAAAACCGCCCATGCTCAAGTACGATGAAAATAAATCGATGTATACCTACGTAGAAAAACTCACTCCTCCAAAGGGACTTAAATTGTCTATTACTATTTAGGTAAGACAAATACAACTACTGCGCACAAGACATCAGGTAATTTGCCAAATTCCGCATTTTAGCGGAAGGTAGATACAATGTTTGGCACTAGCAGGTGACTCATTAAAACTGAGTCATTACGTCTTAATCATCTTATCATAAATTATTCTTCGCGATAACTGGACATAATACTATCAGAAACTGGCTAAAAATAGACTATGTTCATTATGGTGAAAGTTGAAATTATTGATCAGACCTCATATCATTAGCCCCTTGACTTGAGCGTTGATCCTTGTCCCGCTTTTTTTATAAACCTAGGGAGCGAGACGAAAGCCGAAGCAATCCATTTAGGCACACACACGCAAAGATTAAAATTAAGGAAAGGATGGATTTATGGCGAAAGTTTTGGTCAGGCCCTATACCATGATCTCTTAGAGTATCTAAGCTTGAATTAGATAACGTTGATCTGCTTACTGCTGCTTTTGCTGCTGTTATACTGCTTTCCCTAAAACCGAGAGAGCGAGACGAAAGTCAAAGCAATCCAATTAAGGTGGCGCAAAGAGATCAAACTATATGAGAAAAGAACGGCGAAAACTTGCCAGTTTTCATTTTCCAATTATAGCTCAATTAATCATCGTAGGATAATGAGAACCGGTTTTACGATAATAAACAAATTGTATCACATAATTAAGGTTACATTTATCGTAAGATTATTATCTCTAGATTAGTTTTCGTGAACACCAATTTCAGATCAATTAGTCATATTGAGTAATTGATCTGAAATTGGTAAAAACACGAGGAAAATTATCAAATAAAAAAAACTGTAAAAGTGTCTAGTCCTTGTATCAGTTTTAAGCCGCCTAAAGATCTCTGATATGGCTAAACGCTAAAACAACTGGTTACTACAATTTAACGTGTCTTCAAGCTACAGTAGGGTTCAGCTGGAAATGCCACCCGCGATCACCCTCCGAATGCGCTACCAACTACCTACGTGGGGAGGACCTATGTGCGAATTCTCAACAGTATTATAAAAATAAATAAAAACTTAAAACCAATGGAATTGGCATTGATAAAATTGGCATAACATACGAGGAAATTTCCTCTGCGGTGCGCTAATCGAGCAGTTTAAACATGTAAACAGGTTGTTTACAATTACATAAGTGGCAATAATGAGGAATTTTTGTGTGAACTACCTACCTAGCCGTTTACAAAAACCATCATAAAAAGAATAATTACTCTATACGTTAACTATAATTAAAGAAGTCGATACAAAAAGCTTTTATCAATAAAACGGAAAATGTTTTGCAATCACCATCAGATAATATCATTAAAGCCGACGTACAAAATAAAACCGCGGTTTTAAAGTTTTCTCTGTGATTATACTGTGACGCAAGGGCTTAAATTCAATATTAGGTAACGCTTACTGTAAAATGGATTTTTATTTACAAAATTGATCACGAATATACAGGTTCATAGGCATTACTCGCAAAACCTTTTAAGGGCGGGTCTAGTACATCTAGACAAACAACTTTTGTTTTAAACCTTTTGAAAAATTCGCAAAAAAAAATCGCTTCTCCATACATTTTGCCGCGCGTTGACGAACTTTTTGTATGAAAATGCTGATTTTTCCTTCGTTATTTTCCAAAAGTCCTAGAGCATAAGTTGTTTGTCTAGATGTACTAGACCCGCCCTTAAAAGGTTTTGCGTTTAATACCTATAACTTGCCTATAACCCTTACTATGTTTATATTTTATCAACGAGAGCCAATCTCTGCCTTTTGAATACAATAATACCCCGACTAGCGCTACCCCGTTTTACGCAAATTCGGAGATATCCGGGTTTCTTTTTGATCACCGCGCGTATTGGTGTGTTCAGTTTACGACAAATTCGAACGAGTTCCGTGAGGAATTGTTTTACGTACGCAGTGCACATTCCGTTTACGACAAGTTCGAACATATCTATATACGTTTTTAAACGTTTTGATATAATTATGTAAAGTCGAACTCCGAGTTACGCGGCTATCGCTTCCACCTATCGCGTGTCCGGGTTATTACTCTACATCACAAATGGCATCAAATGCTTTAAAATAACCTTCGAATCTACTGAAAGTGATATAGAATAGATAACTGCCTGGCAATATTGATTCATAAAAGCTTTAAGTAAAAGAGGATAAAATTAAAAATAATCGTAAAATATGGCAAGAATTAATCAAAGTATTTTATTTTGATGACTAATTGCTATCGAACTGATAAATGTCTAAGTACTGCCTATATGTAGATTGTGAATCCTCGTATATCAGGAATTAAGAGATTGTGAACTTTATATATTTAATTTAGATTTAATAAATCGCAGCGAATTCAATTTAGATAGCAAATGGTGAAATTAGATTACGCAATTTACAAATAAAATAACAGAGTAGCTCAACGTCCCTGCTTCACCCGGCTTCGAATTAATTTTATAGCTAAGATTAGTTTTCCAGAAGAAATATTGTAAAGGACAGTGAAAACCACATTGTAGTATGGTTTTTGGTTAGAGTTAAGCGACAGACAGGCACACAAAAAATACTACTTTTTTCACAATATGTAGTGATGATAAATTTGCAGATAATAAAACAAAAGCTGAGACAGATTATGATACCGAATTAAAAATCATACACGAAACAATGATCAACATTTAAAAGGTACAACAGGCCTTCTATTAAAATATGTCCTCGAAAAATCAACGATCATCTCATCAATTAAAAATACGCAAGTATATAATAAAGTCGAGATAACGCTTAAAAATTTCCTCTAAAAAATCCGTTGCACGGGTTTTTTTCGAGGCTAATTGATATCAGCCAATTTATGTACAGATTGTTTGCTTGAATCATGTGCTTGTTTATCTCTAATTCGCTAATTTATCATAATATTATAAACTAGCTTCCCTTCCCGGCTTCGCCCGCGTACGATTGGTTAAAGAAGTCAAATAGTAAGGATCCCTAATTTTTTGAAAATATAATATACTTAGCCTATGTTCACCGGGGATAGCGTAACTATTCAACAGTGAAACAATTTTTCAAATCGGTTCCGTAGTTTCGGAGCCTATTCGATGCAAATAAACAATCAAATCTTTCCCCTTAATAATTTATCTAAAGATTGTCATTTAATTCAAAATTGTTAAGATTTTTCAAGATTGTCAAATTTTTAACTCAAAATTGATAAAATTTTAATTCAAATTGTTAAAGTTTTAATTCAGGATTGTTGAAATTTTAATTCAAGATTGTTAAGATTTTATTTCAAAATTGTTAAAGGTTTATTAAGTTAGCAGATGTATATGTTATGGTAACTAAATAAATTATTTATTATTATTATATTATTATTAATAATATTGGTATAGATTACACGATTCATCAATTTGGAGTACGTGGTTAGAAAGTAGGTAATTATCGTATTTGTATAGGCTTCAGCTTTAGCCTTGGTATCAGAATTTTTAAGCCGTCTGACGGCATCATGGCTAAACAGTTAAAATTTAAGTTTTAAGTACAATTACACTTATTCACAGAATTAAAAAAATATTTCATCAGCGACATTAAATTTGTTACAACGTAAATATAAACTAAAATTAAATTACAGTTTGGAATTCGGTATGTGTAAATCAGTTCCCAGAAAATTAAGACTTAAAATTCTAAATTTACTTCGGTTCACATTTGACTTTTATTGATAACGTAGCCATTTAAGAGTAAAGCAATCCCATTCAGCATTGAACACATTCTTGCGTCCAATGAAGCATTATTGACCGGGTCAATAAAGAAGTCATTTACTGTCATTGGGACCATACATACATTATAAGTGGATGCCGACAGGAGATTGATTTTGTGACTCAATTCATTGTTGCTTGATATGTAATGAAAACAGTTTATATAATAGGTTGCACAGCTGTTTTATAAATAGCTTAACTGTACCAGATAGTATATGTTCCTTTTTTTATATATATGTTTCTTTTTTTATAGTGGGTAAAAGTGCCTTAACTACAATAAAATACAATACTACTTTATATGCTAAAACTACCTACACTACTATTACATAGAAAGCAATTGGATCATCCACAGACCCTTGAACGTCTAAAGATAATTCAAATGCTCAAGCCCACTGCCAGTTGACAGTGTGCCCAGCATGCTGGCAGCATTGCCACGCTGAATGGTAATGATTATACGTTGAGCCAAATAAAAACCAGCATTTTTGTCACGCGTCGCGTCCACCAGACGCTCAGAAAGACTTTTGAAGACAAGATGAGCTCCCGGCCCCCACGGACACAATGTCTCAACTCCAAACGGCTTAAATATGTATGTAACCACTACCGAGGTTAGCATAATAATATTTGCGCGGCTTCTGCTGCTCCGCCGAATTGGTAGGTAAATGTTTCTGCACTATAACGTGCTCGTACCATACCATTATCGTGCTAGGAAAGTATCAGACAAGGAAAACAATACCAAACGCTCTACTATGCTCTCTACAACGAACCATCAACGACTTCTCTTCTTCTTCTAGACTAGTATATTTGCCAGTACCGAAACGCTTTGTGCATGGCCTATTCTCAATCTTTCAGTGCAAAGAATATTTCGTTGTCTCACATGTTCCTATTACGGGCTTTACGGGCATGATATTGTACGATGAAGAATGTAATTTATACGAATAAGTAATAATTTTATTATCATTATAAACATTAAAATTACCCAATACTAAATATAGTCTTTCTTCAGTAATTCTAAATTTGTACTGTTTGGACCGATGTTCACAAGTTATAAATAAATTGTAAGTAATTATAAATATATATTCGAAAACCCTTTCCTTGAAAATGATGACAGTAGGTAGCCTGTAGCATATGATAGTGAGCGCCTCTTAAATGGTCAATGCATATAATAATTAAATTATTATTTGTATTGACAGGTACATTTACGGTATTTAAGTGAATGTATCTTTAGATTCATCCAAAATCATCCTAAAATGTACCGACCATGTAGTTATTGTCATATACGTAAATTATGTCTCAACATGTTAATATATTTGCTTTCCTTCCCGGCCGCTATTCAAGTATCATCATCATTATCAGCCCATAATCGCCCACTCCTGAGCATAGGCCTCTCTTCATGTACGCCACTCATCCCGGTCCTGTGCTAATCTTGTCCATGTAGGACCCACGATCTTCATAATATCGTCGACCCAACGAGCTTGCGGATGTCCCACGCTTCGTTTACCGTTTCGAGGCCACCAATCTGTCAACGTTTTTGTCCACCTGCCGACCCTGTCGTCACTTTGCCTGGCAACGTGTCCTGCCCAATTCCACATAAGTTTCATGATTGTCCTTCCGACGTCGCGTACCTTAATGCGACGATGGATTTCGACCAAAGATTTATGTAATTTGTATGTCTATGTTTTCGACAATTTTTTTTATTTATTTTATTTTATTCTGAATAGGTTTGCGTTTAACCACATACTGCCTGTTGTTAAGCAGATATGCGGTCTAGGTTGTAGCACGCTTACCTAGAAGATACCTATTTACTCGGGATTTGAAGACGCCCACATTGTACTTTAGCGGAAAGACAGACCCAGGCAAAGCGTTCCACATTCTGGCTGTTCGTATGAGGAATGAGGATTCGAAACGCTTGGTTCTAATGCGCGGAATGTCCACCATAAAAGGGTGGCGCTTTGGTCGCGTCTGTCTAGCCTTACGATAGAAGAAAGGGGCAGGTGGGACCAGATTGTGCAACTCCTGGGCGCACTCTCCGAAGTGGATCCGGTAAAAGGCCGATAAACACGCTACCTTACGTCGATGCTCGAGACTTTGCAGCTGCGACATAGTCAGAGTGTCGTTGTCGATCATTATTGTTTTCTTATTCGGTCTTGTAGTTTGATGCCGAGCATGGCACCTAATATACCTAATATGAATTTTATCTACTTAAAACTTATTGTACGAAGGGAATCTAGGTCCGTGCTCCCACACGACGATTTTGCTTATGTCTGGATGTTGATTTTTGTCTACAGGTCGCATTTTTCAACGAATCTGGACAAAACTTATTTTTTTGTCGTCGGTGATTTTTGATGTAGTTCAAAGGATAGAAAGTGAGATAAACTACTTTTTATCCCGGAAGAATAAAAGTTTCCTATGGGATAGCATAAAATTCAAAAAACGCAGGCGAAGCCGCGGTCAAAAGCTAGTGGTAAATAAAGTATGTATTTTAAACACTTTTACCAGGCAAGCTTTTTTTCTGGAAACTGAAATAAGCTGACATACCTATTGGTTTTTTAAAGCGGTTTTATTTAACTTCACTTGCCCGTTTTTTGGGCCAGTACCTAATTGAAATTTGACCCCCTTCCCGTGGACAGATTGATATATTTAATACACAGCTTTATTATATTTTCGGCATAATTTCAAAAACAACACTAAAATTTGGTAACTTGTAGACGAGATAATGGTATTTTTTGGTAATCTTACAGATTCACAGCTATAACAATGTTAAAAGATAGATACTAAAGAGATTAGAAAGTATACATATACCTACGAGTAAGTGCGGATGCGTCAATAGTTACGTAGTACGTGCAGTAGTGCGTTTTGCTAGTGCCAAACAATCACCTATTCTTTGTAGCTGCTCTGAGCATTTTTATTTCTATAAGTACATACAAATAAACATTGGATTGGACAGGACTGAACTTCGTACAGTAATCGTTGTTATCGACATAACAGTAAAATTATAGCATTTGTACTACAATTTCATCACCCCACCTCGAATTATTTTTTGGAGTGGTTTTCAGTGAATCTGTAGGTACTTTATGAAAATCATTCATATTTACTCTTTTCATGAAAATACTGTAATGAGACTGCCCAAATTCAACATCCATTGATACGAATGCCACCACTGCACTTATACGGGTCGAATAAACTTCTGTGTGTTTGTTTATTATTTCGTATTGTGTTTTTCAAAATCATTTTTTTTTTAATTATGTAGTCATGGCATATCACAAAAACACCTCGTTAAGCAAAGCCGACTATAAACAAGGACAAAACCACTTTAGGTTTTTGTAGTCATCAGTTAATGCCGATGATGATGACAAAAACTGATGCTTATACTATCTCAGAGATTTAGTGGTTTACTCAGAGATAAAAAAAGTGAACCAAAATCACGAAACAGAATTTGATAATGCTCAGAGTTTGAGACCTGACCTGACTCTAGCAAATAGGTTGGAAAAAAAACAGCAATTGCGCGATAGACGATTTTTAAGTCCCTTTGGCATTGGTTATACTTACCTATAGCCTTTAAATATAAATGCTTAAGGTTACTATTTAGTTATACGCAATGATTAACTTCATAAACTTGTGCATGAGTGAAAATGTTCACCGCTTATTGTTTTAGCTCATAAACATTCGGGTCGTGGCATTGATATAATCAAAATAGCGCTATTTTGATTAAATCAATGGGTCGTGGCCCTATGTACTTATGCTAAATCCAGTGTTGATGAAACTCTGCAGTAGGTATGTGTATTAATGACATTAGGTACCTATCTATATGCACAACGCCGAATAATATGTGACCCGATAGGTACATCGTGACTTCGATATCTTGACAAGATCGAGCGCAATCAACGAAAAATTCAAATGATTAACACAAAACTAGCAGAAAACAAAACTAAAAACTTTTCTTTCGTAGAAATTATAGAGCATCACAGCCAGGAATACAGATGACATGGTTCCACAAACAGGACCAAAACATGACCACGACAGAATAACAGAATGATCATTAAAATATCACTGTTGAATCAGACGAGAACCGCGTAACGCCACGTCATGTCATGACGCTACATCGTACGATGTTTTTCACTGGCTAAAATATCAAACCGTCAAACGGCCTTGTGGAACGCTCCGGTGAACGAAGTAACTACTATACGATCTGTGGTTAAACGATTCATACTTTAAATACATACCTATGTATAGTTCTACACTTTAAAAGAATGATATAAAATGTTCCGATAGGAATAAGCCACGCCTCCGCCCCTTATCTCACTTCTATCGTGAATTACTAGTTACTACATTACTCATTGTTTACGTTATATTTACAGACGTCGCGTGAGGTAATTTTACTAATAAGATAAATGAATACGCACAATTTACAATTCCTGATTACGACTAAATGGATGCATTTACGACAGACAATAGTGCCAATAGTGCATACTTAGTTGCAATGTAAATAAACAGTCCGGCTCAACCAAGTCTATTTTACTAAACCACGTTTAATCGCACGCGTTTTTTGTTTAATCTATGATTAGCAAATCAAGTCATCGATGACATTGAAGCCTCCAAATACTGTGTTGGGCTATAATGACCTCATACGTGTAGCGCTTAGCACAGCGGGACCCAGTTACTTTCGTTATGATGAAAACGTGCTGCGACCAATAGAAACAGCTGTCGGTAAGGCGACGTGACGTCACGACATCACGCCACCTTTTGTATAGGAGAGTGCAAGCGTGATCCGCCACACTGCTCGCGCAGGTCCGGTTTCACGTTAACTTAACAGACATTTAAAAGTGTCTGTTAACTGCAGGTTAAACGTAAAATGTGTATTTTTTTGTAAATTGCGATTATTTGGGAAATTAAATCGACGAAATGCATAATTAGGTACTAAGAAAACTTGCAATCTACTAATATTTTGAGAAATTATCAGCTACCTATTTGAAGGTAAAACTCTCAAAATGGCCTAGTCGTATTTTAATGTTGATGGTCTAGGACCTAAAATATGAAGTATGAGTTTATACAGTCATTAATTACTTTCCTGTTGAAACGTTTACCTCCTAGTAAAGTACGCAAAACCATAAATACCAAAATAGGTACAGGAAAATGATAGAAAAGTTTAAATACCGGGAGCGCCTAAACTGTCGGTTAGTCGGGCAGCGGTCGGTGATCGCTCACGGTTAAACTGACTGAACGAATGGCGGTGACGTCACCGGCGGTGTGGCGCGAGCCCGGCATTCCCATCCGACTCATTTCACATCGTGGCATTGCCGCAGTCGCACGTACTGAGCAACACTCGCTCATCTAACCTAGTCTGTGACCGAAACCAAAACAACATTTACATATTTACATTTGGATTCCAAACAACATTTCTACAAATTTCTTTTTTACCCAAAATCTACAGATACGATAGAACAACCAGTGGAGGTGCTAAAACCAATTCATGGTTTAAATTCAACTATCGTAGTTGACGAAAAACCCGATACCAGTGAGTATTTTTGCAATCCGTTTATCCCATTTTTGTTGTACCCAATTCCATCCTTGACTATTTCCCGAGTGAATTTAATCGGTTCTGTGGCGTTGTGGTTAAACTTTAACTTAACCGGTTGATGAAAGTGAATGTGTTGTACATACGTGGTTATGTATGTAATGAGTTGAAGGTAGTTACTGTTCATGTAGACAGTAGTAGAGAATTTATTGATTGATGAATTAAACTCAACGCCAGAGATCAGATTAAATGCCTATCTATGCCTTATCTATGGATATGATTAAAGTGATTCACCCCATACTTTAATCATATCCATAGATAAGATAAGAATTTCATCAGTGATTATCATATCGGGTGAGGGTATAAAGCCATTAATAACAATCATACCATCGTTAATATCATACTAACAGCTCACCGTGAATGTTCAATCAATATCTGTGTGTCTTCAACTTGGGATTCGTTGACTGATTTTCAGGGCATGCCAAACAGCTAGTAACAAATCTGGTGCATATTTGTATTGAATGCGAATGATTAACCGGGAAGCTTGACCCATATGGTGAAGTTTAACAGAGAAGGGCTCGCCCTTTTCTTAAAGTGGGGACGTGCATACCTGGAGAGTGAGGATACCACTGAGGAACCGGATCCGGCTGAGGAACCAGAGCCACCGTCCACTGATCCTGAAGCAGCGCCAATGCCGGCGTATTGGGAAAGTGATCTGAATAAACTTGGTGCTAGAAACCAAGAACAAATTGATCTCTTTCTGCAAGGCAAAGCCCTAGAACGAATACCTGGCACAACAGAGGGGACAGTCAAAGAATCTCGTTACAAATATGAAAATCTACCCATTTACCACTGGCGAGAGACAGTGAACAATTTAAAACTTAATGGTAAAGTATCTGACACTAATTTTATTGTTATACTAGAGTTATTTGCATTTAAATATTTTGGGAAGACACACAGATTCAATCTGAACTGGGTGCATGAACTGCTTTTTATTTATTAACACTAATAGCAACTCTAATGTATATTCATTTTGCAGCTAACGTATATATTTTATTGTAAATAGGAAGTTAATCAAAATTCAATGTTACAAAATTTTACATTTTTTATCATGGCTATTTATTGATTTATCGAATGGTCTTGCACAATGTTTGAACTTGTTTGATGCTGGAAATACTTGCATACAATCTAACAAGTGTCACGGTTTTATAGTTAGAATGAAAGCCTGAATCAATGTTGGTCAAACAATTGGATTCATCCATTGTAACTATTTAAATAGCCCAAGGCTTTTGAAGGGGTGCTTTGTTTGAAAATACCTTCCCGTCCTGTCCCTTTGTTTTGTTTCAATAGTATAGTCAGATGACGGTAATTAAAGCAAAGCGACTGAAATCTATACTGTTATGTAGGTTAGGATATTTTGGTTAAACGAAATTTAGTTGGCACGTTTCATTGACACTAACTATCTTGAAATAGAATGTCTGGTTCGATCTGGTTAGGACACCTACGCTTATCTTGGTACTTCAAATTTTCACGTACAGTTACGCAACGCAATTAATCTAAGACATTTTGAACAATCACGAAGGAAACGACCCATCGTTGACGTCAACTTTTTAGAATAAAACAATTGTCGTCAGGTCAATGTTAATATTTACTTGACCTTTGACAATGCACTGTCAGACAATAACAATCTGCAAACATTATGTTTGTATATTTACGTGGACAATGCGAACGCAGTATTGCCTTTTGTTTCATTCTGCGAAGTAACATCACCGATGGGAAGAACATTAATGTCACCGGAGTTTCTTCTTCAATATCAAACTAGCTGATAACGTACATGTTCAAATTGTCATTCGTTTTCTGAGATTTTAGCTTCTTTGTTTAACATTTTCACAGCCTCGCTTATTCCTGTGGTGGAGGATTCCTGATCACCGTTTTCTTGTTAACATTATTTGTAACTAATATTATAACAAAAAATAATTTGACTTCTGCATTACTCTTCTTTTTCCAAACTTTTTTTATAAATCTGTTATAAAAATTCGAACTGCCAACCGAAGTCTTGATAGCCGTCCTCTTATTTACTTCCTTTCTATTTTTGTGACGAGAATGGAATGGTTACTAGTGATTTCGAAGACTATCGTTTTGCAGAAGTCAAAAATAAAGTCACGAGTGATGTAATTTCTAATTATTATTTTTTTGTATTACAGGTGTACCGGAACCGCCAAAAACTGGAACGGGAATCTCAAGCAGCGGACGCGACGCAGGCGTCGTAGCAGGCATTGTGATAGCAGTAATCTCAGGAATCATTATTTTGGCTGCATTGGTAAGGCTTCTGTCTTATCTATATTCCTTTACTTATATAACAAATCCGAAAGTGTGTTTGTTGGTTCTTTACTCTTTCATGCAGCAACGGAGCAACAGATTGACTTGATTTTTTACATAAATATCGTTTAAAACACGGAAAATTACATAGGCTATTTTTATCCTGAAAAATTTCGTGGTTCCCGTAGTGCCTATAGAGCAAACACTTACTTCATAACATCTACCAACGTATCCATATCTAATATAGATAGACGAAACGTAATTCGATAACAGGCGACATTGACTGTAGACATTCATGTATAAAAGAAGGAAAAAAAGGGAAAAATTCCCTATGACATGATTGCCGCAAAATGACGTTGAAAATGCATAGAAATTGATTTTGTATGAACAAGAATAAATTTCCTTTAGGATAGCATAAAAATCAAAATATAACACGGGCGAAGCAGAAGGTAAAATCTAGTTAGAATATATGCAAACAATTATTTCTTCACTTTATGCTTAGAATTCCGTTTCAAAATAGTATCGATATTTGATTATATCAATAAGGATGACATAACGGATGGACTCAATATCACGACCAAAGTTGGCTATTTCGATTTGTACGTCGCGACTGAAATATAGAAATGGTTAACTGTTAAATTGTGAAATTCAATAAATTATTTCCTTTTCTATTATCATTTGCAATGCTAATTTAGGTTGTCAGTTCGACACCTATAATTTTAAATTGTAATAACTACTTAAATTCATCGATATATTTTCTTAAAATTTTTGGGTAGTAGAATTGATTTGAATATTTTAGGCAGGTACTTACTACGTACCTATTTAGCACCAAAAGGCTACTTGTTCTAATAAATATGTGTGATTGATGTAGAATGTCGGATATAAAGCGTTTCAAAGTGTTCTTATATCATTAACGTCGTCTAGAATTCATTACCATCCGAAACCTTGGTAATAACCTCGACCGTCGTAAAAAAATAAACACACGTTTGATTTACAAACGTGAATCAAATTTTTAACAAACATACGGTTGACGTAAGAGAACAATCTAGATTCCGTCATCAATTGACAAAATAGTTCCGGCGCGAGCACCTCTAATTGCATTTTATTACATTATCAGCAACAGTTGTACCTAATAGGCGCCAATTGTCTAAATGTGTTCGATTCTATTTCTGCCTTCGCAACTACAGACATTTGTAACTGAGTCCTGTGGTATTTTTCTGAAATTATTACTTATACGTTCCCACGCTACGTACAGGCTATAGTTTCGATATTGTACTTCAAATCTTCAGTAGCAAAGATTACTTAACTTTGATTTTACAACGTAACTTCAGGGCGATTAGGACTCTTTAATGTCCACTATATACAAATAACTAATGATAACCATTCTATGTTTCAGATTGCAGTGGTTATGTACAAGCACTACGTTCATCGCAACGTGACTTCGATGAACTTTGACAACCCGGTGTATCGCAAGACTACCGAAGATCAGTTCGCTTTAGAAAAGAATGGATACGCGCCGGGCAGCAAGCTGTACCCAAGCACGGTTGGGGAAGAGGTGAGAGCTCTAACTGCTATGGAGTGCACCCTCAATATACAAAACAGCCTTAGATAAGTCCCAGGGGCACTCAATGCCCTCCACAAAGGAGCCAATTATGAACCAGCGTTCGACTCGCTGGTCGCAATTAGAACCTAATTTTTCATATATTTTTACTATAACATATTTTAAAACATCACTTCGAACTCTCGTGTACAATGAATTGACATTAGACCCCGTTGTCGGCCAAAATGTTGTAAATATCAAAGATAAATCTAAGATTAATAGGAATAACGTAAGGTCAGCCTAAGACATTTTAAACTCGATGTATCTAGATTAACCTTAAATTTACTAGTGAATACGATAAGAATCTATAGGATATATTTTCGTTTAGATATAACTATTGAGGCAATTTGTATGTGCCAACATTTTTACCGCATCAGTATTAAAGTATAGTTGCCAAATTATAGTTTTAAATTTAATTGTAGGCATAATGCTGTACATAGTCCCTTTTGATAGCATGTATGTATATTTTTATCTGCTCTTAGCTTGAAATAGATGATTAGTAATTTTCTATTTTACTGCGGAGGATTTTTTATTTTTCATGCATATACAAACGAGGGCTATAAATGGTAAGTTTGTAGATGACAAACCGTTCAACACATATTATAGCAACTTCTTTTGCGTCTTTAGTTTTTAAAGCTTATGTAGCGTATTTTAGTGTCAAATATTTGTTTCTAATGATTTTTTTTTCTTTCCAGGCCCAAGAACCACTCAACACCCCCGGCACAAATGAGTTTGTATAGTGCCCTAGCGGGAAGTAAATACACCATACTCTCATTGAATGTAAAAAGAAAAAGACGGACATGTGATACTCGAAAATAGTGCTATCCAGTGATGGGACATACGCTAACATTAGTGAACTCTAAAAAAAGTTAGCATTTTAGTGAAGTGAAAGTGTGAATTGGAACAAAGTTCTGTTTGCTGCCTCGCGACGGAAAGGATCTCAAAAAAAAGATTAATTTCATAAGTTGTCATATCACATTTATTGTTATGATTATGAGATCTTTGTGGAGCTTTTGTAACATAATTGTATCACATTTCGGTAGTTGGAAAGGGACGTCGCTATTATTTCTTGTTAGACTGTGAATTAGCATAGAGATTCTAATTGCTTTAACGAGCAAATGCCTGGTGCATTGTAATTATTTATATAGAGTATACATTTTTTATACTTCACTTTTAGTTAGGATTCCCAAAGATTCTGAAACTGAAAGTTTTACGTGAATTTTAAGATCGATCAATCTATCTATTTCAATGTTCCATGAATTAAGCTCATACTATGTAGTGAGATGTACTTATTTATTTTATGCACTGATTATTTTCAAAATATTATGAACTGCTGCAGTTATCATTCGCGGTGTTTGTCTATAGATTTTTAAGTAATACTATTAAATTTATTTATTTGGAAATGTAGAAAAATTAGTAATACAATTAAAAATTATTTACGTGCCAATCGTAGTGAAATTTTACAATACATCGCCAAATTATTGCTAAAATCTTTAAAATACTTAGATGAATTCGGTTATTGTTTGTTGCATCATAGTATATTTTGTATTAAGTATATTGAATGTTACATATTTATTGATACAGTTTAACATTTTACTATGTACAGATTGATTTTACTACTTGATTATTTTTAACATTAATTGTTTTGGAATGACTTTGTCGAGCAAAATCCTGCCAAAAATCCACTTGATATAAATTAATTATTATATGTGATGTAATTGGATTACATTATAATACTTGATGCACATTTCATACAGTACGCCTAGCTCAATAAGTGTGGTCACTAAAATGTGTAAATATTGTCAGTAAAATATATGTAAAAGGTGTTAAATTATTTGATTTTCTTTTCCTTACAACTATTCCGAAAATTCAAATTTCTTTATAGGCCGCGTCACACAAGTTGGAGAAAATGAAGTTAAATAGATTGATAGATATAACTATTTATTGTGTGCACTAATACTATTAACTACAACAGATGGTACAAAGTAGATACTTATCTTAAACTAGTGCCACAAATTGCGGCCTTATCGCTGACAGCGATCACTACCAGGCGACCACTGTTAATCAACGCGCGGCTTTGTGTGAGCTTCAGTCAGGATTGGACATTGCGCAGCTTGTAGCTAACTTCATTTCCGCCAACTTGTGTGACATGGCCTATAGCAGATCAGAACTTAGTACGCTTAAATTTAGGCTGCGTTTCCACCAGAGATATGGGAGGATGGGTAGCGAGGGAGCAAGCCTCGCTCCGCTAAGTTTCCACAGGAGCTTCGCTGAGCGTGTATGTATAGGCAAATGAAGCGATTCTATTGGTTCTTACAAATCCATACCTCGCTACGAATCCTCGTACAGCTTTGGTAGAAACGCAGCCTTAGATAATTTATCAGATAGGATAATATGGATCGACGCCATACCTAAGCTACGTAAAAAGAAAAAAAAACTTGCACTGAAATACCCAGCGTGGATTCACTACAAAAAAAAACAATACTTCCTGTTTGTATGGCTCTATTATTCAAATAGGAATATATATATATATGATAGTTGTAGTAATCTATCTGCACATTTATAAAACGGATTCTAATTAAAATGGTAACTTAACGATATCATTGAACAGCACATGTTTACGGAACCCAATAATGGTAGCGCTGATACATCCTTGAATATCTTATTAATTCTTATAAGCAGGAAATAAAAATTCTAAATTATCATCATCAGGAAAAGATAACCACTTAATACTACTTAGATACTACTCGGGTATGTACCAAATTCTACTCTCAAAACAAGTATGGCAGACGGATTTTGGCTGGTTTGGTGGCCGTAGCACAAGTATTTATAAATTATTGTTACTTCCTTATTTCTATGTATTTAACTCTACTAATAGCAACCTTAATGGAATTAAGGGCCCGAAGAGGCCCGTCTTGCGGAAAACGCCCGCCGACTAAGTACCAAGTTGCTACTTGGTAAATTTAAAGAGCACCTTCGAGCAAATATTTACAGAGTCACAGACCCTAAGTA
This sequence comes from Hypomecis atomaria, assembly GCA_964007245.1. Lineage (NCBI taxonomy): Eukaryota > Metazoa > Arthropoda > Insecta > Lepidoptera > Geometridae > Hypomecis > Hypomecis atomaria. The sequence continues at coordinate 16,548,459 of OZ023283.1, forward strand.
AAAGTAGTAAAAAAATGTCCGAGCGCCGTCATACATACCGACTTCTATATTTACGTTAAACTATTCACAATGACCCGTTTCCTCGAGACTCGATGTTATGTCACCTAATTAGTGCTTGTAACTTTGGCATCGCGCGGCGTTGTAGTCGGCTTGCAATCGCCTTACGACTAACTAAAATGCCTGCCCACTACAAAGTTTGGGCAGGGTTTTGGCTCGGACACTTTTTTGCACGATTGTGACTAGAGATATTTGCTCGACCGTGCTAAATACTCACTTAAATACTTAAGTCTGAGAAGATTGGTAAGAATAAGAAATTATTGATAGAGCAGGCAAAAATTCACAAGAACCTACGTTTTTCACGTAACTAATCGAAGAAATGAGCGACTCGGTTACTGGATGACAAGCTTTCAATATTTCTTTTAAATGCCGCGCCTGTCGCAGTTTTTGTTTGTTTTCTTACTCGAGTCTGAAATGACTGTACCGCATTGTCTTTCGTCACGATTCGAAAAAGCGTGATGAAAACTAACGCGATCAATTTAAACTCAACTCATATGGTATAAAGTCGTCCAGTGGCCGAATTCAACACTACACTGCGTGTGAACGACAAGTCAACTCTGGCGATGAAGAAGTGCTGCTTCCCTCAATCTACAACTTTACTGCTGATATATTTTCTTGTGTAGAATACTTCGAGCAAATGTCTACAGAGCTACAGTCCATTGAAAGTAGTAAAAAAATGTCCGAGCGCCGTCACACATACCGACTTAGAATAAAATTTAGTGACAGTGCTTGTAACCGAGCACTTCGGCATCGCGCGGTGTTGTAGAGGGCTTGCAATCAATTTCAATTTCAAAAATTCTTTATTTAACATGATAAAATAACAATAATATGCACAGTTACTAGTGTACATTTAAATCCTAGCAGTACATATTCATTAATTTATATTATGTTTTGTCAGCAACAAGCTCATGCAAAACTTTAAAACATATTCAATTAAAATAAGTTACAGGAATTACATTTAAAAAAGACAGTTCATTGAATATTTGCACTATACAAACTTTAGGTAAAGTATTATATTTTTAGAAATGATGTTTTTATCGAAACATAAATTCCATTAGGAGGTAGGTAAGTATTTAAAGCGGGCAGCGTAGTCGCTGCCGGCCGCCGTCAACACGGTAAGCAACAAGAACCTGTTATCACAAACTCGCAACACACATAAGCGCGCGCGGGTCGCTCCCGCGCGCCGTGGGCGCCACTATCGCCCTACATACCGGCTGGTAATACGGACGAGAATGGCGCGCGCGCCGGTGCGGGCAGACAGTCGCGCACGCTCACACACGCAGCACTCAGCCTATTCATCGCGCTCTAAGAATAGGTGATGGGGCAGCTTGTATCGATTGTAGTTATCGATAAATGGCAAATCTTTCTTACGAGTTTTGCACATATTTTTTATTAATGTGTTATCACTACTGGGGTTTGTTTGCATATAAAACTTTTCTGAGAGTTTATATATAAACGCGTCAATTCTGGGTAAACAGATCTCAAGATGTAATTTTTGGAGGTTTGTGCGAAAAGGAGTATTATATGCATATTTTAGCGCTTTATTTTGTATTATTTGTAATTTGTTTATGTTAGTTTGACACGTGCTGCTCCATACAGGACAAGCGTATGTGATACACGGACGGATCAATGTGCGGTAGATAGATAGTTTAGTGTGACTACTTAAACTGGAGCGTCTGTTTAATACAGGATTTAGAGCATTAATGGCCTTGATACCTTTAAGACATAATTTCGAAGTGTTTTCAGTCCAGTTAAGTTTGTTATCAAGGGTAGCTCCAAGATACTTAACAGACCGACTCCATGGAATAACGTAATCACCGATTTTTAATGTTCGTGATGGTATAGTTCGTTTTCTTGTGAAAAATATAGCTTCCGTTTTGGAGCTGTTGATCTTTAATTTCCACCTGTTAAAGTATTCTAGTAGCTGATCAATGGCGAGTTGTAGTCGTCCTATTATTAAATCTGTGTCTAATGAAGACGTAAGACAGGCTGTATCATCAGCGAAACATGCTAGTTGGGTACGAGGCTGCACTGGGATGTCATCTATATAGTCCACAAAAAGGTAGGGCCCCAAGATTGAACCCTGGGGAACCCCTGCCGGGATCGGTTTGGGTACAGATGAGTACTCTTTGATGTGCACGGCAAAACTACGGACCGATAGGTAAGATTTTATCATTTTTACCAAGGCAATAGAAGTTTCGTCTAAAATAAGCTTATGAAGTAATGCATGATGCCAGACCGTGTCAAAAGCCTTTTCAATATCTAACAGGAACATGCCAGTGGCTTGTTTAACATTGAGGCTATATGACACGATCTCGGCAACCCTAGCCAACTGTTGTACCGTTGAGTGGCCTTGGCGAAATCCGAATTGTTCGTCAATCAACGGTCGCTTTGAAGACTTCGAAAGACGTTTATAAATAACTTTTTCAAAAAGCTTACCAAGGGATGGCAGCAGGCTAATTGGGCGATAGGAGCATGGATCTGCAAGATTTTTGCCAGGTTTGGGTATAGCTATTACCTTAGCTATTTTCCATGGCGAAGGAAAATAGTTGAAAGAAAAGCAGGCGTTAAATATTTTAGTTAAGAGTACAATACACTTATGTGGCAGATTTCTAATAAGAAGGTTTGATATTTGGTCGTAACCTGGAGCTTTACGGGGTTTTAAGTTATTGATACATTTTTTCACTTCGGATGGACGTACTAGTAAAGAATGATCAATAGTTGGTTCGTCGCTCAGGGCCTGTACAGACTGTGCTACTTCTGACGTCGCGTCGCTATCCCAGGTATCTGTCAAGGTCATGTTGTTAAAGAAACACTGAGCTAGCACATCGCATTGCTCTTGTTGACTAGAAGTTAAAGTACCATCTTCTCTTTTGAGCGCTGGAATTGAAAAAGTGGCTGTAGGACGCAATGATTTCACTAATCGCCAGAGATCAGCACTGGGATTGTCCACACGTTTTAGCTTCTGGTGCCATAATTTATCGTTATGTGCTTGAATAGCGGCTTTAATTTGTAGTTTTAGTTGATTAATCTGTTCGCACAAGCGTTTACGCACCAAAAAGTTCATTTCTTTTGAAGCATGCCTACGGAGACGGTTTTTGCTACGAATTAATCTTTTGATGCGTCGTGGCAAGGAAAACGAATCCCACGGCTTTAAATTAGTAACTGGGACACTGTGGTTTCTTGCTTCTACTATTAAATTTTGCAAATTAGTTATGGAATTATTAATTTCATTAGGAGAATCGTGTGTTTTAGAAGTTAAAGATATATTATTATTTAGATAATTTCGGTATTTAGTCCAGTCTGCTTTAGCATAGTTGAATTTTATAATTGGGTTACGTTGTAGTTTTATACTAATGTTAACTAGTACAGGGAAGTGATTTGATGATAGTGCTGGGATGGTTGTGATTTGATCAACAGAGAAGATATTTTTAGAGAGTGTCAAGTCAGGAATGGACGGATTATAATCAGCACAATAATGAACTAACGTTGGGTCTTGAGGAGCATGAATCACGTATTCACTGGAGAGCATGTGTTCATATAAGGTTTTTCCACGTCCATTGCTTTGTCCTGGTGACCACAGAGAGTGCTTGGCATTCAAGTCACCCAAGGCGAGAACCATGTTGCCAGACGACATAAGCTGATCAATGTCTCCTGTGTTTAGCGGGAGGTTAGGAGATTGGTAAACCGAATTAATATTAATGCAATTGTTGCCAAGAGATAATGAGATACCGATAACTTCGAGCGTTTTAGTAGATGGAGTAGGTATCAAATTATGAGTAAGATCAGATCGGACGAGAATAGCCACACCTTGACCAGACCCATCTGTTCGCTTGTCCAGCCGGTAGCAGGCATACCCGGGTATTCTAAGGGAAAGACGAGGGGTTAACCTAGTTTCACAGAGCGCGATGACATCAGCTTTGAGTTTACTCACCGCTAGGTCAGCTAGTTCTTGTTGCTTACTGTGAACGCCATCCGCGTTCCAATATAATATCCGAAGCTGAGGGCTACTAGACATAATGACCGAGGTGGGTCAGTACTAGAGTTACTTTTTCCATAAAAGTATTACATTTCTTGAAATCTTTCTTGATGTACTGTATGGTTCTTAGAATCTCCAGCATTTCGGTAGTTTCAAAATCCAGTGTAGGTTGTTTATTTGTAACTTTTACTTCATCTACAACTTTTACAGCTGGTGTTTGCGGTTCTAAAGATTCAACCTTTTTAGTAGTCCGGATGGGTCCGCTTGGTTGAAACTGCATCACGGTGGCAGGCTGATGTTGGACTGCTTGTGGTTTGTTTTTAGTTGAACCTTTCGCTTGTTCCCAAGGTGTCTGCCGGCTCAGTTCAGGAAAATGAGTCCTCCCAAGAACTAAAGCCTTTTGTGTAGTTTTCCGCTTAGATTCAATGCGTTCCAAGTACTTCAATCTTTCGGGACATTGAGTGTAGTTAGCGGGGTGCTCTTGTAGGCAATTACAACAGCGGGCGGGTTCTTCTCTGTCTTTTTTTGGACATTCCCAGGTTGGGTGAGATAATGCACACTTGACACACCGTGCTGGTCTGTTGCAGTTTCTGGATGCATGACCGAAACCCTGGCATCTGAAACATTGAGTACCTGCCTTTTTACTCGGCTTGTATCGCTCGATGTCGACCACGCAGTTGGACAGGTATCTGATTTGCTTAAACTGCGTCATATTTGTACCAATCGGCAGTTGTACTAGCATGGGTGGATATTCTGTAGTGTGGATTGTTTTCAGTTCAGTCGTGATGGCTCCCTCAAATCCCAAGGACGCTAATTCTTCTGTCACATTGGCGTGCAGAAACTTCGGCAAACCTTTTATAACAGCCTTGGGAAGCTTTTCGTCTTTTCGGGTGTGGGTGTGGTAAAATACTTTTTCACTCTTTAAGCTATCTTTCAAAAGTTGGTGGTCCTTAGAAGAATAGCATTGTACACTCAACAGCTTTTGTCCTCTGTTTTTTATGTGAAAGTCTTTGGTATACTTTAGAATCACATTTCTGATTCGTTCGTAAGTCCACTCTTCATTTAGCTCGATGAGGAATACTGGGACGTTGCTTGGTGATTTTTACTGGATGACAAGCTTTCAATATTTCTTTTAAATGCCGCGCCTGTCGCAGTTTTTGTTTGTATTCTTACTCGAGTCTGAAATGACTGTACCGCATTGTCTTTCGTCACGATTCGAAAAAGCGTGATGAAAACTAACGCGATCAATTTAAACTCAACTCATATGGTATAAAGTCGTCCAGTGGCCGAATTCAACACTACACTGCGTGTGAACGACAAGTCAACTCTGGCGATGAAGAAGTGCTGCTTCCCTCAATCTACAACTTTACTGCTGATATATTTTCTTGTGTAGAATACTTCGAGCAAATGTCTACAGAGCTACAGTCCATTGAAAGTAGTAAAAAAATGTCCGAGCGCCGTCACACATACCGACTTAGAATAAAATTTAGTGACAGTGCTTGTAACCGAGCACTTCGGCATCGCGCGGTGTTGTAGAGGGCTTGCAATCGCCTTACGACTAACTAAAAAGCCTGCCTACTACGCAACTTGGGCAGAGTTTTGCCTCGGACACTTTTTTGCACGATTCTGACTCTATAGATGTTTGCTCGAAGGTAGAATATAACACGGGATTTCCACCCGCTTTTCTTACACCTTTAAACGAGCAATTCGTGTATAGGTATTTCTTTCGGATCTCGTACACGTCCCTAACAATTTAATATTTTTACCACTGAGCTTTAAGTCCAGGCCCTAAAAATTTAATACAGTATTTTTACCTTTGAGCATTAGGTCCAAGACACTATTTTTAAAATAAAAATAAAATATCGTTGAGCAAAATGTATTTAAACTTAATTAAATTAACACAGGAGGCGGCGGCGAGTAGAGGTCATAGAATCTAAAACTAAACATCACAAGGAGTGGATCACAAGACGCCAACTAAAAGAACTAAATTTTGACAAACATACCCTAAAATTATGGTATAAAACATCATAAAGCGTGCTCAGTTTTAAATTGGATCTCTACACCTAACATTGGTACATAAATTAAGTTTGGTAAGTATAATACGTTCTTATACATAAGGAACTTATTCATAATCCGACTTATTAATAAACGCAGAGTAACTTTGGAGTAGGTAGTTAATTAGTGTGTTTTTTGTCTTTTACAAGTGAATTAAACCATGTCAAAGAAAGAAAGAGAAAACACACCAACTAAGAACACCAAAATAACTCGTTTCTAATAAAGCAGTTGGACTACAAAATATAATGCACACAGTAAGTAAATAAAGTAAGTATATAAAGTACTCGTGTACATAATCCTTATCATTACATTAATTACCAATCAATGATGTATAGGAATATTTGCACATACTTTGATTTGATATATATCATGATATATTGACAAAATATCTTGTAATCAAAACCGTACGATTCGATGTGACTGAATTAATATACAGTACCTTTAATTTCTGGTATCTATAAGTTGGCTTTATTTACCTACATTCACTTATCCTTCTTTAAAAAGAGAGGGGTTTAAGGGGGCGCCTAATGCTAAAATCAAGCGAAAGGTGTACTTTTAAAGACGTGGTGTAAAGGTAACGAACATAAACATCCATATTACAAAAATACTGTAGGAAAGAAAAAAATCTAAAGTAGCAGAGTAATCGCGTAGAATATTGGAAAATAATATGGTTACTTTAGAAAAAAAATTAAAACTTCGCATCATAAAAAAAATACATTTAATTTCAAATGCTCGAAATTATCAGCGACAAAACCACATTATTTTTGACGAATTACGTAGCCAGGCTAATGTTCTAGCCGAGTAATCAATTAGTTTTTTTATTGCATGCTTAAATTTTCAATAAATAAATACCCACCTAAAAATATAAGCTGGAGCTCGAAGCCAACATCGTCATAAACTGTGTCATGCGATTTTCGACTCTAAACAAAGCCGCATAGATGATAGCGGGCGATGCAAGAAGCGCGGGTAAAATCTGATTTTTTCCTAGCATTAGGCGCAGCCTTAACACACGCAACTTGAGGGACTTAAGAAAAGACGTAACCAGCTGGTGACGGGTTCTTAGAAGCTTCGCGAGAACAGAGAGGTCGGTCTATACTGCCTCAATAAGCCCAATCGTGGTATCGAAACCTAGACGTTTTTCCATCTGTTGTTGTTGTTGCTAGCTTGTCGTGTCCCACTGCTAGGCAAAGGCCTCCCCCGATCTTTCCAGATTTGACGGTTTTGTGCTATAGTGTACCAGTTTTTATCAAAGGTGTCAAGGTCGTCGCGCCATCTTTACATCTAGCGCGCAATTTTTCAAAGTATCTAAGAACTATAAAAATCACAAATTATGTTTGACGTGATAACGTCTTATAAATAGATGAACGCCGGCTGCACACACGAAAAATTGACAACTTCCGCCTGATCCAAGCGTGCAAGCGAGAGCGCGGAACAGGCGATGAAGAGGCACGATCGGCCTAAGCGTTCGACTTGTTTGAGTTGTTGATGTAAGGTTCACAATCGGAATAAATACGCTTATTCTTTTTTTTAAGTTGATTTTATTTTTGTTTTCGATAATCGGCTCTGGTTATGATTAACTGTTACAAGAGGACGAAAAAAATATTGTCAACCAGCCTATTATCGTCCGCAAACCGACTATACAGGCAGCCAATTTTTTGATACCACTTTTGGGCTTATAAGGACATTAATCATCACATATCAGGCATGCAATTTACAACCGAATACCCAGTCACGTGGGTAGGTACGTAATGTATTCGCTTCGTCTTTCAAAATCAAGCGAAGAAATCGGCTCCCAAATTAAATTTACTGAATTTTATTAATTATTTTTCAGGGATCAAAAAATTATAATTGAATGACATTGTAATCGAAATATAATAATATCGAATTTAAATTGGACTATACAGAGTTATTTGAGGCTAGGGGTTATTCTGTAAATAAAAACTAACAACTTTTGACTAAACTATTGACATTTTTTTAATTATTTATTTTTACTATTGTATTACTAAGAATAGTATTGTTTTATTGTAATTAGGTACTTAATGTAATCTAACAATGGTGTCATGAATATTTTTTTGTATTGTCGCCAAAAGAATATGCATTAAAATGTAGGGATAACAAACTTGTTTGCTACGTCCTATTTGGATCTTGTTATTAACTTGTCAAGAAAAATTAAATGATTATTTTTTGCCAAACTGGCACAACCGATTTCGATAAAGTTTTCAATAGAACCATCTCTGATTCCTCTGAAGAATGACCAAACAGAATAAGAATCTTCAAACTCGGTTCATGATTGGCGGAGTAATTGCGTACAAAAAAATCATTGTCGAATAGAGAACCTCCTTTTTTAATGTCGGTTAAAAAAATATTATAATTATACTAAGCGCCACACAAATCGGCGGATGAAGTTAGCCGCAGATGACACTTCGCCGTGACTCTTATTGCGCATGTGTGCACTGTACACAATGCTTAGAGAGCGCGCGGGAGGCATGAGGTTGGCGGGCGGGTGTGCCTCGGCGTCTCGTCTCTCTGGCTCCCTTGCATACCTATATTTCGGCTTTTGCGCAGCGTTCTGAGCATAACTTCCCATCCGCCGATTTGCGTGGCGCTTAGTAAACACTGATCTTAAGTATAAAATCATGTAATTGAATAAAACACATTTAAGTCTAGACAGCGGCCTCCGTAATCTCGAATCAAAGCATGCGGCTTAACTCAATATAAATCAGAACGATTACAGACAATCAATATTATTGTGTCTTATGATATCAGGCAATATCGAACAGATTATTTAGGTATGTAAAATTGTTTTGATAACGATTGTTCTGTGACGTAAGAGATTATTTTCATTTTTTTATGGTGGCCAAACTCAGAAATTCACTACCGTTATGTAGCGTTTTTAATTCTCTGGGCAACAAAAAGTGCCTAAAGAGCAAAAAGCTAAAGAGTTGCTTGGTGACATGACCGAAGTAAAAACGACATTTTAGGGTTCCGTACCCAAAGGGTAAAAACGGGACCCTATTACTAAGACTTCGATGTCCGTCTGTCACCGGGCTGTATCTCATGAACCGTGATACCTAGGCAGCTGAAATTTTCACAGATGATGTATTTCTGTTACAAATACTAAAATTAGAATAAAATTAATATTTTTTATCCCATACAACAAACGTGATTTTTTGGGAGTTTTTTGCTCGCTATTAATAACGGCAAGAGGAATGGGGCTTCCTTACGGTACGGAACCGAGTCCGAGTCCGACTAGCACTTGGCCGATTTTTATTATACTGCTCCACTTGCGTAAATTAGTACGCTCATTTAGTCATTACCTAGACGTGATCAACGTTTTAACGTGTTAAAACCTAAGACTAGCCGAGTTAAAAGTTTTACGTAACTGCTTAACACTTAACAAGTAAAAGGGTCGAGCAGTAGCATTTTAAAAGATCGCCAAATTATTAAAGCACTAATTTTATATTATGCATTAAAAAAACTTGTAATAGTAAGAAGACATTAACAGTATTCTTTAGTTTTTCCACGGCGTCAAACTCGAGTACTTAATTACACATGGGTAAAACATATTTTTTACTTATATCAACTAGTTCGGTAGGTACTAAATACTAGGTACAGTTATTTTGTACTGAAATCATCAAAAGCACGTTTTATTAGGTACTTATTTTACATTTAATGTTTAAATTATATAAATACTACATGCAAATGTAATAATGCTAAAAATGCGAGGATACATATTATATACATATATTTAGAACACTGGGAAAAACTTAAATAACATCCCGTTTCGTATCACGAACATGAACTAAACCGAAAATATATCTAAACTAATTTAGTCTTTGTTAAAAGATTTGGTTCTAAAAATCACATTTTGAATTTAGAGTTGTGTAACACAACAAGGGACTACCATTACTTCAATGCTTATTTTACAAATAATATTATGCAACAAATTATCCTTGTCATATTTCACTTAAAACAGGCAAATTATAGTTTACTTAACCCAGGCCCATTAACCGTCTTACCACAAAAGTTTTACGCGCGCTTTAGACAATGTTTAACAGTACAAATTGCACGGTTAAACAGTGTTTAAATCTTTTGTGGTAAGGCAGTAAGTGTTTGTAAAAAAAACACTTTTTTAGAGGCTTTGAACGCTAATTCTAAAATCTGCTGAAAGAGATTTATAATTTATTATTTAAATACAAAAATAAAAGGTTGGAATTGACGCGGCTAAGGTTATAACAAAGTAAGGATATGCCGAATCAACATCTTGGCGGCTGTGGTGTTAGCTACCATCTGCGGATAACCCAATTCTGACTGAAGCTCACTAAACATCTGTACGAGGATTATTTTATCCGCGCCTTGTAGCCATAATCCGACCGTTTAAACTCAGTCCCAGCCCGCGCGGGTACATGGGCGCGGGGGTAAACGACAAATGGGGACTGAGACAGGTGCGGGTCCCCGCCGTTAAGCGGTCGGATTATAACATGACAGCCGCCAATGTGTTTGATTTGACCTATAAGTAGAGGTCTCATTAATACATTATCGCGTCCAATGATGTAAACAACAGACGACCAATCAACGACCATGACGTCATCATTACAACAAAGGTGATTGGTCGATCACTATTTCTTACTGTTGGAATAAAATTGTAACCTAAACGCTCCGATTTGCTACAATTACACTACAAATCTAAAAATACTAATTCAACTACCATTAACTACACTACAAGCGATGTCTCCATTGCTTATTCTGACCTTTTTCGCTGGTTTATTTTCTTTCACGTCTACGTCATCAGTGGCAAGTCCGTTCCCATTGGTCAGGTGCAGTTGTGACGCGTAAAGCTCGTATTGGTCGGTGATATGTTTCTTGTAGATGGAAAACGTTCCAGCGGCGATGTGCAAACGGGCATGGTGGAATAATTGGTCGAAGTGGTGAAGGTTGTGTCTGGAAATTAAGAACGAGAGCGTAAATAGTCTAATCAATTAGCATCCTTTTAGGGCTTATCCTGTACATCAAAACTACCAACTTTTATTCCTTGACTTTGACAAAACTAAAAAAAATCAGCTGTTCCATACATTTTGTCGTGGGTAAACGATAATTTTCTTTGGAACATTTTTTTTTTTGAAAAGATTAAGATTAGGAATAACCCTGTATACCTAAGTAAGTACTAAAGAACATGGGTCTAAAAACACGGGTTGCACTCCGCGAGTGCCGGCAGAAGTGAAAACTTGAACATATAAAGTACTAACATTTATGTGGTAAAATACAATATCACACACGCACACTCGCGTTAGCGCCCTGCGCCGCTGAAGCGAAACAGTAAGGGGCCTTTTTTTAACTTCGAATGCCTAGAAACGTATACGTAACTATGACAGATTGTATGGAGAATATCTATGTTGTCTATGGAAATTGCGAGTACTCCATACAAGTTCCGTATACGACCAAACCGTGCGAAGTTCAAAAAACATTCCCCAGGCATACATTTTCGCTGCGCGGTAGAAAGAGAGGGGAATATTACTTCCTCTCTACGCCGGTCTACTCTCACTCCGTTCTATGAATTTTCGATCAGCTTACGCGTCTGCTGACGCGAGTTTATCCCAAAAAGTGCACAACGCCGCTTAAGAAGATTTTACTTCAAAATTCATGAACCACAATCTGACTATTTAAAACCCATAATATTGTGCATTTTTATTACTAATTAGACAGTCTTGCGGTTCCAACGAGGTTGATCATGCCCAGTAGTGGACGTCCTACGGCTTATTTGAGGATTATGACTTCAAGATTCCAGGGACACTTTAGACCACGCTCGCTAGCCCCACTTTTAATGTCCATATTGATTATTTGAAAATAAAATTGTGGTCAAGTTTTCGGTTGGAGTCCACGTACCGGCGCGCAGCGAAGGACCTCCACTGGTGGACCAATGATCTTAACACGCTGGAAGCAAGCCGCTTATGACGGGCGTTATCGCGAATTCATAGAGGATGCCTCTATCTATCACTCTTATAGTTTGGTAATGGTGAAGATTTGAAAATAAAATATTCACTGGCCACCAAAAGTGTGCAGCGCTCCGCAGTGCCTTTTTAATCCAGGAAAAATCCTTATAGATACCACCCCACCCAGGGGGAGGCAGGATTATGTGGGAATCCTACTTTCTGGTGGTGTACCCACTAAACACCCTGGGCTGTTTTGTCTCTGCACATCTTACATATAAACTACTCATTTTATGTTTACAAAAACTTAGTAAGCTGCCATGAATACGTAGAGTTTACGAGTTACATACACCTAAAAACCAAATGAGTTGTCAGTTTATACACAAAAGTACATCAACTGATTTTCAGCTTAGTTCTTAGTTGGTGGACTTTTGTGCATAAATTGGCCACTATTTTGGTTTCTAGGTGTATATACCTCGTTAACACTATTTATTTATGGCCGCTTAACGAGTTTTTTTAACTTACAACAAACAGATTATCTCTAGACTCTAGATATCTCTAGATTTTTTACCCAGGGAAAATCCTTTATGGATACCACCCCACCCTGGGGGAGGCAGGGGTGTTATGTGCGAATCCCACCTGAGGCAGTGTACCTACTAAAAACCCTGGGGTGTTCTTTCTCTGCGCAACTGCGTCGGTGTTGCGGGAACGCTTGCGTACACTTCCGCTACTAGAGAATCCACCCTAAGCTAAATTTCTTGATAAAAAATTAAATAAACCATCCTTACATGCTTAACAGAACTGAAGCCAGCATTTCTCTCGTGTTCAATAAATGCCGGATGTACGCTCGGGTGTGTTTCTTACACGCCAAACACTCGCATCCTTCCAGCACCGGCCTGAAGTCTTCTTTATACCTTAAACGCATACAAAAACTATGCATTAGCTACGTTGTTTTTGTTGTTTTTCAGTGGTCATTATCATAAGCTAGTTTTGACTTGTAATCGCCTAATGATGACCATAATGTACGTTTCTGTAATTATAATGAGAATGAAAATCACCCAAAATGTATAAATAACGATAACATTACTGGGATTACTATTAAATTTAATCATATTACGATAAATTATGTACTGACTAGCAGAAAAAAGTTTTGACACCAACGTCTTATTTTAAACTAGATGCCCGTTCTGGCTCGCCCGGTTACGGATGAGTTATAGCTATCTGGGTGCACGGCAGTGCCCCCGCCAATCGAGTAAACCTTTCTGAAGAAATATTCTAAAAGATAGTGAAAACCGTATTGCAATCTGTTGTCTAGTTTAAAATATATAAGCGGATACACAGACAGGCACACAAAAATAGCGGTTTTGCTTTATACTATGTATGTAGTGATGCAATACAAATTCGCAATCCAGGCGGCATAATTTTAGGATTATGGTGAGTGAAACTCTCAGCTAACCCTCTTATGGTGAATATATGAAGAAAAGGATCCACATTTGAAGTTTTTACCGTTTAGTCAAGTCAGTTTAGCCGTTTAGGTTTAGCCAAGTCAGAGACCTTGCAGGCGGCCTAAAAACTCTGACACCAGGGCTAGCCACCCAGCCTATACGAACTTACTTATTTGATTTACAGTCATCGGACACATCGTCAAAACATACATACAATAAGTAATCGAAGAGGGAATCGTTGGTTAAAATAACACATTTTAGCCTTTGAGCCAATGAGCTGGGCGTTCATTCGTGATAATATTAATGGCTTAGATTTCCCTTCGTCATTTCTGTTCTGTAGGCAGACCACCTGCCTATTCAGTCCATCACATCAGACTCATTGCGGGTCATACTGTGATGAAATTGACCCGAGACAGATAAAAATGGCACGTGGAAGAGAACGCATATATCCAGCAGTAGTGGTTCGACATAGGCTGAAGATAACTACATCAATCACATTAGGCTCAATTTTGAGGCGCCATCTGAAATTTAATAGTAACGTAAAATACGAGTTCTCTATGGTATACTCCCAACGGCCGCCACTAAAACGTCCCCCAGTGGTTGTCGTTAGCACCAGTTAATATTTTTAGTGCCAACGTCCGCCAGTGGCGGTTGTTCGGACATAATTTAATATTACTTTATTTTCAATTGTTTGTTATTATAACCTTACTATGTCAAATATACATTTGCTATTGTAAGGTAAATTATATATCATTATATTATATTACTATAAGTTAAACCTTAATAATAAGGTTATAATTTTTATCTAATATCATATTATACAAATTTATTTTGCAAAATAATACTGCAATAATCCGGTATCAGGTGCTTTTTGTAATCAGGTATATTTTATAATCAATAAATCAGGTGCTTTTCTTAGAAATATATCGGCTTTTTGATTTGACATTTAGTTTGAACCCTTTTGTAATGCGATTGTTGTCAAAAGTTGTAACACTTATTACTAAAGATTTATTAATTTTACCGAAGCAAAGTGAGAAAGAGATAAAGTAATGTTATTGCGGTTTAATTACCTAGCTACTATTCTATTAGTGTAATCTCAGCTATCAGCCATGTCGTATTTTGCTGACAATAAAAATAAAATAAAAATGATTTTTTATTATAATTATACTGGTATTTTGAACTATATTATAGTGATCCCACCAACCATCGAACTCCAGAGCCCTGACTGTGATTCAGTGGTTAGTCGTGGCGGTTGGCAAAATGTAATACTCAGTGCTAACGACCACCAATGGTGGCAATTTTAATGACCGGTTAACTGGTGCTAACTACCACCACTGGGGGGACGTTTTAGTGGTGGCCGTTGGGAGTATACCCTCTCTATCAAATGCATATAGTGAAAAAGAAATAGGGCTACTCTAAATTACTACTATAATTACGATGGCGCCTTTAAAATTGGATCTATTGTCTTAACATAAAGGTATACGTATAGGTCGAACCAAACTTTTTGGCGGCTGTGATGTTCCTAAAAGGTGCGGATAACTCAATCCTGACTGAAACTCATATAACATCTGTGCGAGGATTGGGTTCCGCAGATTGCAGATATGAAAGCCGCCAAGTTCGATTCAACCTATAAGCCTATAAACATACGTTACTATGTTTATAAGTATGCTAATTTATATTTAGAATAAACGATCTTCATAGGGGAGGCCTATGTCCAGCAGTGGACGTCCTATGGCTGATGGATGGAAGATGATAATACCCTCTAGTAGCAGTAGTACAGTAATGTTAGTTCGGTTGACCGAACTTCTGCAACTTTTCAGTTGCAATAGTTAGGTTTTAACTAAACACCGGACTATAGATACCGCTTTAGTAGCTACAGTTAGGCAAATAAACTAATCGTATTAAATTAGCCTAATTGCGTTACACGATCTTCGGACAAATGAATTGACGTTTCGCGATTTGAAGACATTATCTTTTTACTACGGGACTTGGAGTGTGCCCGTTCCATGACCAATGCACCTTGGTCAAAACGTCGGGAAAAAAGAGGTATTTAATTAGACAAGTATCTCATGATTAATTGCGCGATAACTACCGTACTAAGTCTACAAAGATAAAATGAATTCGCGTGATTGTCAATAAAAGAAAATTGAACACACCGAGATACTACGCGTCATCTTTGCTAGGCATTTTTGTACCATTCAAATTAATGTTACACTCATTTTGGCCTCGTGGAGTTTTTTACAGAATCTCATCATGAGTCAAATTATTCTACCACATTACCTAGTTTGTCCAGATGACGACCGTGATTACTCATGTTTTGAGTAGGCGTGGAATCCGTTAATCATGAATGGTTATCCATGCATTTATTAGTAATCTCGGTCATATAATATGTAGACTAGCGATTCAATATGGCTTCGAACCTACCTATAAATGTTCCGGAGGAAATTTTCTATAAACCAGACAAACCTCATCAAAATTCATCGCAAAGTTTAGTTACTTATTTTTCACTAAAAATGGCATAACGGACTTCAACCGTGTATAGAATTCGAATAGTTCGCACGGATCGATGTCTGTCATAGATGGAGTAATTTTCGAGTTATTGTTGATTATTCAAAAACGACTAGGTCACATTCGATAAATTTAAATAGGATGACCTCTAAAGTATGATCTACCAAACAAAAAAGAATAATCGAAATTGGTTCATAATTGGTAATCGCGTATATAACTACCTATACATACAAAAAAGACACACAGTCGAATTAAGAACTAGAAGAGAATTAAAGTCTGTTAAAAAAAGTTAGCTAATAGTTACAAGAACAAACGCAGATCAATTATTATTACCTATTTAGTTAGTTATACCTACTCTTTATAGTTCATTCCGATAAAATATAATAACATAGCGTAATGAAGAGTGGCTTAAAACTAGTGGGGACTAGTAATATGTACACACTTATTTTTGTGGACTTTGATATTTTTAATGATATGATTAAAGTTAATCACTCATGAAGTTTTCGAAAGATTGCGATCTGGTATGATTGCGAAACTGATTGCATGCACCTGCGTGATGCGCAAATCCATCTGCCTACCTCGTGCACATCGTGCTACGTAATTCGCAGTCGGTGGTCTCCATTTGAGCACGTTCTTCTACTTTGAGATGCTTATGTTGTGCGAAGATAATGACCTATATAGGTAATATTTGATCTGCGTTTGTTATCCATCTACAGTGCGACATAAAAGAGTAGAAATTAATTATTCGGGAACTAAAAGGTAACTCTTGCTGGCCCCACTGCCAAAGCTATCTGTACTGTAGCAGCCTTTTTAATAGTCCACTGCAGGACGTAGGCCTACCCACGAAGGGTGATTGAGCCAAATCCACCACCAAAGCTATCAGTCATTGTTAATTTTCTTGTATTTTTCTGTTTTTGTGTTATTTTCATGATTGGGAACATAAACAGTGTCATCATGAACAAAATGATGCAAAATATCCTAACAAAGCAATGGTGGCGACATTTAAGCTTGATTCAGACCACTGCAAGACACAGGTCTCCTCCCTCTACCGAAAATCTTCAGTCTTATTCTATACCGGCTTTTCAATAGTCCATTGCTGAACATAGTTTTACCCTCGGTTACACCTGTGTAATACGGTATGCATTTGCATTTCTCATGCCTGAAAAATATGGTCTCATCGGTTATGTTCTAAGTTAATTTTAGAGTAGCCATACGTCGATCCCAAAATAGCCGTATGTTAGAGACAAATAAGAAAAATAAGTGTAAAAATTCCGTATCTTAAAAAACGTAATTTTCATACAGAATAATAGGCTAGTTGATAATATTTTTTGATGTCCTCTTATAACAGCTAAACCATAAACAGTGCCGATTGCCGAAAATACTTTGAGCAAATGTCTACAGAGCCACAGTCCATAAGTGAAAGTAGTAAAAAAAATGTCCGAGCGCCGGCATACATACCAACTTAGATATTTACATTTAATAACTCATAATGACCGTTTTCTCGAATCTCGACGTTATGTCACCTTGTATTCGAGTACTTTAGCATCGCGCGGCGTTGCAGTCGGCTTACAATCGCCTTACGACTAACTAAAAAGCCTGCTCACTACGTAGCTTGGGCAAAGTTTTGGCTCGGACACTTTTTCACAATTTGCACGATTGTGACTCTACATAGATATTTGCTCGGAGCGAAAACATGAATAAAATCAACTTAGAAATAAAGAAATTACAAGCATATTTATATTGTTGCTAGACAAAGAGCGCACTATAGCAGACTATGACGTCACTGCCCGTAAGTGTCATACATTCGCCACACTATGTTATGCTTTGTGAGCAAGGTACAAGGTACCACTTCTTTATCGCTACCAAAATCTTTACAAGCTTATATCTGTGAACTTGACTAGCCATTTTTAATTATATTTTTAGTTTACGAATCATAATTAATTGCAGAATTCACTAATTCTAATACTTTTGATTAATTCATTACCAGTCAACTATTGTTAAATACGGTTTCAAAAGGGCAGCCGTAAGCCGTATTTTGGGTCTCTAGAGGGCCCGAAAACCGTATAATACGGCAAAAGCCGCATTAGGAACATCACTAGGTCTCATACTTACTTCTCATCATTTAAATCCAATACACATATCTGTCCACTATTTCGATTGACGTCTAGCTCCATCGCCAACGCCTGTCCAGCATTCGTCAGCTTCACGGTGAAGGAGCCATCAAACACGTCCCAGCCGTGTTCTATAGCGGACATGATGACTGCCGGATTCCAGCAACCCTCTACGAAGCGTACTAGATCTTTTGGTACTGCGCCCTGAAAAATTTAATACGTTTCTTATTTGTAGTTGAACAGACTATAATCCGACCGTTTAACTGAGTCCTCGCCTGCGCGGTACAGGATCGCGGGGTAGACGACAAAGGGGACTGAGACAGGTGCGGGCGGCGGGTCTGGTGCGGGGGTAGACGTCAAAGGGGACAGACACAGGTGCGGGCGGCGGGTCTCAGTTAAGCGGTCAGACTATAGACGAAATTTAAGGTATATATAAATACCTTATATTTCCTACCTATACTTAATTAGTCCGTCAGTTAGATTATCAAAATATAGTAGAAAAGTATATTTTTCTTTTGTCAATTATAAGTAATTATTTTTCGCGAAAAATGGCATCATCGTCTTCAGCCGTGTACAGAATTCGAATAGTTTGCACGAAACTATGTGTCATCTATGTACATTATTGTTGATTTATAAAACGTCTTAGCCGATTTCGATAAAATTTAAACGGGACCACCTCGGAGTATATCCTTTTTCATTGGCGAAAATATCGATGAACATACACAAAAAATACATACAAACGAACATAGTAGCTCATCTTTACTATACCTTTTAAAATTATTGTAAAACCTGACGCATCACTGTATTTGACAGTAGTAGCTAGACTTAAACAGCAGACTGAAATAAATCAAATCACTGCGCACAATATTGCTATACATACCCTAACAGGGTCATATGTATATGTAAACAGAACATGTTACTTAAGAACAGCATGTAAATATTCATATTCATATTTATTAGCTTCCACAATGTTATTTTAAATATTACGTATTATGTTGCAATAAACGATTGAGTATTGAGACTTCCCGCTCACTACTAAATAGAGCACAGTTAGCGGTTTTTGTATTCGCTCGATCGCTGCTGGTAGAGGATTTGGTGCCTCTAATCTAGCCAGTAAATCGCGGCATAGCAGAACACGGTCCAGCGACCAAATGCCTTTTTTTACGTAGGGGAAATCTTCAAATCTTTTAAGATGCCCGACCGCTTTGGGGTGCAGTCGGGTTATGTGGGATTGTCCCACTAAAACCCCTTCGGTGGCCAGCCTTTGTGCCTTCTGGGGAGCTCCGGGATCTCCAAAGGAACGCACCGGTGCTACCAGCACTTTATGTGCGATTACTCGCCTGGTGATTAAACCAGGCTTGTACTGTTCTTTACGACAGCGTTGCTACACAAGCTGCCGTCCTCCTCGGGCCCGCTTGAGTGGATGGCCAGAGGCCCAACTCTCACCACCCACGAGCCCAGGGGTCCTTTTAGTAGGCTCTTACTACAGGCAGGGGATACCGATGCCGTATTCTAGTTTCCCGGCATCAGGGCAAGTGACCAGTATGCCTAGTACACAATTTTACGTATTCCGTAAGTGTCGCCTTAGCAAAGTTTTGTGCAAAGCATACTGGTTTCATTGTTTCAATTTATAATTATTCTTACCCCAACTCTTCTGAAAACCTCGTCTAGTTGACTCGATGACATTTTACTAGCCTCGCTGCTCTCAGCCATTCCTGATATAGCTACGCCACTCAGTTGATCCCTGTGAGACAGTATGTGCTTTATACAGCTCTCACATCTTTTCTCATCGCCAGGGCCGACTATTACACCTGAAATTCATTAATGTTTTATCCCTTTCACTGCTGAAAACACACACGTCTGTGTTTTCGATTCTCACGCCCCGCGGCTACTACACACACCAGGCGTGTGCGGTAGCGTCTTCCCGCGCCTTGCGTGTGCGTTTTAGAATTAGCAGGCACCTTAAAAAAAGTACCTCAGCAGTGAAAGGGTTATGTAAATTGATATCTTTTTGTAGCCATAATAGTGTCACGCGGTAGGCGCGCGAACGTTGTTTACGTGTAGGTATGCGGTAACTATGATATAAACTGCGGCTACTTGTTTACTTATACGCAGGCGGTCAACTATGACATAAGCTGTGGCTTTGTCTGCCTTCTATTGTGTAGTTTTTATTTCGTGTTGTAGAACAATATGGTTTTCTAGAACTTACACTTGTTTACTTTGTCAATCACAATCGCACTAATTATTCTAAAGATTTCGAGGGAACTTTTATTCCGATATAAATAGAGTAATCCCCTTCATGGGTAGGCCTACGTCCTGCAGTGGACTATTAAAAGGCTGATACAGTACAGTACAAATAGAGTAATGGTTTTCGTTCGACTCAGTTATCGTGTTTTGTATCAAAGCGAAAGCATCTCGTGTTCAAGTGCAGTGTTACTAGTTTGTGTGAATATCAGTGCCAGTGTGAAGTGTTTGCGCGAACCAGCTGTGTTTTGTGATTTTATGAAGTGATCGTGTGCAAAAAAGTGAAAAGTGAAAGATCGGTGTTTTAAATGATTATCCAAGAACCCATTTCGTAACAATAGCATGAGATGGGAACTTTTTAAAGTGGTTTTACTAGGTTAGCGCGCCAAATGCATTATGTTTGGGTGGGTTTTAGGCATTTACAAATAAACTGCTCGTTGCGGTTAAAAAAAAAGTCATTTAGCAACCATGAATTGATATAGTTAACGTGGTATTTACACCTAGAAACCAAAATAGTGGCCAGTTTATGCTTTAGAGTCTACCAACCGAAAACTAAGGTGAAAATCAGTTGATGCACTTTCGTGCATAAACTGACACGTAATTTTGTTTATCTACACTAATGATGTAACATTCTTCTTATGTTTCCAATACTTGACTTATAATGACTACTGTTATAGCGCAGACAACAAACCACTCAATTTAAGCAATTTCACATGATGTTATAATATCCACATCGATATCGTAAAATCTCATTATAACATCGCGCGCTCGCTCCTGATTGGCCGCCCTGCGCGCGCAGCGTCGACAAGTGCGCGCTCGCTCCTGATTGGCCCTGTGCGCGCAGCAGCGCCAAGTCGTTTTTATTAGTGAAGATAAAGTAGTGTATGCAACTGCATATAACCCGGGTATTAAAACATGAGTTACTATTATGAAACTCGCTGCGCTCGTTTCATAAACACACTCGTGTTTATACACCCTTCATTATATGACAGTTGCATAAACTACTATTTTAGGTGTGCAACTCGTAAACAATACCTATTTATGGTCGCTTAATGAATTTTCGCTTAAAGTGAATAGGTTATCTTTAAAAGGAAAAATAACCCAAATAATTTTCAAAATAGGCAGAAAATAATAACAAACGAAAAATAATAATACTATTGTAAAAAAAGCGTGGGGCACTTTGTGCCGTAATTTTTCGTAAATCGAGCTTCCCACGCTTTTTCAAAATAATAATGAACGAAAAATATGAATACTACATATTATGATATACTACATATTACTCGTATATTGAAAATCATTTTACACTTTTTAGTTTGATATGCTATGAAAGCGTGTTTTTTAGTTTTTTTTTTAACTATATTTATTTTTTACTTTTTAGTGAATAATAAATATAGTTAGTTAGATGCAATTTGTGTCCTAAAGTATTTTTTAAATCTGTAAAGTTAGTCTCAAATCTATTTTCCTTTTTTTTTAGCTAATTTAAGTTTAGTACTTTAGTAGTTGAGTACTTTGTCTATGCCTTTAGTCTACATTGTTAAGCCACGTTATTTCTCTAAGGTTAAGCCCCTGATCGACGTACAAAAAATTCGACTTTTAAAACCCGGTTTTAAAATCGACGACTTCTTGACATTCCATTTGACACTTTCTTCTTTTGCAGTTTACCTTTTCTTTTAAAATAGCCGTGTCCAGTACCAGTATGTGTTGGATGAAAAAAAATATTCTTTCAAATGTAATTAAAATTATCAATTTCACGCAACGCTAAATTACTAAACATGGTTACGAGTATTCTAAACGAAATGGTAAACTGCAAAAGAAGAAAGCGTCAAATGGAACGTCATAAAGTCGTCGATTTCTTTTGATTCTGCAATACACTGCTATCCTTACATAGTATAAAATAAAGTCGCTATTTTCGTTTGTTTGTTTGTTTGTCTGTATGCTTAAATCTTTAAAACTACGCAACGGATTTTGATGCGGTTTTTTTTAATGGATAGAGTGATTTAAGAGGAAGGTTTATATGTATAAAAATTCCCGAAATTCCCACGGGAACGGGCACAACGCGGGTAAAACCGCGGGGCGCTGCTTGTTAAAAATAAAGCAACTAAAACAGTACAAACCAATGAGAGCACTATTTCGAAGTTGCTTGGAGCCCTTATATCGATCCACACACTTTTCGAGCATATTGCAAGTCCTTTCCACTGATTTAGTTATTCTCTTGACTCCATCACTCAGCGATGTATTGCTATCTGCAATCGCCAAAATAAAGTCCGGTTTGAATATTTCCATCACATCCATATACCTGAAATTCATGCATAGTAAACAATTAAGTACCTACAATAGTTTTATGTCACTATTTTAGGCCCTTCGCACACGTAGGCGTAGCGTAGTCGTATCGTAAGCGTATCATAATACGCGCCTACTTGTGATAAGGGGGTAAATGCCTTCTGCGATACGCTGCAGCACCGCTCCGTGTGCGGACTTGTTTGAACATGTACGCGCTCGTATTGCTCTCGTCCTGCGCGCGTATTAAATTACGATACGACTACGCTACGCCTACGTGTGCGAAGGGGGTTAGTTTTTCCAAATAAATAAGAGGTTGGGGAAAAAGTTTCTTCGCATTTTTTAAAGAAAATTCAAAACATTTTTTAATATAAATTATTTACATTTAACTAAAGTATGTAGGTACCATTTTGTTCGTTAACTTTTTGCCATCATGTAGGTAGGGACATGATCCAATTGCTACAGAAATTTTGGGACTTCTGATCAAAATACCGCGACAAGTGGTTTTGGCAGTCCTCTCGTGATGTTAACCTGACACTACCTAAAGAATTCTGAAGAGGCCGAAGCAGGTGGAAATCTTTTTCGCGGCTTGCTTTGCATTTTACCTTTTTTGTAGTAAAATTTTAAGATGTATCGAATTTCTTCAATAGATTCACTCAACTTGACAGTACGAAAAACAAATGAAAATCACACATTTTCCTAATTTGAATTTGGCATTTTGTTCTTTAAAATTTAAACTTTCAATGATACCAAAACCAGCCAGATACAAATAGTATAGCCAAAGAGTTTTTATTACAAGTTCATACATACTATAATGCGAAAAGACTTTTTCCCCAACCTAATAGGTTAGCTGCATAACTGCCCAATATTCAGCAGGATGTAGTCAACTAACTGCTGACCTATTCTATGCAATAGGTACTATATTAGTATCCACTAATATTTATATTTTTTAGTACTTGCTAACATTTTATGCACATAACGAATGCTTGGTGTTGGTTAAAATGATGTCATTACCACCCAGATTCCAATAAATCACAGTTGGGTGAAGCATTGTACCTAATCCATCAGATCACTTAATTAAATGCCATATTTTCTTACAATAAATGCCATATTTTCTCAGTCATGAGCAAAGCAGAGCTGCATTTTGTTCTTTGCAAAGCAGATATGGCATTTTTGCATTAGGCTTATGGCTTATTATCCTCCTAGTTGTCCTCGTTGTGAAAACTGCAGTATTTGCAGGCAAAGATTAGCTAAAAAGAGTTGTTGCCATAGACATGGCATTATTTTTTGTTTTAAGCATATTCATAGGTATTGCAGTCTTCACTAGACTATAAATGCAATGACAGGCTAACATTTGTCTGTATTTAATGCAGTTTTCCTTATAATGGCAGAATACTACTACTCTGCCCATTTTCTCCCCACTAAGCTTAGATAGATAAACTCTTTATTGCACACCAAGAAATAAACAAAAAGAAGAAACAAAGATACATAAACAGTGTAACAATGGGCGACCTTATCGCTGACAGCGATCTCTGTCAGGCATTGAGTGGATTGTGAGCACATCTAAAGCTGATTGACGTACAAAATAAAACCGCGATTTTAAAGTTTTCTCTGTGCCGTTATCCCGTCATGCCATGCCATAGAGAAAACTTTAAAACCACGGTTTTATTTTGTACGTCGATCAGGGGCTTAATAGGAAGGTTCTGATTGACCAAAACCCGCGACTGTCTGGCTTTCGTCATTTTATATGAGCTGAAAGTTTGTATATGTCCCCGACACAGGTAAGAACAATCCCTAATTACTTCCTTTCATAATAAGGGATCATTCTTACCTGTGTCGGTGACATCTATACAAAAACTTTCAGCTTTTATGAAATGACGACAGACTACCAGTCGTGGGCTCTTGGTCTATAATCTAGGCTTTTGATATTCATCCATTCAAGATCATCTAACATTAGGTCATACATGAACTCTGCAAGTAAAAGAAATCAAGGATTGGCAATTGTACCTGTCAGCTGTAATCAACCTTTTTCCTTGCTTTGTCCACAAAGGTACTTTGTCAGCTTCGATGTGCCCTGATGGTACTTTCTCATTCATATTTTGCAAAGTAACACAGGTGACATGTTCCTGTAGACCCGCAAACTTGGCAACACCTTCTCCTTGGATTTTCGTGCCATTTTCTAGATGAATTGAGTTAGACAGTGGTACCCAAAGGAGTTGTGGGTTTGAGAACACCTTGGCTAGAACTTCTGCAGTTATATGAACTACACTGCCACCCTGGAAAGTTCAAACAGATTATGTTGTAGTACAAATTGTATTAGTTCTATTCACATTATATTTTATGTGTTAGCGATGATTTGGCATTTCAGAATTACAACCAGTTCGATATTTTCGGAGATTCATTAATGAAGTTTAAAAATAATTTAAACTCAATCATGACCGAAATGGTCAACCCCACTCTCTAACACTTCTCATCACACAAATTTATAAATTTATAATTGTAGTTTAGAATTTTTAAGTGATTGCTGTTCATACTGTTTTATAAGAAGTAGTAATTGCATGCGGTGCTTCCTTCAAAAGGTGATGCATTTAGCTTAGTTCTATTTTGTAAGTTATTTACTTATATATTGTAAGTATTAATTTAGATATCAATGTGAAGCCTACATAAATAAAATAAAATAAGAAAACATGTATAACTAATTCTAATTCAAAGTGGGGACGATAAGTCCTGCACTGACGTCCCGCATGGGGTGTTTTGTGCATTTCCCCCTCCAGCATCTATCCAAGCCATCCCAGCTACTTAATTTAATTATAATTGATTATTATAATGTTGATGTTATGAATATTGAATTTAGTTTCTGTTAAGTCAGGCATAAAGACCAGCTGGTAATACCCCTTCACTTGAAAAGTTAATAAGCAAACCCAAAAGTTATGTCAGTCACAATTTGTAACAAGTAGATATCATTCTCATAGAGATAAGAACATTATCTGTATCCTCAAAAGCTTCTCGGTAATCCTTATCAAACCAGTTATATCTAGCGATTGCCTTGTTATGGCACAGTTTTGTTTACACTAAAATGCTATAGAAATCAATACTGGCATGAAAGAATTATGTGATGCCTTAAGTCAAATGAGATAGATACTGAGACCGATATTAGATTTTAATACCTCATTAGAAAGATAAAAGTACCTATGCAGTTGTTTTTAAAATAATCTGCACGCCAAATGTGTTTGCTTTTTTTTTATAATTGTCGATCAAAGATATTAACAATGATAATTATTTTTTTTGTGTTTTCATGTAATAATTATCTAATGTGGACACGGAATCTTAATTTTATTTACTCATAAAGATTGTCAGATATCTCTACTAGGTAAAAAAAAAATATTATGCAAAAACATCAATCTTTTTTTTTATTAACCTTTAAGTATGTCACCTTGCATTGATAAATGGAAAATAAACTTTAATTCAATTTTTCTCAGAAATGGTAAACTTTTCCATAAGGCTTTTGCAAATTTGTTGATAATTACCCCCCTTTAACCCACTAGAAGGAATAGTTTCAATAACCAGCACCTAACCTTGTATACAGACGGTATGAATGTCTGAGACACATGATTCTAGTTTTACAACAAAGCCTATTAAGCTACATCTCTATGTTATTACTTAAACTAGTTTTGTAATGAATAAGAATTATTTAACTGTCAAAAACGGACAACACAACACACAATCATAATGTCTGTTATATCAATATAGTAAGTTTTTGGTAGTTTGTTTTTTCTTGTTTAGTTTTTTTATAGCGTTGCATATCTGTTGATTACTTGTAGTGGGATCTTTATTTTATCTCATGTAATTTTATGCGTGGCTGTACCAAAAGAAATACGTAATACTGATGCGAGAAATTGATCTTTATCAACGTGGACCGAAACGGCCTCTTCTTTTATCGTTCTCGGCGTTTCGCGATGCGGGGCGAAAGAGGGCCTTCAAAAAGAGTCGTCGTCGATTCGCCCCGCGGGCCGAACAGCTTGCGGGGCGAAACAACGACAGAGCCCAATAATTGTGTTGCCTTTGTATTCTGGCTAGTCAGGCTTTACGTATCTCGAATTTATGACTAAACTAGCTTCTCAGACCAAATAAAAAGTCAAGACAGAACGTCATGAACAGACAAATGAGACCGGTTCTTTATACATGTGGTGAGAGCATCGGTGTTCCACCGCCATAGTTCGACTGACAAGCCATGGCGTAGTTTGTGCATCGGTGTTGCGCCACCATAGTTCATCTGACGAGCCAAGGTGTAGTTTCATTGTATGTGTTTGTAATTGTATCTGTACACAGTGAGGCGTACTTTTGCCGGCCTTACTTGATGGTTCACGAGATAATGTATTTATTTTCTTATTTGGTCCGAGACTGGCATACTTTTAGATTTCTGTGACATTTAGAGATTTAAAAACAGAATATTACCTATCTTATCTACTTGCTGTCTGTTATAAGATGAAAATACTCTCTTGCTATCAAATACTAATCCTAAACTTCCTTGCCTTGTTTTTGAATAGATTTGAATGAAATAAACAAGTAAGTATGTAATTTCCTCGAAATAAAATGTGGCCGTGATCGAAGGTGACTCAGAAACTACAATCACACGATCTGGTACCCAATTCTAAGCAAAAAAACCCATGACTCAAGGTCATAACAAAACAATATTCAAGATGATTGCGTTACAAGTAACGACGCATTTAAAATACAAACTAGTCATGTGTGATGCCATAAAACAGTCAGCATAAGGAACAACGTTAACGAAATGTTTAAAAAGCACAATAAATAGGAGAAATAAGAATATATGGACGACTTACTTGGGTTAGTAAACTGAAGGCCGGTGTTTCGATATTAGCAGTAGGTAATTTAGCAAATCCTGTTAGGTTACCAATCCTCTCACTTCCACAACCTGCTTGTCTAATTGTAAAGCGCATTTTGTCTGCTTCTGAGTCTGATGTATTCGTTGTTTTTATTTACTACTGTTTATTTTTGTTCTCGCACAAATTCTAACCTACAAATCGTTCATTCGCGATTTCGCGCAAGGCACAGTGTTGCCAACTGAGCTAAATTGAAAAAAAACATCACTACTATCGATATAGTCATTCTTTTGGTCAGAGTTTTCAAGCGGCTTTACTTAAAAATAATAGAAATTTTAAAGTCAGCGAGCCAGTTTTTTTTTCGCGCAAAGCTTAAAACCTGTCTAAACTGGGATACTGATTATTATTCAATTATATTAATAAATAAATATGATAAAAAAATGAAATACCCCCATTCTTTGATTTTCGTGGAGTGTCCCAATCCCCGATCTGATCACTTAGTGAATTATATATTTTAAACTAAACGATACATCGTTACCAAAAAAAACACACTAAGTCCTAAAAAGTTTAAAATACTATAAAAAATTAGACCATAGTTCTGAAAGAACTACATTGCCTGAAAAAAAATTAAATGTAACTGTCCCAAGGTAGTTCTTGATTTGCGTGGATTATTATAATTTCACTAGCACATCTCTAAATTCGCGACCTGATGTTGCATAATCCTACTTCAAGTTAACAACTAATTGCGCTCCGACTGCTGGGCAGAGTGCTTGTACGATGGTGCGTCGAGTTTAAAAAAAATAAAGGTAAGAACATTGTTGCGTGGGTTTGGTTTCTCAAAACTTTGATTTGCGTGGTTTAATTATCTCCACTGTCTGTGAATTTATTTATTTAGTAAAATATTGTAGCGAACAAATATAAAGTAACGTAACTTATAATCAAAACACAGTTTATTTGTTTAAAAAGGTTTTTGTATATTTTTAGCATAAAGGATTTATTTTGATTTTCGTGGTCGTGATTTGCGTGGTTTACGTGGTAGTTTTGACCCACGCAAATCAATTTTTGCCCATGCAAATAAAACCACTTTGAGTTTTGTATTAGTTATGAATGATAATATTTTTGTATTAAACTAAGTTACATTTAACTTAAGTAAGTTAAATGTAACTTAGTTTAAATCAAACTTATAATGTCACGTTCTGTGGGTTTCTGACTTAACTGGCAGAGAATTCCATATACCATTAATTTCGCGTTGTCACATTAATCGTGCATATATAAATAAATAAAACAATTGAAAATAGCTTTAGATTAAATACCTATATTTAAGTTTAGTAAAATTATAATGAATTATCAACATTTTGGACCAAAAATGCCATTAACAAGATAAGAAAAAATAGAAAGAAAAAAGTTATCCGAGTGAAGAAGAGAGAGGCTTAAACTTAATGAAGAGTTCAAAGCGAAAAACCGAACGATATATTATGAAACGAAACCGAAGGAAAAATACTTACATTCATGACTTAAACCGCCACGAGCAAAAAGCAAAACGAAAGAAATGTAGAATAAGTTTCTGAAAATATAACCTTAAGAAAAAAATCAAGCTAAACGTTGCCTTGTTGAGAAACTCATACAAGTACCAGAAACTCATTACAAAGAAAACCGTGATCCATTGGAAGAAACTCTTACTCCATTGCTATTGTCACGTGCTGATTCACCAGTACCATCAGCTTCTGACCGCATAGTTCGTTTAGCAGCGGGTCAGCTAGTAATAAATAATGTTGGACTGATACCACTAAAAACGTTATCTGCTTTAGAAACCAACTATTTTTGTTATTTTTAAGATGTTTTTTTTAATTTTACATTTTTGAAATTTCTTTAATCAATAATGTTGGACTGATACTACTAAATACGATTTCTGCCTTAGTAACCTACCTATTTTTTACCTTATCATAACATAATAACTTATTTTCAATATGAAGTAACAGTAAGTAACTCATCTGAGAAAGTGAATTTAAAATTATCATTTTCGTGGGGTGTTTTATGATTTGCGTGGCCTCCATTTTTTTAACCTCGATTATCTCTGTAAGTATATCGCTCTATGAGGTGCCTCTTCTATATAATATATTACTTTTACATATATTTTAAGATTCTGACAAGGATTTGAAAAAAAAATTGAATTTGAAAATAGCCACGAAAATCACCAAAGAATGCCTTACTCGAAGAAGTACCCATATACCAAAAAATCCAGCCCTGACAGCATTTTTGGTAGCCGTAACAAATTGTTCTCTTATTGGTTTGTGGCCGTAACGATAGTTTTTTTATTCTTGTTTCGTAACGGCTACCTACCAAAAATGCTATCTGGGAGAATCCATCTAATGAACAATATTATAGGACTCCTATTAGACTTAACAAAAGCTTATGATAGAGTTTCTCACCAAATCCTTCTAGCATCTATGTAGCATCTATCGTCGCCTCAGTCTTTGTTTAGCCTAACGACCACGCACCAAATTTTTCAGGAGACGTTATTTTTAATTTAAAAATCAGATAATCATGAAATCATAAAAAAAATTAGCGACATAGGAAGAAAATTGCAAGTATTTGTGTAACGTCAAAATCGCATTTTAATAAAACAAGTTCAAGTGTGTTATTTATGGGTTTTTTGTGGAGATAGGCCAAATCTGTTCCGAAAAATTTTTGAGACAGGGATATTGGCACAAACACATGATGATAGGGCTCGAACGTGAAGAGAGAATTTAGTTCTTGAGTGATCAAGTGACCATCGTGACGCGCATACAGCGTGTTCAATATTTTATCATTGAATTTAAATAGTTTGATGTCTAGAAAATGAGGTAGGTATTTAAGTAGTTTTACAATTAATATAGTGAAATAATTGGTGTAAATTTTTATTGTAATAGTTTTTGTAATATTTTATTTTATTTAAAATATTATTAACTGACTGCAAAATACTCTACTATCTTATTTGTGATTTGTAAAGTAGGTACTCTCATAATTATTTCAACGGCGGAGATGATGATGATTATCCTAAATTGTTTTTAGTAGTTTACTTCGCGCGCATTGATACCAAACTGTAAATAAAATCATTTGAGGTACTTATTTAAACCTGTATAATATGATAATAAAATCATTACCTACTAAAAGCCTAAACACAAAAAAAGTCTATACACTATTTTATGGAGTAAAAACTAACTACTGTAAAACCAGCCAAGTGTGAATTGGACTAACGCACGATGGGTTCCGTACCGTAGATAATATCATAATTTAAATTACATACTTTAATAACTTATTTTTGAATTTAATATAAACAATTAAATATTCTGTAAATATCATGTTACGTCACCTCTATACATAAATATGGAGCGAAAAACGAAAAAAAAATGGGTATGTTGTATAGAGCCCCCTTTTAATGTTTTATTCCGTTGTAAAGGAATATTGAAAATCTTAAGCCTATAGTATAGGCTCAGATGTCATTGACCTCACAAACATATTTTTTTCCCACAAATTATAATGTTTAGTAGTTTTTTTTTTTACTCATAAACATCGTCACCGTCTACGAAAGCCTAATACGCGTGTCTCAACACGCATTTTTGTCAACTTATTATCCTTTTGGTTACGGAATCATAAAAATTATCAAATTCAAAAAGTTACAAAAAGCAGACCACGACCTTAAAGGGTTACAAACATTTTGAAAACAATAGAAATTTGGTTTCTTTGTTCAGTTGTGCTATTGGACCATAAAAAATAATAGACGAATTTCTCTCTATTATCAACAGCTCTCTGGGCGCTATGCAATGTGGTTATAAAAGTTTTTTGCCACTACCCCGACGTTCTTTGTTTTAAAGATAGGTGTGTTTATAGTTTTGGCCACGTGCGAAAAATAGTAATGTTTTTTAACTTTTAAATAGTGATTAAGAAATCAGTTCGTTTCTGAACTCTTTGGTTTCCCTCTTGTATTTATTTTAGTAGTCTCCATATTAGTCCAAATATTTGAATTATTTCACTTTATTACTATTTATTCTTTCTTCTCGTTTGTTTATCCAACTGCCAAAAAAATATGGAACATTTTGCTAGATACGAGTACATGTTGCATTTCAAAGCTTTAGAAAAAAAGTGAAACCTACAGAAATAGGCTGGTTTTCGCTTCATTCAAATAAAGATACTGTTATAAAACCAAGCGCGAGAAAACAAGTCATTATTTTCAAGCAAGCAGTTGCAAGAATTAACAAAAAGAAAAATCGTAAAAAAATGCTCGTTTTGTTTAAAATTTAAAAAACAATAATACTGCCGACATCACATCACCCTATATGTTGTGAGATGTTGATTAAATTTTAGAAATATAGAAAAATAAATTATCTGAATGCCTTGCCTTTCTAAATTCAATTTAACTTGATCACACTTTGCTTTTTTAGCGTCACAGACATTGTAATTATTTTTTTTTTAAATAAAAATACACTAAAACAACGAAATTCACTACAAAAACACACACGCGCGGAAAGTTTTTACACAAAATGAACTTCACAAAAAAAAGGTCGGGGTGGCGTCATGGAGTGCGACCTTCGCTGTGATTGGTAGATCAGAGGAGTTGAGGCGAACAAAGACTGAATTTGAGTTTTCAATACGGATGTTGCCGCCAGCTACGTATATTGGCTAAATAAGGACTCAAAATTGATTTCGATTTGGAGATAGAATATCTTAATTTTACAAATTGTGCAATTTCTATCAAAAAATTGAAAAAACCGATTACACCATTAGACGTGTAAATTTTTTCTCTCTATTATGATATCAAAAAGTCATTTTTGATAAAAGTGGTCGATAACCCATTCAAAGACTGAGGCGACGGTATGATATTGGTATCAGAGGAGTTGTATATGACTGGTTAAAATCACATCTTTCTGATAGACCACAATGTGTCCAAATAGAACACCGGTCGGAATTCAGAAATATGATTATTTCGTAAACCTTTTGATTGATTTATGTAGTCTGTAAGAAAAAGTTCATATCTTCGTAAGTTTTCATGTGATCTCTTTGAAATAAAAAACCAAAGTTAATTCAATTTTCGCATTTTATTGCTATTACCCCTGATTTGCAATTATCTAAAGTCCTGAGAAATTGACCAACATTATTACATTTACCCCCGAACACCGGGTAAATGTAATTAGTGAGCCAATTTTTTTTAAAATTTGATTATCTTAATTTTATTATCAGAGTGATTTTAATTAAACAAATAACTTAAAACGTTAGTCTACTAAATACTTAATAACACATGGTTATTATAAATTTTATACTGTTTTAAAGTAAAATGTTGTGTATGGTTGAATTATGTCATTCTAGTTATGGTACTCGCATTTGCCCCACTTGACCCTAAATGAAAAGACAAATGAAATAGAAACAATAATATCCGACATGATCATCACAAATTGGTCCATACCCCAAAGGAGCGTGATAGGGTGTGTCTCATTCCTCATATACATCAATAGGCTAGCTAAAATATGCAAAACATTCTGCATACTTTTTGCAGATGACATCTCCCTGCTGTTTATTTGGTAAATTAGGCCCACAATCAACACCGGAACAAGGGTTCAGACCCCAATTAGGGACGTCCCCTCAGCTAGGTTATAGGCCACCCCAATTTGGGTACAAACCACCCCAATTCGGGTACAAGCCACCCCAATTCGGGTACAAGCCACCCTATGAACCACCTCAACAAGTTAACCCGTTACACTTGCAATCTGGCGACGTATCCATAAGGACCGCCCGTTCTATTGGATTTAAGCTTAACGAGATAACCGGTGACGACGACGAACAAAATGTTTACCCTGATGATACTTACTAGGGCATGCAAACCGGTTAACCGAAAACCGAAAAAACCGAATAACCGACCGCATTAGAAACTCGGTTTTTTCTAGTTATAAAACCGTTTTTTTCGGGTTTATCGGTGTTTTCTACAATTTTTTAAATTCGCATATTAACTTTCCCCTTCGCAATAAAATGGGTACTTCTTCGAAGACAAAATTTTGGACGTCTATGGGTTTATTTCTGAAACCGACTAACATAACGGCGTGTAATTTTTTTTCTATATAGTTTAGCTTTAACTCTAACTGGGACAAGTGATATTTTTCAAATAGTTGCAGTCTAAGTATAAATTAAAAATATTTGAAGTTTGTTCTTCTGATTCATATGCCACGTCCGCTTGCCATTTTTCGAAAGAAAATGATCGATATCGCATTTTCCCTTTGGTAAATCATTATAAATTATAATTATATCAAAAGGAAATGAATTGTTCTTTTACAAAAAAAATGTGTATCAGTTATAGCTACTTTAGTATGTTTATAAATAGGCAAATAAGAAGTGTCCGGTACATAATACTGATTAATGTGGCGTATGTTGCGCTTGACCGTGCTTGGTCGGGTGATGATGATGAGAGTCTGACTTCCCGCGCGGGGGGAAGCCAGTCGTGCAACAAACGAGCTAGAAGGTGGACATGCGGCTGGTTCACTTGGATCTCGGTGTTACAAAGATAAATATCTGATTCATCTGTGCTTAGTTCAGGTGGCATTATGATATACTCTACATTATATATACTCTATAAAATGTAGTTTACTGTTTTACAACTTCAATCTGTATTTCGTGTAATGCTTCTGGGTTATAGATTCAAGTAGAAAAATGTCAATACTGAAATCAGTATGTATGATGAGTTATGCATGTATAACGGCAAAATCCTGATTCATCTGTGCCTGATTCATATGGTCAAAACACCATATAAATCATAAAATTCATACTGGAAAAGCTTCGGATACACCCCAACAAGACATCGATGACGACAGCTTTTAGTTTGAGACTTCGTCAATCGATGAAAAAATTACTACTTCAAAACTCACCAGAGATGTCCTATTGACCCTTCATCAGAAAACCGTGGATGATTGCTCAGAATCTGACGATGAGGGTGTTTTTGTGTTTAAAAAGCTTTAATAAAATAAACTTACAAAAGAATCTCACGCTGCTGGTGAAGATATGATCACTCTAACTTCTTTTCAACAATCAAGATCTCGTCAAAAGTAAAAGGTTTTGAGGAATACATAGAAAGTAGGTACCTACTCGTAGCTCGAGCCCTTGCAATAAGCTAAAGAATTTTTTCTTGTGGTACTTAACTGTGACTTCATTATTTATAGTTAACGGTACTAATAAAAATATGTTTCTTTGATAGTTACCAAGAAAGATTACCTACTGTCAGAAATTCCATTTATGTGTAATATAGTGTAATAAATACTTACACTAATGATTCTTTAATTATGGAAGATTATTATATAAGCTAAGTCATTAAGTATAAAAAACAGGATTCGTGAGTTGTACAATACACAGCCAAATTACGTAGTTTTTCATTTTTAATTCTGATTAATCTGTAATCAATTCTGATTCATCTGGGCCCAAAATATTTGAACGTAGATATCTTGAAAACTACTTTATAAAAACAAGCCCCTCATTGAAATATATGTTCTTTAGTTACCTTTTTTACATATGAGCATGTGTGACATAGCTGAAAGTGAAACAAAATTTTGGCCAGATGAATCAGTCGAAGAATGAAATTTCGAAGAAGTACCCAAATACATTATTGTCATCTAGTTGCTCTAATCTACAGAGAAATAATAAGCCAAGCGAAATGAGTTACTTTTTTTCCATTTAAAAAATTACGTCTAATGTACGTGCTAAGGATGAAATTCAAGTGCGAAAGTTCTCACTCTCTCTCTGTCTTTACATAGCGAGTATCGTGATACTCGTATAGGCAGAGCGCTGCGCTGTAGCGTTATAAGCGTAATGGGACGCGTTTTCTCTCATCTTCCCCGAAACGCTATCGAACACCGCCATTTTGTTTCGTTACATTAGTCCGGCAGTCTCTGCTAAGCTACGTAGTAAAGTTACGCATGGTATATATTGCACGTTTGTCTAATATTTGTAAATCATATTTCATCAAAATCATAGAACATCGCATATCAGGAAGACAAGACATGGAACAACCACCCGAACAAGCTGGTTTTCGTCGCGAGCTATATAAACTACAGACCATCTCCACGCAATCAACCAGATTATAGAACATACGTGTCGAATTGAGTACCTCCTCCGTTTCGTCGGTCAAAAAGCATTTGATAGCATCACTCACGTTAATCTTCTCCGCCTCACCTATTCTCAAAGTACTGCTGCAATAAAATTACAATCTTCTGGTCCAGCATTTGCAATGGAGAAATGTGTTAAACAGGGAGACCCACTGTCCCCGAAAATATTCACGGGCGTCCTCGAAGAAGTTTTGAGAAAGCTGGCGGCAAGCTGGGAAGGATGGGGTGTTAATGTCGGTGAAAAATGGTTAACTAACCTTCATTTTGCAGACAATATCGTCAGCTAGTATCTCTTCCTCAGTCAGAGAGCTATAATCAATGCTACAAAACCTAACCACTGCAAGCCTTGAGGTTGGATTGCGGCTACGGAACATGTTAATTAAAGACCAAAGTGATGACCAATGGCATCAAACATCAGGTAACTGTCGATGGCGAAGATATAATTATACGTTCACGATTACATCTATCTTGGCCAAATAGTCACCTTCCAGGCGAGACAAGACCAAGAGGAACAGAGAACGCCTGGGAGAGCTGTTGGGCCATGAAAGAACATATGAAGAAACGCCTTCCGATCACATTTTGACTTATGGTGTACAAACATGGTCATTAACTATGGTCCAAAGGTCCAAGCTCAAGGTTTTCCAAAGAGCGATGGAGCGCAGTATTCTCGGTGACCGGCTAATAGACCGAGTAGGTACTGCGAGTAAACACCGAACTGCGTTCCAGAACTCAAATCAAAGATGTAGTTTTCACAGCCGCTAAACTGAAGTGGCAGTGGGCCGGGTAAATCAGTCGAATGCCAGAAGACCTCTGGAAGACCTCTGGGCTAAAATCACCACCAATTGGAGTCCCAACTCGATGCGGCCTCGTGGTAGATAGACCCTCTATTAGGTAGTGCGATAAACTGAATACATTTCATCCAAATTGGCGGCATCAGCACAAGACCGACAAAACTGGAAATCTCGAGAGGAGACCTTTGCCCAACAATGAGGCAGTACAGGCTCATAAACAAACAAACTGTTATATTTACTAGTATTTTCATTAATTTACTAGAAAAAAACCGAAAAACCCGAAAAACTCGATTTCCCCGGTTTTTTAAATAAAAAACCGAAAAAACCGGTTTTCCAAAACTATCCGGTTTTTGCATGCCCTAATACTTACCCTTAAGGTGGCCATACACGATGCGATGATTTGATCAAATTTTCGCTTCATGCCAACTGGGAACTCATTCAGTTAATTAAAAGATAGGAATTGGTGGTTCACGATTTGAACCACTACCTGAAGCTGGGCTCACACGAAACTATGATCGCATCTGTTCGTCAGATCAGTGCAGCAGGGGCTTGATGGGAATCAAAGTTGTAGGAAATCAAGAGATTTGATTTTCTACAATTTTGATTCCAACAACTTTTTGTAGGATCGAAAATTTTTTAAATATATAGTTGTACCATTTTGTTTCTTCAATAACTTGTGTTACATAAATTGTCATCAGAAGTTGTCGGAACAAAAGTTATTTAAAATTTGATTTTCTACAACTTTGGTTCTCATCATATTTTTGTAGGATAGATAATTTTTGAATTAGAAAGTTGTACCATTTTGTTTCTTCAATAACTTGTGTTATTTCAATTTTTTATCAGAAGTTTTCAGAAAAAAAGTTGTTTAAAATTTTATTTTCTACAACTTTGATTCCCATCAACTTTTTGTAGGATCGCTATTTTTTAAAACCGTTGGTGGTACCATTTCATTTCTTCAATAACTTGTGTTATTTCAATTTTACAGCAGAAGTTATGGGAACAAAAGTTGTTTAAAATTTGATTTTCTACAACTTTGATTCCCATCAACTTTTTGTAGGATCGATATTTTTTTAAATAGTTGGTGGTACCATTTCATTTCTTCAACAACTTGTGTTATTTCAATTTTACAGCAGAAGTTATGGGAACAAAAGTTGTTTGAAATGAGATTTTCTACAACTTTGATTCCTATCAACTTTTTGTAGGATCGATATTTTTTTAAATAGTTGGTGGTACCATTTCATTTCTTCAATAACTTGTGTTATTTCAATTTTACAGCAGAAGTTATGGGAACAAAAAATGGTTAAAATTTGATTTTCTACATTTTTGATTCCCATCAACTTTTTGTAGGATTGATAGTTTTTTTAAATAGTTGGTTGTACCATTTCATTTCTTCAATAACTTGTGTTATTTCAATTTTTCATGAGAAATCATCGGAATCAAAGTTGTTTGAAATTTGATTTTCTGCAACTTTGATACCCATCATTTTTTTGTTAATACATTTTCGAATAAAATAGGGGTGTCATTTTGATTCCTCAATACGAGTAACTACCTACCTACCGGCAATGCAACTATAATATTAGGACCTCGCTGGACTGATCTGATGAATTGATGCGATCATCGCATCGTGTGTGCCCAGCTTCAGGTAGTAGTTCAAATCGTGAACAACCAACTACTACCGTTTGAATTAGTTAAATGAGCCCCCAGTGACGATAGCTTCGCCGTTGGGCGTAGTTGTAGCCGGACCATTATAGGTTGGCGTACCTATATCAGATCATAGAGCTATTACAATTACAACCAGAGGGATAATCTGATTGTCATGAAAAATACCTATCTCATTTCAGTGACTGTTGCCGTATTATTCTCCCGATAACCCTGTATGCCGCCTACGCAAAAACGACGGGGCGTTATAGTTATAGAAGAAAGAAAATTGCACATCTAGATACCTTTTTCGTTTTATTTGAAAAATATCAATCATAGAAAAAGTTAACGGGAAACAAAAATGTAGGAAATCAAATAATAAGCAACTTTAGTTCTGACCATTTCTCGCGTAAAATTAAAATTACAAGAGTTTATCAACATTCAGGAAGTGGTTCAAATCGTGAACCACCAATTCCTGCCTTTTCTTTAACTGAATGAGTGCCCAGTTGGCATGAAGCGAAAATTTGATCAAATCATCGCATCGTGTATGTCAAACTTTATACTCACAAAAACGACATGTACGGACTATACAAATATGACCATTCAAACGACTTCGAATACAAGTACCTACCCCACTAAGCATGAAACTTGCAATAAGTTGTAGTAAGTTTGTATAATTATGGCACATTTGTGAATTTCAAACATCATCCTGCAGGAACATGTCACTTACATAGATCTTATTGTTATGTTGAAACTTATTAAAAATTATTTTAATATGTTACTGTTATATTTCGCATGAAAGATTACGTTTCAACTTTGCAGGGATATAGCCTCCCAAACATACCTAAATGTAGTCATAGTCATTTATTGCGTAATTATTATTTACATGTTCATTTTTATAACATTATTCAAAAATTAATAAGAGAAAAAAATCTAAAATCACAATAAAAATAATGAATATGTATAAATAAATTATAGTACATTTCGTGTAGGTACAGCTTTCATAAGGTACTCTTCCAGTTTAGGAATTCATTAAGTAATTAACATTGTTGCAAAAATGTGATTGGGACGTTACAAAATAAAACGTTGCTGCAATTTAATTTTACTAACTTCAATGTCTGGCATTGCCTGTACTTTACAAATGAAAGTTTCTGAAATGTTATAGTATAACATTGCGACAATAGGTCTATTGTTATATTTTTTATCAACTTTCCTACAACATTACGAATTGTTCTTTTTATTTACCTAACCTATGTAAGTAATGTTGCTGGAACTTAATTTTCGAAAGCTATCAAATGTTACTGTAGAGTTTCTTAAGCTAGATGGTGTTAGCATCGCACATTGAAATTCTGCATCGCGGTGGCGTTGTATTTGCAGAAATTGGTTTTCCCATTTGTAAATTTGATTATAACATTCCTTACAGCGGAAAGAGGAAAAGTCTCACACACACCTGCCTCTAG
The DNA here is from genome assembly GCA_964007245.1 of Hypomecis atomaria. NCBI lineage: Eukaryota > Metazoa > Arthropoda > Insecta > Lepidoptera > Geometridae > Hypomecis > Hypomecis atomaria. The sequence continues at coordinate 16,587,915 of OZ023283.1, forward strand.
GACATGTACTTTTAAAACAACAAAATTTAGAAAAACTAATTATTTTTTAGAAACTGAAAACTTAGAAATGTAACTTTGCGACAACTAAATAAATGCTAGCAATTCAAAAATAAATAAATGCAAGCCAAGTGCAAGTGTGATTTGTAATAATTTGTAACCTTTTAGCAAGATAGATGAAACAAGTTACTATTACCTTTCAACAACAAGAAACAAGTTACTATTTGTGGAAATGTTAAACGTTATACTTGCGGAAAGTTAACTTTACAACTTTCAGATATATTTCATGTGTAATGTTACTGGAACTTCACGTGTTAAAGTTTTAAAATGTTTAGGAGATTAGCTCTGGGCAAGTTTATCTACGGCATGGCCGTTAGGGCTTCGTTTCAAGCTCGCTGTAAGTTTGCATGAACGTTGCAAGTTGCAACCATAATATGTACACAGAGATGTATCACAGAGATACTTCTCAAAAATCATTAACGTAAAACTGCGTGTGTAAATTTTTTCCCTATTTCTAGGGAAAAATCCATAAGCTGTCGTTGCCACTGTTATATCAAAACCAAAATCAAACAGACGTCAAAAGTTTTCTTCTTCTGCTTTTATATTTTGGCGTCGCATTGTTGTGCATTTGCCAGTGTCAAGTAATGAGTTTTAATAATTTTTGATAATATTTTTTCAAAATAGTCACGTCATAGCAAGGAATTTTATATAGTAACTGGAAGGCTCACTGTTACAAAAACGCGGTCCGAAAGAGACTTAATACTGAGTGGCCGTGTCTCTTTCTCATCTCTCTACGCCAATCACAGAGGAGCGTTTTTTCTTATACTAGGATTTATTGGGAACTAGTTTTTACCCGCGGCTTCGCCCGCAGGATATTTTGATTTTTGTGCTATCCCATGGGAACCCTTCATTTATCCGGGATAAAAAGAAGACTATGTCACTTTCCGTCTTTCAAACCCGCACCTAAGGTACCTAGTAGTTTATGTAGTTTTAGCCTAGGCTATGTACGTTGTTTGTTGTAGTTAATAAAGGCGTTTGTGGGTAGTTCGATATTCAGCAATGGACTACTAAAAAGGCCGGTACCTTAACAGTACAAAACAGTTCTACATAAAGCAAAAATACTTACTGCCATTCTCCGCTATTCGCTGCCTAACGATTTACGCCTACAATATTTCTTAGAGCAAGCTGTTGAAAATAAACTCGGCGAGTTAATTTTCCGAGCTCGCATTTCAACACAGGCGGGACTGCAAAAGCCCGCGTTACAAAAGGCTCGGAAAAACTTGGCATAAATAAGTTTCCATACGTGCAAGCGTGGCCATGCCTCGCGCGTGGGTGCATTAATGCTTTACAACTTAATGCAGGCCTGCACGCGCCTCTCATGCCGGTCTAACAAGTTGACAAAGATTATGTTTTTCAGTGGTCTTTCACTATAAAAATACTTATCATATCCGGAATTAACAGCAAAATTGAAATTGTCAACCTTTTTGGAAGTTCTGTCCGGACGGCGTCAAAAATAAGAAATAATCGGCCAAGTACGAGTCGGACTCGCGCACGGAGGGTTCCGTACTGTATGGGAGACCCCTTAATTTTTTTTTTAATTTTATTATTTATTATTGAAGGGGATATAAATCTAAATATTCTGTGAAAATGTCAAGCATCTACCTGGTACCATTATTAATATAAAGCGAAAAACGTCTAAAAATTTAGGTTTGTTGAATGGGAGCCCCCCTTAAATATTTATTTTATTTTGTTTTTAGTATTTGTTGGCAACCGAAACACATCATCTGTGAAAATTTCAGCTGCCTAGCTATCATGGTTTATGAGATACAGCCCGGTGACAGACAGACAGACAGACGGACATCGAAGTCTTAGGTAATAGGGTCCCGTTTTTCCCTTTGCGTACGGAACCCTAAAAATTATAAGTTCACGAGCTACTTATGAGAGCAGGTTCGGAGTTTCAATCTCTGCGTGATCAAGCAGGCAGAACTGACAAACGGAAGTCCCGTAAAGTTTTCGAATGGAGACCATGCACCAGCTCGTGACGTCACTTCTCTGTCAAAAGTCTATACTTTTGTAGTCTAGTCGTGACTTTACGTGGAACTTGGTCTATAAGCCCGATTACAGGGGTACCATCGTAATTATATTAGCCAAATAGCATAGTTCTGTCTCTTTTTCCCTTAAGGCATTCGATAGAGAGAACGCTTTTCACGTTGCTATTAAATTTACGCTGGCGCCTCTGTAATCGGGCTTATTGTCTTCATCAATTTATGTTAAATTGACAAAAAAATACGTGTCTAATATTTTTTGAAAATCTATCTGACGGACCAAATAATAATTATAATTAGAGGCGAGATTTGTGGCGAGCAGCAGTCGGTGAGTGGCGACACCGCGAACCCCGATTCCTTGGGGCTAAATGAGACCCCTGACTCCTCTCATGCCTTAACTGGCCGGCTTGGAGTGGAAACCGCAAGAGGTAAGAAACTAAGCAAAACTCAAAAAAAAAATTGTTGTTCCATAGAAAAATATCGTTACTGTGTTATGCCCTTTAACACTTCCACTCTGGTTATGCTCCAGGAAATAACGCCGCGAGTAACGTCCAGTGAAAGCGCAGCAAACAGCCGTCTACACCAATGTTGCCCCTCCGGCGCCAACTTAAGGTAGCCTTTATGGGGGGCCCACTTAGTGGATGGCAAGTCACCACCTGCTACGAAATTTTGAAATGGGGCATATATAGTGGGTACCGAACCTCATTCCATATATTCCAATTTTACATAACATTTAATATTTCACCACAATCGCCCAGTTTCAATATTTCAAGTCTTTTATACTTATGCCACAGTTTGTCTACTTACAACGCTATCCTTGTTATACGTACGGCTGTTTTTATATTTCAAATTGTAAAAGGGGCCTCTCAATGTAGGCTCCATTGATGCCTGATAAAGGACCAGGCCAAGCCTGTGAATTCGATTATATTTTTTAGTATTCTAACCTATCATTGTACCAAAGTCCCTACCTAAGCTCTCAAAGTATAAGTACTTAGAATCAATTTCAAGGCTATTCTACTTGCTGTAAGAAAATCTAGGCAATATGTAGGTACCTACATAATATGTATTTTTTATAGAGGAAGTTGTACTTCTACACGTCATATTCTTTGCCCGATCTCTTCTACCAGCTGGTGGCTAAAAGTCTGAAAGCTTTTGTACCAGCGTTGAAATCTAGGGCTACTTGCAGAGCTTATAAGAACTTGGTTACCTATTTTCGAGGTAGTGTTTACATTTTGAATGTGTTATTTAACAATGGCAGTTACCTACTTCAAATTAAAATTACATTTATTTGACAAAACACACAGATACCACTACTTTCATACAATAATTACTTACGACTGCCTCAGTGGCCCAGTGGTTAGTGACCCTGACTCCTGGATCAATGAGGCGTGGGTTCGATTCCCACTCAGGGCAAGCATTTTTGTAATGAAAATAGGTGTTGGCTCTGTGTCTGAATGTTATGCAGCTACAATCTGCAAATAGCCCAATCCTGAGAGATTAAGCTCACTTAACAGCAGTGGGTTATCTGCATCTTGTAGCTAAGATCACAGCCGCCAAGTTGTATTATTCGGCTTATAAGTACATAAACGAACAAACACATGAACGGATTGAAGTTTAGTGACAGGAATTCTGTTTTTGTGAACGTTTTGTGAACTTGTTACGGAACCCTAAAAGTTGTCTGAAGGCCATATTAATACGAAATGGCATTGTAACTAAAGCCAATTTCTCCGAAAGCTCTTCCACTATACTGATATTCTTTATAGCCTCATTTCGTATGCTTAGGAAGTTTGCCAAAAATTCTTTTTACGGTTATGTCTTGTGAATTTATATGAACTTCAATCCATACTAATGTTACAAGGAAAACAGACAAAATGAATGATTTCTGTAATATATAAATATGAAAATTTTAGCAATATAAAGATCGCGCAAGTTATACTTACTTATAGAACAAAACTTAGATAGGTGCATTTAATTTTAACACAATTTTTTTCCATTAGTACTGTACTTATGTAACTACGCCTCGTCCTAATCCGCTCCACCACAAGGTTGCCTGTAAGAGAACAGCGGGGCAATTCTATTAACCGATCTCATTGCTGAGGTGACGCGTTCTTGAGCTTCTCTCGTTTTTTTGACAGCTTTTAGCTATCAAAACTGTCAGAAAAGCGAGAGGGGTTCGGGAGCGTATCACTTCGGTGACGAGATCGGTTGACAGAATTGCCCCGCTGTGCTTAATAAGTATACCTATAAGCTATATTATGTTCTTGTAATTTATCGATGTAATAAATAAATAATATCTCTCTATCAACATCTACATATAATAAAGGATCATCTATTTATCTGACTGCATTGCATAAATACATAATTAAATACATGTTTTTTTTTATTGTGAGAAGTTCAAAGTCGTGAAAACGTAGTGCTCCATTATCTTTTAGGTACCTATCTAGGTAGAGATTTTTTACGGCTCAGACCGATACTTGTAAATTGACAATTTTACTAGGTCTACCGGATCCAGCAATAGGTACCTACTAAAATGTTTGTTGTTGAAGGTACATTGCCAAACCCTAACGAGGTAACAAGACCGTGAATACCCAATGTTGGTTGTTTACGTAGGTTCGTTGCTAACAACCTAACGAGATAGCATTTAACATGTAGGTAACTAGTACCTACCTTGGGTAACCCTAATCCAATATCAATTTAGGTAAACCCTTTTTGGCGCTCTACTGCCCTCAAGGTAGATAAGTAAATACTAGTGTTGCCTACCGTAATCGTATTTCTTTATCCCTGAAAATCTTCGAGCAAACTAAAAATATAGCAAAGAGTTGGTCCGGATAGGCTGGGTGGTTAACCCTGTTTGAATTTATTTGCCGCTTGAAGGAAGGGTTCAGCAATATCACTATATAGTAGAAAACAAAATCGCTTCCTTGTCAGTCTGTCCCTATGTATGCTTATCTATATCTTTAAAAGTACGCAACGGATTTTGATGCGTTTTTTTAAATAGATAGTGTGATTCGAGAGGATGGTTTACATATATGTATAATACACCTGTGCGAAGCCGGGGCGGGTCGCTAGTCATAAAATATAATATAAAATCGCTATTACTATTTGTCTGCTTGTGGCCGTGGTAGTGCAGAAAGTGAACGCGCGACTTATTAGACAAGCGTAAAGCGCGTCGAAGCCGGCCCCGTACATAGCTAGGTAAATGTAGGTATTAATTAGTTCTTTGAAATTTCTTGTCTTTTGAAGAAGAAGAAATTGGCACCCAATCGAACATCATTTCTGCGTGCTAAGTGGCCTGCATCATGAGTTTTTCTTTAATTTATGTGTGTTTATGTAACGGATTTTCACAGCACCGGCTATTCACTGAAGCAAGACATTGACAGAGGCATCTAATAATAGGAGACATTTGTACTTATGTATTGCTCCTTCTTCCTAAATTCCAAGCAGCATCACATACTCTAGTATATGTATTAATAACCTTTTTTTTAAACAAGCTTTTACTGAACAAGTACTCGCCAAGAATCCGAATCAAACGAGCCGAAACTCGATAGAGTTGCGTCGTTCCATTACAGATTTCCTATGACCACCTTCCAGCTCCATCATCAGATCCTGGTTACCATTGAAAGACAAACTACTCGCCAAGACCATTCAAATGAACCCAAACTCGATGAGGTTGTGTCGTTTCATTGCTAATTCCTTTGGCCACCTTCCAGCTCCATCGTCAGATCAGCGCCATGTCATCATAATATTGTTCGTCACGCCATTTACATAAAATATTGTATGCAAAAGAAGATAATGCAAAATGGGCTCTGACTAGGTACAGTAGCTCAAAAAATCCGTTAAACTATGATAAATAAATGCGCAGAGTGAAACAACCGCATCAAATGCTTAATTTATGAGTAATTTCACATTTTCCAATTTGATTTTTGTTCAGTCATTGAATTACTGTCATTTTGGTCGCATGTAACCTTAATACCCGAATACACGAAATTACTTTTAATGGACACTGTTATTGTAAAAAATAACGGGAAAATCATTTTCCGAAAGAAACAAAGCAAATTATGAAATACTGTACCCTTTATTGGCCCAATTTCTATGCATATTTGCAATATCTCCTTTCAGCTGAATCGGTAAACGGGAAGTGGATCAAATTTAACTAGCAAGATTTGGTTATAGAACGACAGACAACGGGACAGGTGAAAGTAAATAAAAGCTTGAAATTAATATTGATTACTATTCATTATTTTTAAACCGACTTCCAAAAAGGAGGAGGTTCTATGTTCGTGTATACGTATCATTTTTTTTGTGTATGCTCATCGATAATTTCGCCAATTGTGAACCGAATCGAAAAATCCTTTTTTAATTCGAAGAGGTATACTACCGAGGTGGTCCCATTTAAATTTTACCGAAATCGGCTGAGCCGTTTTTGAAAATAATGTGAGCAATCGAGCGAAATATCTGAATTTTGTGCACGATGATCATCGATAATTTCGCCAATTGTGAACCGAATCGAAACATTCTTATTTAGTTCGAAAGGGTATACTTCCAAGATGGTTCCATTTGAATTTTACAGAAATAGGCTAAGCCGTTTTTGATAAATCAACAATAATAAAAACAATTCGAGCGAAATATTCGAATTTTGTACACGATGGAAGGTGGTTTTGCCATTTTTGCGAAAAATTATTATTCGAAAATTCTTTACTACTTATACATCGCCGAAAAAAGCCGGCAATCCCTACAAACACCCACAATTCTAGATGTGGGGCGATTTGGGGCAGCACGATAATACCTGATAGGTGGCTTTGAATTTATCTGCACTGAGCCATTAAAAAGGTAAATGGGTATTTCCAAAGTAGGTTAAGATCTGGGAATAAATCTAGATCTAGTTGGTTAATGTACCTACCGTAACCTAATGTAATGTATTAACTACCACTAAATACAAGACCTACATAATCTAAAACTACATAACAAGCAATTGAATCATCCATAGAACCTTGAAGGTCTAAAGATAATCCAAATGCTCAAGCTACTGTCAGTTGGCAGCGTGCCTAGCATGCTGGCAGCAATACTTATATACTTACTTGTTATTGTCAGACTTACTTGATACGATTTTTAATGCCATATGTGAACACGAGTCGAGTCGTTGCCCAGAAGCAAATTTATAGGTCAGCGGGGATGAATTTTGGATTTCTGCGTAGCTTCTAGCTAATTTCACACACGATGATGCGACCTACAGAAGGCATTTTCTCTTCCTTTCCAGTTTGCATTCATTAGACAAAATGTATGTATACATAGCGCGGAGGACTGATGACCGATGGGGTCGAAAAGTTCTCGAGTGGAGACCACGTACCGGCAAACGCAGCGTAGGACGTCCACCCACAAGGTGGACGGATGACCTCATTAAGACCGTATGATCGCGCTGGATGCAAGCCGCTTCCAACCGGTCTTATTCGAGATCCATAGGGATTCTTATGGCTGATGGATGATGTATACCTACCTATAGCTGATTACCTTTGCAATACCTAGCATAATTATCATTACCGAAAACAAATTTAATGTCGTATAAGTATCGTATGACGTCAATCAATAATTGATCGGTAAAATCAACTTTATGAGGGGAGTGCGAATTTCCGAGACTATAAGCTTAGTTCAGAAATCCGAAGCTCATACATAAAGAAGCTACTTATTTCATGTTATTATATCTTGTTACATTATCTTCTGAGAATATGTAAGCTAAAATGTGTTATTATTTATTGTCAAACAAATCATTATTTTTCGCAAAAAATGGCAAAACCGCCTTCCATCGTGTACAAAATTCGAATATTTCGCTAGAATTGTTTACATTGTTGTTGATTTTTCAAAAACGGCTCAGCCGATTGCTGTAATATTTAAATAGGACCATTTCGGGAGTATATCCTATCGAAGTAAAAAATAATTATTCGATTCGGTTCACAATTGGTGAAATTTTCGATGTTCATAGTGTACAAAATTCGGATATTTCGCTCGAGTTGCTTACCTACATTATTGTTGGTTTTTTCAAAAACGGCTCAGCCGATTTCTGTAAAATTTAGATGGGACTACTGCGGGAGTATATCCTTCCGAAATAAAAAGAATTTTTCGATTCGGTTCACAATTGGCGAAATTATCGATGAATATACACAAAAAAAATACATACACACGAACTTAGAACCTCCTCCTTTTTGGAAGTCGGTTAAAAATCGGATATTTCGCACGAATTGCTTACATTATTGTTGGTTTTCTCAAAAACGGCTAATACGATTTCTATAAAATTTAAATGGGACCACCCTTCCGAACTAAAAAAGAATTTTTCGATTCGGTTCACAATCGGCGCAATTGGAAGTCGGTTAAAAACTTATTCGAAATCATACACACCTTAGCCATTTCATTACGGTTATAATAATATAAAGCAAACACCACTTTAGTCATGTATAAGTACCAAAATGTATATCAGCATAACCATCTGTAATTTAAATAAGCTAATCCTCGCAAGCGGGAGCGGACAGCAATCAGTCGTTGGAGCACGAGGGATTTAGTTTCAATCACGCCGGTGCCCGCTAGCTTCTGATTAATGCATACTAAACAGGATACATAGTCACTTCCAGATAATTTACTTTCCGGTCGGGTTGGACCTGTATCGCTGGTCTGTTGGAGGTTCGTGTAATGGAATGAAACAAGATTTTTCTGTGTGCAATGAAACGTTTTCAAAATTGCGGCGGCCATGACAAGAAAGCTAACCGATACTATTTCTAATCAATTAGCATCCTTTTAGGGGCTTATTATGTACATCAAAACGAACAACTTTTGTTCTACGACTTTTATTAATTTTTAAAAAAAGAGTTGTTGTAACATAGAAAAATTTCGTTCACCCCCGACAAAATGTATGGAACAGCGGTTTTTTTTTGAGTTTTGACAAAAGTCGCTGAACAAAAGTTGTTAGTATTGATCTGTTTTTCCTTATTCTGAGGTATTGATGTACAGAATAAGCCCCTAAAAGGATGCTAATTGATTAGAAATAACCCTGTATATAATAATATATAAAGCTAGCAAGTATAATATAAGTATAAACTTATATTATACTTGCTAGCTCTATCCGCGGCTTCCTCAGGATATTAAATTTACCTACCATAGATGATAGTTACGGGACTGTGCCAGGAAACGGGACGTGCCCTTGCTGCCCATTTCCCTCTTCAATTCCATATCCATATAGCATTTTACCTACATGTCCGTCTTGACATTTCCAAACTATTATTTAAAGTATCTGCCCACTATTGTTTCATATCATAGGTAACCTTACTAGGAACTTACGGTAACTGGTATGGAAAACAAGACGGTACACTCTACTATGTTCGCTACGACGTACCATCAACGTAAGTAAATAGGTATAGGGCAAAAAAAAACTTCTGTAAACATGAGACGGGTGGTTGTGCAGCAGCAATATATTCATATGTGAGCGGCGCAGCTTGTAGCCAACTTCACAGTTACCAAGAAATGTGATTGGGCCTTATATGTCAACAACGAGAATATTTTGCTGGTGCCGAAACACTCCTTACATAGCACATGACGGTGCTGGTCGGTGACTGAACGGTCTAGTGGACATAGTCTGATACTTATCATCATAGACCTAGGTCCTTATGGCGGTCATGACATGGTACGTGGCAGACATCTTTAGAGTACTAAAGATGTCTGCCATTATTTACTATTTATTTTTATTTTATTATTTACTAGCAGCGCCCCGCGGTTTTACCCGCGTTGTGCCCGTTCCCGTGAGAATTTCGGGAATTTTTATATATATAAACCTTCCTCTTGAATCACTCTATCCATTAAAAAAACCGCATCAAAATCCGTTGCGTAGTTTTAAAGATTTAAGCATACAGACAAACAAACAAACAAACAAACGAAAATAGCGACTTTATTTTATACTATGTAAGGATTTTACATCTTTAGTAGCGCTCGTAGCGTAGTTTGACTAGGCAATTGTCAGCGATCACCGAAATTAAGCAACGTGCCGCACGGTCAGTATTTGGATGGGTGACCGCGGGTGAGGCATTTTCAAACTGAGCGCTGCCGTGGCTCGGATGATACGTTAAATTGTAGGTCCTGGTTGTTTAAACCTTTTAACCATGTCAGAGGCTTTCTATAATTTAAATAGGTCGTCTATAATTAAAATACTTCTATAATAATATTAGGGCGGCCTAAAAACACTGACAGGGCTAGCCACCCGGCCTATACGAACTTACTTAGAGTACTTATTCCATACATATTTGCCGGTGTATTTTTCTTTGTGTAAGAATAAAGAATTCATATTTTATCTACCTATCTACATCACAGAAATAAATGAACGCAATGAATTTACTATTATTCGCAATCAAGCTTTACATTTTACACTATATCCATAAATCTAAACTCGAAAAACCTACAATATGAAATTTTTCATGTTCACTAGTTGAAAATACGATTTGCAACGGGCAATAAACAATCCCAGTACAATGAGAGTAATTACGAGTATCCACCTGTAACGGTGCAGGGTAATAAATCCATTTAGCACTGAAGTGGTGCTGATTTCTCGAACAAAACCGAGGCGTTCGGCAAGGATCATAGCAGTAGCATAGCTTTTTCGATATTTTACGTAGTTTTGAAACAATTAATGAGATACTTATATAAAATTTATTTGATTCAACCTATAAGCATTGTCATTCGGTGTGATCATTTCATTTTTCAATGTTCTTCATTTACATAATAAATAACATTACAGTTTCCACCAATACATTATTTATTTTACGTTTAATAATAGTTAACAAATTAAATTATCAAGTTCAGGTCGCGGCATATATGTATGTAGGTCTATAGTCTGACCGTTTAACTGAGTCCTCGCCTGCGCGGTACAGAGGCGCGGGGGTAGACGACAAAGGGGACTGAGACAGGTGCGAGCGGCGGGTCCCCGAGCGGCGGCGCACCTGTCTCAGTCCCCTTTGTCGTCTACCCCCGCGCCTCTGTACCGCGCAGGCGAGGACTCAGTTAAACGGTCAGACTATAGCGCTGAGCGAAGTGTGGAGGAGGTGGCTGCGCATGAGTTTAGTATAGCGGTCAACATGTGCAGCCATCCCCTCCACAGTACCCTCAGCGTTAGACTTACATGCCGCTACTTGTACTTACAAACATTTATACAATAAAATTTTATTCATACTACATTTACTCACTGAAAAACTAATACACAAATTGGTATAACACACTTTAAACATTATTGGATGGGTAGGTACATAGCAAAAACAATGATGTATATAATAATGTAGAAATAGAAAATTATTCTACAATAGAGTGCTTTTCGTTCCCAGCAATAATATATGGACACTAACTGGATTTGAACTGGCAATGGATTGTATCTAGACTTATGTGATCTGTGGATGTTCCATAAGTGCTATTGAGTAGTTAATAAATGCACTTACGATATTGAACTTCTGGCAACCATTGAATAAGTAATATGCTATTTAACGATTTTATTTTGAGTACCTAAAAGAGACGTCTACACATTTAATGGTATATTACTTAGAGAAAATCTTACCAAGATGATAATTGATATGATTCTATTATTTGAAAGCTTGCTTTATGGACTTCTCAAAAATATTTAATTTACATTTTTTCATCCCTTAATTTTTTTAATGATAAATATAAATTGTATGCAAAATGGAATTACAGCTCACATTTTTTCTGTTTTAGCTAGATTCATGTGTTTCTATCGTTCTTTTACTTGCGCCATTACCTGATTCTTCCACATTTATGTCATATTTTGCTTAAATTATGAAATTCATAAATAGTTGGTTCATCCAGTTAGAGCAATATTTCAAGAAAGTCATTAATAATTGGGTCTGATTGATAAAAATGTTTTTATTTTAGTTATTTTAAGGTTGTTTAGTCAAAGTTGCCTGAAATAATCTACTTATTCTCTCAAAGGTTGAGTGTATATTAAATTTTTATTAGAACTACTACTTTAAATATATTCTACTAGAATATACAATAATTATAATTACATGTCAAATTCAATAAGTGCTTGTCACAGACAAGAACTCTTATCTCAAATATATTTATTTATCGTAAGGAATTCAAAATTTATTTAAAAAAACTCGGAGGGCTCCTTTTTTCTTTTAGCTGATGTAATAGACTCAGAATAAGATGGTCAAGATGTAACGTATGCTGTGGTTAGAGTTTTTGATTATTATTAATACCAGCCTCCATACATTTTGTAGCGTGTCCATTGTAATACCTAATTAGCATTGTAATTATGTTCATAGTAAAATCGACATTTATTTCTAGTTTTTTTTCTGATTGAGATACAAGCAGCTGTAAACTAAAAGCTGTGATAGATAATAAAACTAGTACTTATCAAAAATAATCGGCCAAGTACGAGTAGGACTCGCGCACGAAGGGTTACGTACTGTATGGGAGCCCCCCTTAAATATTTATTTTATTTTTAATTTTATTATTAAAGTAAATATAAAACTAAATATTCTGTGAAAATTTCAAGCATCTACCTATTACCATTATTAATATAGAGCGAAAAACGTCTAAAAATTCAGGTTTGTTGTATGGAAGCCTCCCATAAATATTTATTTTATTTTGTTTTTAGTATTTGTTGTTATAGCGGCAACAGAAATACATCATCTGTGAAAATTTCAGCTGCCTAGCTATCATGGTTCATGAGGTACAGCCCGGTGACAGACAGACAGACAGACGGACAGACGGTAGTAACACGGGTAACTTTTTATTGCTGCTCTAGCAATTTTCAACTGCAGTAGTAAGAAGAGTAATTCATTTACCGTTCTTACTACTGGTAGTAAGATTGGAAGTAACACTAGCAACAAACAGCGAGTGTGTGTCCTGACAATGGTACACTTTATGTAACACTAGCTGCCCGTCCAGGTTTACTGGTTTCACCCGGGTACGATTGGCTCAAGAAGACAAATAGTAAGTATCCCTAATTTTTTTAAGGTTCCGTACCCAAAGTAAAACGGAACCCTATTACTAAAACTCCGCTGTCCGTCTGTCTGTCTCCAGGCTGTATCTCATGAACCTTTCACATGATGAAATTTTCACAGGGGATGTATTTCTGTTGCCGCTATAACTAAAATAGAAGAAAATATAAGTTAGGGGGGCTCCCATACAACAAATATGAGTTTTTAGCCGTTTTTTGCTCGATATTAATAATGGTAACAGGTAGATGCTTGACAAAATCACAGAATATTTAGTTTAATTTTCACTTTAATTAAAATATAATTATTAAATTAAAATAAAATAAGTCTTTAAGGGGGGCTCCCATACAGTACGGAACCCTTTGTGCGCGAGTTCGACACAGACTTGGCCGTTTTTTTTTAGAATATTATATAGCCTATGTTCACCGGGGATAGTGTAGCTATCTAACAGTGAAAAATATTTCCAAATCGGTTCAGTAGTTTCGGAGCCTATTCGATGCAAACAAACATCAAATCTTTCCTCTTTATAATATTGGTATAGATTGTGATGTAACATGCTGGTTGGAGTACTGTCGGCGAGACTTCGGTAGGTACTCGGCTAGCAATCAATTTTAATGTAGTACCTGAAAGTATAACTTTGTAATTATAAGGAATAATTATTTTCGCAAAAAATGGGAAAACCGCCATTGATCGTGTACAAAATTCGAATATTTCACTCGGTTGTTTAAATTATTGTTGATTTATCAAAAACGGCTCAGCCGATTTCTGTAAAATTTAAAGGAGACCACCTCGGGAGTATACCCTTTCGAATTAAAAAAGAAGTTTATTCGGTTCACAATCGGTGAAATTATCGATGTTCATCGTGTTCAAAATTCGGATATTTCGCTCGAATTGCTTACATTATTGTTGGTTTTTCAAAAACGGCTTAGCTGCTTTCAGTAAAATTTAAATGAGACCACTTCGGGAGTACACCCTTTTGAACTAAAAAAATAATTTTTCGATTCGGTTCACAATTGGCGAAATTATCGATGAACATACACAAAAAAAATACATTCACACGAACATAGAACCTCCTCCTTTTGGAAGTCGGTTAAAAAATTGATTCAAAAGCCCAATAGTCCTCCTATAGAGTTCAGCTACTGTTCCACGACTCACATTGTGACCGAAGCGGCCAATTTAAACTTCGCACCTTGCGCCCGGCCCCGCCTGTAACCTGATTAGCGAGAAATTAGTTTTCACTAAGTTCTCACTTCGGTTTTTTAAAATTTCTGACTAGGTTCCTGGTGACAGAATAATACAGATGCGAATAGAATAAGCTATGGATACTCGTACTAGCAAGTTGACAGCAGTAAGAAATAATCAGCCAAGTGCGCGTCGGGCTCGCGCACGAAGGGTTCCGTACCTTATGGAAGCCACCCTTAATGTATATTATTTTAATTTAAATATTTATACAGGGTTATTTCTAATCAATTAGCATCCTTTTCGGGGCTTATTCTGTACATCAAACCTAACAACTTTTGATGTACGATTTTTATTAATTCTCAAAATAAAAGTTGCTTTTCCATAGAAAAATATAGTTCACCCTCAACAACATGTATGGAACAGCTGATTGAGTTTTTACAAAAGTTGTTAGTTTTGATGTACAGAATAAGCCCCTAAAAGGATGCTAATCGATAAGAAATAACGCTGTATATGAAATGATCGAATATATAACATAATTTTCTGTGAATATTTCAAGCATCTTAAAAATTAACAATAAATAAATGATTGATTGATCTTCCTGTTGCCTTTATTAATATCAATGAAAAAATCACATTTTTTGTATGGGAGCCCTCCATAAACATTTATTTAATATTAATTTAATAATTATTTTTAAAGTAAATATATAAATATATATTCTGTCTGAAAATTTCAACGTTCTAGCTATTACGGTTCACGATATACAGTCTGGTGACAGGCAGACGGACAGCGGAGTCTTAGTAATAGGGTCCCGTTTTTACCCTTTGGGTACGGAACCCTAAAAAGCGGCAAGCGCAGCGTAGGACATCAACTTACAAGGTGGACGGACGGCATGATTTTAAGACCGAATGATCGCGCTGGATGCAAGCCGCTACCAACCGGTCTTTTTACTTTTAAAGGACACATACTTTTAATTTTTAACGAATTAATCGATCTTTAATTTCATTCATTCCGATCCACTTATACTCGTATACTTAATTTCACGAATAAAAATAAAATATGAGTGGAAAAGGGAGTGTCCATTGGTGGAACTGTCAGTTTTTTAGTTTAGCAAGCAAAGTTTTAATACTTACTCACACTTACTTTGTAAATTCTCCTACTTATCATAAAAAAAATTAAATTCATAAGTCCAATAAAACTATATAATGAAAATATGAAAATTAAAAATATTTAATTTGTTCGTAGACGTTATGTATAACTAAAGGTATATTTTTGTATGACACATAAAGCATTCATTATTATAGGTATTCATTAATATATGTTTGAACATTACGCTACTCGTTTTTCGTAGGTTTTTTTTAACACGATTATATTTTGGGCTATAATGAGATACTAAAGAAATTCTAGCATTGAATTCTAATCAGTTTTTTTTTTCTGTGAATTAAGACGCTGACACAATCTCATTGTTGTGCCTTCAGAACTTATTTCAGAGCTATCAAGATACGCTAAATGAAAAACTGAAACGTACCTACATCAGGCTTGATACCGGTCCGTGTAATAAAACGCTATAAATCAGGCATCAAGCGAACGAAGGGACAATGGGCAAACGAACCCGATCTGTCCATCGCTAACATATTAAAACTTTTTCCAACCTCTTCCTCGCTCCACTGAAAGAGAAAACGAAGAACACTTTTTGCGTCCCTGAAAAAGTGGTGTAATTTATTTTCCCTCTGCAATATTTAGTTCTGTCCATTACTACAGTGCGCGACCGAACATTATTCAGGCACATCCATCTTTTTTTCTCGGGCTCGCGCGTGCGGTCTTGATTATTAACTTTTTCATTCACATTCTGCGCCATTCTTCGCAATCGGTCCAAATAGTGAGTTTTATTTGTGGTAAGACAATATTTGTTTGAGATTTATGACTATTGTAATAAAGTAACTTTTCCAGACACTTTTTGCTTTCACATTGATAAAAGACGACTTACGTTGTTTTTATTTATATCGTTAAGCATTTTAAAATACTTAAGGGGGCGCCGACCCTAAACGCCTGAAGAGAGTCAAGTTTTTTGTAAGAAAAACATGTTTTTGTGGACTGAATTTTTTATTTTTATTTTCGAGCATATCTTCAATTGGTAAAAGTAATCCGAAATGAACAAGGAATAACTTCGCTCGATCGAAAAAAAACCAAAGTCATCTCCGTTTTGAACGAAGATCTTGTTTCTTGATGAGTTTTCATTAGTAGTATTTTTTAAATTATTTTTAATGTATTAAGTAGTAGCTAAAGTATTGGCTTATCACATAAAACAATTTAAAAGTTTACTTAATAATTTAATATGAATTTTAATTGTTAATTTCACGATACGAAGACGCGCTTCGTCCCCTCGCCATCTCACTTTGATCGCGGAGCACGTCTACACTCGATACGATTATTCATTTGCAGAGTATGTAACAAGTAGGTAATATGATACATTATTTACATTTATAAAACAACTAAGGTGTAGATTTCAAAATAATTACCTAGGTACTGTATAGTAAAATGACCAGACATGATAAAAATTACGAATCAGACCAACTTTTATCTTTTGATACCTGATCTCAAAGAAATATATTGAAATTAAATTCTTCTTTATCGAGTTTCTAGTTTGTTTGTTCTAGTTAGTTTGTCAGTTTACCTTTATGATGGTAGGTACTCATCTAGTAATAAGGCACTCTAATACACGACAAATAAGCACATGTGAAGATCGCTCTATCATAGTAATAAGGAAAGTCATCAGTACAGCCGTACTACGAGTAGGTAGGTAGTAGCTTAGGCATTCAAAAGAAGAGCAGCTTAATAAGTACATTACGAAATATTTCCTCGTCAAAGACGTAAGTACTAAAATGCTCCACTTGTTTCCTTTCATTTCGGAATCTAGATAGGAGTAAAACATGAATCCAACAAAAACATTTTCATGTGAAATGGAGCCAAGACTAAATCACAGTTCACACTATCAAAAAGTTGTCAGATCTCACGTAAAGCCAAGCTTCTAACTCTACACGCCTTACTCTAACAAGTTCTTACTTCGCAAACTCTACACCTTAGTCAAAATATGTGACTTGGCCGTTTTAGTTTTAGGTTTTTGATCTATTAGTCAGTGATTCAGTGAGTCAGTGAATCAGTCAATGAAGCCCCGGTTTTTAAACGTTAATATTTCATTAACTGTTGGAGCAAAATTAATGAAATGTTGTATTGTAGATAAGGTAAAGAACTTTAGTAAATATGCTAAATTTCATATATATAGGTTAATTACTTTTCGAGTTATGAAGAGGTCAAAAGCGGCTCGAAATGGTTCGTCTAATATTACACACGTCGTCGCGTCGCCAGTTCCTTTTTCTTAGTCTTGGCTGGACACGCTTCCGCGTGTCTAGAAACAAGCCAAAATGCATTATTCGATAACAAATAAACGCTGCCGCCGCCGGACGTCCGCAACTTTCCACGAGCCAGACTTTACTATCACACTACTAAAACCACTTTAAATACCCACAAAATTTAAATAAAACCTAGGAAGCGCATTCAGTACATGATTGAGCTAAGTGCAGAGCGCATTAGCGATACGATACGACGCCGGCGGAAGTCCGCCTCGTCGCAACGTCACTTCACGACTTCACGCGCACTCTGTTATGAAAACATGTCTTTATGTAGAAGGAAAAGCAATACATTAAGTTGCATTTTTTTCCTTTGATTAGTCTTTAAATGAAAGTGAAGCCGTGGTGGTCTAGTGGTAATACAATCGTGAGGCCGTGGGTTCAAATCCCGGTCCCGTACCAATGAAATTTCACACCACTGGCTTTTCCGTGAAGGAAAACATCGTGAGGCAACCCGCATACGTCCGTAGAAGAAATTCGATGGCGTATGTGAATCCACCAACCCGCACTGGGCCAGCGTGTTGGATATGGCCCAATCACCCTTCATGGGTAGGCTTACGTCCTGTAGTGGGCTATTAATAAAGCTGGTACTCTTTAAACAAGAATATCTATTCCACTGTATAAAAAAAACCCACTGCAAAAAAATTAAAGATAATTTACGTACTAATAAGACCGAAAAAATAATATGGTCTAATTTATTTCTGATTTAATTTAATTACATGACAATTATGTACATTATTGTAATCTCCTTTTGATTCCCTCTATTTTTTTATCCTACTTGATAGGTATGGCTTAGAATAAATTTTGAACAACTTACAGTTTGGCTCTGAAAATTCGACACATTGTTTCTTTTTGTTTTCAATACCTATTTCTATTTGAGACAAATCAAACGATACCTTATTGTTGATATTCATCCAGCTGTTTGGAAGATACGTAGTCTTTGTATTTCGTGGAAATAAAATATTTACTAACAAAAATACAAGATACGCGCGAAAAACAATATACCTTTCTTTAGCAGTAGGGTAAAAAGAGGTGATATGAAAACGTGACGGGTATGCTTTTCTTTTCCTTTTCGCCGAAACCGGTTGTAAAAGTTATATCAGAATGATGTCCAACTGATTCACACCCCGGCCCCGAGTTGAAACCATGTCTTTCGATCAATCTCAATGGTATTAAGATGTTTGAAATGTTGTTCAAGATTAATTAGATATCTATGTGCAGTAGAGTTGAGACCAACGTAGAGAAAACTTAAAACTTTAATTGCTAAACTAGGTACAGTAGTAAAACTATTTGTAAATCAGTAGGTAAGTCTTCATTAATGGAAAAGAATATCTCAGACAGTATTTTTAACCAACTTCCAAAAAAGAGGAAGTTTTACGTTCGTCTGTATGTTTTTTTTGTGCATGTTCATCGATAACTTCGCCAAATGTGAACAGAATTGAAAAATGAAATTTATTTATTAGTTCGAACTCGCAAGGTCCCATTTAAATTTTAAAGAAATCGGCTGAGCCGTTTTGTAAAATCAACAATAATGTTAACAATTCGAGCGAAATATTCGAATGTTTGTGCACGATGGAAGGCGGTTTTGCCATTTTTTGCGAAAAATAATTATATTAAATCAGAAATGTAAGTAAATATATTGTTTGCCCTCGGAATATTATTTTGTGTAACGCAGTGCGCTAATTCAAAACGGTTGGGGCATTTCAGTACAAACTTGAGATCTATTCACACACGAATGAAGCAAAGTTTGTGCATGAAAAGCTCAACCTACCTTAATGATGGCTCCAGGCTATCTGTATAGTACCACCAGCTTTTCTACAGAGTTTAATAAAGGAGCCACCATCGCATTTTCTGAAATTAAATGTTCGTTTCCCATATAACATTTTAGTTCTGCCATTTGGCTATACGAAATGTGTAAAATAGTTAGTCTGTACAATGATAAATTGTACAGTTTGCATTTGGACGTTATGTCTATAGACGCCTCCCGGAAAATTATAGACTTGAATGTTCTAACTTAGAGTTAGGTATTAACATCTTGCAGTGCTGAATATGAGTACTTACCTACTTAGAAAATAATGCATCCATGTACTATCTAGTTAATAATTTTTCTGTATTTCAGTACCTACCTATTTAATGTAGAAATAATGAGATATTTTTTTTAACGGGTAAAAGTGCCTTTATAAACTACAACAAAACACAATATGTACTTTGATTCAAAATAAAATAAAGTTAACATATATATAACGAAATATGATATAGATACCTACTGATGTTATCGAATGCAATTATCTTATTATCGCCCTTAATATGGGACGCACTTCTTGTGTCGATACTTTGGCACCGTCACATCTTTCTTTCTGAGACTCAGAGTGGGGCTGGCGGCTGGAGCGGCGGCCAATTCGGCGGAGCAGCACAAGCGGCGTAAATATACCGAGGTTAGCACCTCGGTATTGGTTACATATTTGAGCTATTTGGAGTTGAGACATTGGGTCTGTGGGGGCCGGGAGCTCTAATTTTCAAAAGTCTTTCTGAGTGTATGGTGGACGCGATGCGTGACCAAAATGCTGATGTTTATTTGGCTCAACGCACAAGCAAATAACGGCCATTCAGCGTGGCAATGCAGCCAACACACTGGGCACGCTGCCAACTGGCAGTGGGCTTGAGCATCTGGATTATCTTTAGACGTTCAAAGGTCTGTGGATGATCCAATGCTTTTTATGTAGTAGTAGTGTAGGTGGTTTTAGCATATAGGGTAGTATGTATTTGACGCCTAAACTTAGTTTATTATTAAATTTCTGTTATGTAATTAATGTATTTTGTACTTACCTAAGTCATAAAATGACCTTTCAATTTTTCTCGGAAAAAATATATATAAAATATATGTTGTGTTTTCGTCAAATAAATATCTATCTATGTACTACATAAAATATATGTCACTTCACTATTAATAGTAACCATTTTGCACATTAAATCGCTATAGAAAGTAATACCTATTGAATAAAAATTAAGTACAAACGATAATACATTCCAAAAAAAAATATGCGTAGGTATGTAGCTACAAAGTTTTACATCACGGCCTGCTTCAATGTCAGATTTTTAGTTGTGTAAAAAGGTCAATAGGTATAAAATCAGCCATCTTGTGTCATTAAAATACCCAAGTATGAAAAAGCCTTCAGAATATAAAAACAACCGATGTAAGTATCTACTTTGGAGGGTTAATTTTTAAAGGGTAAAATATACCCCGTAATTAGCAAGAGCTCGCCTAAGTATGCCTCCAACGAATGTACTTCTACATAAAATAGCTGTTTTCTTTTACTGTTATTAGTACAAGGGCTAATGAATGCTGAACGCTGAACATCGAACAGAAAAAAAGTTTTGGGCTTATAATTGAAAGTTGTTTTGAACTGGAATCTCGATAACGATTGTAGGTAAACTTTTTAATGCTTACATTGATTCACACATAAATAGTACTGAATAAAGTGTTGCAAAAATAAGCTGAATGACTAGTGTAGGTACGAGTATTGTTTAACATTCTTATGTTCAAAGTCTGAAAGTTCTCGAGTGAAGACCACGTACCGGCAAGCGCAGCGTAGGACGTTCACCAACAAGGTGGGCGCTGGATGCAAGCCGCTTCCAACCGGTCTTATTGGAGATCCATAGGGGAGGTCTATGTCCAGCAGTGGAAGTTCTATGGCTGATGGATGGACGGGACGTTCTTATGGCTAAGACTCGTAGCACTCGTAGCGTAGTTTGACTAGGTGATTGTCAGCGATCACCGAAATTATGCAACGTTCCGCACGGTCAGTACTTGGATGGGTGACCGCGGGTGGCATTTTCCAACTGAGCGCTACCGTGGCTCGGGTGACACGTTAAATTGTAGGCCCCGGTTGTTTTAACCGTTTAGCCATGTCAGAGGCCCTCAGGCGGCCTAAAAACTCTGACACCAGGGCTAGCCACCCGGCCTATACGAACTTACTTACTTTTATGGCTAAGACTGGTAAGAATGATTTCTTTCTCCCAAACAACTGAATGTAAACTACAAACACTTTGAAGACTATTCCGTATTATTTACGCGTTTTGACGTTCTCTTTTGTTTTTTCTCCAGCTCACGCCAGTAATTTGTGCCACGAGAGCGAGCGAGAGGAAAAGGGATGCCATAGACAATACGAGGCTAGTATCATCTAAGCTAATTTTGAGAGAGATATAGAGGTATAATATATGAATTGTTTCCATTAATATTAAGCTGTACAAGCAATATAATAGAGAAAATTAAGATAAAGTTTTTGTAAATACTAACTAAATAACTAAAACTTTCAGGGTAATTATTACTATAGAATTAATGAGCCGCACAAGTTGGGGTATCCCAGCCTTGCAAAGAATTAAGGGCTGAGGATTTTAGTGCCACCATCCCTTTTATATCCAACCCCTGCAATTAAAACGCACCCGAAGGGTTGCAACGCTCTCCAAATTGCAAACACGTCCATTGTTTTAATCTACTCCTCTTCCCAGGATCCAGGACATAATACTGGAATAATGCCTCCTGGTATACTTAGACCCGTCTGATGTTCAGACAAGTCTTCGACCGGCTTCATGGTTAGAGATCAAGGTTGACTGGTCGTCCCTCTGGTGCGGAATTCACCAGCCGTATACTTGATTGAAATATTAATTTCGAGAGTTTCTTCAACCATGATGGCTGACAGAATTAAAGACGCTCGGCAAATCTTCATATCCCCCTTCCAAAAGTAAGTTTGTCTTGAGCAAGACTTCAATAAATGAGATATAATTATAACATTTTTTTTTTTTTTTTAAATAAAAAGTTGCATTTATTATACAAATTATGTCATAAAACTAAAAATAGAACAATAAAAATTGTTAAAATTATAAGTCAGCCTTAAAAGTAACACTAATCAATTACTCATTGTCACAATATTTTATAACACACGTCGATTATAACATTGTTTTCTGTAGCCAAATCTTTTTGTTTATCTTTAGCTTCTGTAGCTGTTATTGTATCTACTATCTAAAGTAAGTAGGTATCTGATAATTTCCTATGTAACGGGTTAAATGATGACACCAATCGTAATGACTTACGTTCAATAAATTACTGAAGAGCGCTTATTACTTCCACCTGAATAGCAATCACATAATTACGTAAAATATACACGTAATAATGAGTTAAAATTCCTAATCACCTGTCTTCGCAATCGGAAAAGAATACCGTGAAATTAACACTCGTAATACCTTGAAAAATAATATACCGGTTATCCGTTAGAAGTCTTAAAGGTAGGAAGCGAAAATGTCGTTCAGACAGTCTGACATTTTCAAGAATAATTTTCTGTTATGGAAAATTTTCGGCCTCTGGTCGGGACGAAACCCAAATAAAAACTATAAATATTATTCTGCTGCATACCTCGTTACAACTCTTGTGGTGTACAACATTCTTTTAACTTTGAATCTGGTATACACTCCCCGCGGAATCGAATATTTGATTCGGGAAGTTATCTTTTCTTTTACCGAAATTGCGGTGATGAGTAAAGTTTTCATGATTATTATGATGCGTGACAAAATTCTTGAAGCATTCAGTCTGATGGATAGCAAAGATTTAGATGGAGATGATGAAATCAGCAAAGACATTATTGAAAAGACCAGATTAGGTTTCGGTGTTTATTGGAAAATTTTCGCTACAATATCTCACGTGGCTTACTCGAGCCAAGTTTTTGTACCAATCGTTCTATATTTCATTTTCCATTCTGAATTAGATTTGCCCATTTGTAAATATTATTTCTTGACCGATGACCTCCGAAATAGATATTTTATTTTCTGGTTTATTTATCAGTCTTTTGGCATGTATGGGCATATGATTTATAATGTTACCGTCGATTCATTTATTGCTGGACTGCTAGTATTTGCAGTAGTTCAACTTAAAATACTGAATGTTAAGTTAAGCAATTTGAAATTAAGTAACGAAGAAAAGAAATTAAATGCTGAAATTCAAGAAAACATTCAAATGTTGCGATTGAGAAATTGTCTGGTACGCTATGATGTACTGCTGAAGTAAGACTGTTTTAGTCAAGTAATTTTAATATTTTTACATGAAAAGACATCGATAGTAAATATTTATATTTTGTTGATTTTAGGTATTGCGAAACGATCCAAATAATTTTAGATGTGACAATGTTGGTAGTATTTGGAATGTGTTCAGTAATAATTTGTGTGGTGTTATGTGGATTACTTCTGGTAAGTTCAAGTTCACGTATGTAACAAAATATTTTAATTGAATGTCATCGTTGTGTTCTACAACTTTTCCCAAATCTTAACAAATTTCCCAAAAAAAAGTGGAATCAGCATATTATTATGTACCTACAAATAATTGTTTTTTACAAACCTAATTAATATTTACACTTCTTTGCACAGTATCTCCTCTGAGGTCCAATTCTCGCGGGTGGCAGCGTGCGCTATTTTTACATAGAGTTTAGACAGTTCCAATTATTTTGTAAAATTTTGTATGGAAGAAAATAAATACTAATTTTTGGAAGTCTTAAAACAAAAGATGTTTGTTTTGATGTACAGAATACGCCCTGAAATAATGCTTATATATTACCAGTGCTTATATTATATTACCCTGTATATGAATTTTTTTTTAAGTATAGTTATAATTCCTTTTCTTTTTGCAGCCATCGACTACGGAAACATTTGTATTCATGGTGACGTACTTGTTGGCTATGACTCTCCAAATTTTTGTACCAGGATACCTAGGCACTTTACTTAATTATGAAGTATGTTGTCATAAAAACATTTTACATATACAATTATTATCTTATTTATATCCTTACATTCACATATTCATTTATTGTCTTAAATTTAAGTTTTTTTTACAATATGTTAATAATATTAATAAATCAAAAAAAGAATTTGAAGATGAACTTCCGCAAAGTAACGTCTGATTCAATAAACTAATAAATTAAAATAAAATGTTTTAATAAGAGGTCTTCCACACGGTGCGGAACCCTTCGTGCGCGAACTGACTCGCACTTGGCCAATTATTTTATAATGGCTTTCATAAGATTGTAATGTCGTACAAACATTTTTCTTCTATTTTTGATTGTTGTAAGCAGTTTTCTTTTCTCTTTCACGATGTTTAGCACCTCTTAGTTCAGTTTCTTTTCTGTCCAGCTGATTTTTATATCCTTTTCCACCACCACATCTCGAAAACCTTAAGCTTTACCCCTTCTTTCTGTATTAATATCTTTGATATATATATTATTACCTACTGCTATTTTAAATGTTACAGAGCACAGAACTGGTGTTTGCTGCGTACTGTACGGAATGGATCCCAAGATCGGAATCTTTCAAAAGAAGTATTAGAGTCTTTGTGGGACGAGCCAATAAACCTATTCAAATAACGGGACTGAAGATGTTTCCATTGTCGCTTTCCACATTTACATCTGTAAGAAATCTTGTTCATTCTTATTTGACTACTTTCTATGTTTATTTTACAACTAATTCCTATAGTTTGTTTATTATTTACGAGCAGATAACTTAAAACAGCCTAGTGCTAAACAGTTGGTTTAGTAAAAAATCCAAAGTGGACACTAATCTAATCTTAACTAGGGGTGGATTTTTATCCATCATTGTTCCTAAGTTCAAATCCCAGTGTTGATTATTATTTACGCTAAAAAAGGAGGAGACTGTTCTTAATTTGACTGTATCTTTATGTGTCTTACATTAGAACTTTTTCTAGGAGAATCGATTTTGATATTTCTTTTTAGGGTTCCTAACCCAAATGGTAAAAACGGTACCCTATTACTAAGACTCCGCTGTCCGTCTGTCTGTCACCAGGCTGTATCTTATGAACGGTGATAGCTAGAACGTTGAAATTTTCACATGTATTTCTTTTGCCGCCATAACAACAAATCTCAAAAATAGAAAAAAAAGTATTTATAAATATTTCGGAGGCTACCATACAACAAACATGATTTTCTGGCCGTTTTTTGCTCAATAATAACTGTGACGGGTAGATGCTTGAAACATTCACAGTATATTAAGTTAAATATTCCCTTCAAAAAAAATTAATTAAAATAAAATATATTAAGGGGGCTTCCTTAAGGTACGGAACCCTTCGTGGGCGAGTCCGACTCGTACTTGACCGATTAATTTTATTTGAAAGCTAGTGCTTATTGTATTAAAGTCCCATTCAAATTTGACAGATTGGAATAGTTTTTTTTTGAGTTATTTATACAGGTGCATTTTAATGCTAATAATTCGGTTTTTACTCAAGTTTTGGTCTAAAAATTTGAACTCGTATTTGGTATTATGCGTATTATTGATTGCTGCTTTTATTTTCACAGATCGTCAAAACCGCCTATTCCTTCTTCACGCTGATCAAAAGCTTCCAGGAATAAACAAACCTCGATGTGGTTTTGGTTGATGTTGCTTACCACGCTTGCCTAGGCCAAGTTTGGACTACAGCTACACCATCTAGTTAGTCCTAATGAGCTAGCTCATTTCAGTTTGTGTACGTGCCTGAGAAACAACTATTTAGTCGTAGTACAGATATACTAGTAGAAGATTCTTGATTAGGCGTTATTTCTTTGCTAAGTGGCTATGAGTTTATAAGTAAGTTCACATGGGCCAGGTGGCCAGCTCTAGAGTTTTTAAGCCGCCTGAAGTCCTCTGACATGGATAAACTGTTAAAACAACCGGGTCTACAATTTAACTAGGTAGTCTATGAGGGTACGACAGCAACTTGGACACCATCCAAAATATTTGTAATACAGATTTCTCGCTTTCTACGAAAAAGTTGGAGTAAAAAAATTAATATACCCATTGAAGATTCAAACATGAATTTGAGGTCGACTAGATATGTTAGATACAGATTTTGAATGCATAAAAAGTAGGTATAGAGTAGACAAGGTAGAGTAATGCTGGCAACGAACAGGCCACTGTAATTAATTTTAGATTAAACATTTACTTGACGACAAATCTGTATGCTCTTTTCCTTTAACTCCTTTTTTAAATCTGAATTTTTCATCTATTTGCAAGGCACAGTTCTTTGGCTTGACTAAATCATAGACATAAAAATAATGATCCTGATTGTCATATTCTTATCAACGACAACTTTTTAATACACGCGAAATATTGAAAGTGTAAGGTTTAGATTTACGTAGTTTAGAATAATGATTGAATGTTATGTAAGTTATGCAAATAAAAATATTACATCAAATTTTGAAATTCTTATGATAAAATAAATATATTTGACACAAAAAAAATGCAATAAAAAATAATCGGCCAAGTACGAGTCGGACTGGCGCACGGAGGGTTCCGTACTGTATGGGAGCCCCCATTAAATATTTATTTTATTTTAATTTTATTATTTATTATTGAAGTGAATATAAAACTTAATATTCTGTGAAAATTTCAAGCATCTACCTGTTTTCAATATTAATATAGAGCGAAAAACGTCTGAAAAATCAGGTTTGTTGTATGGAAGCCCCCCTTAAATATTTCTTTTCTTTTCTTTTTATTATTATTATTATATATTTTATTATTAGTATTTGTTGATATAGCGGCAATAGAAATACATCATCTGTGAAAATTTCAGCTGCCTAGCTATCATGGTTCATGAGATACAGCACGGTGAGAGACGGACAGACGGACATCGAAGTCTTAGTAATAGGGTCCCGTTTTTCGCTTTGGGTACGGAACCCTAAAAATCGGTACCATGCTTTTAAGCGCCAATATTTGTTTGTCTGTCTATTTATAGCAAATATTTCCAGTCCGGAGGCGGATTAATCACCGTCTGCAAACTCTTTAAAAATTCATTTTATCTGTACACGGGTACTTTCCCGATTCCGCTCGAAAACAGCCATTAATATTTAAAATTTCTGTTAAAGTACTTTTGGAGCTTATGTTTGAGAAACAATAGGAAGAGGTTCAGCGGGAAGTGAGGGATGATCCTCGCTCAGTAACGAACCCCTACGGGCATGGTTTACCCACCAAGGACGAATGCACTTACGGACATGAGTTGCGATGCTTGAGTCTGACGAGATTGTAGAGCGTAGTGGTAAGTAGTTCTGCTGTTCTGTGAGTAAGTAAGTACTTACTTATGAAAAAAACATACTAGGTACTCATAGGGATGAGTAGTAGTATTTTTTTATTAGTTGTTCAATGTAAATCAAAATGTGAAACTTCTGAATTTGCACCGTATAGACATACTTACATTACTTACTAATAAACAGTTCTGTCTTTTTTTTACCAAACTCGATTGGAAATGTAGAGAACGCAAAACAATGCTATTTTGAACAATTCTATTAATTTTGATGTTAACTATTTTTTTCATTTTTTGGATATTCTTTAAAATTACTGAAACAATTTTTAAAATATTACACCTATACACTACTACTACTTAAACCTTACACTACTACTTAAACCTTACATTTTTTAGTTTTGGAGTAAGAAAAGCTTTTATTTTTTACGTATTGAAAGCCAGGATAGCCATTTAACGATTTATGTACTTAGCTTTAATTACATTCGCTAAAAAAAAACAAAATACTAAAATATTACTAGGCAAGAAAAATTGAGAGCCTTTTCCTGTTAGTTTTATCTATAATATCGTAGTAGGTCATCCAAATATTAAATATAGGGAAATGTAATCTTCAAAACCATTGTATGCTACATAGGTACTCATTAACAAATATTGTATGTCCGTTAGGACAAACTGTTGTGTCTGTAATTTAATATGAACACAACAGTTCCCTTATGTAAATAGTTTGAAACAGAAATTATCGAGGTAATTTTTTTTGACGAATTTAAATTTGAGTTTGTCGTCTTAATGTATATTTTAAAAGAAAATGGAGATAAACCATATATTTTTACCGTAATCCTTGACGTGTCCATCAGTGGCGACCCTAGCTTGCTTCGGTTATGAACACGGATGTGGCTCGCAAAAGCAAAAAGAGATACATAACTTACGCAAAGCGTTCGAGAGACTTGTTTCAGACATTGGGGCCTGGAGCTCATCTTGTTTTCAAAAGTCTTTCTGAGCGTCTGGTGGACGCGACGCGTGACCAAAATGCTGGTGTTTATTTGGCTCAACGCTTATACGAGTAAATATTATCGTAAGCATTGCCATTCAGCGTGGCAATGCTAAATGTAAGCCGTGGTGGCCTAGAGGTAGTAACATCCGCCTTACAATCGTGAGGTCGCGGGTTCAAATCCTAATCCTGTACCAATGAGTTCCTTGGAATTTATGTGCGGAATTTCACACCACTGGCTTTTCGGTGAAGGAAAACATCATGATGTTTTCCTACCATACGTCCGTAACCTGCATACGTCCGTAGAAGAAATCCGATGGCGTATGTGAATCCACCAACCCGCACTGAGCCAGCGTGGTGGATATGGCCCAATCACCCTTCGTGGGTAGGCCTAAGTCCTGCAGTGGACTATTAAAAAGGCTGCTACAGTAGCAATGCTGCTAGCATGCTATACACGCTGCCAACTGGCAGTGGGCTTGAGCATTTGGATTATCTTCAGACCTTCAAGGGTTTTAGGATGATCCAATTGCTTGTTATGTAGTAGTAGTTTATGTAGTTTTAGATTCTGTCTTGTATTTAGTGGTAGAGATTTGTCAGGTTGCTTATTCGTCCAAGTTTATCTTCTGAATAAAAATAACACACTGTATTCACAATCAGAGGCGCACCTGTATACGACTCTCGCATGACGTGCCAGTGTTTACGTTGCGCCTCGCAATTGCGGAAAATATTCGGGAAAATGCAATAGTGGCAGCCGTGAGACACAAAGGAACTGTTTTCCTTTTCGAATTCGGTCTTGGTTGCTTGATTGCTTCGGTCGACATTGCAAGACTATATTTACAATATTCGTATTTATCGTATAATAAAAAAGCGTACGTGCTCTAGTACAACTAAGACAGAAGCTCTAAGGACGTCTTTGAAAGAGGTTAAAAACAAAATTCTGCTCATAAAATATGTCCAGTTTTTCGATGTCTCCAATTTTGGATTTAAGGACAAAAAAAGACGGAACAAAAAATAAGTCTACACTAGAGTGTCAATTCAAAATTACGTGAAATACTATCTATTTATTTTTCTTCACTTCACAATACTATCAATTTTTATTTGAAAGAAAATGTGCAAAAATTAAAAGACCATAGTAAAAAATAATGTTTTAGTAATTAAATGTTTTTTGATGATTGCTAAAGAGAAATCAGTGAAAGCCCTTCAAGAAATCTTAGCCCCAGATTTGAAATTTTAGAAACAAACCGCCTTACAACAAAAGACTTAAACAAGCTTTAAACATGACCGTGCAATTTGTATTGGTAATGGTAAATCAGTAATATTAGTTACTATACCAAAGCAAAATAGCTTAAGCTACACCTAATAATTCACTCGATTATTTCAATAAAAATATTATTCTGTGCAGTATTAACGTAAGCCGTTAAAAGCTTGAAAGTTTATGTAATGGCAATAAAGAGATAAAAGAAACAATGTTTTCGAAATTGGTATTTCGAGTTACTTTGGAAGTCAAAA
The DNA here is from genome assembly GCA_964007245.1 of Hypomecis atomaria. Classification (NCBI taxonomy): domain Eukaryota; kingdom Metazoa; phylum Arthropoda; class Insecta; order Lepidoptera; family Geometridae; genus Hypomecis; species Hypomecis atomaria. Next base: position 16,618,067 of record OZ023283.1, read on the forward strand.
GGTTACCTGTTGAGCTGAACTTTGGCATGTAAGAGAAAACATTTTATCAAAACTCTGGCAGACGCCGAAACTTTGGTAGTAGGGTAGTAGGTAACTAATAATTTATGAAACTGACAAAGTATCAATATTCGAAACAAAGTGTCGTATAGTTCTACTATACTATAGTATACTAACGGTGCCGTCTATACTCATCTACCAGGTCAGTATATTCGTTCACACGAACCAACACAAGTTCGAAAAGATAGGAGTAAATTGCGATGGTTTGCCCCGTAGTATGTACAAAAATAAATTTATACAAACAGAACATAAGCTCACCAAAGCAGGAAAGTCGGTGTATGTGAAGGGTCCCGATATTTACAACAAACTGCCCGACGACATAAGAAATGCGGCTTATATCTCGATTTTTAAAACCAGGCTTAAGAAGTTTCTGATCGGTAAAGCTTACTATTCTTTGAAAGAGTATGATAGTACCCACAACATAAATTAAGTATATCAAATGTACAATGTATCGTACTGAAATTAATTATTACTCTTGTGACTTGTGTTTTATGTACTTTAGCACCAATAAAGATCTGTATCTGTACTACAGTATTAAATTTTAACAGGGTTTGTTCATTATTAGGTACTTAGGGTGCTACTTAAGTTTCTGGCCTCGGCAAGAATTAGTGTTACCGTGCGCAGACTGAGGTTCTTATTGGAAATTTAACCTATTTTTTATCCATACCTGTATAAAAAAAAAAAGAGTTGAGCTCTATTTATATGTACTTTGAAAAAATCAAATTAAGCAAAAAATTAAATCAACTCGTCAATATTTTCGTGCGCCAATTTTACATAAATTTCAACGTAGATTTATCATGAGAAAAGTGCATCAATGGATTTCTTTTTTTATACTGCAATAAAGTGCTATTTCAAAGCCATGTAAAAAACTAAAACCTTAATAAATCTTTTATTTTTGAAGTTCAATCCAGGATGAATTTCATGAAGTTCATCTAAAATCAGTAGTTGTACCAGAAATATCAATATTTTGCGTAATTTAATAAGTCAATTTCGTTATATGTTTTACTAGCAGCGCCCCGCGGTTTTACCCGCGTTGTGCCCGTTCCCGTGGGAATTTCGGGAATTTTTATACATGTAAACCTTCCTCTAGAATCACTATCCATTAAAAAAACCGCATCAAAATCCGTTGCGTAGTTTTAAAGATTTAAGCATACAGACAAACAAACAAACAAACAAACGAAAATAGCGACTTTATTTTATACTATATAAGGATTTTAAGATAGAAGCTTTTGAAAATCTTTAATATCACGTACAACAACAAAGTATTACTTAATTATTTCGCCTTAAAAATTAGTTATCTGCATTGATTTTGGCACAATTTAGCGAAGTTCTGACAAACGCTAAGAAACAGGTACTGCATTCAGAATGGAAAAAGTACTTCTAAAATTCTAAACTAGTACTGATCTTCATGAAAAAGGTTTGTTCATGCAACTAAATCAAATCAAATCATTAATAAATGTGTTTTCATTATTAGGCCAGAAATATAAATAGCAGCCCACGCAGTTAGATAAAGCTCTCTTGTTAGGCTTCGACTCCATCAAAACGGCTCGGAGAAGGATCATGTGTGGACTCATGTGGCCGTGTTAGGCTCAAACTCAAGCGGAGCCGATCTGCTCGTAGGTAGAGTCTGTCCGTGAGTTCATTGTTTACTTAAATATCATATTTGTTTACTCGTGAGCAGAGCAACGTTGTATTTTGGTGTTTGCTAAAAAAATACGGCATTTTTGCAATAAGCTTACGGATTACAACGCTCTGTTCAGCTCCAACCAGCTCTGCTCCGCTCCACTTCGTGAAGTGTACGATCAAGGTAGGTATGAGTGTTATTTTTTGTATGGAGAACAATTTTTTTTAGTTTTTTTTCTTAACTAGTAAAAGTATTCACAAGGTGACCTGTTGGATCCTGAAATTTTACTTCGTAAAAATACATTGCTGCTTGCTTTAATATTTTATAGAGACAGCACGTCAACTTCCAGATTGCAGTATATGCTGCAAAGTTATTTTGGCTTTAACACTATTTAATCACTAAGTGTAGTCATATAGTGTTAAAAAAACATAGCTCGGTGTTCTATATTGAGTTAAGCTATGTTTCTTTTTTTTATGCAGAATAGGGCTACATTTGGCATCTAACTCGCCTGATGGAAAGCGGAGTTGTAGCCGATGATGGAGTATGTAGATCTAGAAGATACCTATTCACTCTTGACTTGAAGATATACAAATTGTATTTGTCAGGAAATAATGACGGAGGCGGGCATTCCAATACCTGGTGGTCCCGCATTATGACGGAAGAAGCGAATCGCTTAGTCCAAGCAGGTGGTACGTCGACTATGTAGGGATGGTATTTGATATATGATGGTAGATGAAGGAATCAGGTCGTGGAGTTCGTTATCGTCGTTCTGCTGTTATGTTAACTGGTTAAAGGCTAATTAGGCCAGTTCTAACACGCACGCTCAGTGCGGAATGGTAGATCGTCTTGGGTAGACTTATAATTCAGTAGAGGGCGATTAAAATGACAGGAACCAAAGAGGACGGTCGAAAAAATAATTACATTTCACATATTCACATAACATATTGTTCATATTTGGATTACGCAAATATGATCACGTGTCTGAATTTCGTCAAAAGCTCAAATGGTTACCAATCCGTCTTCGCCGCAACTCACATATTCTTCTTTTTGTATAAAATCCTATTCTATCCCACCACTCCGCTATATCTGAAGGAGCGTTTTACGTTCATTCAAACCTACTCTAGTTCTTTACGATCCTCCCGTGCTCTCCAACTTAAAGAAGGATGTCGACAGCTCATACATACCTACGAATACCTGTTGTGTACGAATACACTCAGTTTCTCCCAAGCTCATTTATAAAAATGTTATCTTCACCAGAGTAATTTATGACGCTTCTAAAACTGTTCTGATATGTTCAAGTTTGTTTAAAATGAAGTTAAAATAAGAAAAACCGAAAACAATTTTCAAGCTATAAGTACCTACTTTGATTTATAGAATTATAGACCATAGCAGTGCTGCCAACTCCTTTTGGCAAAAATTCGCTATCAGCACGTCAAAAACGCGCCAGAAGCGCTAAATGGTAACTACGACGACTGGTACTACGAAAAAATGAATGATAATGAATTTCGGTATTCATCCACTTCATTAGCAATAGTATAAGAACCACAACTAGCTGCTATTCGAACTTCGGCCGCAGCCTGCGGATGCAGGTCGCGATTGCAGGTAACACACATCTGAAATGCAGCCACTGCCTGCTTCCGCAGTCGAGAGTGATTCCGAGGTTGGCTACACGTGCTGCGACAGGCAGCACGTCGGACTTGTCTAAACAGGTGAACAACACTCGCAGCTGAGGCTCGGTAGCACGTGCTGCCGGAGCCGCAATCGGAATCTTTTTTGCAGAAATTCATACTACTACATAGATAACCAGAGCCCTTACTCGTAGTCCAGGCTTTGCGAAGTTTACTCAAACTTTCGCGTTCGCGTGTGGCTCCATAGATTTTGGTTAGTTCTTCCTCGTTTCTGCTAGGGGCGCTGTACAAAAATGTATAGGGCCATACCGAAACAGCTGTAGTTTCAATTTACGTGTAAACCTGGATTAACCCCTCAGTTGTGCAGCCACAGCCGGCTTCGTGCAGCTGCTCAAAATAATCAGGAATATCTCGGATAATTTCAACTGCAGCTTTTTGTTAGTAGTAAAGTGAGTGAAACCTAAAAATATAAGTATTCTTTCTTTTTGAAAATCTTTTAGTATACAAAAATGTATGTTTCTATAAAATATGTAAAAAGACACCTCAGTTCGTAAAATTACTAGTTGAAACACTTAAAACGAGTTAAGGAAGGATCATGTACCAACTGTTAAAAAAGAAAATAATCATATCAACCCCTCCAAAAAATTGCTAAGTCGGAATACCGAAAACGAAATCTGGTAATACTGAATACATCATCTGATCGACTGAATTTGACATTTCCTTTTTTTTTGACAGCAACAGTAATAAAATAGTGATTTTTTTAAAATAATGTGCCCATTTTTGGATAGGCTAAAGCCTTTAAGGTCATACCGCCAACAATAAAAAATCATTGTAATTTTTCTGGTGGTCTAATATTAATTTTAATTAGTGATATGAAAACAGCAAAAAATCACTAAATTTTTGAAGCACATATCATTATTATAAATAATGTTTTGTTTTCTACCTACTTGCAAAAAAAAAACGACAGGTCCATTCGCTGCATCCTTCTTTCCTACTTCCGGTCACTCGAATCTATCCTATCACCATTCCTTTACCGTACAATCCGTCATGCTATGGAATGCGCTGCCTGTCACGATCAGACAGGCAAAATGACTTATAGTCAAACCGCTAAACTCAGACATCGCCTGCGCGGGTACAGGGGCGCCGGGGGAGACGACACTGGGGACTGAGACAGGTGCGGGCGCCGGGGACCCGCTAATATTTTTAAATCTCTTGTTTTTAATCACTATCTATCTACTTCTTAATTTGGTACATATATGTATATATTTTATTATGGTTTATGTATGTATATTGTATATGTAGGTAAATATTATTTAAGTGTAATTAATTACATATTGCCCAACCACGGAAACTGCTGCGTCGCTGACCCCGTTCTAGATTCAACACGAGGATGCACCGAGGCACGAGCTACAGCATCAGCGCTTTGTGACGTTCGACCGAGGCGACCTGCGTCTGCCTCCTAGTTAGGTGAAGCAGTTCCGACTACACATCAGTTAGGCTCACTAGTATAAATTAACTATAGTTTTAATTGTAATTTCATTTATTTTAATTAAATCTTTATAAGGACATTTGGTTTTTTTTGAAATCCTCCGACTGCAGCTACATATTTGGCGCAGTCGTTGTAGGATCCTAGAGTCAGTGCGCGGCGGTTTAGTGCGGTAAACTTCATATATTTCCGGCTCGATTTCCGCTACTCGCTGACAGGCTGTCTAGCCCTCATCTGGGATCCAGAACCTACAAGCCGCAGCCCGGGGGACAAGTATCCAGCCTTCGATACGCAGAGAAGACCAAATGCATATGTAAGTGCGCAAAACTTTCTTTTTGTGTTGCTTCCTGGACTCCACCTCGTCCTACCCTACCTTTAAGTACCCTTAAATTTTCAAAATTTTCCACCCTAGGAATCAGGGTGACCGGGGGGCTGAATCTCGTCAGTCTCACCGTTTTAGTACGTTAGATAGTATTAGAGAAGTAGATTTAGATACAAGTAATTTAGAGATGTCTGATAGGCCAGACTTAATCTTTAAGGCCCTGCGGCCAGTTCCCGATTTTGACGGGAACCCAAACGTTCTCACACGTTTCATTAAGATATGTGACCAGCTAGTAGAGACTTATATGAGCGCTACCCCCGATGGTCAGTTAGGAAATTTGTGCCTACTTAATGGCATTTTAAATAAAATAACGGGGCCAGCAGCCACCATCATCAACTCAAATGGCGTTCCTGATAATTGGTTAGGGATCCGTGAGTCCCTTATAAATAATTTTGCTGATCAAAGGGATGAAACAGCCCTTTATAATGACCTCTCCTTAGCCACACAAGGACAGCGCTCGCCTCAGGAGTTTTATGACTATTGTCAGTCACTATGCAGCACAATTATGACGTATATAACTTTAAATGAATCCTTACAAACGACTATAGAATCCAAACGCGCACTGTATAAAAAACTGGCTATGCAAGCTTTTGTGCGAGGTCTACAGAAACCTTTAGGTTCGAGAATTAGGTTTATGAGACCGCCAACTATCGAAAAGGCTTTGCAATATGTTCAAGAAGAAATGAATATATTATATCTACAACAGCGCAATAATGAGGTCCAACCAAGGGTGAATAGTTTTAAAATTCAACCCTCGTTTACACCCCCTCAGCCTAGGATGCATTTCCAGCAACCAGCAGTAACATCTACTAGCCAGAGGCCTATGCCCATGCCCATGCCTATACATGTACCACCGCAACCGTCTAATTTTAGACTTAGTAATAATAATAACCCTGGTAACCAACCCCCTATTCGAATGCCGACACGCACCCAACAAATGTTCGGCGCACCGCCACCAAATTACAACGCGCGTAGTAATATGTTTAGAATGCAACCAAGGTTTCATCCACGAGGTTTTCAACCCCAAGCATTTTCATCCCCTAAACCAATGAGCGGAGTACAGCATTATTCGCCCAAATTTCTACCCCCTACTCCGCCTAGACTAAATGGACACGACTGGACTAAGCACGGCAACCCTCCACCGACTAATTATTTTAAAAGCCGCGAAATGAATTTTAATGAATGCGGTAATCACGAATACGCATACTTTTATGACCCTAGTGATTACGGATACGAGCTTCATGAGTATCCTTCATACGATCAGGACCCATACGGCTACGCGGATTGTGAAAATTATAGTCCACAAATTACCGAAATCCAGGACACTTCCGACGTGGCTCAGGAACCACAATCCTCGTTCCATGACGAAAATTTTCACAAGAATCCCATCTTAGACAGGCCAAAATAGAAGTTAACTTACAGACACAAAGACAGCTACCATACATTCAGGTAGAAAATCCACGATTAAAACTTTTAATCGATACCGGCGCGAACCAGTCATTCCTTAGCCCAGACGCTGTAAGTAAATCTTATCCTTACGTACCTCTAGATTACGACCCTTTTGAGGTTACGAATGTTCATGCCGTTAGCCAGAACGATTTCTCTGTCACGGTACCCTGTTTTCCGGAGATAAACGACAATGACCCGATCAAACTTTTCGTATACAAATTCCATAATCATTTTGACGGACTGATCGGTCTTGATTTGCTTACCAAGTGGGAAGCAAAAATTGATCTTAAACAACTGTGCCTAATAACAAAGACAGCAGTAACACCGATTTTACTTCATGACTCGCGCAATGTTAACCTGTACGAGGACATAATACCGGCACAGAGTACAAAGCTAATTCGGTTACCGATTGACGCGCCTGATGGTGAGGTTTACATCCCGGAGCAAATACTCTGTAACTGCGTCATTCATGAATGCGTGACCAGCGTAGTACAAAACAGAGGTATCCTGGAAGTGGAAAATCCCCATAATAATGACGTAGTATTTTCCATTGACAGACCAGCTCACGCCGAATTGTTTAATATCGAGTGCACACGCCCTAAGCAAGTCCCTGCGCGTACCAAAGACGTACTATCGCGACTTCGCACCGACCATCTTAACGAAGAAGAAAAGGCTAACTTGACAGCTCTTTGCTCAAAGTATGCGGACGTGTTTTATATTGAAGGTGAAAATCTGACCTTCACTAACAAAATTAAACATCGCATTCGCACCACCAATGAAATCCCGGTGTATACAAAGAGTTATCGTTACCCTTTTGTTCACCGACAAGAGGTTAGGGATCAAATTAACAAAATGTTGGCGCAAGGTATCATACAGCCTTCTGAGTCTGCATGGAGCTCGCCCATCTGGATTGTTCCCAAAAAGATGGACGCGTCAGGCAAACAGAAGTGGCGTCTAGTGGTGGATTTCCGCAAAGTGAATCAAAAAACCATAGACGACAAATATCCGATTCCCAACATATCTGATGTTCTGGATAAGTTAGGAAAGTGCCAATATTTCACCACCCTCGACCTCGCGAGTGGCTTTTACCAGGTTGAAATGGATCCAGCTGACATCCAGAAGACCGCCTTTAATGTGGAACACGGTCACTTTGAATTTCTAAGGATGCCCATGGGTCTGAAAAATTCACCTTCCACTTTTCAAAGAGTGATGGACAATATCCTTAGGGGACTGCAGAACCAGGTCTGCCTGGTCTACTTAGATGACATCATCGTCTTCAGTACCTCCCTACAGGAGCACATAACAAACCTGGAGAAAGTGTTCCAAAGACTACGAGAATCCAACTTCAAAATACAAATGGATAAGTCTGAATTTTTGAAGTTAGAGACAGCCTACTTGGGACACATTATAAGCCGCGATGGTGTAAAACCAAATCCGGATAAAATAACTGCGATAAAAAAATATCCAATCCCCAAAACGCCTAAAGAAATAAAACAATTTCTTGGACTTGTGGGATATTATCGCAAATTCATCCCGGATTTCGCACGCATCACAAAGCCATTGACGCAGTGCTTAAAGAAGGGTAAGAAAATTACTTTTACCCCTGAATACGTCAATAGTTTTGAGAAGTGCAAAACTCTTTTAACCAATGACCCCATACTGAGGTATCCCGATTTTGACAAGGAGTTTCTCCTGACAACTGACGCTTCAAATGTCGCCATCGGAGCTATCCTCTCCCAGGGTCCAATAGGATCGGATAAACCGATTTCTTACGCATCACGTACTCTAAACGATAGCGAACTGAACTACAGTACTATCGAGAAAGAGCTCTTAGCCATAGTGTGGGCTACTAAGTATTTTAGACCCTACCTATTTGGAAGGAAATTTAAAATACTTACAGACCATAAGCCACTTGAGTGGATAATGAGTCTGAAAGAACCTAACTCACGCCTCACTCGCTGGCGGCTAAAGCTCAGCGAATACGACTACACCGTTCAGTACAAAAAGGGTAGAGCGAACACCAATGCTGATGCTCTATCGCGCGTAGAGATTCACACAAACGAGCAAGCAGCTCTGATTGACGAGATCGACGAACTTAATTCTATTATGGGAAATCCTTCTGATTCCGTGATTGTCCAACCTAACTCCGAAACCGTAACAGTACCCGATATTGGATCAGGTACTGTGACTGTACACACTAGCGCTGAAGACCCTATACTCGAGGTCCCCATTAGTGACGAGCCTCTTAATAAATTCCATCGACAAATAGTCTTCACCATAGTCAATGACATAAAAAAACGACCTGTGGTCTCCAAACCTTTTGACACGCACACTCGCGTTTCCTTACAGGTCGCTGAAGACAATCTCGAGCAGGATGTTGTAAACGCTATTAAAGAATACGTTACCCCGAAAATTAAAACAGGAATTTTAATTAACCCCCCATTAGGATTATATTCTATTATTCCCATAATTCAAAGAAGCTTTAAAAGTTCAACTATGAATCTCGTACTGACAAAAGTCGAGCTTGAAAATGTCAAGCCTTATCTCAAACAACAAGAGATTATTAAGCATTACCACGAAGGTAAAACGAACCATAGGGGAATCAATGAATGCTACCTTTCACTGTCGAAAAAATATTTCTGGCCTAAAATGAAGGATCAGATATCCAAATTCATCAATGAATGCACAGTTTGTGGTCAGGGAAAATACGATCGTAATCCCATAAAACAGCGTTTTAATGTAGTACCACCACCTACAAAGCCCATGGAAATAGTTCATATGGACTTATTCACCGTAGATAGTGAAAAATACGTCACATTCATGGATGCGTTTTCAAAGTACGGACAAGCCTATCATCTTCGAGATGGCACAGCTATAAGCATTTTACAAGCCTTGCTTAAGTACTGTACACACCATGGCTTACCATTTACCATAGTAAGTGACAACGGAACGGAGTTTTCCAACCAACTGTTCTCTGAATTCCTAAGAACCCATAACATCCAACATCACAAGGTTCTTCCACATTCACCAAACGACAATGGAATCATAGAACGTTTTCACTCAACCCTACTAGAACACCTAAGACTCCTCAAATTGCAACGCAAAGATGAGCCGGTGGTAAACCTGATACCGTATCATTGCCTATAATAGCTCAGTACACAGCTTTACCAAATGTCGTCCTAATGACATTATAACAGGACACTTCGATCCAAGAGATCCAGTAGGAATAGACATGACACAGCACTTACTACAGCAATATACCCAAAACCACAGAGACCAAATGAAGTTAGTATATGACGTCATTAATGATTCGGCCTTGCACAATCGAACTGCATTAATCGAAAATAGGAATAAGGATAGAGAACCCGAGACTCAGTACGAACCACAGCAACAGATTTTCGTTAAGAACCCGCTTGCTAGCCGACAGAAGTTAGCGCCTAGGTACACTAAAGACACGGTTCTCGCGAACTTGCCTATCCACATTTATACGTCACGAAAAAAAGGTCCTGTAGCAAAAGCTCGCCTTAAGCGAGTGCCTAACAGTGCTAAATTGTTACAGAATACTGACGGCGATGGTGATGGTGATGGCGCATCTAACTCGCGCACAGGAGATAAGACTTGAGAGTCTTAACGACGGTCCTGGCATCCTCCCCTACAAACTAGGACAAACTCGGCTTATAACGCACTATCATAGCTTTCTGCAATATATCAAACTAGATGACCTAGAGAGTAAAGCTCTCGAAATTAAGTCCCAATTAATGAGCTTCGAACAAAAACTCAGCAACGATACATTCTCTCTATATGAACTCCAAGTTAATTATGTGTCACAAAAAATCGACAAAGTTTTAGAACACCTGAGAAGTTTTGAACCTAACCGGATAAAGAGAGGTCTAATCGACGGTTTAGGTTCGGTAATCAAAAGCCTCACTGGCAATTTGGATTATCAGGACGCAATTCGATTTGATAATGCTATAAAAAATATAGGAGACCACGAACATAAAATTGCTGCCGAGTTAAATACCCACATTAGCTTGAATAAAGAGTGGATGGCTCAGCACAACTTAGTCATCGAGCAGTTAGTGCAAAACCAAGAACTCATCAACTCTACTTTAGAGCTGATAATCGATAGTAACGCGTATAAAGACAATAGTCTCTTAAAATATGCTCGTTTTGGCCAGCTATTGACTATTATAACAGAAAATGTAGACGATTTAGCTAAGGAAATAATTAGGTTAGAAAATATTTTAGCTTTTGTGCGTACATCGAGTACACACCATTCAATGGTAGACGTAAATACTTTAAGAAAAATGGTAGATAAGGTTAGATTAATTTACGGGGAAAATAGGGTAGTAACCTTAGATTTACGTGATTATTATAGTATTATTAAGCCCGGTTCATACTTTGCCGGAAGACAGGTAGTCATAGTTTTTCAGATTCCTATAGTCACTTCTAGTTCATATGACTTATACAAACTCTCGGTCGCCCCTAACAAACGTAACCAAGTCCTGATCCCACCCTCCCCATACCTAGCAACCAATAAGGAGGCATATGCGTACATGGAGGCTGAATGCCCGAAGGTAGACAAGCAGTACCTCTGCGTGAAAGAAAACGTCGCCCAAATCCACAAACAACAGGACTGTGTACGGGACCTTATCTCTCATCATTCGCTAGAACACTGCAACTTCACCACCGTCGACTTGGAAACTGAAGCCATCGAGCAACTGAGCAACAGGGATTACACTGCAACCTTCCCTCACAACACCAGAGCCCATCTACAATGCGGACGAGAAGAATTTAAACAACTTCAGGGAAGCTACCTTGTAACGTTGCCGACGAATTGCACTCTATCAACGCCCATGTTCATTATAACTAACCAAAATGAAGAAATATCCGGCAAACCGCTATTGATCACAGATATTACCTACAACTTTACGGACAATACTCCAACATCGAGGATGCTCCTGAAATCTATTAACCTGGAAAAACTACACAACGCCTATAATCAAGTCATGATGCAGCCGGAGATGAAATTGAATACGGATACAACGTACACCGTATACCACACCACCATCCCTCTCTAGATATTACTGTGTGGCGCCTGCGTACTCATCGTAGTCCATTTCTACCGACGCTACTCCCACAAGCGTTACGAACCCTCCAAAAAACAAGAAGAGGAAAAGCAAGCCACCCCCAAGTATGAAGAGGTTGAGCAAAAGACTTTTCCAGCAACATTTTCACTAAACGTTGGAAAATAGTTGCTGGTCTGCGGGTGGAGGAATTACATATTGCCCAACCACGGAAACTGCTGCGTCGCTGACCCCGTTCTAGATTCAACACGAGGATGCACCGAGGCACGAGCTACAGCATCAGCGCTTTGTGACGTTCGACCGAGGCGACCTGCGTCTGCCTCCTAGTTAGGTGAAGCAGTTCCGACTACACATCAGTTAGGCTCACTAGTATAAATTAACTATAGTTTTAATTGTAATTTCATTTATTTTAATTAAATCTTTATAACAACATTTGGTTTTTTTTGAAATCCTCCGACTGCAGCTACATATTTAATTATTACATTATGATTATTATTTTTATCATGTATTGTAGGTTATGTATGTATTTTTGTCTATGCTATTGTGTAGCACCGACCGCATCAACATTTTACTTTAAAATTATTTCATTTAGATTGCCTGGAAGAAATCCCTGCAGGCGATAAGGCCGCCCATTATTCTACCAGATTGTTTATTATTTTCTAGTCTAAGCTTTATGTTATACTGGTGTGAAAATAAAAATATATTGTATTGTATTGTATATTTAGTACCCACTAAAGCGGTGTTGCTGCGGGACATAGGTACTCAAAATAAATAATATTGGAAAAACTTTTTTAAATTGAATGGTTCTGTTTATTTAGGTTTAATGTAGGTACTAAAAGCTAAAAAATAATAACTCAAAATTAAAATCGTGGGTTTTCAGATTTCATTATGTACGTTGCGCCCCACGATTTTATTTTTGAGTTATTATTTTTTTAGCTTTTAGTACCTAAAACCATTTTAAATAAAAAAAAAAAAAAAAAATTTTGTCTTGGTGATTTTAGTTTTTATTTTGTTACTAAAAACTGGGTTCTACATATAAAGCCCTTTCATTTGATACCCATATTGAAGGGAAGTGGTAAAAAAATATAATCCGCCATGTTGTGGTGGTGGCCTTCTTGTATTTACGTCAATACTGATTACAAAAAATTGTATTGTCATCGAATCTGAAGCTGTGTATCAAATTTCAATCACTAGATTTGACTCAAAAACGGGCAAGTAAAGTTAAATAAAACCGTTAAAAAACAACTAACGCAACTATACGACAGAGTCAAGTTAATTAAGTAACTATTAACAATGATGTTATATTTTAATTAAGTAAATTTGCATCACCATGCAAAGAACTTGGCAGCAAAAAAGTAATAAAAGCAGTGCGGTTGCTCCTAAGTAAATAGGCAGTCGGCAACAAAAGAAAATTCCTGAAGGCATTTTATAGAAAACTCCAGAAGGCGGGCTGCTGTTAATTAGAACGGATTCTTGGTTTCCCGGGTCGTTTCGCGGCTGGACGAGCGTCACCTCCACTAATTGCGTCTCATTTAAAAACGTACAGTTCCTGCAATTAACCCACATCCAGTTCCAACCCTATGGTTAATGGTACTATGAGTAATAAACGGTATCTAGTCTGTGTGAATAGCGTAATGATGAATTGGGTCGTAACTTTAAGACACAAATCATCATTATCATGTTCCGCAGCCTTCTGTATCCCATTGCTACGTAAATTTAGGCCGTTTTCTTGTAGTCCTGTCTGTCTGAGTATGATGGCTCAGTACGAACCGCGATTAACACTTTACCGTAATAAGTGATCACCTGTTTATAAAAGTAAAATTAAAAACATCCTCTATAACTTCAACTGAATAGCATAAAAACATCTCGATAACAGACGAGCGTCACCCTCCACTAAATGTGTCTCATGTAAAAACGTACGATTTCTGCAATTAAACCAAACAGTTCCAAGTACAGTTCCAACCCTATGGTTGGAGTATAAGTAATAAGCCAGATCTTGTCGGTGTGTGAATAACGTAATGATGAAACGGGTCGTAATTATACGACATAAATCATCATTAGATGTCACCCAATATTTATTTATTTATTATTATCAAGTTCCGCAGCCTTCTCTCTCTATCCGATTGCTGGGTACCTATAGGCCTTTCTCTTGTCCTGTCCGCCTGATAATTTTGTCGATGCCTCAGTGCAAGCCGCGATTGAGACTATATCGTAATAATTTGATGACCTGTTCATTAGAGTTACATTTGAAACACTCTCCATTACTTCAATTGAAATAGGTATAGTATCAAAATATCTCGATAATACCAGACGAGGGTCAACTCCAATAATTGAGTCTCATTTAAAAACGTACGGTTCCTGCAATTTACCCAATTAACCCGTTTAGCCATGTCAGAGGCCTTCAGGCGGCCTAAAAACTCTGACACCAGGGCTAGCCACCCGGCCTATACAAACTTACTTACTTACTATTAACCCACATCCAGTTCCAACCCTATGGTACCTACTATATGGTACTATAAACCGTATTTTGTCTGTGTGAATAACGTAATGATGAAACTGTCGTAAATATGTGTTTTTAGGGTTCCGTACCCAAAGGGTAGAAACGGAACCCTATTACTCCGTTGTCCCTCTGTCCGTCTGTCTGTCACCAGGTTGTATTTCATGAACCGTAATAGCTGTTCTAGCTATTACGAAATTTATAATTTTTTAATTAATTGAAATTTTCACAGATTACGTATTTATGTTGCCGCTATATCAACAAATACTAAAGACATAAAAAAATTAAGGAGGGCTCCCATACAAAAATAGTATTTCGTTTACGGCAACTGACAGACGCTTGAAATACCTATACATAGAATATTTAATTGTGTGTTCAGTTCAAACATAAATAATTCATTTAAAATAAAATCTATGGGGGGGCTTTTCCGTAGAGTACGGAACCCTTCGTGCGCGAATCCAACTCGCACTTGGCTGATTATTTTTTAACAGAGCAAGTCCTTTTAATAACCACAACCAAATACAATAAATCTACAGCTACTAAGTACACCTTAAGCAATTAAATTAACCACAGAAGGTCTAGAAATCAGAAAATTGCTGCAGCCCACTGCCAGTTGGCAACGTGCCCAGCATGCTGGCTACGTTGCCTAGCTGAATGTTAATCTACGATGAGTGCTTCTTCTATGAATTATGACTTGTTTCATGATTATGATGATCCCCAGATTTTTCTGTCCCACTGCTGGTTATCAGCTTCTTTCTTTGTAGTACTCATCTGCTTCTGGTCTTTGGCTATTTTATTTTAGTGGACATAGGTCTCTTGAAGCGTTTTATCCAAAGCGCTTTTTTTAGATTTTAATGATCCCGCACACATATTTTATACTAACCTTAAAAAAATATAATCTTCATAGTTACGAATATATTCAAAAACATTTTTTTTTATGTAGAAAGCGTAGTTAAAAAATTGTCTTCAAGAATATAAGCACCATAATAACAGAGAGAAGACAATTGGCGAAGTAATTGACTTAGCTACCGAGGAAAGCCCTCTTTTAATTAGGAAATAGCGTTTTTACTGAATTGCAGGCTTAATCACAAGGATGGTATGTCTTTGTGGTTTTCTTTTAAATGTTTTACACTCTCATAGTACCTATTTTGTTGCAGTCACATTTTCAAAGACACCTTGGTGTTTTAACGCTTGCGAAAAATATTTAAAAACAATGAATTTCAAACAATCGGAATTTTTCCGAATAAACATGATTTATTTTAAGTTCTTGGGAATGTGCCCTGGCGAAAATAATCGACACTTCTTCAAATATTACAGCAAATTATTTTTCATATTTGTTTTATTAATTTACAACATATTAACCACAGTGAACTTCTTTTTCATGCCAAAACAATTAGATTTGTTCATAGAAGAACTGTTGTTCTACTTCACAGAGTGGGCTATTATTTCGAAAGCTTTGACCATTCTTTTAAATCAACGTAAATTAAACGACATCTTCGATATTTTGGAATGTGATTTATTTCAACCGGATGCTAACGAAACTTTGATCTTCATAAAAGACGCTAAAAAATTGATTAAGAAATATTATAAAACAGTCGCAGTAATTTCTTATACGTCCAATTTAACGCATATATTATCGCCATTAATAGCGCATATCTTTTTACCAATTAAATTGAAACTGCCAGTTTGCAGTTACTCATTTCTCTCTGACAATGTAAAAGAAATGTTCATATATCCCATTTATATATATCAGAGTTTTGGAATGCATTGTCAGATGCTTATATACGTTAATACGGACTCTTTAATTTTGGGATTGATGGTTTTGATAATAGCACAACTAAAAATACTCAATTATAAGCTAAGGCGGTTGACTGATTACGACATTACAGAAATTAAAAATAGCTCTGATAAAGAAGATGTTTTCAGGCTTAGGCTAATCAAATGTATCATCCATTTTTTGAAAATAAATCAGTAAGTATTGTAATTGATAATTAATAATATACATACAAGGTATTGCTTTCCACTGTGCAAGAACTTAAAGAAGTGTAGATATTTGTATAATACACCTCTTTGAATCGTTGCACTCTGCAAACTATACCTACAGTAAAAGCTACGAAATTTAATCCTAAGTATATAGTAAAATAATTTTATTGGTCTATTAATTTTCTTTAATCTGCAGGTTCTGCAGGTTGTTTGAAGATTGCTTCAATGTCTGTATGTTTGTCCAATTCAGTGCATCGTCTTGCATTTTATGCGTTGTTCTCTTTCGGTTTACTTTGGTAAGTTTTGTTAACTTTGTTTGCCTCCTTCATTTCTAGACATAGGCCTCTTCCAATTCATGCCACGATTCACGGTCTGCTGCCTTAGCGATCCAGTCCGGTCCCGCATGATTTCGCACATCGTCCACCTATCATTTTGGCGGGCGGCCTGGTGGCTTGGTGTTCGCCACAGTCTCCACTCAATTATGCGCCTAGGCGTCTAATTTTTCGTCTAATGCACATTTTTTTTTACGGTCGCATTAAGTGATTCTTTGCATAGCTCTCCATTGCCCTTTGTGCGTCTCTGAATTTTTGATCGTTCAGTTTCCGCACCGTACGTGAAGATTGGCTCAATGCGCTCCTGGAACACCTATGTTTATGAATTGGCGCTACTAGTATTTAGGTGTGCTTTCATATTGAAAATGAAATGATTTTTATATTTAATTCAACACTTAAGATTGCAATTATTTACACTAGATAAATAATATACCTACTGAGCTCATGTCGCCTAGTTTTCTCATCATTTAAGCTTTTCCTACACATCCACCCTCTCTACAAGTCAATACCGCCTGTCAGCCGCCTCAAAAGCCTCAAGAATTTCCTAAATTGCACAGATCCCAGCCTCACTGGTGACCGATTACCAGTGAGGCTCGTTGCAGGCTAGAAACCTGCATCCTTACCACAAAGAGCCAGCGGAAGAACTCCCCGCAGCGGACGACTTAGCGTGTCCAACGTGGAAGTAGCTGAATTGACTTTGAACATAAACTGGCTGCTGAAAGTTTAATATGGCCATATGGGGTTTCTATGACGCGAACTCAGTGGAGTGCGACTGTGAAGCAGTGCAGACAATGGAGACCTATTGTCCTGTTTTCAGTACCCAATCTCCTGTATACTGCGAGGCCTAGTGGAGGCCACCCTTCCCGGGATAGCAGTCGCTAATAGACTGGGCAAAGCTTCTGTGGATAGACCTCAGCTTAAAACCATCGACGCAAAGAAGAAGTAACTTTTCATGATACAAGTACTTGGTTTAGTTTTTTTTTAACTGAAACATTATTTTTGTATTTCAGCCTGCACCTATGTCATATTATATTTTTTTATCCACTTACTTGATGGCTATGATTACGCCAATACTGATGAACACGTGGTTTGGAACTCGCATAGAAGAGACAGTAAGTTTGTCACAATCTTAACTGATATTATATTGATAAATAGTAAAAGATGCTTATAACTCAGTCTTTTAAAAAAATTAACCAATTGGCACATTAATTGGGCTTAATTTTTTGATTGAACAAAATTTAAAAATAGGGTCTTAAAAAAAATAAGAGCGTTAGCATTGTTTTATCCACAGAGATTTTATCCGACAATCTGTTTCTGATTTTTGTAGTATTGTCACTGGACAAGAATTACCTAGTGCTAGCGCCCCGCCCTAGCTTCACACAGGTGTAGTTTGCATTAAAACCTTCCTCCTGAATCACTTTATCTATTAAAAAACCGCATCAAAATCCGTTGCGTAGTTTTAAAGATATAAGCATACATAGGGACAGACAGAAGGGAAGCGACTTTGTTTAATAAAGGTACTATGTATCCATTAAGGCGCTAGGTTTATTCAATTATTTGATAATATAAATGATAACATAACAATTTCGACAATTTTGTCTGATCGCGAGTCTCGACCAAAAAGTCCCGGGACTCGAGACAACTAAAACTACGAAAAGTCCAGGGACTTCTTAATACAGATATTGTGCCAAATATCATTTTTAGTGATAGTAAACAATCTACTATCGTAAAGATAGATTTATGTAATTTTTCCTAATTTCAGAGCTCTTCCCTGTCGGTAGCTATATACGACTGTGACTGGACATCGCGACCTCGACAATTTAAGAGTAGTATGATTCTTTTCATGGAAAGGATGAAACGGCCATTGTCTATAACCGCCTTGAAAATGTTTCCTCTATTGCTTTCCACATTTACTAAAGTTAGTACCCTTACTAGCCTTAAAAAGTTAGAAGGAAAAAAAAGAAGATCTTTAATTATCATTACATCACATTTACATATTTTTCCTTATCGAGAAAAAGTATAAACGGTTCTATTATGGACTTGTCATTACTTATAGCGGTTTTATTGTTTATGGACCGTCGAACCAAACCGGAGGAGGTACTCAATTCGACGCGTATATATTTTTTTATGTGTAACCACGCATAACTTTTTTTCGTAGTAGTCCGATTTCAATAATTCTTTTTTTATTGGAAATAATATACTTCGAAATTGGTCCCATTTAAGTTTTATCGAAATTGGATGAGCCGTTTTTGATATATCAACAATAATGTGAAAAATGTAACATCGATTCGTGGGAATTATTCGCGAATTTTGTACACGGGTGAAGTCGGTCATGCTATTTTTTGCGAAAAATAATTATCTTATCTAGGTACACACATACATAAAAAAATGTACCTGTATAAAACCGTTGCTTGGATTTCACCAAAAACGACAGTCATAATTATTAACTTTAAGTAAAATATTAAAAAATACTTCAGTAATTGCAGTTATTAGAGTACCCTTGAAGGTTTTGGTACCCTTGAAAAGCTTAGAAACTCTCCTAACGATTTTTTTTAAATACCTAAAATAGAAAAGTAACTATAATAATATTATCTGTAGAATACAACCGATAATTATGTATGACCGTTTATTCCAAATTTTACTTGTTTATTTTAATTTAGCTGTTTTTTTTTCTTTTCAGATTATGAATAGCGCTTATTCATTCTTTACTCTACTAAGAAATATGCAGACTCGAGAACCTCAACTTTGATTACTAATTTATTTATTATCAGCTATCACTCATAAAATAATTTTCATCATTATTTTTGTATTTTGTCGTAAAAATAACAAAAAGTTGAAGAGATAATAAATCTCCTATTCAAACATCAAATGAAACAAAATGATAAATCTTATCATTAATAACTGTTTCTTGAAAATTAACTGAAGAACGATTTCTGGACATGTGCACTTCGTTACCTAATTCACTTCTTTAATGTGCTAATAACATTTCATACACTTCAATTACATTAAAAATAAAATAAGTTCACAGAAAAAAACACAAAGTTTGGTTTTTATGAAGATCTAAAACGTAGCAATCTTTTCAGAATATTCCAGACTTGTATTTGTATTCGTGTAGGTACATCTTAATTGTACGACTTCTAACAAAATAAAGTAATCAGAACGTGTAAAATGTTGTAACGCGTCGCCGTTGGTTTCACATAAAACACACACAGTACTTAAATAGGTATTAGCTATACTCGTAAATTGTGTCTAAAGTAGACAGTTTTATACCTACAGTTAGTTTGTCTTCTAAATGTAGGTCACAAAATAGCGAATAACAACCAACAAATTGTAAAGAACACATGAATAAATAGTCGTATCTAGGACGCAATTTTTTCTCTCCACCAGGAACAAATGTCACACACAGAGGTCGAGGACAATGGGCCCGTTCACCAGTTCATCTGTTAGCCCCTGGCCGTAATAAGGCGTGTTTTTGCCCAAACACAACGAAAAAGGAAACAATGATTTTGCCCGTGACTAGATAAATAAGATGTCCGGACGTGACGAGGGTACCATTACAGTTTTTATGGAATCTTTCAGCGGGCGCAGCAGCCCACAATCCACCTGGCTCTCTTTGTTTAGGCCTCCGAATACATTGTTAATGCTAGCTCCGAGAAAAGTAATGGCCAATACGAAAGTCACACTGATTTGCGATCTCCTCAAAGATTAATGGTATCGAGAAAATAGTTGTACAAAAATGTGTGATTACGATTCGTTTTATTCATTTGTTTCCGATGAAAAAGGCATAAAAATTGGTCTCGCGTCCTTCCTGCAAACGATGATTTAGTGGCGATCCCAGGATTTATAGAGCAACCCTCCCCGCCCCGAGACTTCGATGAATAATAAATTGAAGATCTTTTTCGATATTATTGATACTTTGGGTTTCCCGCGTGATGTATGTTCGGGTGAGAATTGAAACCCTTTTATTAAAACATATATTACAGGACACGTCCCGCTAGTGACACTGAATAATACGCTCCTTGTTGCGACTATTCTCCGCCGGATTCTCTCTTATTTCGGCTTTTATTACTCTAGGATTATTTATAGTAATGTCTGTAGAGACAGTGTAGTCTAGTCATAAATCTTTTGGCTTTATTATCTTTCTTATTTCCATAGTATAAAAATGTATCCTTAAGAGCCCATGCTATGCGCAACTTTGTCTGTCTTGCCTATTTTAATATTTTTAAGATACAAGACTACGGAATATAATTTTGTCTAAGCTTAAGTGTAGCTGTTATTTGAGCAATAAAATAGTAAAAATATCTTGTTTACACTTGAATATACGAGTATTTAGGTTCAAAGATCTTTATTGTTGTATCACAAGAAAATTTTTATCTCACTTATGTGATAATCTTAAATACTACATTACAGTAACATGCACATAAAGGTCAATGGGCTATTTAACTTCTGTATGAACAATTAACAATTTTAACGTAAATCAACCAGTAAAAGTAAATCAAAAATGTCAACACAATATGCAAACAAAAAGCACGATTAAAATAGGTAAGTAGGTAGTATAGACAATATATGGGTACACACATATTATTCAGCGAAATTTATAATAGCCAACTAGAAACATTTCTCTCTTTGTATATTATATGTAAATAAATTATTCCATTAAACAATACATTAATCTATAAAATGAAATCAACAAAATTATGTTTTTGTTTAATGTTCATAATATTTAGTTCTTGAAATAGCTGTTTGGTAGGGGTTAAATTTTAATAGTCATACGAAAAAAGTACTTTTAAAAGTTTGTTTTGTTTGGTTTGTTTCATTTTATAAAAATAAAGGTATTTAAATGTAAACATAAACATTTTTTATATTTCATGCAATTTTGAGGCCGACGTAATGTGTTTGTGTTTATTTAATTTCCCTGGTTTTCTAGCTTTCTATATCAAGTCAACGTAGAGCGTTTCTGATGTTATAATTTTTCATTCTTATTTATAATATCTAGTATTTTTAACCGACTTTAAAAAAGGAGGTTCTCAAATCGTCGGTTCGTTTCTTTTGTACGTAAATTACGCGATTACTCCGCCAAATATAAACCGATTTTGATGTTTAATGTTGTTCGGTAGATCATACTGTAGAGATGGTCCCATTTAAATTTTGTCGAAATCAGCCGAGACGTTTTTGAAAAATCAACAATAGTGTGAAAATTACTACATCAGACCGTGTGAACTATTCGAACTCTATGCACAGTTAAAGTCGGTTACGCCATTTTAGGCGAAAATTTGTTTTACGTAAGTAACCTAAATTAGCTTCTGGTTATTTTATAGGTTACTCAATTTTCAAGTCTAAATAAACTCAACAAGCGCTGCGTTCGTTTCCGAAACTCAAAGATGAGTACGAGCACTCGTACATGTGTGTTTGCGTTTGTCGAGTTAATTCCGACGGCTGTACCAGTTTGTCTTACGAGCTACGTCTGAAATTCCGACTAGACGAGTAGGGTTACCATTTTAGATCGATACGGTACCTATTTAGGTAGTCTAAAACTAATGAGGGAAAATAAGTGTGCGCACAGCGAAATACATATATGGTATCTGTTTTTGTGCAAGCAAGAGTCGGTCATAGAGCTGATATGAGGGACAAGATTTAATGTACTTGAATACTACTTTTTAGTTTTAATTTTGACTATAATTTTCACTAGTAAATTATTCCATAATTATGGTAAAACAAGTTGTTTCCGTGCCGTGTATTGTATCCGTGGTGGTCTAGAGGTAGTGACACTCGCCTTGCAACCGTGAGGTAGTGGGTTCAAATCCGGTCCCGCACCAATGAGTTCTTTGGAATTTATGTACGCAATTTAACACCGCTGGCTTTTCGGTGAAGGAAAACATCGTGAGGCAACTTGCAAACGTCCGTAGAAGAAATTCGATGGCTTATGTGAATCCACCAACCCGCACAGGGCCAGCTTGGTGGATATGGCCCAATCACCGTTCGTGGTTAGGTCTACGGCCTGCAGTGGACTATTAAAAAGGCTGATTCAGTACAGTACATTGTTTCAATGAATAAGTTTCTGTGTACAATGCTATTAAAGAGTGAGGAATTCTAATTAAATGTATCTGCAATTAATGCGAGTAGGTTGCATGTCTGTCTAAGTCTAAAATGTCAGTCAAACGCGGCAAACGTCTGCCCCTATCCCTGATGGTAACCCTAGACAGGGTAACGCAAACAGATGGCAGTGAGGTTAAAACTCGCCCCGCATGTAAAATTAGTTAAATAACTCTCTGGGATCTTCTCCCTGTATGGGAACACGTCTTTGCTTTAAAGCCGAGCGAATTAGAGCAGCTAACTTGCACATTACGCTCGCTTTCCAAATTAATCTCCGCGCTGTGGCTAATTAAGAAAAAACATTGTTAGTGAACTCGTATCTGCATTGTTTGTAGTCACGGAGACTTGGCACAAACCGAGTGTGGTGGAGTAGAAAGGATTGCGGAGTCGCAGAGTTAATTAAAATAAATGCTGGGAGTTGATTGCAGAGATAAGATTAGGTAGTTCGTAGTTCTGATTAAGGCTTTATAAAATAGTATCAGTGCTGTATCAGCATATTATTAATACTCCATGCTGAAAATAGACTTGCCTCTGACGAACGAAGTGGGTCATAATTTCTACTACGTTAGCCCATTTGTTAGTTTGTGGATTCACATCGTCATCATTGGTTTTCTCCAGACATATTTGCAGAATATGGTAAAGATTTTTATTTTTGTTATTTCAATCCGCTTACAAAATATCTTAATTATAATCATACAATTTTCAATAGTTTTGAAACATTACATTTATCTTAAAGTGCGCGTCATTTAATTAAGTTATACGAGTACATCGTTAAAAATAATAGTAGTATGCGTAGACTGGCAGAGCTACGTGAGTCGTAGCACTGGCTACGAAATTCAACATTATGAGATTTTCTACGCTTCATATCATATTTAATTGTATTTTTTATTTGTTTACTACCCAATTTTTCCATTGATTAGTAAATAATACACGTTTGATACAGCGAACCACCATTTGTAGAAAATTTACATTTTTGCGCTGATACACAAATCCAAATCGATACAAATAATACTATTTACTTAAAATTTATTTATACTTCATTTACTATTTGTACAATAAAACGGTTAGTTTATGAATGTTGTAAAGTATTTTGTGCCTTTTGTTATAAAATTAAATACAATTTGTGAAATACTATGCACGATGATATTACTGTAATGTATAAAAAATGAAATTTGGTACTTTTTATGAATAGATATTGGTTGTGCGTTATATAAATTATTTAATAGAATAACTAATTTTTGAATTATCTAATGTTACAAAACTGATATACGACTTTATGATGCTCCCAAGAAATATTTAAATTAAAGTTTCGTTTAAGAAATTCTAGTATTAACAATAAAGAGTACGTTAATTTGTCCAGGCATTAAAAAGGCTCTTTTCATTAGGCAAATTAGTCATAAAACGAAACAAATTAACGCTTGTCAAGTTCGAACGTAAATTAACTTTTACGTAGCTATTTATCTAAGCAACGCAGTTTTTCAAGGAGACTTTATTATCCCACTTAAAGGGTAAAATACCCTCTTCCAGTTACTTTAAATTCAAGGGCGCATTTATCGGTTTCAGAGATCGTAGCCCGGAACGGAGTCGTAGAGACGAGTTTATTTATTTAAAGAGCTCAATAAATTGGTTCTTAGACTTTCTTAGTACCTATTTATAAAGAAGACCAAATGGTACTACGAGCTAAAGACCAAAAATCCTTTGTATCTGTTGTAAGACGTCTACTGCTGCACACAAGCCTTTCTTTTTAATAAAAGCGTTTGTAAACAGCTCGTGTTTGTCAATTACCGATCAGCGGGGCAATTCTGTCAACCGATCTCGTTACTAAGGTGACACGTTCTTGAACCTGTCTCGTTTTTCTGACAGTTTTGAGCTGTCGGAACTGTCAGAAAAACGAGAGAGGTTCAAGAACGTATCACTTCAGTAAATAGATCGGCTATCAGAATTGCCCCCCCAGTTTGTTTTACGTACCTACATTGTAAAAGTTATAATCTTATTGTACCAGTCATCGATATGAGATGTAAGGATAGTTTTTTTCTATCCATGATACAGGTTAATATAAGCAAATTATAGCAGTAATAAGTAAACAGAACTAATTATGTTTTAATAATAAATTCAACTGTACCTTTTGATAGTCCACCTCTTAACATAAGCTGACCCAAGTAGGAAATTCTTCTTGTTCTCTTCTTTTCAGGCATAGGACGTCCACTGCTGGACACAGGCCTCCCCTGACGATCTCCAATAAAACCGGTTGGTAGCGGCTTGCATCCAGCGCTATCCTACGGTCTTGATGAGGTCATCCGTCAACCTTGTGGGTGGACGTCCTACGCTGCGTTTGCCGGTACTTGGTCTCCACTCAAGAACTTTACGACCCCATCGGTCATATAAGTACTCCGTGCTATGTGCCATTGCCATTTCAACTTGCCAATCTGCTGGGCTATGTCGGTAACTTTGTTTCGTCTACGGATCTCCTCATTCCTGATTCGATCTCGGAATTAAATCTATGAAATTAGTTCTAATCAAACACTAGTTTTAGAACTAACACTACATAAAATAGTGAGAGCAGAACCTTGTTTGTCCCACCGCAAAATGTTTGAACTGTTGTTGAAAACTTTCAGCCGATCGGGATCAACTCAAATCCTTTCTTGTGCTCTACACTTTCAAGAGGCCATATGTCTTTAAAACGCTGAATAATGGACTTGTTCGATAGTGGCGATGGAATTCGATAAACTTCTGTTGGCCTCATTCGGGAACTTAAAGTTGTTTGTCTAGTTCCCGACTTTCTAAAGTTGCGGAAAGAGTGGCTGAATCGAATGGAAATTTTATTTGAATTTGATAAATAAATAGTGCAGTTGCTTTATATGTCGTAGATTAGTTTCTGTTTATTTTGCTGTTTCTTTTTATAGAATCGTGCTACGGTAAATTATATGTTCGGGTCATGTTTAGTATCAATTAGGTAGCGCAAAATAAATCCCGAAACTTAACTTGATCAATACACAATTTTGACCTTCATAAAATTGTGATAAAGTGGCATACTAAGTAGGTAAGTTCCTATAGGCCGGGTTGCTAGCCCTGGTAATTTTAAAGAGGCTGATCATGTGTCATGTTGCATGACGTTTGTTTGAATTGAAAACCGTTTTCTTATATTATCGGTACTAAAACTACCAAATTGTTTTTTTTTTTTTTTTTTTTTTTTTTTTTTTTTTTTTTTTTTTTTATGTTCGTCATGTCTTCCTCTGACAATAAATAGGTCAGAGTCGTTGTGTAAAAACATGATAATTTATTTAAAAAAAGAAAACATTAACAAGTATTGTACGTATGTTACTTATTAGTGAATGAGGCAATGTGTAATAGCAACGAGAGAAATGTATTACCCGGAAGTCAGTTATCATACATTTCCATGATGTTAGTAAAATTATGACACCATATAGAGATACGTACCTCCAGAAAGGTTGGTAGGTTAATTTTTATGACACAGGAACGTAATTTATATGCAAATGTTACTGGAATGTCTTTATGACTATACGTTTATTACAAAGGTGCGGCCCGGATTTAGATACGTGGCTAAACGGGCAACATTACCCTTACATTAAAAATATGTGTACTCGGTGACAAATTAGTATACATATCTGATAAAGTAAAAGTAGTATTTCCATTTCATTTTATTTATTTCTCAACATAGATACAATTATGTATATACTTGTGAATGTCCAACAAAATACATTAAATATTGCAATTGAAATTAAAACTTATAATTATAAAATTACATTGAAATAGGAATTAAAAAATGTGAGAATATAGGTACAAAAACAAATGTCCAATTACAATTGAATTTAGAAATAAATGTCAAAATACAATTAAAATCTTAACCCTTTCAGACCTGAGGTGCACAATTGAGGACATAAGTTTAATAAAATTAAAAATACTAGGAAACGTATCTTTTCTCAATTGTAAACGATTGTAATCGTTTAAGAATATATTAATTGAACGAAATCCGAAATCCTAGCGCCATGTTTTTCCTGTTGTTACTACCTTTTTCACGGTTTTCTTCCAGTGGTCAGCGAAGTTTGATAGTGTGTTAGTAAGCCGATTTTGTTTAAGCTAAATAATAGGTTTTTGTAAAATTCTGGACCTAGAATAAATATCTAACACTATGTTATACTAACGAGATCATATGGTGTGTGTCAATTTACATTTATTTCAATTGTTTTACGATTTATCTTGATTTTCAGTTTTGTCCTCAAACGTGGACATTAGGCGTAAATGATATTTTTTCAGACTACAAAATATCAAAACCGTTGCAAAAGCAATTCATTAATTCTACGGAATACCTGCAAAGTTGTGTAATTTTTACTATTTTTTGAGTTTCTTTTCACTAACTTTTATTTTTTGTATTCGTTTTTAAAAAAGTTCACAACCGACAGGGGTTCAAGCTATGAAAAATGAAAAACTCTTGGACTTGGATTGTCGTCTGACAATGAAGACGATAATGATACTCCTCAGCAACAAAGATCTCTCCAAATAGGTGCTGACGTAAAAAACCTAAATCAGAGGGAAGTCTACCCACTTGAGTATGAAAACGATGATGTTGCTGCTTTGCGTAAGTCATCTGGTTCTGAAGCACGTCAGCTTCTTTCTGACAGCACCAATCTTGAAGCTGTTCTCAGATATGAGGATACCGATTATAATATGATACAATTTTTGTCTTCAGCTATGATCGAATGCCTTTCTCCAGAATTGAACTCAAATTCTGTGAAAAATAATTGGGTATGCTGCCACCGTTGTTCTGGAGCTAGCAAAACGAATGGCTGTTATATTTTGATAAATATTTCTCGTCATACCGTTTACTACAAATAATTTTCAAAAAGAAAAGAAGCTAAGGCATATTGTACAGCTCATGTCGATCGATTTAGTAAGCCCCCCATTGTTACAAGACAAACAAGTCAGTAAAAAACTTAGAAGATTTGCTGAAGAATTTAGTAGTTTAGATGGTCATGTTATATCAGTCAGTTGATTGGATAATAAAGCCATATATATGATATAGCATCAAATTTTATGGGGGGTAGGCCATAAGGATATGATCAAGAGGTGGTCTAAAAAGGCCGAACGGTTTGTAGATGTTGAAATACCTCAAATAGTGAAGCAGTAGCTATGGGGGGAGCAAATTTACTTGGCCAACTGGTGAAGTGCTTCGGATCATTCATAAAATTAAAGAAATGGCCTCATCAAATGATATTTCATTCATCAGATCTAGGAGTTGTTCAGGCTTTTGAAGAATACCAATACGAGGGTGATCTTCTTCAAGTGTCAAAACCCAAACGACAAACACTGCTTCATTTTCGCCGAAGAGTCGGAATGAACTTAGAGCTTGGTAGCAAAATAATACCATTTAAAAGGGGTCGTCAGTCCATCAGCAGTCCAATGCCGGAAACAATTCCAAGAAGACCTGGAGAAGTCCGACCTGGAATAGAAATAGCTCGCGATGATGTTGTCCATTATCCTGCACATGACGATGGACTTAGAACACGCTGCAAGTTTGTAGGTTGCAAGGGAAAATCGTGTATAAAATGCATCAAGTGCAAAGTTAATTTATGTCTTACTAAAGACAAAAATTGTTTCCTGTCCTTCCATACCAAAATAATAAAGATATTTCCTATATTTCAGCCTTTTTCTTGAACATCTTTTATAATCTTTCATTTACTTATAGTATCATATTGCCCGGATGTCCTCATTTGTGCACATAAAGAAAAACAAGATTTTCTCGCTAATTAAGCATCAAAGATTTTTTATATTATTTTTTTTACGTACAGCAAGTGCTATTTTACCATAAAAAAATTTACCACATTAATATTATAAAAAATAATAATTCAGGTTTGAAAGGGTTAAATTAAAAAAAATGTCATAAGAAAATATAAAACAAAAGTACATTAAACATTACAAAAGTATTAAACATTGATTCCATAATAATAATTATTAACGTCAAGATGAGATCAGATCAGATGTGGAACGTTTTACCTAAGTTTTTTTTTTCTGGTGAACTACATCTGTGTCTCCAAATCTAAAGTAAACTAAACAGGTATCTTCTAGATAAGTATGTTACATCTTGAAGCACCAGCTTTATATCAGGCAAGAGGAAAAGATATAAATATAAATGCTACTTACTAACTGGCTTAAATTATCATAGCTAACGCCATAATAACGTAACGTTTCGTACCCAAAGGGAAAAACGGGACCCTAAAAACAAAATAAAATAAATATTTAAGGGGGTCCCATGCAACAAACCTGAATTTTTAGATGTTTATCGCTCTACATTAATAATGGTACCAGGTAGATGCTTGAAATTTTCACAGAATATTTAGTTTTATATTCCCTTCAATATAATATAAATAATAATAAACAATAAAATTGAAATAAAAGAAATATTTTAGGGGGGCTCCCATACAGTACGGAACCCTCCGTGCGCGAATCCGACTCGTACTTGGCCGATTATTATCTTACCGGGCACTAACAAAAATGAAATAATCATGTAAGGAGGTACCTAAATAGTGTAATGTTGCAAACGGGGAAGCCGTTTGCAGCACCACAAGATTAGAGAACCTACCCGTAGAGTCCTGCCTAGTGAATAGGATCCCTAACGGTTCGGAGAAAAGAGATTAATATAGAATAAACTAACCATAGTATTTACACATTTATTTACACTATCACACACTGCACTTATCGTCTATTAAGTCTTCATAAAGCGGAGAGAGAGAGTTAAGAATTTTGAAAAAGAGTCCGTGGAATGTTAGCCAAAAAAAAAGGGAGAGGGTAGCACTCGTAGAACCACGCTGGAGGCTGGCCGAGGATTTTCTGTAGACTGAGCTGGACCCGCCGATAGTGTGGCGCCAGCAGGGTAGCGCTAGGTGAGCGCTAGCGTGAAGACACCTGCGGTGCTGAACTGTCACTTGAGGTGGAGGCCCAAACCGGCCGACAGGCGCCGGCCCAAACCGGCCGAAAGGGTTCGACGACAGCGCCAGCCCAGTGCTCCAGGGTAAGGGGTCAGTGGCCCCAAAACAAGAGATCCTCCTGTAAGCAAAGTCAAAGGGACCGGAGCCTCTCACCCTGACTGTTACCCGACGCTCATGCCGTTTACACTACGGGACTCGTCCACGCAATCTAAAATCACACAGTCTCTACATACTTTCAATAAAAGATTTAAAAGACATGCACTCTGATGTCTACAAGATGACTTCGCACTCAAGACTGCCCAATTTTACCAACAAGGATCGCTAATCCTGTCAAAAAAATAATTTGAAAAATTTCATAACTAGAATTGTTAGTTGGCAGTGTAATCGTTGAAAGAGTCTGAATGTAGAGAAGCTAACAGAAAGGTTAGTTTCTCTACAATAGTTGTGGTGTAATTATTGTTATATACTTTAGAGAACGTGCCTTTATTAACAACCACTAAACACAAGACTAACAAGATATATATTTAGATCTTCAAAGGTCTGTGGATGATCCAATGCTTTTTGTAGTAGTAGTGTTTTGTTGTAGTTAATAAAGGCACTTTTGCCCAATGAAAAAAAAGACTAACGTAATGTAAAACTACATAACAAGCAATTGGATCATCCACAGATCCTTTAGAGAACTATACATTGTCTAGATATACTTAAGTTAGGTTTTAAGACAATGTTATTACCTAACTTTATCATTGTGAATTGTTAAATATATTAAAAAAAAAACATTTTCCGAAAATGGATAAACCTTGGGGATCATCCCTTTGACCCATACACGATAAGCATCGATGACTAATACAATAACAATAAACAAAATTATGTCTGCATAATTTAGCCACGAAAATTAACTTTAATTATTCCATAAATTCAAACAATCGCCCTTCACATTATTAACATTCAAGACGTAACTACAGCTCCGAATAAAAGGGTCCGGAATATATTTTAAGGTCAGAGTCAATTTTGCAGAAACTTGCAAGTTTAATTCTTAGCAATTAAGAGTCAATTTTGCCTGTACTTCCGACTCGGCAGTCACAATTAATTTAGTATGAGGAAATCTTCATTCCACGACAATGTAACAGCGTTTACTTTTCTTGCAGCCGTGACTTTCGTTTTATAATTCAAAGGCACGACTAAATGCCGGGACGAAACTCGTTACAGCGTTCAATAAAATACATTTTATTTATTAACTTTGCCATTTCGAAACGCTCTTGCCGACTTTGTTAGACGCTTTTGATATTGATAAACGAAATAATTGAACACTTTCTGTTTCTGAGTTTGATTTTGAGTGAATTTTGGAACCTAAATTGAATTTACTAAATTGAAACTTAGGTCTCACGAATTGAATGTTGTAAGGCTTGACACGTAGCGATATATAGGAAGTGGTGATACCACATTGTGATATAGTTAAATGTGAAATATATGTATAGAACTTAAGGGAAATGGTCAATATTTAATTAAAGCAAATTTCACGATGATTTTAGGAATACTTTGTGAAATACACACATGTCCTCTTGAGACCCCCGATATCACTGGTTGGATATCGCGCCGCTGACAGAAAATAATCTACCTTTTCATGAGATTAGAATTTGTTGTAGAACTTAATTGTATACCTACGTACTTTCATTGCAAAGATCAGACATACATTTTTTTCCATTTTTGAGATTTTTGAGTTACTCAAAAATGCTTTTATTGCTCGCCCCTCGACAACATCCGATAAAAAGTTGCCCATTTGACCAAGTAGCTTTTTCACTGGATAAATAAGAGGCATCACCCGCGGGAGTGATTCATCACACGACCGGACTTTAAGAAGTAGCTTCCATTTAAGCCCCAGACTGAAGACCTTCAAAAACAACCATAGCTCAAAGAATATAGAGGCTAGTTTCACTTGAATAAATTTTTCAAGATATACCGTAGAACACTCAGTTCGTCCAAGAGTAATGTGCTTGTGAGAAGCAATGATTTTATTCCAAAGCGGGAAGATGTATGGACCGATTAGGCAATTGGACTACGTGTATCTAACCTTGAAGGAACTACGCGATAGTATGTATGATTTATTTTTGACACTCGGAAAAGTTATTGCCTATTGACCTTTGTAGAGGTATCCGGGGAATAAAAAGGTCTTACTTACACGGCTTTGCACCTAAGCAAATAACTGTTTCTAGGCCTTTTTCGAGTGGAAAACTGTTCGTAATATTGTCTGTAGTACGAGTAGTACGGACACTTATGATGTGTCGGACAAGTCTTCAAATAAAAGATGCCTATGTTAAGAATTCGTAAATGTTTTTCTATGTGCTGGTATTATTCATAATAAGTGTTTTCTTGAATACTATTTGCGCCTAAAATGTTATTCGTCTACTGGAAAAAATGGTCTCAGAGAATTTAAGCCGCCTCTCTCCTACCTACTACCGTAAGGCACTGGATCCCACAACACAAGATTCCTCCTAGTGTGGGGTCTAGGATTTACGGAAAGTACTAATGTGTGAAAGAAACTACTCTACAATTATTTATTCGTTATATATTATACCTACTTTTATCGTTTTTGTATTATGGCTACTTTTAGTTTCACTCACTCATAGCTAGAAGTCCACATTTTGTACACAGATTTCTTTAGGTTTTAGTCAAGAAATGATTTTTTTAATAATGTAATTACTTATGTTAGACTGTTAGTTAATACATAAGTAACTTAATATAAATACTTTTACATTAAATATAAACAACATATGATTCAGAATATGGTGATCTTTTTGTTATTTTAATTTAAACCATCTGTAAAATTAATCCCAATAAATAAATCATGAATTTGAGTATAGTATATTGAGGCTATTATAGTATTATTTTAAAACGAACACAATCCAGTTCAAAATCAAACATCATCAAAATAATCGAGATTAATTAACTAAAACACGCGAACACAAATTATCCAATTCGTTAAAATGAATATCGAGGCAAAGCTAAATTTACAGGTTTACCAGACTGCATGCTGTTAATTGAACAAATAGCTGATCAAATGGTTTTGTATTAATTAAGTAGGTAGTTATGTACTTGCAGCGTACACAACCGCCTCTAGTACTCTAGGTAATATGTTCCCACGTAATTTAATACTATAGATAAGCGGTCGGTTCCCAGTAACAAAACCGAGCAGTGGTCTTATCAGTAGAGCTGACTCTGACGTCTGCGAATAAGACCACCTAGATGCCTAAGTTAGCTTGTAAGATATCTCAATGTATTTTGATTCATTAATTATAGTGCCTTTGCATCGGCAACACGTTTGTTTAATTTCTAGTTTTTAAAAACATCCTCACGCGCTCCAGGAAGTTAACTGGCGCAGCCGGTAGGATAGTCGGCTGCTGTCAGCGCGAAAAGTTCGCTCTTAAATTCGGTGAATTTCCCCCGCGCTGTGCAGCATTAAGTAAACGGTGTAAATACTGAATTCAGTGATATCCGTTCCGGCTATCCTCACGAACCAAAAAAATAAGTTTTCTACGGGCGCAGAAGATGCAGGTCGGTTGGTGAGTAAGCCTTTTTCGCCATCCTTGACCTTCCACCCCATCTTCCTCGAATTTTGTAAATTTAGACCTTGGTTATCGGTCAGATTTGCTTGTGTTAATTGTAATTTTGGAAAATTTGGTCTTAAATTGATTAAATTGTGTTAATTAAGAATATTTAATATTAAGTAATAGGATTGGTATTAACTCTACCCAGACTTTAATTTAGGAGTGAATAATTTTAGTATAGTTGTGTTAAATTAAAATTAATTAAAATGGCGCAAGAACATAGAGTTGGCGCTCTTGCGCAAACGGAAATTCCAAAGGAAATGCTAGGGTTAATTCCTGTCTTCAATGGGGAAACTAAATTACTAAATTTGTTCATGAGAAAGTGTGAATATGTCCTCCGACAACTACAGGGCACGCCCACACGAAACGAATTTCTTATGCAATGCATCACGAGCAAGTTAACCGGGAAGGCCGCCGCCGTTATTAGTGAGCGAAGCGACTTCACTACTTACAACGAGTTAAAAGAGGTCCTAGTGCAACATTTTGGTGACCCTCGGAGTGAGGAGTGCGTTGCTATAGAGTTAGAAACCCTAAAAATGAAAAATCACGAATCATATTTAGACTTCTGCAGCAGAATACAAGATGTTAAGGCCATTCTAATATCAAAAGTTTTTCAGTCAAATTCAGAAGAAATGAGAGTCGCGAAGAAGATCATCTATGATCATACCGCCCTAAACGTCTTCCTTTATAATTTGCCCGAGCAAATGGTTCGGTTGGTTAGGTTGAAAAACCCAACCTCACTGGAAGACGCTCTAAAAATTGTACTGGAAGAAGTAAACTTCCAGGAACAATATAACATGAAGTCAAAATTGCTTAGATCCCAGTTTTCGATGCCTAGTAGCCAGAATACTATGAGACCCGCGATTCCCGCGCCTCAATTCCAGTTCGGCATACCTGGGAACCAAAATTTAAATCGACCACCGGTTCCAAGGTTCGGACAGCCTCAATTTGGCTACCGCCCGCAGCTAGGCTCCGCGCCCCAATTTGGCTACCGCCCTCAGCTAGGCTCCGCGCCTCAGTTCGGTTATCGCCCGCAATTAGGCCAACAATCAACACCGCAGCAAGGGTTCAGACCCCAGTTAGGGACGACCCCTC
Organism: Hypomecis atomaria; assembly: GCA_964007245.1. Classification (NCBI taxonomy): domain Eukaryota; kingdom Metazoa; phylum Arthropoda; class Insecta; order Lepidoptera; family Geometridae; genus Hypomecis; species Hypomecis atomaria. The sequence continues at coordinate 16,652,326 of OZ023283.1, forward strand.
AGCTAGGTTATAGGCCACCCCAATTCGGGTACAAACCGCCCCAATTCGGGTACAAGCCACCCCAATTCGGATATAAGCCACCTCAATTTGGCTACAAGCCACCCTATCAACCACCTCAACAAATTAACCCGCCGCACTTGCAATCTGGCGACGTATCCATGAGGACCGCCCGTCCCACTGGATTCAAGCTCAACGAGATAACCGGTCACGACGACGAACAAAATTATTACCATGACGATGCTTATCCCTACGACCACGAAAACGACATGTACGGACAATATGAATGTGACCCTACAAACGCCTTTGAATACGACGTATACAACAACGACTTGACATACGAGACCCCACTGACAGATTCAGCTCAGGAACAGCTGGCTGAAAATTTTACAGCACAGGCCTCCATAGAGGACAAGAAGTGATAGAGCTAAACTGTGACCCCACACTAAAACTACCCCACATTTACATCCCTGAAATAGACGCGAAATTAATGATAGATACGGGTAGTACTAGATCATTTTTGAAACCCCAGAAAGCATACGAATTCTTCTACGAAAGCGTTAGGAACGAACCTTTCGAGGTAGTTAGTACGCACGCATCTAGCAGGCATAGCGAAGTAGTTGAAATTCCGCTTCTGCCCACATTCCGAACAGACGACAGCCACAAGTTTTACTTGTATAACGTTGACTCAAGATATGACGGACTGATAGGAAATGACTTACTAAGACAACTTGGTGCCATAATAGACTTAAAGCATTCCGTGCTTAGAACAAAAACGACCCATATTCCAATTATCAATACAAATTTGGACTATGAAATAGAGTTGCAACCCCGGTCGGAACAACGTGTCAGAATACCAATAGACCAACACTCCGGTGAGGCTATATTAGACTACCGAAATTTTGGTCCTGGTGTACGAATGCCCAGTGCCCTAGTAAACTGCATTAACGGATACGCAACCACCGTAATACAAAACACATCAGAGGAAATAGTGACTCTTACAGTAAAACGACCCTTACAAGTGACGAAATATGAGACCACCAAATGCGACCTCAATGCGACTAATGTGACTACTACAGACCCGCAAACAGACAGAATACTGACTGAAAATTTAGACAAGTTAAAACTAGAACACACTAACCCCGAAGAACATGAGAAAATTTATAGGCTTTGCAATGAGTACAAAGACATCTTTCATTGCGACGAATTGCCCCTGACCTTTTCCAACGCAGTAAAACATAAGATTAGGACAAAGAATGAAGACCCAATTTATGTAAAACCCTACAGGCAGGCACCCGCTCAAGCTCAAGAAATAAATCATCAAGTAAATAAAATGCTACAGGACAACATAGTCCAGGAGTCACACTCCCCCTGGAACGCCCCAGTGCATTTAGTGCCGAAAAAGAGGGACGCGTCCGGGGAACAAAAATGGCGACTAGTAATCGACTTTAGGCGCCTAAATGAGATAACAATAGACGACAAATATCCATTACCGAACATCAGCGATCTTTTTGACAAATTGGGTAAAAGCACGTACTTTAGTACGATAGATTTAGCTAGTGGATTCCACCAGGTCGAGGTAGAAGAGCGAGATAGACAGAAAACAGCTTTCAGTACGCAAAACGGCCATTTTGAGTTTTTAAGAATGCCGTTCGGGCTGAAAACAGCCCCCGCGACCTTCCAGCGTACAATGGACCATATCCTTCGAGGACTGCAAGGACTACACTGTATGGTGTACCTTGATGACGTAATCATCTTTTCGTCTAGCCTAGAAGAGCATATCCAAAAACTAAGACTAGTTTTTGACCGACTTAGGGAAACCAATTTAAAGGTACAGTTAGGGAAGTCTGAATTTCTGCGCAGGGAAGTGCTATACCTGGGACACATCATCACCAAGGATGGCCTAAAACCAAACGACGACAAAATTAAAGCTGTAATGAACTTTCCAATCCCACGGACTACGACGGAAATCAAAAGTTTCCTCGGACTTGTAGGTTACTACAGACGCTTCATCCCCAACTTTGCGAAAATTACCCAACCACTGACTTCGTGCTTAAAAAAACGCAACAAGGTTATAGTAGACCAAAATTACATCGACGCGTTTAATAAATGCAAAGAACTCTTGACACATGCACCCCTCTTACAGTACCCCGACTATGACAAACCTTTCATCTTAACAACAGATGCTTCGAACGTAGCCCTGGGGGCAGTTCTCTCCCAAGGACAAGTAGGCAGTGATAAACCTGTCGCGTACGCGAGCCGTACCTTAAGCGACACAGAATCTCGTTACAGCACCATAGAGCGAGAGTTGCTCGCTATTATCTGGGCAACAAAACATTTTCGCCCCTACCTGTATGGACGGAAATTCTTCATCTATACAGACCATCGACCCTTAGCTTGGTTAAACTCCCTGAAAGACCCCAATAGTAAATTGACACGATGGAGGTTACGCCTCCAGGACTTTGACTTTGAAATAATTTACAAAAAGGGAAAACAAAACACTAACGCTGACGCCCTAAGCAGAGTTAGAGTTAACGCCTTGACCGACGATGACTCAATGGTAGTGAACATAGGTGACCAAGAACCTAAACCACAGACGAGTAGGCAGACACGACAAAATCCGACAACCGTGGAATTATCTGAAGAAAGTGACGCAATTTCCATTGTGACCCTCTCAGACTCTGACGAATCCATCATATCGCTACCCGAGCTAGAGATAGAGAGGCCGGTTATTCCGTCCCCATCAGCAAGTAGTAGGACGCTCACAGTGCACTCTGCTGAAGATATGGACTCCACCGGGATACCAATCCTTCACGAGGCCATTGATACCAAACCCAATCAAATCCTGGTATACTCATGGCTAAAAAACGAACTTCATGTCAAAGACATTTCCATAGGGAAACACAAAATTTTGGAAGTTTTCTTGCCCATTAACAACCCCGAATTAATCAAAAACTTTCTGAAGGAATACGCTAAACCAAAAGCAAAACTCTTCATCTATTTCGAGAACGCAGAACACCGCAAACAATTTAGTACAACCGTTATAGAAATCTTTAGAAAAGGGACAATAAATCTAGTCGAGTGTACAGAGCGAGTAGTTTACGTAGACGACGAGAATGAACAGAAGGCAATAATAATAAAATATCATGAAGGAAAGACCTGTCACCGTGGTATTAAAGAAACGTTAGTTAGGCTTCGTAGGACTTACTACTGGGACAAAATGCAGGAAACAGTTTCAGCCGTGATAAATAATTGTGACGCATGTAGAAAGACCAAATATGATCGAAAACCGATACAACCTGTATTGCAGCTTACTCAGACCCAAGATGCACCCTTTCAGGAAATTTTCATCGACCTTTTCAGCATCGAAGGAAAGTATTACCTCACCCTCGTAGATGCATTCAGTAAGCTAGGCCAAGCATTCGAAATCCCAAACAAATCCACACCTGAAGTTGTAAGAGCCCTAATGAAATACTTTTCATTCTACGGGATACCAAAGAAAATCAGTTCAGACCCCGGTACGGAGTTCAACAACGAGCTCATGAAAGAATTCCTCAGCCTACACAAAATACAGAGACACATAGGGACTGTCAACAACCCCAACTCCATGGGACTTGTAGAACGGTTCCACTCGACCTTAATAGAAATTTATAGGTTGGCTAAGTACGAACAGAAATGCACAGACGCCGCGTCTGTCATGACTTATTCCATCATGGCTTACAACCACACCATACATACTGCAACGGGCCTAACGCCCTTCGAAGTTGTCTTTGGGCATACCGACACAGACAACCCGTTTAACTTAGAAGTTGAAAAAACTTATACACAGCAGTTAGTAAAAGACCACAGTAAACGAACAAAACACCTGTACACACACATATCAGAAAAACTTAAGGCGGACAAGGAAAAAGTTAGGTCGAAACGAGGTGGGGAAACCGACGTGGAACTCCCAGAAGTAGTGTTCGTAAAGGACATAAATAAGAGGAAAAGTAAAGAAAAACCCCGTTATAAGAAGGCCAAAGTAATAGGCCCTGTTGAGAAAAACGTTGTCCCTGTCAAGGTAGAAACCGAAAGGAAAAATAGTAAAGCACCCATTAAAAATATAAAACGACCTCCACAGGTGGTGCAGCGCGATGCTAGCAACAGCAGCAGTCGCCCTTCATCTGCAAAATCTTGATGGAAATCCGGGACTTCTGCCAGTAAAGAAAGGCCAAGCTCACATGCAAACCGACAGTTGGACAATTCTAAAAACTATTAAGTTAGACAATATTTGGACCGATCTCAACTTAGTCATTTCAAAATTAGCAGAATTTCAGCAATTAATTTCATCTAATAAAACATTTCCGCACGAATTCATAGGAATGTTTATGCACGCAGAATATATGCGCGACATAACCATAGACAAGTATCACCAACTAATTCCTCAACGATTCAAGCGTGGGATACTTAACCCATTAGGATCCATTATTAAGATTGTAACAGGCAACCTAGACCACGAGGACGCCCTTAAATATGATCGGTTGACCTCAGAATCGAGTCATAACCAAGTTATTTTGTCAAAGAAAATCACGATTGTTACTAAAATGCTAGACAGCCTAGTAAACGCCACAGAGTTAATTCAGCAAAACTCACTAACGATGGATTCCCGTCTAAGAAGGGTTGAAACTACCCTTAAAGAGACTGTAATCCGAGAAAATAATTTAAGTATTTCATCTTACGCGTTAGGACTATATAATCTATTCATAAGTAGTTTTAGGACTATATTCATTAGATTAAGTGAAATCGAAACCGCTCTAGCTCTAAGCAAGAGCTCCATACTACACCAGTCTATAATTAATTCCACCGAACTGCTATACCATTTGAACTTGATAGCAGAATCTAGAAACCTGGTATATGTACCCAATGAATTTAATTTAATTAAAATTGAGGAAACTATTGATGTTAAATCTTTTATCAAAAAGGACCAAATTACCTTTATATTGGAAATCCCTCTGACCGATAATGTTACGTATAACTATTTTAAATTGTACACATTACCCATCCTCCTCAAACCTGAAAACCTAACCGTTGCCATATTTCCTAAATACCCATTCCTATTGGCGAAAGGGCTGAAGTATCAGCCGATCGTAAAGCCGTGCCGCTCACTCGCTGCTGGAGACGAGTTTCTCTGCGACGATGACAACCGCGCCCCATACAGCGGACCCTCATGCGAGGAAAAACTAATGAGGTACGAGGACGTCACTGGCATCTGCAAGCAACACCCCATTCACGTCGAGGACGTGAAGCTGCAGAAAATAGATAAAAACAACTGGATACTATACACCAGATCGGAAACAACCCTCACAGAGACCTGCGGCGAAGAGGCTTCGAAGCAGCAGATATGCGGAACACACGTTGTGACCCTGAACAGACCCTGTGATGTCACTGTCAACGGGACGACCATCCGGTACCACCGTCTTTACACCGAAGCGGACCCAAGGACCCCACTACCCATCATCAACCTTCCGAAATTACGCGCAACCGAGAACCTATCCAGTGCACATGCACTCAACATGCGAGAGATTGCACTGGACGAAGTTAAATACATGGCCTTTGCTTTGAAGAACAGTGAAGTTTTTAGTGAAACCTATAACAGAGAAAATGACTCTACAATTAGTGTCATAGCGTTAGGATTAGTAGTCTTAAGTATAGTTTCGATTATTTCATATGTTTCTTACACTAAAATTATCCCTTTCATACAAAATTATCGGAATCCCTCTCAAATCGAGCGCTCCGATAATTTTTCGCTTAGGGAGGGAGGAGTTATGTACTTGCAGCGTACACAACCGCCTCTAGTACTCTAGGTAATATGTTCCCACGTAATTTAATACTATAGATAAGCGGTCGGTTCCCAGTAACAAAACCGAGCAGTGGTCTTATCAGTAGAGCTGACTCTGACGTCTGCGAATAAGACCACCTAGATGCCTAAGTTAGCTTGTAAGATATCTCAATGTATTTTGATTCATTAATTATAGTGCCTTTGCATCGGCAACACGTTTGTTTAATTTCTAGTTTTTAAAAACATCCTCACGCGCTCCAGGAAGTTAACTAGGTACTGTATTTGAACGCGTGCTACAATTTATTAAGAAAAATAAGTAGATCCACACACGGTAAATAGGTACTTTTAGTACTTCAGCATTAGTAATAGGTAGTTTTAATACCTCATCGTATTAGTGTATCAATAGCAGGTATATGTCCAACAGTCAAAAAAGTTTGACGCTTGTTTTAAGCTAATTGTAGTTAGTATTCAGTATTCAAATATATATTGCACCAAAATTAACATAAAATATTAACATACACAATTGGTATATGAATAACACTAAAGGAAGGACCCTGTTCTGTAGGGCGTCGCAAATATACAAAAGTTAATTCTTACAGTCTACGTATAAATCTAATTTACTACCTAAATTACTTAAAACTAGTTACGAGTACACATATTATGTAATATCTATAATTCTATAATATCTATTTATTTTTTATCGGGCAAGAGTGCCTTTATTAACTACAACAAAATACAATAGGTACTATACGCTAAAACTACCTACACTAATACTACCTATACATAAAAAGCATTGGATAATTGTTGTAGTTAGATAATTAGTAGTGCTATAATAGTCAAGTATGCAAAGTACCTACACATACTTCAGTTACTAAAAAAGATAGGCTAGGTTAGTAATTTTCAATATAAATACCTAGTGTTTTAAGCATTTCTTTGGTCCTTCCTACCTGTTTCCTTGACTCTAGTTTTAGTACCTATACAACTATCCTTACTAATATTATGAATCCAAAAGTGTATTTGTTGGACTTTTATCCTTTCACGCAGCAACAGAGCAATGGATAGACTTGATTTTTGGCATGGATATGGTTTGATTTGGCACCGTTATAACCCAATTTTAGGAATTACTCGTTTTCTATAGTTAGAACTAGACATCACGGTACCAATGCCTTTGGAACAACGCGCTTTCCCTAGCTTTATCCCGAAACGAGTCAGTTAACACAGATCATTTAGGTTCGAAATGAGTCAGCTCAGCTGAGTCAGTCCGAATCGAAGCACCCCGACCCCACGTAGTCTTGTGGCTACTACGAATCAAGAGTGTTTTAAGAGAAGAACGGGAGCCAGAAGCTCAAAGGAGGTTCTGAGTGCAGCAAGGCAGGAGAGACCGAGTCGGGCGCAGAAACACTCAGAGCCTACTGCAGAGTTTCCAGAAGAAGCCACTTGGAGTCTCAAAACACAAATCCCACATGGATATATTGTAGAGAAACTAACCTTTTTGTTAGCTTCTCTACATTCAGACTCTTTCAACGATAACACTGCCAACTAACAATTCTAGTTATGAAATTCAAATTCTTTTTTTTTGACAAGATCAGCGATCCTTGTTTGTAAAATTGGGCAGTCTTGAGTGGAAAGTCATCTTGAAGACACCATTTTTTCTATAAAGATGTAGTAACTGTGTGAATTTGAGATTGCGTGGACGAGTCCCGTAGTGTAAACGGCATGAGCGTCGGGTAACAGTCAGGGTGAGAGGCTCCGGTCCCTTTGACTTTGTTTACAGGAGGATCTCTTGTTTTGGGGCCACTGACCCCTTACCCTGGAGCACTGGGCTGGCGCTGTCGACGAACCCTGTCGGCCGGTTTGGGCCGGCGCCTGTCGGCCGGTTTGGGCCGGCGCCTCCACCTCAGTCGACAGATGTCTCCACGCTAGCGCTCACCTAGCGCTACCTTGCTGGCGCCACACTATCGGCGGGTCCAGCTCAGTCCATAGAAAATCCTCGGCCAGCCTCCAGCGTGGTTCTACGAGTGCTACCCTCTCCCTTTTTGGCTAACATTCCAAGGACTCTTTCAAAATTCTTTCTCTCTCTCTCCGCTTCTTGAAGACTTAATAGACGATAAGTGCAGTGTGTGATAGTGTAAATAAATGTGTAAATACTATGGTTAGTTTATTCTATATTAATCTCCTTTCTCCGAACCGTTAGGAATCCTATCCACTAGGCAGGACTCTTTGGTTAGGTTCTCTGAAGTCTCGTACTTGTGGTGTGGCAACCGGCTCCCCCGCTTGCCACATTACGGGTTCTCTAATCCTCTCTTAACTTGTGGTGCTGCAAACGGCTTCCCCGTTTGCAACATTACAGTTTGGCGCCCAACGTTTTAACTTATCCACCCCTGACTCCTTACATTTTTCTTATTTTACTGTTACTTGTTTTCTTTCTTTCTAAATTCTAAACCGATACTTCCACAAGTATCCACCCATCGCTTACACCTTAGGTATTTTTGAATTCTCTTTTGGTTATCGTACTACAATTCTCCATACATTACTCTATACTTGACTTTACAGTACACAGGCTACATAAATACCGCACCCCTACATACAGTCACTTACTACCTGGTTACCTCTGTAACCTATACCCATTCTTCGCTTGGCGGTGTTAAAACCTAACGGTCACCTTCAAGTTGGGGTTTGGGAGACTCTACGGCGAGCTGGAGGAGAGTATCCTCTCAGTGTACGTCACATACAGTTGGTAAGTTACCTAACTTACAGCTGAACACTCATCATACTTTCGTAGTACATAGTAGTACATATCAACACTTGGCCTCATATATAAATTATATTCTATTACTACCTGGTATTATGTGTATATTATTCCGCGAGTCTCTCTCTGCTCTCATACGTCTTCAGTCATTAATTGTTGAAAAATTGTCTTCTTTGGTCTTTGTCTTGGAGGACCCTAACGGTTCGAGAGGTAGATGGCATGTTAAAGATATAAAATGCTAACTTGTATAATATATTATAATGATTTTTATTTTATTTAACTAGTGCTGTTCTATGTTTTTGTTTTCTTAAGAAGGTTGTAATAGTTTTCGTTTTGTTTGGTGTATACTGAGTACTAATAATGTTATGATTTTGTATTCGTGTAATTCTTTTTACGTACAAAAGTACTACCTGTTAATGCTTCACAAAGAATCTAAACCCTTTGGCTTATTTTTTATAATACCCTTGATTTATCTTTATTAATAATAAAAGGCTTGCACAATGGTTAAGATACCAATAAAGCCTATATTGTGCTTTTATCTTTTGATATTTCAAATTGCACACGTTGCAATTTAAATATTAACTTTAACATTTGAATAGAAAATTACTTTTTCTCTTCATATCTCTGAAAAGTATTAAGGCTTACTTAGGCCACTTGTAAATATTATTAACTTGTAAATATTATTCATCTTAACTTTTATCGGGTTTTCGAAAAGGTGCGGGTTACGACACCTAACTCTAAAAAAAAAGCCTTCGTTATAATTGAATGATAATTCCTTGTGGAGTATGGTCATCATGGATTGTGAACCATAACCCCAACTTATGATTGAGTGTGCGTGCGAGGGAGTATGGAAGATGTGTGTGAATCTGTCTAGATGGTCAAGGTCTTGTTCTCAACCTGCAAAATTTTCAATGAGTGAAAATTTTTCTGGAGTTTTGGGGGAAATGTAGAGAAACTAACCTTTTTGTTAGCTTCTCTACATTCAGACTCTTTCAACGATAACACTGCCAACTAACAATTCTAGTTATGAAATTCAAATTCTTTTTTTTTGACAAGATCAGCGATCCTTGTTTGTAAAATTGGGCAGTCTTGAGTGGAAAGTCATCTTGAAGACACCATTTTTTCTATAAAGATGTAGTGACTGTGTGAATTTGAGATTGCGTGGACGAGTCCCGTAGTGTAAACGGCATGAGCGTCGGGTAACAGTCAGGGTGAGAGGCTCCGGTCCCTTTGACTTTGTTTACAGGAGGATCTCTTGTTTTGGGGCCACTGACCCCTTACCCTGGAGCACTGGGCTGGCGCTGTCGACGAACCCTGTCGGCCGGTTTGGGCCGGCGCCTGTCGGCCGGTTTGGGCCGGCGCCTGTCGGCCGGTTTGGGCCGGCGCCTCCACCTCAGTCGACAGATGTCTCCACGCTAGCGCTCGCCTAGCGCTACCTTGCTGGCGCCACACTATCGGCGGGTCCAGCTCAGTCCATAGAAAATCCTCGGCCAGCCTCCAGCGTGGGTCTACGAGTGCTACCCTCTCCCTTTTTGGCTAACATTCCAAGGACTCTTTCAAAATTCTCTCTCTCTCTCTCCGCTTCTTGAAGACTTAATAGACGATAAGTGCAGTGTGTGATAGTGTAAATAAATGTGTAAATACTATGGTTAGTTTATTCTATATTAATCTCCTTTCTCCGAACCGTTAGGAATCCTATCCACTAGGCAGGACTCTTTGGTTAGGTTCTCTGAAGTCTCGTACTTGTGGTGTGGCAACCGGCTCCCCCGCTTGCCACATTACGGGTTCTCTAATCCTCTCTTAACTTGTGGTGCTGCAAACGGCTTCCCCGTTTGCAACATTACAATACCGGTAACAGATATATATAGTTCAAAGGTTGGAAAGTGACATAGTCTGGCAGCGCATGTAAGTCTAGCACTAAGGGTAGTGGGGATGGCTGCGCTTGGTGACCGCTGTACTAAACTCATGCGCAGTCATCCCCTCCACACTTCGCTCAGCGCTACACTTATATAGGTATGCCGCGACCTGTACCGTGAAGCTGTGGGAAAAAGCTAGTCTACACATAAACTAGAGGTCGCACAAATGATCAACCGAGCGCGGGAACTACAAGAAAACGAGGGCGTCTAATGAAACGCGATTGTTTCTGCCGCACCTGTGCCGTCGCCGCCTTTACCTGGAAACTACTCGCTGGAATGGAAGGCGGAACATTTCTTATTTTTCGTTTGCCATTTGCTCTGTTGCAGACGGTTAGCTTTTATTTGGGGAAGCCTTTTCCCTTTTCGTGTGCTTAGTTTAGGTGGTCACAAAACTAACATAGGCTAAAATAAGCCTTTCTTCATTTAGCAAGTCTTTGTTTAAGTAAAGTTTGTTCAAGTACCTAAACATAAACATAAACATATTTTATTTCTAAATAACACATGTGCAGAACATTGTTATAATAATACTTGGTTTTAACAAAACAGGTAAATTTTAATGTATTTCAATGTAATTTTATGCACCCAGGATTTTGCACTAGGCTAGCCTGTGTCGCGAAATCCAGTGTCTTTCGTTTTTGTAAATTTAGGTATGTACTTTGGATAGACATGATTCTAATATAGATATACAGTAGTCATATAATACTTACATGTATCAAAAGATGTTGTTGTTCAAGAATTTACAAAAGTATGTCACACTTTTTTTCCTTTTATGGGCAAAAGTGCCTTTATTAACTACAACAAAATACAATACTACTTTATATGCTAAAATTACATTTACTACTACTACATAAAAAAACAATGTTACTTGCAGATTTTATACGAAAATTGAGAACTTGGCTAATTATATTTTTTATTAGGTTTGTACGAGTTTTTCTAAATAAAAATTACATTTAAAAAATGTTTGAAAAACTCATAATACAAGGTTAACCAGAACTGGTGTACTATAAGGCGAAAGTAGGTGATTTAGACCATCAACTTGAACAATTTTTGCTATGGGGTCAATGGTGTGAGTTAAATTCGAAAAAAAGTCAGCTGTTTCATAAATTTTGTCGATTCCGAGTTGCAATGTTGTATGGAAACGCTGATTTTTTTTCACAAAATTTGGGTTGGCCAGCGTTTAATAGTGAAAGTTATTCATAATGATGGTCTTAATCAACCCCATTCGGCTTAGTACAGTGTAAGCAGATAACCCTTTATAAAGAAAAATCTACATTAAACTGAAACGTAAAATGTTATCTCATTTATTTTAACAACTAAACCATTTTTCCAATAAATACATATAAATAAGTGGATAATAGATAAATTAATTTATAAGTTGTAATTAAGTTCTTACATGACACCATATTAACTTAAGGTACTAATTAGTTGATATTAAAATCTGTCTAATTAAACCTGCGCACGTGGGTAGCCCTAGCCTTCATTAGTGGTTTTAATCGTCGCTGGTTCGAAAGTTCTCGAACAAATTTAATGAGACCCGACACGTGGTGCCACCTATTAGTGGGATACGTGAGATCTTATTATAGGTCGAATCCTAAGAACAATAACTAAAGCTATAGAAGCCTTGCTAAAATAAAAACAGTGTTACAGCGGTCTTATTCATATCTGGTTATACAGCGAATGCGAAAGTGAGTAAAACAAGTTGAAAACTGTCAATGGTTGTAAAAAACTGTCACTGGTTCAAATTCGTCACAGAATCAATAATAATACTTACTACAATAGTAGTTCAGGGACTCATTCATCGAAACATCCCAGAGGATTTCGATCACGTGGACGATATGCCCCCTTCCGAGTCAACCTACCTATTTGTTTGTCGTGATGTGTTATCGTGCTATTTACTATTAAGTACGGTTTTTTTATTTCTTGGTGTCTGCTAACACAAGGAGAGTTATTGAACATTAGCAAATTCGTTATATCAGCACATCAGAGGTGCGATAAGAGGAGATCTGCGCAGCTTGTAGTTAACCTTACAGACACCAACAATATTGATTTATCGTTTAAATTTATAAGTATTCTACAAAAAAAAGGCAAAACCGCCTTCTATCGTATACAAAATTCGAATATTTCACTCGAATTGGTTACATTATTGTGGATTTTTCAAAAACGGCTCAGCCGATTGTTTTAAAATTTAAATGGGACTACCTCGTGAGTATACCCTTTAGAACTATAAAATAATTTTTCGATTCAGTTCACAATTGGCGAAATTATTGATGAACATACACAAAAAATACATACAGACGAACATAGAATCTCCTTCTTTTTGGAAGTCGGTTAAAAGGAAGCTGTAGTCTTGCTTAGCGTCTGATGGACGCAACGCGTGACCAAAATGATGGTGTTAATTTGGCTCAATGGATATGCATTGTCATTCAGCGTGGACAAGCCAGCATGCCAGCATACAGCATGCTGGACACGCCAACTGGCAGTGGGCTTACACGTTTGGGTTATTTTTAGACCTTCAAGGGTCTGTGAATGATCTAATTGTTTATTACATACCAAGTACTTAGTATAGTAAGTAAATAGTACCTATTGTATTTTGCTGTAGATAATAAAGACAATTATTGCAAGTCATTGTATCTGCCTAAGTATATAATACATTATATTATGTGTTTCTAATCATTCGTGGACATATTAATACAATTACAAAGCATCAATAAAATTATACTATCAATCTTGAAAGTTTCTGATCAAAGTGAAGAAGGAGTACGCTGTTTTCACGATCTGTTGAAAAATAATATGATGAATAAAAATGTATATTATACAGTAGATTCATACTAATATCCGACTAAAAGTTAGTAGTTAGTGGAATAACTTAGTGACTATTAGGCTTATAAACTGGACTTCCTAGGTCTAGGCCTAGGTCTAGGACTAGGTCTTCTTTTAAACTAAAAATTGTATGATGTTGGAATGGAGACTACGCATACTAGCAAACGCTTTCTAGGATTTTTACCCACAAGGTTATCCACATACGAGTAAGTACTAGGACTTTTTTTTACGGGCAAAAGTGCCTTTATTAACTACAACAAAAATACACTACTTGAACAATGGATTTTAATTCATAGAAGTTGTCAAAGTTACATTGTTAACTATACTTCCTTAAATAGCTATTCATAGTATAATTCTGTAATTTCCAATCTTGGATTCAATGCCAAGTATTGCCAAGCCAATGCTTTTTATGTAGTAGTAGTGTAGTTTTGTTGTAGTACTATGACTTGAGCAAGTTAACTTCGATACTAGCCGCTTATGATTAGTCCCATTGAAAATCTGTATTCCTAGTGCTAGCTACTTTGTTTATTTAACAATAGGCGTCCTATTGAAAAAAAAATTCAATACGATAAATCAAAATACCTTACCGATGTAAATGTTGCAAGTGACATAACAAACATCTTTAGACCAGTGATTTGAATGGGAGTTTTAGCTCTCTCGATAAAAAATCTAAGGTTTCTTTTGAAAACTTCTGACCGAGGAATCCATTCTGCGCAATACGCTGCAAAAACCAATTCTGAGCTCTGAAAAGCAAAATTAACGCTTTGAAATTATGACTAATATAATAATCGGCCAAGTACGAGTACGAGTCGGACTCGCGCACGGATGGTTCCGTACTGTATGGGAGCCCACCTTTAATATTTATTTAATTTTAATTTTACTATTGAAGTAAATATAAAACTAAATATTCTTTGAAAATTTCAAGCATCTACCTGTTACCATTATTAATATAGAGCGAAAAACGTCTAAAAAATCAAGTTTGTTGGATGGGATAAAATATTTATTTGATTCTGTTTTTAGTATTTGTTGTTACTTATAGCGGCAACAGAAATACATCATTTGTGAATTCAGCTGCCTAGCTATCATGGTTCATGAGATACAGCTCGGTGACAGACAGACAGACAGACATCGAAGTCTTAGTAATAGGGTCCCGTTTTTCCCTTTGGGTACGGAAACCTAAAAATGAAGTGAAACGAACTAATGTGTAAATATAGTGTGAAGGTTTTATACGGCTAGGGAGCTAGAGTAACTTATTAGTTGTTTTGGGTAGGTACTATTACAATTTGGACTAGGTGGACTGACGATATCATCGACCTGGCATTTATTTCCTTACATTCCATATTGATGAACGATATAGATAAATAAGACGGCACAAACACGCTAGATGCAGACCGCTTCTAACCGGGCTTATTGGAAATCTATAAGGGAGGCCTATATCCAACAGTGGTCGTCGCGCGTCGTACGGCTGATGGATGGATGGGTGATAAATTAGAAGACATAAAAATATTTATTTATATAGCCTGGCGCAGTTTTGCAGCTTTTTATAGAAGTACAGTTTATCAATGAAACGTTGTCAACTTCTATGAATTAAAATTAGGACGATTGTGAGGTACAAACTTGTCCTTACAAAAGGAATAAGCTCTTATATACCTCTAAATATTATCCGATTAATAATGTAATCAGCACTTAAATTGCTAGGATTATACGTCTTAGTTTTTACAGTTTTTAAATGACTTTAAAGTTATAAACCTAAAAAGTCATATTTTGACGCAAAACTTTGGCTGAAGAGAGATTTCCTCTTAAGTGGGCACCTGTGCATACCTCATGATTAATTAGAGTCCCAAAATATGCTGGTAGTAGTATTTGCAACAACATAGCAATCAAATACATTATCATACAGAAGAAAAATCCTATTTCAGTAGGCTGAAAAAGTAAAATAAATTAGTAATTATTATTAAATTGATTGATAAAAGATCAAATGATTCCTCTTAAAAAGCGTACCTAATTAAAAACTGTGCTTCAACTTACCAAAAAAAGTAATTCGCATAACGTGACACAAATGATTACTGATGATAATCCAAAAACCACGAACATGTTGAAGCTTATAATTTTTTGTACAAGTTTGCAGTATCTAAAAAAAATATACAATAGGTCGACATGATTACCTATAGTATAATTATTTCGATGGGCTTACTTAATTTTACGTTGGTAAAGATAAAATACACTTTCACGGCCCAGACCAAGTATTTGGTGTGAATTTCACGGTGCATACATATATACCAATTAGAAAAAGCATGTTTTTGTTATAAGACTTATTAAAATAAAAACAGGTTATCTTTTTACGTGGGTACATACTTACTATAAAAATGAAACTTACTTGAGAACTACACTATAACGCATCAAAAGATTTCGAAGCTTCGTACTTTGAATTCGATCTTGTTCCTCTAAACTTAACTGCTTCTCTTCATTACTTAATTTCAAATTTTTAAATTTATCCTTTATCACTCTCAACTGCGTTACTCCTACAAGAAGTAATCCAGGAACAAACGTATCAATGCTAATATTATAAATCATATGGACATAAATAGAACAAGCTTGATACACAAACCAGAAAACAAAATATTTATCTCGAGATTCCTCAGTCAAGAAATAATATTGACTGATAACTAGTTTCAGTTCAGAACCAATAGCAAAATGTAGTGCGACAGGTACAAACACCAAGTTCACGTAAGCCAGCCGCGCTACGGTAATAAAAAATTTCCACAACAAATCGAATTGAGCATTATCTTTTTGAATAATTTTCTTGCTGGCCTCATCATCTCCGTCCAGATCTTTCCCGTCCATTATACTGAATGCCTCGAGGATCTTGTCCCGCATAATGATGATCATAAAAACTTTACTCATTACAGCAATTTCCGTAAAGTAAAAGATAACTTCCGGAATTAAATATTTGACTTGGCGTGGAGCAAAGCACAAGTTAACGGTGAAAATAACATTGAACAACAGTAAATTTATGCACATGTTGACACAGGTATAGTAATGATGTTTTTTTGTGGCGTTTCTGCCAAACCATAACCCATAAAATTTCCATAAATTGAGAATGGTTTTAAAAATATCGGACTGTCTTTTAGGCGTCATTTTTCCTTTGGTATGTGATGAATTCTGCAGTTAGCAGCAATTATAAACTGCCCTTTTATATTCTTTAAAACACGTGTCACGAAAAAATTCAGTGCATAACGAGTCATTACATTTGTTGTTAATTACGTACATAAAATAGTTTTTTTTTATTTCAAAAAGCTTTAAATTGTCCTTGGACATAATATTATCAGGTATTAAATTGCCTATCCAACCCTTTCAATTAAAACCTTCAACGCAATTTCAATAATACCTTCTTAAATTATGTGGTTCAGGACACAAATGAACTCGAAAGCTGAGGTTAAAAGTTTAAGAACCCTCCTTGAAAATACTCAACAGCTTATGCCACTTCAAACATGATTATAGAAGCGAACCCCAACGAGCTGTCCACTTATGTATTTTTCTTTTAGATCCTCAAATGTTGCCGTGAATTATCGCTAAACATAACACTAAATCTAAATTTGGACAGAAGTGCGGAATATAAATCTATGAGATGTTATGCGTGACTCGTGCGCGAGGGCCTTTATTTGCAATTTATTGTTAGGGAAAAGTAAGAAGTGGCCGGCAAGAGGAAAATAATCAGAATGTTTTAGGGCTATTTGTCTGATTGTCTATGTCTAACGTAACAAATAATAAAATCTTTGTTTTGAATCAATATTTAGTGTATTTCCGTTATGTTGTTGTACTTATTTGTCTACAACAACATAGCGAAAATACAAATAAATATTTAGTGTATTTCCGCTATGTTGTTGTACTTATTTGTCTACAACAACATAGCGGAAATACAAATAAATATTTAGTGTATTTCCGCTATGTTGTTGTACTTATTTGTCTACAACAACATAGCGGAAATACAAATAAATATTTTAGTGTATTTCCGATTTGATGTTGTACTTATTTGCCTACAACAGCATAGCGGAAATACACTAAACATTTATTCAAAACTAAGATTTGAAGATGAATTTCCGCAAAGTAACGCCTGATTCAATAAAATATTATAGGTATTGCCGAAAAATTATATCATGGTTAGAACAAAACAATACGAGTAGAGAAAAAAAAATGAATGTATAAACGCTCGTAACTCTGTTGGAAACCAATAAAATAGTGAATTTATTTTAGTGCGATGTCAAAAATAATTAAACCCTGAGGTTAAATTTAACCTTACTAGAAATAAATGATGATGATGATGGCTTCCACGCCGATTTCGGCTACGGCGACCATTTTCCGTATGTGGGTTAGGTACTGATGGGTCCTCACATGGCCAATTTTAGCGGTGAATGTCCTAGGACAGTGACTACATGTGAGTTAATCTGTACAAGTAAATCTGTAACAAAAGTGAGAAAAAATGCTTTCATAAGAACTAACTATGTATAGTAAAATGATTCTAAAACTACTGGTTAAATGTAAGTTCTCATTTGTTTTTTTTTTTAATTCGACACAAAACCTTTAAACCTTAGTGCGAACATAAAATATAAGTATTTTACTACTGATTTTATATATAGAAAAATCTATAGTTTTTTCATAGAAATCGCCGTAAAACGTGTATAACTCGATCTGTAATGAAAGTCTAATCTACGATTTACGACGTATTCAGTGTTGATATAATATTATTAACTATCGCAGAATATAAATCACCTATTTCAATTTGTTTATTCAAACCCTGGGGGTTTTAGTGTGCTATCAGCGCAAGTAAGTTCAAAACTTGTAGGTGGTACTGCGATCAAGACAAGAAGTTTACAGCAAAAGTAGCAGTATGATCACTTTAAATGCCTAACAAGTATTCCTTGATTGTGCCTATAAATTTTACTGCGGATAGCTATTATGTTCTTGTGTACTTATAAATCGATTTAGCTAAATAAAACCTAATGCAAAACCATTGTTGTTCGTAACAAGTCGAAATCAATCATACTGTACTCTATAAGTCTTTTATTAGTCCTTAACAAAATTATGCCTACCCACGAAAGGCAATTAGGCCACTTTCACCACGCTGGCACAGTGCGAATCGGTGGATTTCAACTCGCCACCCATTTTAGACCGGGAGGTAAGCGCAAAAAAATGCAACTACTTTCTAAAAGCTGAATTTTTGGTATTACGTTGTCATGGTGGTGTACAACAATACCCCGGATTCAGTCAGCTGGAATGCTTAGCGATTGATGGGGATACCCGTTTGTATTAAAAAAAAAGAGTATCTTGCAACTACTTTTAATAGCTGATGATTGGTGTACGGGTAGAAAAATAACTAAAAAAGAGTTTAACCTCCCGGGCTATTTCCATTTGTTCTGCGGACGTAAGCAGGTTGCATCACAGTATTTTGCTACCGAAGAACCAGTGGTGTGTACATCTGTACGTGAAATATAAAGAATTCATTGATACGGGCCGTCAATAATTTGGAAACCATGCCACGAGTGACTCTTAGACTTGTGAGGCAAGCGTTGTCCTGCTAGGCCACCGTGACTTCATTACTTTTCACCATTTTAGTTGAGATCAAAGCAGCGAGGAAAATCTGCCTAAACCAAATCTAACGGACCATGAATATGTTGCATTAAACTAGACGTTCAAAAGAATAGTGTTCTAGTACTCCATCATGCTGTTGAAATTTTGGCGTGTGGCGACACAAAACGACCACAGTCTGGCGTGTCGCAGCATGCGGCATTATCTACGGAAGTGGCGGCTGAGCCAAGTCGTTAGCGAGTCCCGTCGGGCTTGGATCATAGCTGCGGCTTCTTGATCAAGATGTATGAAGTTTTAAACTAAATGAGAAACGTACCTGACTTTATAGCCATCTTAAAGTTGCAATTGTGAGGCGCCCACGTGTCCATACAAAAACGATAAGCTGTTATCTACCTCTAAATATTATCCCATATGAGTGATTTTTTCCATGCATATAACACTTTAATCGATAGGATTATACGTCTTAGTTTTCATAGTTTTAGTTAAGAGAGGAAAAATAATGATCAAAATAGGTTCATAATTACCTGAGTTGTCGCGTAACACAAAAACAAAAATAATCAGCGAAGTGCGATTCGGATTCGTACACGAAGGGAAGGGTATGGAAGCCCACCTTAATATATTTTCTTTTTATTAAATTATTTATTTTTGAAGGGATTATACAACTTAATATTCTGTGAATATTTCAAGCATTTTCTGTTACCGTGATTTAAATCGAGCAAAAAAATCATGTTTCTTGGATGGCAGCCCCCCTTAAGTATTTAGTTTATTTTAATTTGATTACTTAATTTTAGAGTGAATATTTAACTAAACATTCTGTGAATTTTTCATAAATCTAATCGTACCTGTCACCGCTATTAATATCAAGCGAAAAATGGCTAAGAATTTATTATTTTTTTCTGTGGTATTTGTTGTTATAACGGAAACAGAAATACGTCATGTGTAATTTCAACGTTCTAGCTATTACGGTTCATGAGATACAGCCTGGTGACAGACAGACGGACGGACAGCGGAGTCTTGGTAACAGGGTCTCGTTTTTACCCTTTGGGTACGGAACCCAACCCTAAAAACGTATGCAGACGAATTGGAGAACCTTCTTTTTTGAAGTTGGTTAAAAATGTTCGCCGCCTAACCAAACACCCAATATTTGTATAGTAGTCTATACCGCGAACAAAACACGTTCGCTAATCCAGCCCCATTCTGAATGCGTACCAAATGTAATTACACTATGTACGTTTCAAATAAAGCACTAACTAATCCGAAAATGTTTGGCAAATAAATTACTTACAATGCAAATTGGCTAATCTACAAACTGAATGTCTGATAAAGTGAATTACGAGTATGTTAGTAACAACGACTTGGTAGCTTACGTGTGTATTTAGCTTTAGGATCATAATTTGTGCTTTTGAGATAGAGAAACTTAGTAGGTAAGTGCCTAATAGGTTGAGTTGCTACTGGTCTGCCTTGGTATCAGAATTTTAAGCCGCTTTTTTTTCTGACGTAGCTAATGGTTAAAACAATCGGGACTTATAATGTAATGTGTTCGAATAACGGTAGCGCTCAGTTGCAAATTAATTATGAGCGTTACTTGTTCGGTACGGTTTGTCTTCGGATGGGTGACCACGGGTGAAAAACATAGTAAAAAAAAACAATTAAATTAATTTGTTCACATGTCAAAATTCGTGTTTCGAAAATAGTCAGATTTTTTATACCATGTGCTTTCATATGTTATGACCTATCCATAAAATATAATGTTAAAACTGGTATTTTAACGTCAATAATAATTTAGTTCAGAGACTAATAATAACTATAAACCTATTTATATCGTTATTCTGAGATAGTGAGTAATTTTTTTAGAGTAAACCTGCATTAGAAATATCAACTTGGTTATTTTTTTGGTATTGCTAAAAATCGATTAACGCGCTGGGCGTGGTCGGTAATTGTTTATGGCTCCATCGACTTTCGTGGCTAGGCCTATGTTGAGCAGTGGATTATATGTTTTTATTTGTGGTATTATTTAGTGACTAGTGAAAAGTCCCGTACAGTACTTACAGTACAGAAAGTAATTGATATCATCTAGAGATATCAAAAATGCCCTCAACAAAGAAATCTCGATTATAATTAAAAACTAAGCTTCAAATCTAAATTAAAGTTTCAATTTTATAAATCCCGTTCAATATTTTAGTCTAGCCTTTAATTAATCAGCCGATTGGCTTGACCCGAAATTAAACCTTCAATACTTAATTGATTCATTGCCTGATTTAGTTTTGGGCTTTAAAACTTTAATTCACGCAGAAAAATTAATGAAATAAATGAATGAAAAACTTCTATCGTTAATCAGTTTAATTTCAATATCTTGACTCCCTACTTATAAAAGTGAATGCTCTAATAATTACATATTTATTTAAAGTCCAGTCATGCTCATATCCACGTATCCAACCTCCAGATGAAACTTTGGTGAAAGTATGACATTGTTGTATTGAATATAGGTTGTTACCTACCTCTACCGTGCCTCGGATGTGCCTTTAAATTGTAGGTCTGAAGGCCTTCAAGTGGCTTAACTCTGACACCGCCCGGCCTTTAGGTACGGACTTTCTCTCTCTCTTCCTGGTTATGTATCCCACATGGTGATGGGGTCAGCTTTCCTCACTTTTCTCCTCCACTTCGCTCGATCTTCGACATCGTCTTCGGAAACACTGCACTCTCTCATGTCCCTCAGCACTACATTCCTCCATCTTTTCTTCGGTCTGCCTCTGGTTCTTCGACCCGGGATAGAAAGTTGCAGAGCCAAGTTGCCTACGTAGTCCGGTGGTCTTCTCTTAACGCGGCCATACCATCTCAGCCTACTCTCCTGCATCTTGTCGGCAATGTCGCGTACGCCCAGACTGCCTCGCCCGTACTCGTTGCGGATTTTGTCGAGTCTAGGACGCCGCACATCCACCTCAGCATCTTCATTAGGTACGGACTTACTGACTTTCAAAAATGATTTGAAGTTTTGGAGTCATGAAATCAGTTTTTTATGCTTGCTATACTAGCTTTTTATACAAAAATGACAGATTTAAATAGCTTATTAGTTCTATCTGGCGAAAAATATTATTAATACTCGTAACTAAAAAATCCTTTGAGTCACTGCAAAATGCACTCTCCCAAAAATTGCAATGCAGTTTCATATCACCGCAGGAGCAATATCCTGCAATTATGTTGCTTTTCAGACAGGGTGTAACAGCTTATATGGCGTGGTCCAGCATTCAGGGATGCAGTCAAGGTACGGTAATCGGGGGTTAAGTTAAATTTATTATCAACACATGAAACAACATTACGAAATAACACACAATCGTCACAAACACGTCCACTGTCTCGGTGGCTCAGTGGTAAGTGACCCTGACTTCTGGATCAAAGATGCGCGGGTTCAATCCCCACCCAGGGCAAGCATTTATGTGATAAACATAGGTGGTGTTGCTTTGTGTTTGCATATTATTTAGTTATCTATAAAATAATGTATTTAAAATTTTGTATGTATAGTATATCAGTCTCTGGCAGCCATATCACATATTTTGCTTAGTTTTGGGTCAGTGACCGTGTGTAAGATGTCCCCTAATATTTATTTACTTATTTCAAACATCTTATCAGTCGTAAGATGTGCAAGTGCACTGCTAGACATACGTAGATTAGATTTTGCAAGATAGAAGCAACTAATGCTTACTTACTAGCTTGTTTACTTTGTTACCCGTGGCGTCGCACGTATGATATACTGGTTTTTGCACTATCAGGAACTTTTGTGCCTAAGTTTGTTTTTCCGGGATAAAAACATCCAATTTTTTTTAATTTTTACAGAATAAAAAGTAACCTATAATCATCATTCTCTCTCCCTGTTCCTGCGTGAAAAAATAACAAACAGACAGAAAAAGACACTTTCGGATTTACAAAATACTAGCGACCCGCCCCGGCTTCGCACAGGTGTAAACTCTAACATATAAATAAACTCTAACATAGGTCGTTATGTTCTCTCATCGAACAGCACCACCTCTAGTACTCTAAGCGATGTAATTCGATGTATGTTCCCACGTAACTTAATACTAGAGATAAGCGGCCGTTCGCAGAAACAAACCGAGCACTGGTCTTATCAGTAGAGCTGACTATGCGTCTGCGAATAAGACCACCTAGATGCCTAAGTTATCTTGTAAGATGTATCAGTGTATTTTATTCATTAATTATAGTGCCTTCGCATCGGCAACATCTTAGTTTTATTTCTAGTTTTTAAGAAACATTCTCTCGCGCTTCCGAAAGTTAACTGGCGCAGCCGGTAGGATAGTCGGCAGCTGCCAGCGCGAAAAGTTCGCTCTTAAATTCGGTGAATTTCCCCCGCGTTGTGCAGTATTAAGTAAACGGTGTTAATACTGAATTCAGTTGTATCCGTTCCGGCTATCCACACGAACCAAACAAATAAGTTATCTACGGGCGCAGAAGATGCAGGTCGGTTGGTGAGTAAGCCTTTTTCGCCTTCCTTAACCTTCCACCCCCATTTTCCTCGAATATTGTAAATTTAGACCTTGGTCATCGGTCAGATTTGCTTGTGTTAATTGTAGTATTGAAAAATTTGGTCTTAAATCGACTGAATTGTGTTAATTAAGATATATTATTTAATAATAGTAATAGTATCGGAACATTTAATCTCAAATCGATTGAATTGTTTTAATTAAGGATATTTAATAAAAGTAAGTAATAGTATAGGAACATTTAGTCTCAAATCGATTAAATTGTTTTAATTAAGGATTTTTAATACAAGTAAGTAATAGTATAGGAACATTTAATCTCGAATCGATTGAATTGTTTTAATTAAGGATATTTAATAAAAGTAAGTAATAGTATCGGAACTTTTAGTCTCAAATCGATTAAATTGTGTTAGTTAAGGATAGATATTTAATAATAGTAATAGTTTTAGATAATTTTGTCTCAAATCGATAAAATTTTGCTAATTAAGGATATAACATTTAATATTAAGTAATAGTGTCGGTATAAACTCTACCGAGACTCTAAATTAGGTTTGAATTATTTTATTTTAGTTATAATAAAATTAATTAGAAATGGCGCAAGAACATAGAGTTGCTACTCTTGCACAAACGGGAATCCTAAAAAAGGATGCTCTAAAACTTCTGCTGGAAGAAGTAAACTTCAAGGAACAAGAGACAGGGATGAAGTCAAATTTACTAAGATCTCAGTTTTCAATGCCTACTAGCCAGAATACCATGAGACCCGCGATTCCCGCGCCTCAATTCCAGTTCGGTATACCTGGGAACTTTAAAATTATATAACTTGCAAATTTAAATAGACCACCGGTTCCAAGGTTCAATTTGGCTACCGCCCGCAGCTAGGCTCTGCATCTCAGTTTGGTAAATTAGGCCCACAATCAAGACCGCAACAAGGGTTTAGACCCCAATTAGGGACGTCCCCTCAGCTAGGTTATAGGCCACCCCAATTTGGTTACAAACCACCCCAATTTGGGTACAAGCCACCCCAATTTGGGTATAAGCCACCTCAATTTGAGTACAAGCCACCCTATGAACCACCTCAACGAGTTAACCGGTTACACTTGCAATCTGGCGACGTATCCATAAGGACCGCCCGTTTTATTGGATTTAAGCTTAACGAGATAACCGGTGACGACGATGAACAAAATTTTTACCCTGATGATACTTACCCTTATACTCACAAAAACGACATGTACGGACTATACAAATATGACCATTCAAATGACTTCGAATACAAGTACCCCAAGCATGAAACTTGCAATAAGTTGTAGAAAGTTTGTATTTGGCACATTTGTGAATTCCAAACATCATCTTGCAGGAACATGTCACTTACATAGATCTTATTGTTAGTAAGTAATTAACATTGTTGCAAAAATGTGATTGGGACTTTACAAAATAAAACGTTGCAGCAATATAATTTTACTAACTTCACTGTGTGACATTGCCTGTATTTTACAAATGAATGTTTCTAAAATGTTACACTATAACATTGCGACAATACGTCTTGTTATATTTTTTTTACTTTCCTACAACATTACGAATTATTCTTTTTCTTTACCTAACCCATGTAAGTTATGTTGCTGGAACTTAATTTTCGAAAGTTATCAAATGTTACTGTAGATTTTCTTACTTAACATTGAACAACTAGATGGCGTTAGCATCGCACATTTAAATTCTGCATCGCGGTGGCGTTTTGTTTGCAGAAAATGGTATTTCCATTTGTAAATTTGATTATAACATTCCTTACAGTGGAAAGAGGAAAAGTCTCACACACACCTGCCTCTAGGACATGTAATTAAAACTATAGCCTCAACAAAAATTAGAAAAACAAATTATTTTTTAGAAACTGAAAACCTAGAAATGTAACTTTGCGATAACTAAATAAATGCTAGCAATTCAAAACTAAATAAATGCAAGCCAAGTGCAAGTTTCATTTGTAATATTTTAGATATAGATGAAACAAGTTACTATTACCTTTCAAATTTAAAGTTGCGGAAATGTTAAACGTTATACTTGCGGAAAGTTAACTTTACAACTTTCAGATATATTTCATGTGTAATGTTACTGGAACTTCACGTTTTAAAGTTTTAAAAAGTTTAGGAGATTAGCTCTGGGCAAATTTATCTACAGCGTGGCCGTTAGGGCTTCGTTTCAAGCTCGCTGTAAGTTTGCATGAACGTTGCAACCATATCTTTGTAAGTTACAGGCTCGTTAATGTTACTTTCAATAATGTTATTGCAACTTTTGCTTGCTTAACGGGACCCTTAAAGAGACTGTAATCCGAGAAAATAATTTAGGGATATCATCTTATGCGTTAGAACTATATATAGTTTATTCATAAGTCGTTTTAGGACTTTATTCATTAGATTAAGCGAAATCGAAACCGCTCTCGCTCTAAGCAAGAGCTCCATACTACACCAGTCTATAATTAATTCCACCGAACTGCTATACCATTTCAACTTGATAGCAGAATCTAGAAACCTGGTATATGTATCCAATGAATTTAATTTAATTAAGATTGAGGAAACTATTGATGTTAAATCTTTTATCAAAAAGGACCAAATTACCTTTATATTGGAAATCCCTCTGACCGATAATGTTACGTATAACTATTTTAAATTGTACACATTACCCATCCTCCTCAAACCTGAAAACCTAACCGTTGCCTTATTTCCTAAGTACCCATTCCTATTGGCGAAAGGGCTGAAGTATCAGCCGATCGTAAAGCCGTGCTGCTCACTCGCTGATGGAAACGAGTTTCTCTGCGACGATGACAACCGCGCCCCATACAGCGGACCCTCATGCGAGGAAAAACTAATGAGGTACGAGGACGTCACTGGCATCTGCAAGCAACACCCCATTCACGTTGAGGACGTGAAGCTGCAGAAAATAGATAGAAACAACTGGATACTATACACCAGATCGGAAACAACCCTCACAGAGACCTGCGGCGAAGAGGCTTCGAAGCAGCAGATATGCGGAACGCACGTTGTGACGCTGAATAGGCCCTGTGATGTCACTGTTAACGGGACGACCATCCGGTACCACCGCCTTTACACCGAAGCGGACCCAGGGACCCCACTACCCATCATCAACCTTCCGAAATTACGCGCAACCGAGATCCTATCCAGTGCACATGCACTCAACATGCGAGAGATTGCACTGGACGAAGTTAAATACATGGCCTTTGATTTGAAGAACAGTGAAGTTTTCGGTGATAACAGAGAAAAAGACTCTACAATTAGTATCAAAGCATTAGGATTAGTAGTATTAAGTATAGTTTTGATAATTTTTTATGTTTCGTACACCAAAATTAATCCTTTCATTCAAAATTATCGGAATCCCTCTAAAATCGAGTGCTCCGATAATTTTTCGCTTAGGGAGGGAGACGTTATGTTCTCTCATCGAACAGCACCACCTCTAGTACTCTAAGCGATGTAATTCGATGTATGTTCCCACGTAACTTAATACTAGAGATAAGCGGCCGTTCGCAGAAACAAACCGAGCACTGGTCTTATCAGTAGAGCTGACTATGCGTCTGCGAATAAGACCACCTAGATGCCTAAGTTATCTTGTAAGATGTATCAGTGTATTTTATTCATTAATTATAGTGCCTTCGCATCGGCAACATCTTAGTTTTATTTCTAGTTTTTAAGAAACATTCTCTCGCGCTTCCGAAAGTTAACTAGGTATAAAACTTCCTCTTGAATCACTCTATCTATTAAAAAAAATCAACCGCATCAAAATACGTTGCGTGGTTTTAAAGATATAAGCATACTCGTACATAGGGACAGACAGACAGGGAAGCGAATCTAGTTCTGCTGTTCTGTGGAAGCGACTTTGTTTTATATTATGTAAAATATAGTAAGGAAGTAAGACTGTTAAAAAATGTAAGGGCAGCCATAAAAATTTCAAGACAAATAAATTTCACAGAGAAGATTCATTGTACCGAAGACCCATTGTCCCGAAACTGAGTGCGTGCCTGTGACATGCTTTGCCTACCACTTACCCACCGTCCTCCAACTCCGCATATGAGTTTCACGTCATTTCGGGAGAAAAATTTCAAAGCGCAGTTAACAATTTTCCCGCACAGCGCCGGTTAAATAACCACTCGTTAACTTTTCCGCGTAGTAACCGTCAGGCGTAGGGTTGCCAAATAGAAAATCTCAAAGTTCGGAGAAAAACCCATTTTTGTCAAAAATATTAAAGGTTGGATGAGAATTTCCTAGTTTCTGGAGGATAAAATAGTTATAACCAATGTACAGGGAGTTCAATCAAATTTCAGATAAAAGTTGCTTCAGTTACAACTATCACTTGTCGATCCAACTAAAATCCTATTTTAGTTTTCTATGGTTTTCAAATGTACCTATTGGCCTTCTAGTAGTCTACTGCTGGTCACACTGGCCTAGTATACATGGTTATTTCTAATCAATTAGTATCCTTTTAGGGGCTTATTCTGTACCTACATCAAGACTAATAACTTATGTTCTGCGACTTTTTACAAAACTCGAAAAAATCAGCTTTTCCATACATTTTGTCGCGGGTGAACGATATTTTTCTATAAAATATTTTTTTGAGTCTTGGCAAAAGTCACAGAACAAAAGTTGTTTGTTTTGACGTCCAGAATAAGCCTGTTATGGGACAAAACATGTTAATTGATTAGGAATAACCCCGTATAGTAATTCTCATACGCCACCAAATTTATTTTACAGAAGTGTACTGACGTGGGTTTAAAGCCTGTCTCGTACCTACCACTGAGCTCTTTTTACTTCTTGTACAGATTTACACATTATTACTGAAAACATTGTGAAGACCTGCATAAAAGTCTTCATTCGCAAGGTTTCATTGGTAGGTACGAGACAGGCTTTAAAGCTTCGTCACACACACTTGTAACACACGAGCGTTTTCTCAGTGATCACCAGGGCTATTCATAGTCCGGTCGCAGTTTTGATAATATATAAGTCTCGAGATTTTAGGACAAATCCCGATATGGTAGCCCTAGCCAGCGCGATTATTTTCGAGAATGCGATTTTTAACGAGTTGATTAAAACGAGCCATCATTTTTATGCCGGGAATT
Organism: Hypomecis atomaria; assembly: GCA_964007245.1. Taxonomy (NCBI): domain Eukaryota; kingdom Metazoa; phylum Arthropoda; class Insecta; order Lepidoptera; family Geometridae; genus Hypomecis; species Hypomecis atomaria. The sequence goes on from OZ023283.1 coordinate 16,680,815, forward strand.
ATTTTTTCGCTTACGGAGCGTAAATAGGCCCTTGTTATGCAGACCGTCGAGATGTACATAATGTTCATTTTGTATTAGCTAATCTCACTCACGTTTAGGACTTAGCCCTAAATAGCTGTGCTCAAATCTTTTATTTTAGACGTTGTTTAGTTTACTAGCGTTGTAGTCTGTAATTACTTGTATTTTTGGTAACTTTTACAGACACGAAGAGAATATAAAAACATTAGATGACATCCAGCGTTTCATTGAATCTTCTAGGAATTCGTCTGATATTTTTTAAGAAAATTCTTGTGTTCTTTAATGTTATTTGGAAACTGATTCGTTGGTTTCAACCTTAAGACGTCCACTGCATGGACATATCCAATAAGACCGTTTGGGAGGGGCAAACTCAAACTCAAATCATTTATTGCAACATTTGAAATTTACATGCGGTCCTTAGTTAACATGTTTTGTATAGTTAAACATATGACCCTATAAGGGTATGGCAATTTTACTATTTGTATTGGAACGATTTATTATTAAGTTTTCTAGATTATCGTTAAAAATTGTCTAATGTAGGTATAATAGCATTTCGATAATGGAATAATTTTTAGTATTTTTATGAAACAGTTTTCTTTTTCGATATCTTTTAAATGATTTGGCATTTTTATAGCCATAGAATTTGGGCTAAAACTGTGCATTGTTATGTCTATATTGCGATCTAATTTTGTACGTTTTATCAGACGCTTTGTTAAAATTGTCAGGGTGCTTTTTGATAAGTTTTAATAGTTCAAATATATTATAAATAGATAGAAACCAGGGACATAATTTCAAATTTTACAAAGTATTTTTGTGGAATTTTGGTTTGGTAATGTCGGGAGTTTTTATGCTTGTGGGGCTTGCATCCATTGCGATTTTGCAGTCTTAATAATATCGACAGTTCGCCTTACAGGTGGACGTCCTACACTGCGCGTGCCATACATGGTCTCCACTCGAAAACTTTCCGACATTGGTAAACAGTTTTCCGTGCTATGTGCTCTGTCCTGAGCTATTTCATCTTGCCATACCGTTGGGCTAATTTGTGTGCAAGCCAAGCTTAAAATCTCACTAAAATAATATTTTCTACTTCACGTAGTAACTCGAGCGTAACGTGGTGTAGCGACCGTACTTAGAGTGTAGCGTAGAGTAGAATTAGAATTAAATGGAATGTAGAGTCTGAATATTTAATTCCGCAGCAATAGTAGGTACAGCAATTGACAAGCCAACACAGGGTACAGTGTGTCCAGAATTTCTAAAAAAATGTCTTTGTGACAGTGGCGACACTCATGTTGCAATGGTAGGTATTTAAAACTCAAGTGCCCTATACAGGGGTTTATCTACACCCAGGATATATTAAGGATATTATTGTGCTCATTATTATGACCGATCTTCAATAAGGGGCCAACCCCAAAATTGCGAAAAAAAAACATCAAGTAAAACTTTCTATGGAACTGGGGCCTTACTGTGTAGGCGCTCTGACGTTCGGCTTCGCTTTTTCTCCTGCTCGCGCCAGTTACTCACGCCACGAGAGCGAGCGGGAGGAAAAGTGAAGCCGAACGTCAGAGCGCTTACACAGTAAGGCCCCAGGTTGTTTTACGATTTCAGTGTTGGTTCTAAAAGATAATTATTTTGCTTTTATGTACTAAAGTTCTTCTGAAGAGAATGTGCGTAGATTACCAGTACTGTGACCTTGTACAAATACAAGCACACAAGTATACAAATAGTGTAGGTAGGTATAGTATTTTTCCCAAGCTTTAACTTATTCGAGAAATTTAATTCGTAGCCACAAATTTGTATGCATACCTCGACTGCAGTATATTAGAAATGCACCGCCGACCCTTCCAGGGTTCTTTAATAAAATGGTCAGCATTTCAGCCATTAGACGGAAATAAATTTAACCATTAAGTTTCTGTATGAGTTTCAGCGCGAACATAAGAGCTGGAAAATTACGGTTTTCTTAAAAAGGGGCAATAAATTTGTGAAATTAAAAATGAATGGGTTGGTTGCTTGAGATATTGTAAATTTTATTGTTTTGGTACTTTAAGTTATTTATTCATCTGACGTTATTGTTATATACCAAGCGATCGTTAAGAGAGAGAGAAGCGTATCTGCGTTAGTAGGTGCAATGTTGATTCACGCGTACAGGCTTCGAGCAAATATCTACAGAGCCACAGTCCCTAAGAGAAAGTAGTAAAAAAATGACCGAGCGCCGTCATACATACCGACTTAGATATTAACATTAAATAATTCACAATGACCCGTTTTCTTTAGTCTTGATGTTATGTCCCCTAATTAGTGGTTGTAACCGAGCACTTCGGCATCGCGCGGCGTTGTAGTCGGCTTGCAATCGCAGCCTTCCCACTACGTAGCTTGGGCAGGGTTTTGGCTCGGATACATGTTTTGGCCCAATTGTGACTATAGATATTTGCTCGAAGCGTACAGGTCGCATTTTTCAACGAAACTAGGTAGGTACCTACTCAGAAAGTATGTTTTCCGTTTTTTTGTTGTCGATGATTTTTGATTGGAAGGTATGTCCCTGATAAAGGGGGAAACTTGCTGTAGTAATAGCTGAAATTACTGTTTTATTTCAGCAAACTATTACATTGAAACATCCATCAATCACTCTGAACCGTACCGTAAAGACAAATTAGGTATATTGATTTGGTTTTCCCAACAAAAGAGTTCCATAACAACTCTTTTCTTTGAAAACCAAATCAGTAGAATCAGTGACCGTATCGACAACGGCCGATTTCCAACAAAACACTCCAACACCACGAGCGTTGTTCCGAGCGATCTCTTACAAAGTAAACGTCTGGGACGCCATGAAATATGCATTAAATATTTACACAGCCCCAAGGCGAGTCGCTCCCTTGAAGTCGACTGAACCGAACAGATTTGCAATTCACCGAACATCCTTTTGGAAAAAAGCGCCGCGGAACAAAGCGGGCGAAGCCGTGGAATCGAAATGAACCACTAAATACTGACTTGGGTGAGCGAATGGCTTTATTCATCGTAACTGGGAATTCCGTTTGCTTTTTTTTGAGGATATTTCTCACAGGTTTTACCTGGTTGTCCACGAAAGTGTTGGTATGTTTCCTGAATGCACGGTCACTGTTAATACGCCTCTTTATTATTTTTTTGATATTCGCCTGTGTGTGAAGTGAGATATTATTAAATCTTCATTTTATTGGTAGACATAAATGTGTTCATAATTGTTTTTATTAAGTGGATAACTACGTGATATAAATTTGTTGAAATAAAAAAGATATTTTGATTTATCAAAGCATTTGCGAGAAAAATTTACTGTATACGACTCGGCAACAAACATTATTGTGATATCGTAGAAATTAATATAGCCAAGACCACTTTCCGTACCCTAAAAATGCACAGGATCCTTTTAATCTTAAAACATTAAAATCTAGTCTTCATTTTTTAGCTTTTTAATCCAGCAATCCTAAAAATTGTAATGACGAATGCTTTGATTCAGAAAACATATTATGACTACAAGGACTCCATTTTTAATGATATTCATAAATATTCATTTGCAAACGTTAATATAAATCAAACCATTTGAATTTCTTTTTTGATTTGTTTTCTTTAAGTCAATGTAGTCTACTTAAAATGCTATTCTCTGGTAAACTGCGCTACGAAAATTAAGTAATTATAGTTGTTATTTCAAAACAAGCTCAGAGCAATTAAGCTTTTTTATTGGCCACTCGTTTGTTATAAATCTTTCTTAATCTTCCAAATTAACGTTTCACTTTGCTTACAAGCGCGCTGAAGTTTTCTAGATAAAAATTTCAGTAAGCAATGATTTAGTGCTTCATAAAAGTGTACCACAGTTGAAACAACATTAAAAACAGTATGGAAATACGATTCAGTCTCAATGTTACGTTCTTTGTTTTGTGCTTTTTCATTTCATTTACGAAGGTTTTGACTTTTCAACAGTTTTCCTATAGTTAAGTTCACGCAAAGATTATATTAAACTGATTACAATCAATTACCTAAAGCGTGTATTTGAGTAAACTCAGAGCAATTTAAACAGTCATCACTACATACTGGTACTGTATCATTATTTTTTTCTTTTATTACATACCTATGTGCTTTATACATTTTATGTATGTATGTCTAAATTAGAGACGTTTTGTTATGTTTTTGTCCTTATAATCTGTTTTTTATGTAATGTGGTTGTCTAATAAAGTGTTATTTGTTTGTCTATTTACTTATGTAGTATTTATTAATTAGTTATTATGTGTTAGGTATTGTATTGAGTGCACATTCCTTTCCGTTACATGGGTTGCCTGGAAGAGATCGCTTCCAGTGATAAGACCACCTAGTGTTGCACTACCTTAAAAATTTCACTGTTGTATTTTTTGGTATTATTATTTTGTGTGTATAATAAAGAGTTATTTTTTGTTTGTTACATAGTATAAATTGATACTATAAAGCTGGAGTAAAAGTTTAAAGAACCTATTTAAATTTTTAAATATAAAATTAACTGTTGACAAGGTCAATGCTTCCATAACAAATCTACAAGGCTTTATTTTTTGCTACATATTGACATTAATGTCTACTTAATTAATTTCCGAGTAAGTGTCCTTACTGAAATCTTTTTTAAAAGTAATACTAGGGCAGTATTGCGCTCTAGAACTTGCTTTATTATAACGTAAGCTACCCTTGAGGTTTTAAATGGTTGCTCATCTTTGTCTAAATAAAACAAGTTAGTTTTAATTACAGCTGTTATAGAGTTACTACAGAGTTGAGTCTAGTAATTTAGATGTTTTTAGTATTTACTGGATTTACTAGATCATTTACGAAGTAATGAGAGCTCAAGATAGGCTCTTCAATTTTTTGCTTCGTTACTCCTACTTTTCTTTATTGCTTGTTGAGTATTTAGTAAAGTATTTTTATTTTCTCTATTGAGAGATGAGAAGATAAAAGCTTATTAACTAGACTAAATATTGCATTGTTTAATCTGTGTAGACCACAGAGTAATTCTCAACCACAAAAATGTATGGAAAATCTTGCCAAGAGCTGTCAAAACTGTATTAGAATTTGACACCACTGAGAGAAAAACACGGCAACTAGCCACTGAATCGAGATATTTATCATGTCTCTTTCTAACTCATGCCATATTAAATCATTGCATCTCTTTCTTTTCTTGATCGACCACATAATCCCTCTGGTATCTCTGTGGTGTAGCCCAGTGTTTCGACTCTTGCAGATAGTTCAATAATGAATGATGACGTTTGCGCAATTTTTTTACGTAATGAGACGTTGCGCTTAAGTTAAACTATTTTTACTTTAAATATCACTGTTATTATGATTTATTATTGTCACATTTGACAAATAAACTAACGATTTTCCTGAAAGTAAGATGTTGTTAATGGACTATTGCAATACTGTAGATGTGAAAGTGCGTGGCTTACTCGTAAAATGTTATTTTGTATTTTGAAACTTGCGTTTCTTATAAAATGTAAGTGCCTTTATTAAAAGTACAACAAAATACAATACTACATACTTAAACTACGACTACATAAAACGCAATTGGATCATCCACAGACCAGTGAAGGTATTTTTTTTATAATTTATGTTGAGCCAAATAAACACCAGCATTTTGGTCTCACACGTCACGTCTGAAATCAAAGTCATAAATTCTTGATTGTCATTTTTAGGGTAAAAACGGGACGTGCAAACAAACAATACGCCAATTGTAACACCAGTTTTAAGTTTTCTTTAATATATCTGGTATTAACAACATAACATTTTTGTCTAAGTATCTATCAAAAGATCTAACTTACATAACTTATGAATATTAATAGATGATTCAAACTTACACCCATAGACATTTCTGTACAAATTGCTTTATCGATAGCAATGTATTAATCGATATGTCGATCGTGCCTCTGATTTATCGATATTAAGGGGATGGTACAACGACAGTTAAGAATCGCTCGTTGACTGTTACGTCCCCGCAGGCATTCTAATAGACTTCGCTACTGAAAACAAGGATGTACATACAAATAGATGTGCTAGATGTGACACTGATAGAGATTTTTCGACCGACTTCCAAAAAGGAGGAGGTTCTATGTTCGTGTGTATGTTCTTTTTTGTGTACATATGTTCATCGATAATTTCGCCAATTGTGAAGCGAATAGAAACATTATTTTTTAGTTCGAAAAAGTATGCTCCCGAGGTGCTCTTAGCTAATTTTAAATTTTACAGAAATCGGCTGGGCCGTTTTTGAAAAATCAACAACAATGTAAACAATTTGAGCAAAATATTCGCATTTTGTACACGATGGAAGGTTATCGGTTTATAGGTTAAGGTTAGGAGTATTTAGTAAAGTATTTTTATTTTCTCTATTGAGAGATGAGAAGATAAAAGCTTATTAACTAGACTAAATATTGCATTGTTTAATCTGTGTAGACCACAGAGTAATTCTCAACCACAAAAATGTATGGAAAATCTTGCCAAGAGCTGTCAAAACTGTATTAGAATTTGACACCACTGAGAGAAAAACACGGCAACTAGCCACTGAATCGAGATATTTATCATGTCTCTTTCTAACTCATGCCATATTAAATCATTGCATCTCTTTCTTTTCTTGATCGACCACATAATCCCTCTGGTATCTCTGTGGTGTAGCCCAGTGTTTCGACTCTTGCAGATAGTTCAATAATGAATGATGACGTTTGCGCAATTTTTTTACGTAATGAGACGTTGCGCTTAAGTTAAACTATTTTTACTTTAAATATCACTGTTATTATGATTTATTATTGTCACATTTGACAAATAAACTAACGATTTTCCTGAAAGTAAGATGTTGTTAATGGACTATTGCAATACTGTAGATGTGAAAGTGCGTGGCTTACTCGTAAAATGTTATTTTGTATTTTGAAACTTGCGTTTCTTATAAAATGTAAGTGTCTTTATTAAAAGTACAACAAAATACAATACTACATACTTAAACTACGACTACATAAAACGCAATTGGATCATCCACAGACCAGTGAAGGTATTTTTTTTATAATTTATGTTGAGCCAAATAAACACCAGCATTTTGGTCTCACACGTCACGTCTGAAATCAAAGTCATAAATTCTTGATTGTCATTTTTAGGGTAAAAACGGGACGTGCAAACAAACAATACGCCAATTGTAACACCAGTTTTAAGTTTTCTTTAATATATCTGGTATTAACAACATAACATTTTTGTCTAAGTATCTATCAAAAGATCTAACTTACATAACTTATGAATATTAATAGATGATTCAAACTTACACCCATAGACATTTCTGTACAAATTGCTTTATCGATAGCAATGTATTAATCGATATGTCGATCGTGCCTCTGATTTATCGATATTAAGGGGATGGTACAACGACAGTTAAGAATCGCTCGTTGACTGTTACGTCCCCGCAGGCATTCTAATAGACTTCGCTACTGAAAACAAGGATGTACATACAAATAGATGTGCTAGATGTGACACTGATAGAGATTTTTCGACCGACTTCCAAAAAGGAGGAGGTTCTATGTTCGTGTGTATGTTCTTTTTTGTGTACATATGTTCATCGATAATTTCGCCAATTGTGAAGCGAATAGAAACATTATTTTTTAGTTCGAAAAAGTATGCTCCCGAGGTGCTCTTAGCTAATTTTAAATTTTACAGAAATCGGCTGGGCCGTTTTTGAAAAATCAACAACAATGTAAACAATTTGAGCAAAATATTCGCATTTTGTACACGATGGAAGGCGGTTTTACCATTATTTTTTTTGCGAAAAATATTTATTATAATAGTCAATTGTACCTAGTTATCTTTTAGCGATCGCTGTGGATTTTTTAATTAAACCTCGCAACATATTTATAAATAAAAAAATAATATGTAAATATTAGGGGACATCTTACACACGATCTCTGACCCCAAACTAAGCAAAGCTTGTGATTTGGATGCCGGAGACTGAAATACTATGTACATATATACATGTTTTAAATACATAATTATATAGATAATACCTAAATAACACCCAGACACAGAGCAAACAGCTGTGTTTGCTCTGTGTCTGTCCCACGCCTCTTTGATCTAGAAGTCAGGGTCACTAACCACTGAGCCACCGAGGCAGTCATTTTATCAATCACTTGGAGGCAGAGAGATCTACAATACCTTATTCTAACATGTTTCTCATAAAATATTTTTCATAACGATACTAGAAATATTAAGACGATTCCTTATATTATAAGTTCAATTTTGAATTTTTTGAGTGCTCTGAAGTACCGGCGAGTCGTTGGAAATTTCAACAACTAACGCTTTTACGGTGGATTGACATTTTAAAGCTTTATAGAGGACCCCTGAATTGCCAAAGTAGTGCTTTGGGGCAGCTCTATGTTTGGGACCTACATCGTTTTGTTTTCTTGATACTTAGACTTACAGCACTATATAAAAAATAGTGTCATCTTTCCTACGATAATTTTGTTAAAACCTTGCCTCCAATTCTAGTCAGTAAGTAAGTTTTATTACTAATAGTGTGTGTCAAAGCCTTTTTAGGTTCTTAATAATATTATTATCGTAATCACGTCCACTATAATATTGTCCAGCTTTCTTACAACGCCGGTTAAAAGCCAAAATCATTACCACCACCAACGGCAACCAACAGTGGATAAAAGCGAGACTTTAGCGCGATCTATGTTTTTTCGTACTGAAAAATTTACTAACCACACTCTCCAGGGTCTGTGCCCTTTTGTTAACTAAAATTACAATTGTTTGATTATGCTGTACGAAGAGAGTTAGTAGGTACTTGAAATCTTAGCCTTAGTTAGTTAGTTGATACACTGCGTGAATGCCACGAGCAGACCGGCGACCCACAAGCACCACCCGATCACGAGTGTGACTTATCTGCTAGCCATCGCTCTCCTCGACCAAATTTCAGGGAAGAGAACGGCCCGGCACACAATGCCGCCGAAAGAAGGAGCCCTCGATGGCGAGCATGAATGCTTGGGGCTTGAATCATATGTTCACCTTTTTTATTTAATTCTGAATAGGTTTGCGTTTGACCACATACTGCCTGATGTTGAACAGATAAGCGGTCTAGGTTGTAGCACGCTTACCTAGAAGATACCTATTTACTCGGGATTTGAAGACGCCCACGTTGTACTTAAGCGGGAAGACAGACCCAGGCAAAGCGTTCCACATTCTGGCTGATCGTATGAGGAATGACGAGTCAAAACGCTTGGTTCTAACGCGCGGAATGTCCACCATAAGAGGGTGGCGCTTTGGTCGCGTTTGTCTAGCCGTACGATAGAAGATTATTACAGGTAATAAACTGCCAAGCGTTAGCGTTGTAATTAGTTCTTAATTATAGACAAAGCTCATAAATCTAATTTTATTTCTTACCTTTTCTAGACAATCTTATCCCATCCAGAAACCGTTTCCGTTATTAAACGCATCAATTCGAGGCCCGGCACAGATAAGGCGTGCACTCACGATCTCGACGCGACAGTTATTGCCCTCTAATGTAATGCTGGTTCGGCAATGCCGTATATTGTGGCGGAATGAAGTTATAGCTGAAGATAGAGTCTCGTGTGATGAGCAACCGGGTTTCATATTTTGTTGGGAACTTTACTGAGTCGAAATTTGTAGAAAATACCGGTAGTTTTTTGTCAATAAAATGTTAAATTCGATTTTTACGTATGAGATAATTTAAGGCGTGCTTTCACGATCTCGACGCGACAGTTATTGCCCTCTAATGTAATGCTGGTTCGGCAATGCCGTATATTGTGGCGGAATGAAGTTATAGCTGAAGATAGAGTATCGTGTGATGAGCAACCGGGTTTCATATTTTTTTGGGAACTTTACTGAGTCGAAATTTGTAGAAAATACCGGTAGTTTTTTGTCAATAAAATGTTAAATTCGATTTTTACGTATGAGATAATTTAAGGCGTGCACTCACGATCTCTACGCGACAGTTATTGCCCTCTAATGTAATGCTGGTTCGGCAATGCCGTATATTGTGGCGGAATGAAGTTATAGCTGAAGATAGAGTATCGTGTGATGAGCAACCGGGTTTATTATATTTTAAGTTAGGAACTTTATTTAGACGCGATTTTACGCTAGTACAATAAAGTATGTAATTTTCACTAGCAGTTGGATTTGTGGTGCTGATGGTAGTGGCGTCAATGAAAATTTGATTAATGCAGCATGTAGTTAAGTATGCAAAACACAAGGACTATCAGAGTTTTGATATAAGATTATCATTATGAACAATTACTAGTATTTTAGAGTCAACCCCAAAATCGCGAAAAAAATAACTGTTCCATATACATATATTTTGTTGATAGCACAGACTGTTAACTTTTTTTTACGGAATAGTTGATTTTTGGGTTGGTCTTAGAGGAATAGTTGTTCATTTTAATGTACTTAGTAAAATTTTGTGCAACACGCTAAGTACGGTAGTCGCCTTTGATCATATACTTGACAAGTATATAATTAAAGGGACAAGTATATAATTGAGGGGTAATTGAAAGGCTCGCCTTTAAATCTTCAAACGCTGTCTAATGAGTGAGATAGTTTTTTACTTCATCCTCTCAAAAATGGAAGTATTTTTATTGATAGTTATGGGTGAGTACACGTCGTTCTTCCTTATAAATAGTCTATAATGAATGTCAATAACAATCATTAAGGTATAATGATTATCTTCCTACCCTTATTCTATATTAATCATTATCAATAATAATCATCAAGGTACAATAATTATCTTCCTATCCTTATTCCAGCCGGGCCAGGATGCGCACGAAGTTTTATTTCTTTCGACGTGTCAGAACGAGACAGCGTTATGGTAAAGTATATATCTGTCACTTTTTCACACGTCGATAAGAGTTCTTTTTGTGGCTTTTCGTGGTCTCATGCTGGACTAGCTGGTGCAGACTAGCTAGTCCAAAATCATAGGTGCAGCTGAGCAGCAGTGTATCATAGGTGAAGTCGGCGTAGCACGTTTCTTTTCGCCGCTTACTTAATATGGACTCCTTTCTCTCGCATATCGTCTTTTGCACATTTAATCTAAACGTACTAATGTGTAGAGGTAATTAAAGTATTAGCTCACTATTTCTTCATAACAATCTATCCACATCCACAACCTGATTACAACGCACGAGCTGATAAGGAGGGTCAAAAAGAGTGGGATTAAAAGCTATTGGCTCTCTGCCCATCCAATTTTCTTTGTTGACGTCTCGGGGGAGCCACACGAAGATTATCTTAACAAAGCAACGGCGTCGGGGCAACTTCGCACGCCTTGAAACAATGTTATCCGATGTCGGACAAAGAAAACAATTACAACTTTTTACAGCTAATACATTACGACTCTTTGATGTTTTGGAGGAGTGAAATATGGGCTGGGAATGTTTGTTTATTATTTGACTAGTTGCGCTAGGCACTTTCTGAAATGTGTAGAATTTTTGAGTGAGAAAATCTTTATTTTTATCCTTTGGGGTGCGCTGTAGCTTTTCCAAACAACTGATTAGTAATCAATAAAGTGTTAATTTAAAATCAAATTCTAAAATTCAATATTATTGATTTATGTAGTAGGTACTTTTACTAGTTTATTTCAAATAATGACGAATTTCGAATGATTTATGTAAAATTGAAAGATTTAGTGGCCAAGCTGGGAGTTGGGATGCTATCAAAAGAAGGATGCAGCGAATGGACCTGTCGTTTTTTTTTTTTTTTTTGCAAGTAGGTAGAAAACAAAACATCATTTATAATAATGATATGTGCTTCAAAAATTTAGTAATTTTTTGCTGTTTTCATATCACTAATTAAAATTAATATTAGACCACCAGAAAAATTACAATGATTTTTTATTGTTTTAACATTATAGATTACATACATAAGAAGTGGCGGTATGACCTTAACGGCTTTAGCCTGTCCAAAAATGGGCACATTATTTAAAAACACTATTTTATTACTGTTGCTGTCAAAAAAAAAGGAAATGTCAAATTCAGTCGATCAGATGATGTATTCAGTATTACCAGATTTCGTTTTCGGTATTCCGACTTAGCAATTTTTTGGAGGGGTTGATATAATTATTTTATTTTTCAACAGTTGGTACATGCTCCTTCCTTAACTCGTTTTAAGTGTTTCAACTAGTAATTTTACGAACTGTAGCAGGGTTTCTTCCCTATGAAAGGGTGAGGATAAATATACCTACACTTATAGACTAAGGTAGTTAAATAAAAGCACAGCGTTTATCACCGGCATGTTTGTTTTTATTGTAAGTGTTTTTAAAGGATTATTATTCACAGGAACAGTGAGTTCACCATGGTACTTTTACAATGATAGTAGTATTTAGTAGTAATATAATGGGAGTATATAGTAGTGTTGAATAGGTACCATGGGTAACACAGAATGTAGACGGGGAAGCCGTCTAACTCTAATATGTAAACAACGGTGAGTCGCTTGGTTATGTTACAATGGTTACTCAATGAATTAAATAGGTATACTAGGTAAGGTAGAATGTAGACGGGGAAGCCGTCTGACTCTAATATATAAAATAGCGGTAAATAAAATAATAATAACGGTGGGTCGCTTGGTCGAGTTCTGTCCCTTCACTTAAACTATAATCAGCAAATGGGTGGATCCATCCGATGGTGTCACCAATAGGTAGTAGTTGACCGACGGTAATTAAGGGGAATGAAATACCTCTGTACGCGCCGCCGGTTAACAAATAGGAACTGGAGGTAGACTGCCAATACTCTGGCAGGGCTCACGTGAAGGTCAGTGGTCGCCCCGTTGACTGGGTGCACCAACGACGCCCAGGCGGCTAATCCAGGTAAGCCTGGTTGGGGGTATGCCCAAACATGCCGGCCTCACCTATACACCCTGAAATGGATGGAATGAATCCATGTTAACACCGTGTAGGAAGAAAAGTAAACAAAATTAAAATTACATTTTCTCAGGTCATAAATGAGAAAATGGGGTATAATTGGGCCTCACCACGTGCGGGGGCTTGTGGACAAACTATTTAATAAAGGTTTAATAGTCAAGTAGCATTTTAGAAGGGGGTATTACACGGAGTGTGTTTTTTACAAAAAGTCAAGAATCTCAGCGATTTTACATTAAAATCGGGGAAAATTGCACCTCGTCACGACCGCAAGGTCGAGAGGAAAGTGTTTAGCACAAATGTGAACATCTAGGAACATTCCAGAAGGTTATTTTACACTAAGTAGGTTTTCTACCAAAAGTCAGGAATTTCAGCGATTTTACATTAAAATCGGGGAAAATTACACCTCGCCACGACCGCAGGGTCGAGGGGAAAGTTTTTATCCTATATTCAATAGTTAAATAACGAAATGATTGTATTTTCAATCCATGTGGCTGGCCCAAAAACGCATTGAAATCACATGTTGAAGTGAACATTTCAGGGTAATAATTTAGTGAAATCGATAGAAAAAGTAGCTGCGCACGCGCTCAATGGAAGATAATACGATTTAGTATGTATTTCGTGATTATTTGACTAACAAAAAGTACGAATCGTGACGCGTCACATACCTTGTTAGGGGAAAAAATATTATATAGCGGCTCGATGGCCGCTCCACGCCGGATCATTTATAGGTGCGTGGCTCGCGGGGTCTTCTGCGGGATCCCCGGGTCGAAAATACGCCTTCCACCGCATTTTTGGTGCGAAAGAAAATCGGAGCCCCGGTCCGCCATATCGTCGTCCTTTTGGTTCAATGATCTCCCTAACGCAGACGGTGGGGACAACGTTGAAAAAAAACTAGCAATTACTTAACAAACAATCGAATTAGAATCGACTAAAAATAATACGATGAGAGGGAATTACTCCCGAAGAAAACGGATAAATGCTAAAAAGGTGAGATTAATAATACTAAGGCTTATCCAAAGGTTTCACTTTGTTGAGTGGCTTTAAATAAGCGTTTGTTTATCAAAAGGAGACGCCGATATGAATTAATGAAAAAAATGATCGAGTGAAAAAATCGATAGTTTGTATCAAACGAGTATTGATTGGGAAACTGGCAATCACTAGACAGGTTGACGTTTCGTCCTGACCAATTAGAAGCGTTTACACTGTTGACAACTGTCAAATGAAAAAATAGCGTTCCGAATTATACATAAATTAGATATGTGTAAAAGGAGATATTGCAAAAATATATAGAAATTGGGCCACCAAAGGGTACAGTATTTCATAATTTGCTTCGTTTCTTTCGGATAATTATTTTCCCGTTATTTTTTAAAATAACAGTGTCCATTAAAAGTAATTTCATGTATTCGGATTGAAAATTACATTGACATTGTTCAAAAATAAGGCAGCCATACTCTTCTTCTTTTATATTTTGGTGTCGCATGGTTTATGCATTTGCTAGTGTTACTATAAGTATTGAACCTTTTTTTTGTATTTTATCAAAATAGCTACAGTCTAAGTCACGTCATAGTCCGAAAAAGTCGCGGTCAAGTTAGACCTCAGTAAAGCATCGGCAAACTAATTATCACTGATATCACTGATAGAAACATATTTCACAAAATAATAAAATGCGGCGACATGATTTTTCCCCGTTCCCGACAAAAACCACCCGGCCATACTCGACTTGAAACATTAATAAAATGTCACAAATAACAAAAATAGGCTAAATGCCTGTTTAAAACCGATTTCTATATTATCCTGGATTCTTATAACAACGAAAAGAACACGTTTCATTACAATTCGTTGGATGATTTTTTATTGTTGACTATTACAGGATTTAAACACCTCGTTGTCAAAATATTTTATTCAGCATTCTCCGATCTTAGAAATATATAGTTACAAACATTTTTTTATTCTTCGCTCCATTTTCACATCATTGATCCTCCTTAGTTTCTTTCCCGCCAAAAAGTAAGCATTCATCCTTCATTCTCCTTTTTTTTTTTTTTTAAATATGTAGATCCCGAGAACTTTTCCCGTGAGTTTGATTACTAAAGAGGTTTCTATGTGCTACGTGATCTTCATACACCATTATAAGAATACAGCGATGTGAATGCGGGGCAAGTTACTTCGAAATAATTCACAGCTGTTTAGATCCATTTATACAGAAATATGATATAATATAATACTTTTAAGAGAATATAAACAACATTACACTCATCACACTATTAATGATGATTTTACAAAATTAATATAACGACAAAATGTTCTTGATTATTTACGATAAACAGGAAAATAAAAACAAACTTCTTACACGTTTGCCTTCGACTTTCTCGGTGACCCGCGACTTCACCAAGTAACAACTTAATCCTCATCAGGGCCAGCGCAGTGGATATGACTCGTAGGCCTAGCCTATGTTCAGCAGTATACTTTAAAAATTACAGAAACATAAAAGGTAGATACATACATATACCGTGTGTCTCTCAGAGATCTAATAATACTGAAACCACTTATATGTAGTACTACGTTATTATGAACAACTGAAGATTGCTGTTGGTCCCATAATAAAAAAATCAACGAAATAAATGAAACAAAAGAAACGTATAAAGTCTTGATCGAAGTATAAAGTACCTATAAACGTATCAATTTGATGTATCATTAACGTCTGAGAAGTTTTGCTAACAAAACTAAACTCCTCGGTGCATTTTTTACACGTAGGCTATTAATTCTATGTAGGTTATTTAAAAAAGGTTATATGTGACCAAAATGGCAGTAATTCAATAACTGAGCAAAAATCTAATTGGAAAATGTGAAATTACTCATAAATTAAGCATTTAATGCTGTTGTTTTACTCTGCGCATTTATTTATCATAGTTTATCGGATTTTTTGAGCTACTGTACCTAGTCTTAGCCCTTTTTGAAATATCACCTTTAATGCTACAGAACTGAGGTGTCTTTTTACATATTTTATAGAAACATACATTTTCGTATACTAAAAGATTATCAAAAAGAAAGAATACTTATATTTTTAGGTTTCACTCACTTTACTACTAACAAAAAGCTGCAGTTGAAGTTATCCGAGATATTCCTGATTATTTTGATATTACTCGTAATAATTCTTAAAGGTGCTATTCGAATCTCGGCTGCAGGCTACAGCTACAAACAGCACTTGCAACAGCTGCACGAAGCCGGCTGTGGCTGCACAACTGAAGGGTTAATCCAGGTTTACACGTAAATTGAAACTACAGCTGTTTCGGTATGGCCCCATATATTTTTGTACAGCGCCCCTAGCAGAAACGAGGAAGAACTAACCAAAATCTATGGAGCCATACGCGAACGCGAAAGTTTGAGTAAACTTCGCAAAGCCTGGACTACGAGTAAGGGCTCTGGTTATCTATGTAGTAGTATGAATTTCTGCAAAAAAGATTCCGATTGCGGCTCCGGCAGCACGTGCTACCGAGCCTCAGCTGCGAGTGTTGTTCACCTGTTTAGACAAGTCCGACGTGCTGCCTGTCGCAGCATGTGTAGCCAACCTCGGAATCACTCTCGACTGCGGAAGCAGGCAGTGGCTGCATTTCAGATATGTATTACCTGCAATCGCGACCTGCATCCGCAGGCTGCGGCCGAAGTTCGAATAGCAGCAAGTTGTGGTTCTTATACTATTGCTAATGAAGTGGATGAATACCGAATTCATTATCATTCATTTTTTCGTAGTACCAGTCGTCGTAGTTACCATTTAGCGCTTTTGGCGCGTTTTTGACGTGCTGATAGCGAATTTTTGCTAAAAGGAGTTGGCAGCACTGCTATGGTCTATAATTCTATAAATTAAAGTAGGTACATATAGCTTGAAAATTGTTTTTGGTTTTTCTTATTTTAACTTCATTTTAAACAAACTTGTACATATCAGAACAGTTTTAGAAGCGTCATAAATTACTCTGGTGAAGATAACATTTTTATAAATGAGCTTGGGAGAAACTGAGTGTATTCGTACACAACAGGTATTCGTATGTATGAGCTGTCGACATCCTTCTTTAGAGATGTGACAATTGAAACATTATTTAAATTCTCCAATAAGCCCGATTACAGAGGCGCAAGCGTAAATTTAATAGCAACGTAAAAAGAGTTCTCTCTATCGAATGCCTAAAGTGAAAAAGAAACAGAACTATGCAATTTAGCTAATATAATTACGATGGCGCCTCTGTAATCGGGCTTCATAAGTTCTTAGATTCAAGAAACTTTCGAAGTGCTGTAATGTCTCTCACTCTCTTGAGTGAAAGTAGGAGAAACGAGACCACAGAGTTCTGCAGTCGGTGGCGGCGTGCGTTTTACATTACAATAATGCACAAGTGCGTAATGAAATACATTACGATATTGAAATTGGTGTAATTACAGTCACTTTACGAGCAAATATGTTATAAAATGTTAATGTAGGTACCAACATTTGATGTAATTTATTTTTTGTGAAATAAATGATTGATTGATTGATTTATTAATTGAAGTTCTATTTTTTTTACAAATGAGAGATTTTAAGCACCCTGAAAGATCACACTGACTTTGTAAATGCAAATACATCATAAAACGATAAAAATATGTGGACATGTTTGGGATAAGTTCTAAGCTTGCCAGTGACTTGTACGTTCTACAAGAATAGAAAGCAGCATGTTGTGCCATAATGACCGAAAATTCAACGCGTCCCTAACGACCGTCGGGATATTCCAATAGACGTAGGTAATGCCAGCTCATATCGCTCGGACATTCCATGTGTTATGGGTGTCGGGAGTGGGAGATTAAGTCGTGTTCTCGTCTGTGGGACGCTGATCACTGTGGTGTATTGTCTTGAAGCTATCTCTTTTTCAAGTTTTTGACGTGATAACGTCTTATTAATCGATGAACGCAGGCTGCACGCACGAAAAAGTGTCCGCCTGAGTCGAGCGTGCAAGAGAGTGCGTAAAAAACGATAGAGAGGCATAAAGCCCAATTACAGAGGGGCCAGCGTAAATTTAATAGCAACGTAAAAAGCGTTCTGTCTATCGAATGCCTAAAGTGAAAAAGAAACAGAACTATGCTATTTAGCTAATATAATTACGATGGCGCCTCTGTAACCGGGCTTATGGTCGGCCTAAGCGTTCGGCTTGTTCCAGTAGTTGATTCAACAACGTTATCACGTAAAATTATCGTCCGTAAACCGGCTTTATACACAACCATACAATTTTTTTGTGTTATAGTGAAGGCGGCATGATTAATCTTTGACAGGCGAGTTGGCGGTTCGAACTCAACAACCGACAACCATGACCGACGGTAGCAGAATCGTTCTATTTTTTCGACATTTTTGTTTATTTTTCCGATTATAATCCCAAAATGTTTCTCTTTGCAAAATAGACATGTTAATAACTTGAAAAAAAATGAAACAGTTCATTTTAAAGTTTTTTACCATCTACTAAAAACTATTTGCCTTCCTAGTTATGGTGTCGTCATCATTATCAGTCGTAGGATGTCTACTACTAGATATAGGCCTCCACTATATAGATTTCCGATATGCTCCGTTAAAGCGACTTGCATCCAGCGCGTATAGTTAGATATAAACACAAATATATTTCTTTTTATGTATTCTACGATAAGGAGCACGAAACAAGTATTACGAGTTTACATTTTTTTTAATCAATCTTTTACTCAACAAGTACTCGCTAAGACAAATCAAACGAGCCGAAACTCGATAGGGCTGCGTCGTTTCATTACAGAGTTCCTATGACCACCTTCCAGCTCCATCATCGGACCCTGGTTACGATTGAAGGACAAACTAAGACAATTCAAATGAACCCAAACTCGATGAGGTGGTGTCGTTTCATTGCTAAGTTCACCTTCCAGCTCCATCATCAGATCAGCACCACATCCTCATAATATTGCTTTGTCACGCGATTTACACATTTATGCAAAATTTCAGCTCAATCGGTATCCGGGAAGTGGATCAAATTTAATTTGCAAGATTTGATTACAGACTGACAGACAGACAACGGGACAGGTGAAACTAAATAAAAACTTGAAAAAAGACAACATCTAAGTTGATTTTCAGAACACCAGAGAAAAATACTCTACTAAAAGACTCCATCCACATTCATTATGCAAACCACTAGACCGTAGAAAATTCTACCCGAGTGGATGTTCTCCGTTAGTGTCAATCTAAGTGTTATCGACGAAACTTTAAAATTTCTGGTAAGTTGGTTTCTTGTAAATAAGGTTACTTCATCGGATATTGCAAGGTTGGTTTTATAGGGAAGAATTAAGTTAATTTAAAAAATCAACGATCGTGTGGTTAAAAATACGTAAATATCTCAACACAGCAACACGTAATGATTTCATTGTGTATTATCGCAACACCCAGTTGGGTGTAACAATAAGTAAAATAGTAATCAGAAGTTAATTTTGTAATAATTTTTTTAAGGAGCCCTATGAAGTTATCCAATATGTTAATGATTGGTCAGTATAAAATTACTAAAATAAATTGAAACACTATCATCATTACAAACAATAAATCATAAATAAAGCCGACAGACATATAAATATTTAGTGCTAATCAATTTCTATTCTGACCTGTTGTATAACCGACTTGCATCAAACGCAACTTGATTATAGGATTAGTTATGACCACATTTTGAACTGAATTTGCCAGTGAATCTTATTGAGAACTTTGCAGAACCATTAATTAAGTTTAGAACACATTATGATTGTTGACGAAAATTCGGACTAAGCTATCAAAAGTACAGGCCGTGGTGGTCTAGTGGTAATGACACCCGTCTTACAATCGCGAGGTTGGAATGAATGAATGAATTTCTTGAAAGGACATGTTCTTTTTTGTATGGGACTTTGGCTCAATGACGGGCTCTAGACTATAATAGGGAGAAAAATCAACTTAATTCGATGAGGCATAGTGTTTTTTAATCGAACAGTCAATTAAAAAGCAAACAATTTTTTTGCTTTGCGTTATTGCCATATTAACCGCTATTAAAGTCATCCAGCATGTTGTGGATCATGGATGTAAGAAAGGAGTCAATCGGCAACAAGATTCAAAATCTGCAGATTTAAATGTCACGGTTGTCCAAAAAAGTCATCGCCAGATCTGTCAGGTTTGTAATACATCGAAGTCCATTATCGTAACCATGTCGTAAATAATAAGAATTAAATTGTCGCAAAGGCAAAGATATCACAATGCGTTCGTACATTTAGCCGAATGAGATAAAACAATAGCAAACCGTAAACAGTATTACCAGTTTCTATTTTCTTAGTTCCCAGAAAAATGAGGCGAAATTCTCCAATAACAAATATAATGCATGTAGTAGGATGATTTGATACCTACATTGTATTTTCGCAATCACTAAGATTGAAAAATGTCGTAGCTCATCTCAAAACAATTATGCGTGTTTTCGCGAAATTCCTTAGATATTCGCGACAAAACTATTTATCAAATCATACTACGACACTCATATTTAGCATGAATATCCTTTATCATTTTAAAACAATAATGCCTCATGATTGATAAAATAATATAAAAAAAACCCTGCGTTGAATTTATTCAATTACCAATCGAGTTAAAATTCCCCGTGATTCGGGTGATTTCCCACAAAGCAGCAACGCTGAAATTAACTTTTTCATTTTCTAGGTACACTAGATGGCGGAAAATTCAAATCATGGGTTGCTAGGCCTGCGGGCTGCGATAATGATAAATGTTTTGCTTTTTTTCTAAAGCGTTTTGAATTTTTTCAGTATTTTATCGTGATTCGTCATATTTTTGTCTATAAGATAAAAGCGAGCCAGGTATGGGCCAGGTTTGAGAACATCACCTTTATATACGCATTTTCACACCACTGGCTTTTCGGTGAAGAAAAACATTATGAGGAAACCTGCATACGTCCGTATAAGAAATGCGCGTATGTGAATCCACCAACCCGTACTGGGCCAGCGTGGTGGATTTTGCCCAATCACCCTTCGTGGGTAGACCTACGTCTTGCAGTGGACTATTAAAAAAGGCTGGTATAGTACAGTATCAAAAGTAGGAACGCTTTGGAACTAAAAAAACGTACTCGTATCTACTGACACACATTCGCTCACAAATATAATATCCATCTACGAGTATAGGTGTAGTCGTTAAGGCGAACGCATTACTCAACAGTCGGAAATCTACAGGATG
The DNA here is from genome assembly GCA_964007245.1 of Hypomecis atomaria. NCBI lineage: Eukaryota > Metazoa > Arthropoda > Insecta > Lepidoptera > Geometridae > Hypomecis > Hypomecis atomaria. The sequence continues at coordinate 16,701,922 of OZ023283.1, forward strand.
TGCCGATATCTGGGGCATCAATATCTTACAGCCGCCGGTGGCAAGACATCTATTGAATCGAGAATCGATATTTATTGGACTGTGGCATTCCGGTGTTAGTTTAGCTGTTACTGGAGTAGTTTTAGTAGATGAAACTGGGTTAGTCACTTGACGGTTTCTGGGAACGTCACAGGTCAAGGAGAAATTTTGCCGAAATACAGCGGCCTCGGTTTGCATTTACTAAATTTATTTTTGACATTTTCAATAAAGCATGTTTCTATTTCGGTACACAATATGTTAATAACGGTGTATGTAAGGAAATCGCTTTTTAACCGACTTCTAAAAAGAGGAGGTTGTATCTTCGTGTGTATGTATTTTTTTGTGTATTTGCATCTATAATTTCACCAATTGTAAAGCGAATTGAAAAGTTCTTATTTAGTTCGAAAGGGTATACCCCCGAGGTGGTCCAGTTTTAATTTAACAGAAATCGGTTGAACCGTTATTGAAAAAAAAAAACAATAATGTCAGCAATTCGTGCAAAATATCCGAATTTTGTACACGATGAACATCGATAATTTCGCCAATTGTAAACCGAATCGAAAAGCTATTTTTTAGTTCAAAAGGGTATACTCTCAAGGTAGTCTCATTTAAATTTTACAGAAATCAGCTGTGCCGTTTTTGATAAATCAACAATAATATAAACAATTCGAGCGAAATATTCGAATTTTGTACTTGATGGAAGCCGGTTTTGCCATTTTTTTGCGAAAAATAATTATAGTAGATGAAACTGGGTTAGTCACTTGACGGTTTCTGGTAACGTGACAGGTCAAAATTTTGTCGAAATACAGCGACTTCGGTACTTTATATTCTGAAAGTTAAATTAAAAATGGCTCCGTTTGCGTCTGCTAAATTTATTTTTGACGTTTTCAATTAAGCATGTTTCTATTTAGGTACACATTAGGCCCAATTATGAAGGCGCCATCGTAAATTTGATAGCAACGTAAAAAGTGTTCTCTCTTCAAAAACGGCTCAGCCGATTTCTTTGAAAATTTTATAAAACTATCTCGGGATCTCTTTTGAACTAAAAAAAATCGATTCAGTTCACAATTGGCGAAATTATCAATGAAAATGTACAAAAAAATAAAAAAATACATACAGACGTAGTTTGTTGATAAAGGAACATATAACACCTATTACATTGAAATTATGCTGCTGTGACAGTTCAAGTGCTCTATTTCGGAGTCTAACTAGCTATAAAAGTTACAGCATAACTTATGATTATTTATAGAAATAGCTCTAGAACTCTAAAGTAAGCTCTCTATTGATGATATTTAAAATAATTATATTATCATTTATGACGTCTTAATCTACAGCACACAGCCTAAAAGGATTTGATCATAGAGCTATTACAACCAGAGGGATAACGTGGTCGATCGAGAAAATCCGAAGGAGATGCATTGATTTAATACAGAATGAGCTCGCACCTGTCTCTGTCCCTGTCTCGCGAGGACTCAGTTAAACGGTCAGACTATAGGTGGTTGTTGTCGGATTTTTAGATAAGGAACGTCAACTCCCATTACATACTCATCCCATACTTATTTGACAGTTTTGACAGCAGCTTGGAAGATTTTCCGTACATTTTTGTGGTTAAGAATAGTCTCAAGCGACAACGTTATCTCTCTGATTTTAGTAACTCTGTGGATTTTATAACATCCATGGCGATTAGAAATTACATTCTCTTTGCATGACAATGTCAATATCTAGGAAGGGTTGCCAACACTTTCAGTTCTGTAGTACAGGTAAATTGTATGTTATAGAATAAAATTAGACACGATTGTAAAGGTTCTACATTGATCTAGAAATTTTATAAAACTTATATAGACAAGTTCTAAGCTATACAGTTTTGTTTGAGGTGTGATTGGAAACAGTTTATAAACAGTTAAATCGGCTATACTGTATCAGCCTTTATTTTTAAAAGTGCACTGCAGGACGTAGGCCTACCCACGAAAGGTGGTTGGGCCATATACATCACGCTGGCCCAGTGCGTGTTGATGGACTCACATACGCCATCGAATTTCTTCTACGGACGAATGCAGGTTGCCTCACGATTTTTTCCTTCACCGAAAAGCCAGTGGTGTTAAATTCCGTACGTGAATTCCGAAGAACTCATTGGTACGGGACCGGGATTTGAACTCACGTCCTCACAATTGTAAGGCGGGGGTCACTACCACTAGCCACCAGGGCTATAAATCGGCTATATCAAGACGTAATTTATCTTGACGTCTGATATCCCCAGAGATGTCAGCCAACAAGTGACAGTTCATTTATAAGGAGATCCAATAAGCGACGAGTGTCTTGTCGAAGCGCACATGCTGGGGACACGATGCCCACGCTGCTAGATTTATTGTTGAGAAAATATATATTTTTTATAAAAAAATATAAAGAGATATCTGTTTGCCCTATTAAGGCAACAGGAGGTGATTAAAACCATCTTTGTGAACAACTAATATGGGGCTAACTTGAAATTCAGCTGTTCCGTACAAAATAACAACTCCGGATCGAGGCCCCTAGAAAAAATTGTTCATAATGATGGTCTGAATTACCTCTTTGTGGCTTAGTAAGTACTTACACCAGTTTTGTATAATCCTGTATCGTCAACAAACAACTTGCAAGCCTATGTTATTTAATGTGACTATTATTAGACTGGGTATGTAGTATGTAGGTCTTTATGGTATTAAGTATTTGATTTTGAAATTTTAATTTTATACGCTATCAATCATCGAATTTAAAATGAAAGATGTGTTTTATTTGTGTAAGCACTACATCATTTATTACATAGAGTTTTATAAATACGGGTAGAACTTGTAAGATTGATGATAATATATCGCCAATATCGTTCGTTGCATCTGACAGGTTTTCAGATAAGATTATTCTACTATTTTTCAACCAGCTATCGACTCAGTCGACTTACGGATTTTTCGTTATAATCGGTATCTTTGTAAATTATTAGGAACGCTTTCCAATAAATTTGTACTTGGCGTTTTATCATCATTTATAATTCCTAAAAATAAAATTGTCACTATTGTTACTATTAAAACTATCGCTTTTTAAGTATCGGGTAAGGTCACACCCCAAAATTGGGAAAAGTTTGTATTTTCATAGATTTTGTCGAGATTTTTTTTTTTACGGAACAGCTTTTTATTACGATTTCGGAGTTGGACATATATGATTATAATAAAGTGACTAAACTTTGTTTAGCATCTGCGGACAATGAGGAAGCCTTTCATTCGATTAAGACATGGATTGACCAAGTGTTTCTGGCAAAGGCGTACCGATAGCTGACTATCGGTAGGTATAATAACAAATAACTCGGTTATTTGAAATATTTTAACAAAGTTTATTAAAAAAATACAGAGCCACACAATATTATCGCAAGGTCGCTTACCTGACAACAATTTTCCGAACCAAAAACAAAACGCAGACCCACCAAAACGCTAATAACAGATGCAAGTTTGTTTATAACAGTTAGCGTTAACCCTTGCCCTTTGGTACGAGTCGGTAACTGCCTGCCATAATGTGCCATTAGGAGCTTGATGCAGGTAGACCCTTATCTACTGAGCACATATTTGTAAAGTTGCAAAAACCCGGCGAACTAGGGTTGCAACATCTGTATACAGGGAGCGGAGTATGCAAATGACTGTTTAATTCTGGCAGGTAAAAGTTAATAATGGACGGGACAGTTTGGTAATATAAAATAAATTCAAATTTAGAAAATGTTATAGATCTCTATCTACCTGTAATAAACATTGTACTTAGTTAATTTTAGGTCTGAAATGACAAAAAAAAGAAAGTTAAAATTTGAGGGATTTCAAATTCAGAGCACTGAAATGAGGTTTTGTAATCATTATCTGTATTCTCCAGAGGCTCTCGGTGTTTAATTACTGTTAAATTCTGGCAGGTAAAACTTAATAATGGATGGGACAATTTGGGAATAAAGATAGAGAGAGTTTTCACAGGACCCAAATAAAGAGACAATGCTTTGAGAGATCTATTCTGTTTACAAAGATATTCCTTCTATCAGTATCATACTATTGGGCAAGTAAAATTTGTTTTCCAAATTATATTTGATCATACTGGTTATTAACAAGTGTTATTGACGCGATATTTTAAAGGCACACAGCATTTCTACTATAATTTAGATGGCAGTCTTTATCAAGATAGAGTAGGGGATAGACGCTCAAAGCGGGTACCTCGCCTAAAGCAGGTAGGTCTTTGAATTTACGCGCCTAAAGCTAGTGAGAATGTATGCGTGCAGGCCAATGAACCGCGCTCGCGCCAATCACGGACAGTTCCCTTGCACCCAAGGCGTATTTGGTCGCAAAGTAAGACGCACTCAAATAGTTTTGCTGTTTTAGTAAAAAAAAAATAGAATTTTCTTATTTCTAATTCCTCATAAATAGCTCACACTGTGTTCTTACTTGTTTTATGTGTTTGTTTTCTGATAGTTGGTCCTACTTTTTATGGTGTGATCATACGTTTGATGGTTACGATTTAGAAGATGATAAAAATGAAACATGCTCTTGGACAAAGCGGGTAAGGGCAAAGTGGGTACCCGCTTTCCACCTACCGAAGACTGGAAAATTTTTGATGACTGTAAATCTTCGGCAAATGAACAATGCACTTCTTATAGTGGCATTGGCTCTTATTACTGTGACATTTGTCAGGAACTGTGAACCAGAGAAAATGACTTTGAAGCAGAAAAAAAGAAATAGAATTGATGTTTTGATTACGGATTAAAAATATTATAAAGACTGACTAATCAGGGTTATGATGACGTTAAAAAGGAAATAGGTTAATTTTAAGTCAAACCTGTTGATTAAGTTACCATTAAAGTTAATCTGATCTTATATTTTTAATCACCCCCACTTTGCCCAAAAGCCCTACATGCTGTAGCCCCCCCCCCCTTTCCCCCCTACGTGCAAAGCGCGTATTTGGTAGGGTTTCTTTTTTTGTTATTTTTACACTAAAAAGAAGTTTTCTGTTTAGTTTGTTATTATGCACGTAAGCTTTGATAAGTATAGCATTGTATTAATATGAATGAGCTGGATTACGGTTTCAATTAAATTTATTATTTTACTATAATGCCTTAGAGTACCCGCTTTGAGCGACCCTCCCCTACTAGTACTAGGATAGGATAGTAAGGATATAATAGTGTGCTGGTTCGTCATGCATAGCACTGCAGTGGGCCGCGGCACATAGCGCTCGAGATGATAGCGGTTGCGGTGCGGGCGCGGGGGCAGTTGCGGGCATAGTATGAGTATGTCGTTAAGAATACGTGTGCTGCATTTTAATTAAAAAACAACACATTTTATTATTACTATGAAATTGTCCTAAAACTTTCAAAGCGTTCCTAAATCATGGTTAAGTTAATAAAATAACTTTTAGTCCAAAAATACATAATAGCAAACTCAACAAAACTAATTACATCGCTAAAATAGAAATTACCTAGTAATTATAGTAGCACTCTAGCAAATGCGAGTAGCAGGTGCGAATGACAAATTCGTGTCCCTTTCTAATTTGTTAGGTTTAGGATAACTGCTATGTAAACCGATCCCTTATGATGTCTGCTATTTTAGGATAACAACGGTTGAAAGGATTCGTTCATCATATCTAAAATAATAAATGTAATAAAATTGCAGTAAAGCTCTTACGTTCTCATAATAAAGTTATTTTTGGGTCCAAAAATATGGTAACATTTACGTTGAATAGTTGGAATAAGAATTATTGACGTCACTACTGTAACCTACTACTAAAACTCATACTTGTGAGAAAATTAATTTGAAGGAGAAAGATTATGCCTCAAGCAGATCTAAAAAAGGTCACTATTACGTTATTGATCATTCTTTTTCACATTTAAAAACCCCGCTAAAATATGTCTAATAGCTTAATTTTAATTTTGTTACCTTTTTTATCAACGCTTTCTTTGATTTAATAAATTATGATCGCAAAACTAGTTTTGGCTCAGATATTTTGTAATTTAGAGACGACAATAAAAACCGGAGTTTCTCGGTGATGGATAAGACTCGAGGGTAATCTTAGTACAGAATCTAGCTATGATATATAAACTTCGTGAGACCGATATTTTCTTCATGAACTGTATTTCAGTAAAACTGTTTTTTTAGCTTTGCTGTTGTAACTAATATATGCTTGTTGAATTCTTAATATAGTACTAAATTATTATTATAAATGTAATCTCAACACGGAGTATCTCTTGTTTTTTGTAATATGTTTTTGTTTCCCAAGAAGATTGGTTCCAGAACTGTGAGACCGTTTTTAAAGTGTTGGTATAGCACAAAAGAATTGTTTGCCATTAGATGTGGGACATTTTCTTAAATAGTACATTTAGTGCAGCGGCCAGCAACAGAGGCATTTATGGACGTGCGTGAGTTGGGGGCCGAGGCGAAGCCGAGTCACACACACGTGAGTCTATCAATGCCTAGCTGTGGCCAAGACTTGTTTAGTACTTTTTTCAAATAATGCGTGGAAATTACTTACCAAAATATGTAGTTTTCAAAACAATCATAATTTTTCAAGCGCCGAAGTGTTAATTTGTTTTGTTTTTGGCTTCCCTCGGCATCGTACATCAATAATGCCTCTATTGCCGGCCGCTGCAGTAATGTACAGGGGCTTATTATATACATCGAAACTAACAACTTTTGTTTAACGTCTTTTGTCACATCTCAAAAAAAAGTTGTTCCACAGAAATATATCGTTCACCCTCGACCAAATGTATGGAACAGCTGACATTTTTTGAGTATTGACAAAAGTCGCAGAACAAAAGTTGTTAGTTTTGATGTACAGAATAAGCCTCTAAAAGGATGCTACGAGTTATTGATTAGGAATAACTCTGTTTAGGTAAAAGGTATAAAATACAAAAGAAAATAAATTTACAATACGCTAATATTGTGATGATTGTACAGATATAATTACATTACTATAGGATTATAGTAGTTATAGCCATAGAATCGGGGTCATCCTCGCTTGCCTTCACTTGCTTTAGTACCCAACTTTGTTCATTGTACACCTGTTACGAGGTGTCCCGTCTAATCTGACGGCCTGAGAGACCCCAAACAACTATTAATTAGGAGCCTGGGGTCATCCCGACCAAGACAGCTGTCCGGCCCCCCGCGTGCAAATGATTGACGGAATTTTTTGGGGAGCTCTGGTATTCTTAATGAGTTCGTGTTGTGTAAAGCAATTAGGTGGAATAAGCGTTGTTCAATAGTGTTGGTGGTAGTCGCTTGTTATATTTCTATAGTTAATTGCTTATTAGTTTTGAAAAAAGGCTTCGCCAATGAGTATAATTTTTGGCAAAAGAGAAGCTCAATACGCTAATGCCTTGATATTAAGTAATATACAAGCTAGCTGATTAGAATCAATGCGAGTTAAATGTATCTCAGTCAAAAATTAGATGTTTAATCCTTTATTGCCTAGAATTTTTGCTGGAAATATTGTCCTTAATTGGTAAAACAGTAATTCATGCGCAAAAACTACTACAGGCGGTAATGCAAAGGTGTGATACTTTCTCAGACAGACCCTATAAAAGAGATTTTGTAGCGGTTCTTTGATAAAGTTTAAAAACTAATTAAAAATCTGTACGTTTATCTAAAAAGCGCTCAAACTCATATCGTATTCAAACTCAGAGCTATTTATACCATAAAAAAGTTACGCAACCAAGTTTGACACCATGAAACAATGTCTTCGTGATCCACCCCTTATCACCTTTGACGTGAATTTGGAAACACGTGTACGATATCCTACCGTACGTGTTACGACTCGGGGCTTATTCTCAAACTCGGGCTACGAAAAATGAATGATGTAAGGCGTAGATATTTTAGAGCAGATCTGAGAAAAGCTGTAGCGTTCTCGTAGCCTATGTAGCACTGCTACGAAGTGATATTGCAGCACGTTTTGTTATAGAATATTTTTATTCTTGAGAAAATTGTTTATTCCAGTTTTTACTAGTTTTTGCCCGCGTGTTATTTTGACTTTAATAATATCCCTTAGGAACCTTTTATTTCAAAGAGTATACACATAGGCTATGTTACTTTCCGACCTTTGAACTACATCCATGCGAAAATTTCATTCGGAATTTTCGCGTGAAAGAGTAACAAATCAACAAACGCACTATTGGATTTATAATATTAGCGGGTAGAAAGGATTTCAGAAAATTTTAGTATTGTACGAAAGTATAAAAACAAGCATGTTTTCAGTCCTCTTGCGAAAAGTATTAATTTAACTGAGTGTAATGTTTTCTCGGTATGGCTTTTCGATTTCACGGACAGAAAAGAGTTAATAATTATTTTTTGCAAAAAATAGCACGACCGATTTCTACCGTGTAGGTAGAGAATTTGCGAATATTTCGCACGGATCGATGTAGCATTTCTTACATTATTGTTGATTTATCGAAAATGGCTCAGCCAATTTCGAAAAAAAATAATTGGGACCAATTTCGAAGTTACTCTTTCCAATAAAAAAAGAACTATCAAAATCAGACCACTACGTAAAAAGTTATGCGTATACATAAAAAAACATATACCTATATATACGCGTAGAATTGAGTACCACCTCCTTTTCGTCGGTCAAAAAGAAAATAAATAGGCGTGTTATATTCGTATGTAATGTTTTTTATTCTTACTATTTAGGTTAACATATCAAACTACAAGTTTCATTCTGGTCTACTACATTACTCTGCCGTGCAAACAACATTTCGATTCGAATTACGAAAGTAATTTATTAGCTACCTAGCGATAAACAATTGCGTGTGAACTGATTAAAATAGTTAACGTTAATTTGAAGCTTTATAAAAGTCAAAGTCATCAAATAACACTAAAACTAAAGGGCTACACTGAACCCAACATCAGATCCGTATCAAAACAATCCTTCAAGTTGTTCATTGTTCGTTTACGAACGAATTACTTAGATTGTTTTTTTATCAAACGTATGATATTAGATTAATTGTTAATTTGTATTGTGTGTATTGTATTTTATACGTTTACAATTTTAAAGACCTCGTTATTCCGTTTTCGCATAACAATGCTATAGTTAAGAGATTAAAATCGACCAATAGAGGTATTTAAAAAAAATACCATAATTTCAGAAAAAAACTGTGCTTGGTGATAATATCACGAGAGGGAAGAAGAGATTTATATCGGGTGAGATATTTACTGCTGAATTGGTAATTGGTTTTACCGCCTGCTTGGCTTTTAAAAAGCCGGTATAGAAAGTTATAGGCATCGGCTCACTTTACGAGTGTTTGAAGATAGCACAAACAAAATGCATTTGGCCACATTACTTAAATGTACTTATAGATTGTTTCTTATAAAGCAAAAAGGTCCTTATAATTTTAGTAGAACATCGATTATCTGGCCCTCAGTTATACGGATTCACGATTATCTGGACTACGAGTACTACCCCCCGGTCAATAAAATTCATTTTTAAGTTGAAATAATATTAAAATACAATATAAAATTCTTCTGCGTGCCAAGTTGTTCCAAAAATTGATAGCCACAGAATAAATACAAAAACTTTTGCAATAAAATTATTATTAATAATCAGAAATCTGAAAGAATCTTAAAGGTGATATTGCAAAAAGGGCTAAGACTAGGTACAGTAGCTCAAAAAATCCGATAAACTATGATAAATAAATGCGCAGAGTAAAACAACCGCATTAAATGCTTAATTTACGAGTAATTTCACATTTTCCGATTTGATTTTTTCTCAGTTATTGAATTACTGCCATTTTGGTCACATATAACCTTTTTTTATATAACCTACATAGAATTAATAGCCTACATGTAAAAAATGCACTGAGGAGTTTAGTTTTGTTAGCAAAACTTCTCAGACGTTAATGATACATCAAATTGATACGTTTATAGGTACTTTATACTTCGATCAAGACTTTATACGTTTCTTTTATTTCATTTATTTTTTTATTATGGGGCCAACAGCAATCTTCAGTTGTTCATAATAACGTAGGTACTACATATAAGTGGTTTCAGTATTATTAGATCTCTGAGAGACACACGGTATATGTATGTATCTACCTTTCATGTATCTGTAATTTTTAAAAGTATACTGCTGAACATAGGCTAGGCCTATCCACTCATATCCACTGCGCTGGCCCTGAGGAGGATTAAGTTGTTACTTGGTGAAGTCGCGGGTCACCGAGAAAGTCGAAAGCAAACGTGTAAGAGGTTTGTTTTTATTTTCCTGTTTTCGTAAATAATCAAGAACATTTTGTCGTTATATTATTATTATTATTATTTTGCGCCTGTATTGTCCCACTGCTGGGCAAAGGCCTCCCTTCCCTCCTTCCAGACTGCGCGATCGTCATATTAATTCTGTAAAACCATCATTAATAGTGTGATGAGTGTAATGTTGTTTATATTCTCTTAAAAGTATTATGTTATATCATATTTCTGTTTTTATAATGGATCTAAACAACTGTGAATTATTTCGAAGTAACTTGCCCCGCATTCACATTACTGTATCCTTATAATGGTGTATGAAGATCACGTAGCACATAGAAACCTCTTTAGTAATCAAACTCACGGGACAAGTTAGATCTATATATTTAAAAAAAAGGAGAATGAAGGATGAATACTAACTTTTTGGCGGGAAAGAAACTAAGGAGGATCAATGGTGTGAAAATGGAGCGAAGAATAAAAAAATGTTTGTAACCATATATTTCTAATATTGGAGAATGCTGAATAAAATATTTTGACTACGAGGTGTTTAAATCCTGTAATAGTTAACAATAAAAAATCATCCAACGAATTGCAATGAAACGTGTTTTTTTCGTTGTTATAAGAATCCAGGATAATATAGAAATCGGTTTTAAACCTTTTTTTCGGTTTTAGGCCTTTAGCCTATTTTTGTTATTTGTGACATTTTATTAATGTTTCAAGTCGAGTATGGCCGGGTGGTTTTTGGCGGGAACGGGGAAAAATCATGTCGCCGAATTATATTATTTTGTGAAATATGTTTCTATCAGTAATAATTAGTTTGCCGATGCTTTACTGAGGTCTAACTTGACCGCGACTTTTTCGGACTATGACGTGACTAACTATTTTGATAAAATACAAAAAAAAAAGGTTCAATACTTATAGGTAACATTAGCAAATGCATAAACCTTGCAACACCAAAATATAAAAGAAGAAGAGTATGGCTGCCTTATTTTTAAACAATGTCAATGTAATTTTCAATCAGAATACATGAAATTACTTTTAATGGACATTGTTATTGTAAAAAATAACGGGAAAATAATTATCCGAAAGAAAAGAAGCAAATTATGAAATACTGTACCCTTTGGTGGCCCAATTTCTATACATTTTTGCAATATCTCCTTTATGTCAATCACAATAAGATTTTTACTCAAAAATAAACTAATAACAGAAATCAAAATCGTCTCTCTCAAAAATAGGTCTCAACTAAATTTAGAATTTTTAAGTGTTGTTTTATAATACTTTCTAGCTACATAGTAATAATAATAGGTACCAATTTGCTATATAAGAAACAATCTACAGGTACATATAAGTAATGTAGCAAAATGCATTTTGTTTGTGCTAACTTCATATAAAGTGAGCCGATGCCAATAACTTATTCTATCCCGGCCAAGTCAAGTCAAGGCGGCGATGGGGCTAATAACCAATTCAGCAGTATATATCTCACACGACATAAATCTCTTCTTTACTCACGTGATATTATCACCAAGCACAGAATAAACCCCCAAGCTGCCTCGTCAGGTGCTCTCGAATGCGTGAATTGCTTGTTTAACATATTTTTTTCGCGTCTGTCTCGTTTATGTTGAACGTAACGACTTCACGTTACGTACTCGAATCAGAATTTGGACGTATGAATATTTTGGAAATGATTGTTCTTTTTATGCCGCTTTCATTTTTAGTAATTGTTGGAAGTTGGTAAATAGAATCATGAATTTCTGTTTGTTGAATCATAGCTGTTATCTGTTTATCACTCATTTGACACACAAACAATAATCGGCTCTTACGAGTAAATATTAAAATGATGGTTATTTTTGCTCCACTTTCATTTTTAATAATTATTAAATGTAATGTAGTAATTATTCACCTAACAAGGTGAAATTCGATGTTGCATTAAAATGGCTTATTTTGTGTTAATTCAAGTTTTTTTGTGGATTTGAATTCCCATATAACGCAGTATAGTTATCCGTCCCCTCTTAATCAATTAAGCTAAGTTACATTAATTTAATTCTCCAAAGTAGTTGAAATATAATATAATATTATGTGATCCAATTGAATTTTATGTTGTTTAGCTTATAAAGTATTATTGTATTTTGTTGTAGTTAATAAAGGCACTTTTTCCCGATAAAAAATGTATTGCGTTAGCTTGGAAGCTTATAAGTTAGCTTGGAATGGCAAGCGCAATGTGTCTTCCACCCACGAGGTGAACAGATGACCTCATCAAAGTCGCAAGATGGCGATGTTTGCATGCTACTTACGTTATTAAAAAGCAAGAGGGTGGTTAAAGTCCTGAATATTGGATGTCCTATGACTGATGAGTGGATGGGTGATGGAGAGTAATAAAAATCTGCCAAGTGCGAGTCGGGTTTAGGCACCAAGTGTTCCGTATCGTATGGGAGTCCCCTTAGCCCCATTTCAAGCATCTATATTATGTTGCTAATAATAATACGGCAAAAAAATCACATTCGTTGTTTGGGAGCCCTTAAACATTTATTTTATTCTGTTTTTGATATTAATTGTTAAAGAGGAAACAGAACATCATCTATGAAAATTTCAACTGTCTAGCTATAACGGTTCATGAGATAAAGCCTGGTGACGGACAGACAGATGGACAGACGGACGGATAACGGAGTCTTAGTAATAAGGTTCTGTTTTTACCCTTAGGGTACGGAACCCTAAAATCAAAACAATTTAATTTATAAATTTTACTCACATAATGTAAACTATCAAATACAGGTAGCTAATACGCTTATTGTAATTCCACATCAAGTAAAGTTTGCCTCTAATACAATTTCAGCGCATTGCCATTTCGCGGCTGGCTTCCTACGTACTCTTATTTATTACTTGCACACCGTACGTGCTCAACACGAATTTGTTTTCATAATATTTTCTCTGCCATTATATGAGAAAGTAAAGAAATTCCAACTCTACACTCTCCGAATAGAGTCAAATTTCCCATGAGAGTGGGTTAAAGTATGTACATTTGTCTCTTTATTTACTTTATTGCGACATTTTATAATATTGTACGTAGATAAGAAGACTCTCAAGCGTTACAAAGTGCTTTTTGTTAAGAAATCATAAGGAATGTTGACTTTATACGGGTACTGTGTGACCTTACAGTCTGTAATCAAGTCTCTTGGTTTATTATATTGTCATATTTTATGTGTTCATGAAGAATGTTTCCTGGAATGTAAAACAAAATTAGATGGTTTTTTAAAGTGGAAGTGTATCTTTGTGTAAAGAACATAATTTTTATTTGCATGATCGCAACCCCGGTCGCTTTTCCAATATACACCAGTTAACTAGACCATAGTTTCCGCTATCATTAACCAAAATAAAACGCTACTGCTAAGAATTCTTCAAAAGGAGTTTATGTACTCAGTTATCAAAATGAATACCATACGCAATCTACAGTTTCACTCGGTGTTCTTTAGCGATCTCTGCTATCAATTAAGCAACGTTTTGCACAGCCAGTCTTCGGATAGGTGACCGCGGATGCTACTGGTAACTGAGCCCTGCCGTGGTTAGGATGACATGTTAAATTATTGTAGGTCCCGGAATACCTATGGTTGAGAAAAAAATTCCTTTGTCACAACGCTCCGGGCATGGCACGCGATGGTACTGGTCGGTGACGGAACTGTTTAGTGGACATAGGGCTTCGAGCAAATATCATCTTATAGAATCACAATCGTGCAAAAAGTGTCTGAGTCAAAACCCTGCCCAAGTCACGTAGTGTGCAGGCTTTTTAGTTAGTCGTAGGGCGATTGCAAGCCGACTACAACGCCTCGCGATGCCAAAGTGTTCGGTTGCAAGCACTAAATTAGGTGGAATAACATTGAGATTCGAGAAAACGGGTCATTATTTAATGTCAATATCTAAGTACGACGAAGCTCGGTAATTTTTTTACTACTTTCACTTAGGGAATGTGGCTCTGTAGATATTTGCTCGAAAACATAGGCTCATACTTTTCAATACACAGTAGACACCTTAATCCAGGCCAAAACAGCACGGCCTTGCCAAAGATCGTTGTCACCAGGATTAATTCTGTTAAACAAACCACGCCAAAACCGCCGAGTAAATGCTCGCAGGTCACAGATAAGCCTGCCGGAAATTGCCTTAGAGTAGCCATTGCCAGTGGCACCAGCCGCAAGTAGGTGATGGATGGGCCGCTCGCATGACCAGGTAATTGTTACTCTGCCCGCCTCCGGGCCGTCGCGTGCCTGCCTTTAAAACATAATTCTTGCGCCTATTGTGACGATTTAAGTGAGACTTTGTGAAGTGATTATTACTTGGAGTGCTTTTTGGAGGTGATAATGATGCTCGTAAAGCGTGATTACTATTTATTTAGCTAAATTTTATTAGTAATTATAATGGCCGCTGGGAGATGGTTAATTTAAATGACATGCTTCTGGTTTTATAGAATTGCTATTTACCTAGCTTTATTATGATTACAACGTTCATGGACGACTTAGTTGGACCAACAATATAATTACAACTGCATAGGAACGCCCTGGATGAAAGCATAAATAAAAAATGCCAAGTCGATGGATGCAAGTCAGTTCCAACTGGAAATTTGGAATTTCTCCGTGGATCTTCTACGGCTAATAGATGCATGATTAAGTATTGTCAAATACATATAACCAATATTGGGACATTTCTTAAATGTTTATACCTATACAATAATAGTTGTTTATTAAAAAAAAAAATATCAGCTCAGAGACGCTACAACAAAACTGGATTCTGTCTTTTAAAAATATCCTAATACCTAAACAAATTTTACTTGATTGGGCCATAACTAGTAGACAAGCGTACAAGAGTAGAGTAATCAATAAAAAAATTACACTTTAAACAAATTTTACTATGATACTTCATTAAAAATACTTTGAAAAGCTCTACTTAAATGATTATTTATGCTAAAAAATAATGTGTGCATAATTCCGTAATACCTAATACCTAACTTCTCGTACCAGTCTCTTGCATAATTATGTATCGCGGCATAAATTGTATAATACCGAGAGATTTATAATAAGCCAACAAACGGACGCTTAATTTTCTTTGTATTTTTTTGTTCTGCACCTTTAAATCTTATAAACTGCTAAGAGAAAAGAATATCAGTTCTACAAATAAAATGTCTTTTGCATGTTTCAATAAAATTCTAGTTAAAATTATTTTTTCACAAGCTCAGATCTCTGAATTTACTCGTAACTAGTAGGTTTTATTTATTTATTTGAGTGTACGAATCATTTATTTCATTATAGGTATAATTTACTACTTTTTGACCACGGCTTTACCCGCGTGATAGTTTTGATCAGTGCGCTATCCCATGGAAACCTTTACTTTTTCCTGAAAAAAAAAAAAAGAATTTGTCACTCTCCGACCTTTTAAATATATCCCCACGAGAAAAATCTATCCGTTGTTATGTTGCTAAGTACGTGAAAAAATAACAAACCAACAAACACACTTTCGAATTTATAATACGAGTATTAGTCCTGGATAAGGATTTTAATTGATAAATTGAGTAGTCAACTTCCCTATTCCTGTATTTAAATATATAACTCTAAAAATGCTCATAACCTTCATAACTCAAGATCAAATCACTAATGCACTCGTTCAACGGTCCAAACTTTTCTTACGTCATGCAGGAAACTTTTCCACATACCATTGAACTTGGAATCGAGAACAATAACAAATGAAAACGAGTTCACAAACAATAGTTGGACGGGAACTTCGCAGACGGCAGGTGTGGGTTCGATGGACAGATGGACACAGGATAGTGCAGCTTTTAAATTTATAATATTGTAAAAGTTATCTGTTTTCATACGCTTATCGCTTTGTTGTTTAAAAAGCAGTCATAATTTTCGGGAACATTTTGTTGCTTAAACTCTGAAAAATAGACACACTTCGATGATTGCGCCAAGTAGTTGCACAATTTGGTCCCATCTGCCACTTTTTTCTAGGCTAGACAGAGGTGATCAAATCAGCCACACTTTTATGGTGGACATTCCGCGCGTTGGAACCAAGCGTTTTGAGTCCACATTCCTCATACGAACCGCTAGAATGTGGAACGCTTTGCCTGGGTCTGTCTTCCCGCTAAAGTACAATGTAGGTGTCTTCCCGAGTAATTAAATATTTTCTAGGTAAGCTAGTTACACCCCAGACCGCATATCTGCTTAATATCAGGCAGTGTGTAGTCAAACGAATTTTTTTTTTTAGATTACATAAAACAAACTTGAAATATTGCACCAAAAACAAAATCATGTAGCATTTAAGGCGTACTTGAACGCTATTTACGTAGATATTTAAAACTTTTGTAAATCTGCAGAGCCAACTGTTAGAATTACAATATAAATAATAAATGCATCGTGTTCTCCATTGCGTATTCCACTTTTCTCGAATATTCACTAACATGTAATGGTGACATCTGTATTTGCGAAAATATTTGCCGATACATTAGCAACACAAATAGGCTTACAATGTTGCGATTGTCAACTCAGTTTGTTCTAGATTTTGTAATTGCTACACAAAAATTGTATGTTTGTATTCGTCATACATCGATGGTTACAGTATTGAGAACGCACAAAATGCATAAATTACACTGACTGTTGGATGGTGATTACTTACTGCAGCTAATTAAAATAGTGACTATCCTTTTTTTATAGGGCAAGTACTTTTATTAACTACAACAAAATACAATACTTCTGACATAGGCTAAAACTACATAAACTAATACTACTACATAGAGAATCTACTAGAATCTAGGGTCTGAAGTCGATCCAGTTGCTTAATTCAGACCCTAAAGTCTAAATATAATTCAAATGCTCAAGCTCGCTGCCAGTTGGCCGCGTGCCCAGCATGCTGGCTGCATTGCCACGCCGAATGGTAATGCTTGATGCTTATACATTAACCCAAATAAACACCAGCTTTTTGGTCACGCGTCGTATCTACCAGACGCTCAGAAAGACTATTGAAAACAAAATGAGCTCTCGGCCCCCACGGACCCAATGTCGCAACTCGCAGACGGCTCAAATATATAACTAATTTTTATGTAGCGGTGACTCTTGTATATTTTTAGAGATTTTAAATTTTATTCCACTGAATTTTTGAAGTATTAATAAATTCTATTTACATTTTTACTGAGGCGTCCTGAGCTTTCAAACTGAATCAAAACGCTGGTGTTTATTTGACTCAGCGAAGAAGCATTGCCATTCGCGGCAACGCTGCTACCTTGTTGGGCTTGCTATACTAGTTGCTACTATATGGTAGTGGGCCTCAACATATTAATTACATTTTGATTATTATATGATTAGCACTGTTTTGTGGATTATCTAAGTAATTATTATAATTATACTCGTAGCATGTTGTACTTGTATTGCATTTTGTTGTAATTAAAAGTCCTGGGCCTAGTTTACCTATTTCAAGTGTTGTACTTATCGAAATGCGCCAGTTTTATCGTAAAATATCGTGACACCTATAAGGCTTTTCAGAAAATGTTTATGTGAAAAGATTTACTAAGCCGCTTGGGAGTCATTCAGATCATCAATATGAACTATATGTTTTTTTTTTTTTTTTTTTAAATATTTGGGGACATCTTACACACGGCCTCTGACCCCAAACTAAGCAGAGCTTGTGATATGGATGCCAGAGACTGATATACTACTTATACATATTTTTAAATACATACTTATATAGATAGTAACTAAATAACACCCAGACACAGAGCAAACATCTATATTCATCACATAAATACTTGCCCTGGGTGGGGATCGAACCCACACCTCTTTGACCCAGTAGGTAGGGTCACTAACCACTGAGCCACCGAGGCAGTCATATATGTACTATGGAGCCGGCCTGGAATTAGATAAAAAAAAAACAGCTGTTACATACATTTTGCCGGTTCCATCTGCAATTTTATTTGGGTAAGCTGTTTTTTCTGAATTCTAAATTGGTCCCTTAGTAAAAGTTGTTTAAAATGATGGTCTTAATTTTGCCTTTATGCGTAGTGCCTAACTATATCCTATTTGAATAGCCTTGCATATCTGAAAATAACACCACCTTAGCTAGTTACCGTCTGGAATCTGAAAAAGATCTGAAAGAAGTTGCGAAAATATATTACAAGATATTTTTCCCCGTACAGATGTTTATCTAACGATGCCAATCTTGTTTTCCATAACATTCAAATCCAGTCATGTAACGTTTCCTCGTAAATAGATAAAACCGGCCAAGTGCGAGTCGGACTCGCGCGCGAAGGGTTCCGTACCGTGTTGGAGCCCTTGTAGCCCCATTTCTCTTGCCATTATTAAAAGTGAGCAAAAAACCTCCTAAAATCATGTTTGTTGTATGGGAGCCCCTCTTAAATATTTATTTAATTCTGTTTTTGTTGTCATAGCGGCAACAGAAATACATCATCTCATCTTAGGGTCCCGTTTTTACCCTTTGGGTACGGAACCTTAAAAACGATCATTAAGATGCATGACCGAGCAGAACTCGAACTCATTGACCCAAATTACTACAACCATTGAAATATGAAGCTTTTCGGCATAAATAGACAGAATAACATACATATTCTTTGTACTGTTGATATTCCGAGCAGACTGTAGGCATGACTATAATAAACAGAGTATAGGTATAGTTTCTTTTTCACTTTAGGAATTCGATAGAGAGAACGCTTTTTACGTTGCTATTAAATTTGCGCTGGCGCCTCTGTAATCGGGCTTAATATACATATACAGCTATCTATAAGCCAAACCGAGGTCATTGTATATTATGAACGAAGCAACTACTTTTACAAGGAAATCTGAAATAGCAAAAAAGATATAAACTAGATATAAAGACATGGCCCAGTCAATTTAGACATTCGAAGCTACATACATTCACAACAAAAGAACAAGTGCAAGACCATTGAATATCATTATTTTATTATCTTCGAACGAAGTAAGTGACATTTAGGGCTACATGCATCTAATATCTAAAATTATTTCCTTTTCATTATACATACATTTCATACCATAATAAATTATTGTTTATTTTTAATAAACTGCTAGATAATGAATTTTAGTAATTTATAATGTGTACCCATTTATATTCTTTTTTGACAGACGAACCAAATCGTAGGAGGTACTCAATTCGACGCGTATTTATATGTAGGTATATTTTTTTTATGTTTAACGCATAACTTTTTTCGTAGTGGTCCGATTTCAATAATTATTTTTTTATTGGAAAGAATCTACTTTTTATTGAAATCGGCTGAGCCATTTTTGATAAATCAACAATAACGTGAAAAATGTAACATCGATCCGTGCGAAATATTCGCAAATTCTGTACACGGGTGAAGTCGGTCATGCTGTTTTTTGCGAATAATAATTTAGATAAATAAGAAACAGAATTTTTAGTTTCAATAAGTTTTCAAACGAATCTGTATCTATGATTGTATGGTTGTTTACATTCAACCAAAACATTTATTCTTCCCATCCCTAAGAAAACTAAGAAGCTGTCAGCAGATTATTGCCGACTCTATGTATTATTCATAGTTGTCTGCTAGTATTATCGCGGTCATATTTCAGGATGACTCCCCCTTTTTCTAACAATAAGTAATCTGTAACTTATGGCGCCGCTTACGTATTACATTAGTTATACTTTTGGCAGGCGCTCAGTTATGCTGGTCACGAATAACACAATATGGTTGTAATACAAGATGAAAAGTAATGAAGTATTTATAGGAATGTAGCAATGGTAATAAAATATGTGCTTTGAAAGAAAGCCTGTTGTAATATTGGTAGGTACTTCTGTTTGTCTATTTACTTAGATGGTTTTTGTTGTAGGTACGAATCATAGTTGATTTATCAAGTAGGATGAGTAGGGCAGGTGAACTAATTAAAGTCAACTAAAAAGTATAAACGATATTTTAATTTTATATTTTAGACTACGGGACTGCTCTGAAAATATGTGATAAATAAATACCTAATCATCCCGATATTTCGACCGAGTTGCATCGATCGTGGTCACGGGTAGACGATACGAAGATCCTCCTGATCATAATTATTTGCAAGTTTAAAAAAACAAACAATTTTTTGCAAATTTGCAAACTAGTATTTTATGAAAAAAAAAACCTTTTTTTTTAAATAATCTTTTACTGAACAAGTTCTCGCCAAGACGAATTAAACGAGTCGAAACTCGTTAGGGTTGTTTCGTTACAGAGTTCCTATGACCACCTTCCAGCTCCATCATCAGACCCTGGTTACCATTGAGAGACAAACTATTCGCCAAGACCATTCAAATGAACCCAAACTCGAAGGAACTTAAGTTAACTTAAGTTCCTTTGGCCACCTTCCAGCTCCATCATTAGATCAGCACATATTGCATTGTCAAGCGATTTACAAAATTTCAGCTCAATTGGTAATCGGGAAGTGGCTCAAATTTAACTTGCAAGATTTGATTACATACAGACAACGGGACAGGTGAAACTAAATAAAAGCTTGTAATTAAATACTTAAAAATTGACGTCATCCAGCTTCTAATACGAATTTGGCGTGGCTATAACGTTATTACAATTCGTTCTAAGCTTTCTCTTTTTATTTTGTCCTTGTGGGGAGATTAATTGAGAAACTAGTAAACACAATGAGAAAAATAATAGACCCAAATTAAGACCTAAAGTTAACCAAAAGTTTCTGATAATACAATCTCTCTATTAAATTTTCGTTGTACAGGATCATACGTATTAAACGCAAAACCTTTAAAAGGGCGGGTCTAGTACATCTAGACAAACAACTTTTGTAGTACGACTTATGAAAATTCGCAATAAGAAAAATCTTCATACATTTGCCGCGCGATGACGAACTTTTTAACCCCCGACTAAGAGAGGGGTGTTATAAGTTTAACGTGGTTTATCTGTGTATCTGTCTGTGGTATCGTGGCTCCCAAACGGATGAACCGATTTTCGTTTTGTTTTTTTTGTGTCGTAGATAATTTTATCTGTTTTTAGCCATGTTTCATGAAAATCTGTTCAGTCGTTTGAAGACCATCAGCTCTTTTCTAATTGATGAGGGGATCTGAATACCTTCGATATGTCCTATCGATTCGAAATTTGGTACCGTGTTACTTCAATGATATGGAAATTTTAAGGTAAGGTAACCGTGACCTGATCAGCCGTTAGAAGATCATCAGCTCTTTGATAGTTAATGAGAGGATCTGACTACCTTCCATAGTATGTCGTATCGATTCAAAATTTCGTACTGTATTACTTCAATGATATTGAAAAGACATAGAGTTTATTTTGTGTCGGGAAGTTTTTAATTTTACTATTATTGTATTAAAAAGCTGTTTTTTTCTTCGTGATTTTTCTAAAAGTCCTAGAACAAAAGTTGTTTGTCTAGATGTACTAGACCCGCCCTTTAAAGGGTTTGCGTTTAATACCTAAGATCCTGTATAAACTAGTCATTAGAGGTTAGCTAATACCTACAGCCCATAAGCATAAGCTCATAGCTCAGCATAGCTGTGCGTTAGACTCCTTCATTTATTGTCAAGCTTTATCTATCTATAATTTTGTTCTAAAATCTTAGTACAACGAAAGTCTTTTAGTGTCTTTAGATTTAAGTATATGAGTTACATTAAGCCGTGCTAATATTTAAACATACCCCGCTTTACCACAAAAGATTTTAACACGCTAAAACTGTCTAACCGTGCAAGTTGTACTGTTAAACATTGTCTAAATCGTGCATTAAACTTTTGTGGTAAGACGGACCGTGATCAAAAATTAAACAAAAACTAAGTATAGTAGTGCTGAAATATCTAATTGTCTATTAAAACTTGTTTCAAAGCGTCGAGTGTGTGTGCGTTTTTTTTTGTGCGTGCATGCGTGCGTGCGTGCGAACGTGCGTGCGTGCAAATGTTTGTTAGGATGTGTGTGTGTGTTTTGTAAGTCGTCTATAGACACGCTTAACTGTTTTAAAACTCAACATTACTTTTCTCTCGTGAATCGCTGCTTTGTTGAATCCCACACAAATAGCAGAAACAACATCCATTCGCTGCAGAAATGCAATCAGTTGCACACAATACTTCTCCCGGTTGCAACATGACGCTGCCGGCCGGCCAATATCTGGGAATCACATCATCTGGCCATTGAAAATGTAATAAAATTCAGCCAGAGCTTCCAGCTTTTTGAGGATTTTTCTTTTAATAGGTACTCTGCAACTGTGCAGTTATATAAGACGATATATCAATTATTGCACTTTCCTATATACTGTACTATTGTACCAGTTTTTTAATAGCCTAATGCAGAACGTAAGCCTACTCACGATGGGTAATTGGGCCATATCCACCACTCTGCTGGGCCAGCGCGTTGGCCCAGTGTAGATTGATGGATTTACATCAATGGATGGATGGACTGCCTTGGTGGCTCAGTGGTTAGTGATCCTGACTTCTGGATCAAAGAGGCGTGGATTCGATCCACACCCAGGGCAATCATTTATGTGATGAATCATGAATATAGGTGTTTGCTCTGTGTCTGGGTGTTATTTAGGTACTATCTATATAAGTATGTATATAAAAATCTGTATATGTAGTATAACAGTCTCTGGCAGCCATATCACAAGCTTTGCTTAGTTTGGGGTCTGAGACTGTGTGTAAGATGTCCCATAATATTTATTTATTTACATACGTATCAAAATGCTTCTACGGACGTTTGCAGGTTGCCTCACGATGTTTTCCTTCATCGAAAAGCCAATGGTGTTAAATTCCGTATATAAATTCCACGCAGTTCATTGGTATGGATCCGGGATTTGAACTTACAACCTCACGATTGTAAGGCAGGGGTCATTACCACTGTCTAGTGGTAATTACGTGGTGGTCTCACCACGGCTACTTCATGCACTGCAAAATTTCAAACCAGAAAACGCTGCGTATTTTTCCGAACGCTATCTGTGTCTAGCCTACAGAGCTGGGTAGCTGTAATCTACAAATTCACAGTGTCAGTCAGCGTTGTAGATATAGCTCAGTCATCCTTCAGAGTTCGAGCAGTGGTTTATCAAAAGGTCGGTAAAGGCCGAATCAAACTTCTTGCCGGCTTCGAGACCTACAAGCCGCGAAACCCAACCCTCGCGCAGCTGTTCAGTAAGATTCAGTCAGGATTGGATTGGAACGGTGACGAACTGGTAGATTACAGCTACCCAGCTCAGTACCTAGGATAGATAGCGTTCGGAAAAATACGCAACGTTTTCTGGTTTGAAATTTCGTAATGCCTGTAGTCGAAAGTCTTCGACCAGAGTGTCGTGCCAGTAATGAGCTATGACACTGAGACGTGATATTTTAGAATGAGCCTTATATGTAAGTTTAGAGTAGCCTAACGAGCTAGGAAGAGAACTATGTTCAGAGTCTTTCTATATAGTTATAGTTATTTATTTATGCAAAACACATGTACATAGAAACTAATTCTAATTTTTTACATGTATACCCTGTTTGATAGGGTGTGGCATAATTTTATACAATCGTACCAGACAGTGTGATCAGTAAGAAAAAAAAATTTAAAAGATATCGGAGACAGAATCTTAGTTGTAGTCATTACATTACAAGAATATTCGTAACTAAAAATGCTTATTTAACCTTAATTACTTAATATTACGGATATCGGAGACAGAATTTTAAAAATGTAGTCATTCATAACAAGAATATTTGTATCTAAGAAACTTATTTAACCTTAATTACCTAATACTTCGAGTCGCAGGTTTAATATAATTTTGGAATATAGAGAGGCTACCTAAAAACCTAGCTAATCTTAGAATATATATTTAAAATCTAGTTATTTAAATATTTAATGCCTATCTAAAGTCTACTTATTCTTAATCTTTATCTAGAACCTAACTAATCTTATGTAAAACCGGTATCAACTTTTAGTCCTATACTTTATCTTCAAAGAAGTCGTCTAGGGCATAATAGCATTTCTGTATTAAAAGGTGGCGCAATTTGGTTGTAAAAGAATTATCAGAAGGTTCGTTTTTTATGGAATCGGGGATTTTGTTGTATATTTTAATTGACATGTATTCAGGGCCAAGTCAAGGCCAATCAAGGATTTGAAGACGTATAAAATGAGGTCTACAGCTTGATATAAGTCAGGAATGAAGTAATTCTTAATCAAACCATCACACTGACCGCAACAAATCACCGCACTATTGCATGCTCTTTAAAAGTTTCAGTTGCAGTGCCAAAACGAAAGGTTTCTGATAAAAAGACTGATAATATGACCTTTCGTACTTCAACACATAAAATTCAGTACTTTAGCAAATACATTTTAAGTCACGTAAAAACTGTTGCCAAAATTCTGTACCAGCACTGAGCACACAATATACAAGTACATAGTTAGACCCGTAAATGATAAATGATGCTAAAACGCATTTTTTTTGCTCCACTGTGAACGTTAGAGCGTACGTATGTATTTTACTTTTCAATTTAGCTAAGTGCCCTGCATAAGGCCAGCATTCAACGAGGCTTCGTTACTTGTTATTGCCTCTTGAAGTTTACGTCTTTCACATCTTATTACCAACCTTACCTGCGTTTAGCAACCTTGAGCTCGCCTCAGTCGCGTAGCCTCTTTTATATTTTTGCAACCCTGAAAAGAAACGCTCCCTAAAAGTATTTTGTTTTAGAACCTCGCTGATTTTTTTGCTCAGCCAGTGATGGGAATCTTTTGATGTGAGTAGATTTTGTTTTAGTGAAAAAAATATTGTGATAATGCTTTGACGTCGTGCAAGCCATAGAAGCCCCTCTCCGTTACGTATTTTTAAGCTACTAAAACTATATTATCAGTAAATGGTAATTTGCAAGTACCAAGTTGTAAGTTTAATAAATATTAATTTGCCAATATGAAATGTAATAGAAATGAATACAAGGAAATATGAATTTATTTTTCTGGATCAAAGTATCAATAAACATTTTTATGATTTAGCATATTATTTTAGATACACACGGTAATTAAAATTTAAACTCTACTCGTATCTACACATAATATACTCTAACAAACAATGTGCGAACGCGATAGCAACGGCATTATTACAAGGCAACTTAATATTATTTTTGACATGTAATGTAAAACACTACTTTGCAGGTTCCAGAATTTATTATAACCAATTATTAAAGAAATAACTTGGGTGAAAATGCCAAGAAAGCAAAGTGACACGTTGACACGTTGCGTGCACCTTTTTCGAGGGTTCCGTCAGGGGTGCATAACCTCAATTATTTTTCAATTAAACGCGATTAGCACTGGCACTTAGTTTACTGCATTTTGTAGATTTTAATTCTATTTGGGAGCGGTTATCTTTTAACTAAATTGCTTGGTTTTTGACTGACAGTTCTCGGATACCCATTATGTAGAGTGCTTTCTAAATTGCTTTTAGAACAGTCTAGTTTTCTAATATCGCGTCAGAATTTTCGCTTTGGGGTGTCGTAATTGCGTTTCATGGTTGTATTGTTTGTAATGGTTTGGGCTTACAAGCTAATTGTGGAAGTAGTCTTCTAGTAGCCGAGTTTGTTGATTTCAACAAAAATGTACGTGGTTGTACATCAATTCGTGCAAATTATTCGAATTCTGTACACGGTGAAAGTCGGCGTTGCGATTTTTTGCGAAAAGCAATTATCTATTATGATACTTCAGGTACTCACACGAACTGCGTAACAGCACTGTTCTCACTAGGATTTTCTTTATTTCAAAGAGTTTTTTAGTATTTTGAATTTACATTATTTTTCGTAGTTGGTACCTTCATCTGAAAAAAGATATCTAATTATTTTAATTTTAAACCTAAAAACTAAACTTACTTTATAACAGATATGCGTAGCTGGGACAAAATGTCGGGGTTTTGTAAATAATTTATATACCTGAGTTCACTAACAGATGTTTAATTTATTAGTCGTTGCTTAAATCTTAAACAGCTTAACGAAATGTTGCTGTTCACCAAGCACTAACCGTTGTGAGTCACACGCTTAGCTTAAACAAGCGTTGGTGAACTCGGGGCTAAATCTATAAAGTATTTTTTATAAATTAATTTTTTTTTAGCCTGTAGCTCTTATATTCCCTCTTGATTATAAATACATGTCCTATAAACATGCCTAGTAGTAAATCTTCATACCTACGTAATGAGGTCGAGACACTTGGATCTGATTTCCATGCTAATGTATGGTAAGTAATATTGAACAATGCTCGCATCAAGTGCAGCGGTAGTAATGTATCATTGTCAAGAACCCCCATGAAGTGTATACTGAATACTGTATGTATATAAAGGCTTATCCAAAATTAGTGTACTAAGCCGAAAGGAGGTGATTCAGACTATCATTATGAACAAATTGTACTATGAGGCCAATCCAAAATTAAAGAAAAAATCATCTGTTTCATACATTTTTTCGATTCCGATTTGCAATTTTTATGTAAAAACTTTTTTCTCGAATTTTTTCAAAAAAGTTGTGTAAAATGATAGTGTTATAGTTCGGCCATTCAGAAAATGCGTTCCTGACACGTCATCTTGAAAAAATGTTTTTGGCCGACATCTCGGAAACTATGTACTTAAGGGCAAAAAACAGTTTAGGTAATGGCAACAAAAGATGCGAAATTTTATTTTCTACAATAATGATCTTAATGTTTTTTGCCCTTAAGTACATAGTTTCCGAGATATCGGCCAAAAACATTTTTTCAAGATGACGTGTCAGGAACGCATTCTCTGAACGGCCGAACTTTAATCACTCCCTTTTGGTTGAGTACAAGGTAAGCAGATAACCCTGTATATTATTGCTTGTATGTTTTATAGATTCCTTAACGAACCAAGATTACCGACACAGCAAGTTAAAGAGCCAAGGTACATAATTCGTTGAACGGATGGTCGATGGGGTCGTAAAGTTTTCGAATCGAGACCACAAATTTGGCAAGCGCAATGTAAGACGCCTGCCAACAAGGTGGGCCGATTATCTAATCAAGATAGCAGGAACACTATGGATGCAAGTGACTTCCAACCGGTGTCATTCAAAATACATAAAAGACAGATCCAAAGAAAACCTAATGTTAAGGCTGAGTGTCAAGGTAGATATTTTTAATGCTTAATTTTAATTTGCTGATATTTTTTACCGGATAGAATCAAGTAACTAGTAAGCCCTGATGATTTAGTGAAAGAACGGTCGCGAGGAAATCGTGGGGTAGTGGGTTTAAGCTTTGTACGGTAAATGTGTTTTTTGCAATTTATGTACGAATTTCGAACATCGCTGGCTTAACAGTGAAGAAAAACATCGTAAGGAAAGCTCCATATGTCCATTGATGATACTATATAACCACACTAAGCCCGCGTATTGGATTTGATTCAGTCACTATTAGAGAGTAGGCTTGTAGTCAGCTCTGGAATAGACTATAAAAATACTGGTTCAGTACAGTAGGTATTGGTAATAGTTGAATTTAACTTTATTATAAACTGTTTGAGTAAATTCAAGAAATTACTTTTATACTCCGGCCAAGTTATAAGAAAACAAAATAATTTATGCGAAGCAAATGAAAATGTCAATTACAGAAAATGTAAAACATTGTGAGTTCGATTGATTTAGTCAACGAATTAAGCTTAGAAAGCTTTTACTGAACTTTTGCTCGTTCAAATCCGATTAGTAAACATGTTGAAAAGTTTTCTAAAGAAAATAATCGAACGTCATTGCTTTGTACATTATCATTCAAGATGTCTAACCATAGATTATTCTTCTTAGATACCTCTGTCACTATACGGGGTATAATTATATTTATAATGATAAGTTGAAGATGATAAGTAATACATTCTATAAAATACAATACTTATTTATAAGCCAAAACTAGGTACATAATAGTAGTTTATGCAACTGTCATATAATGAAGTCAACTGTCATACGTCGTTTCATAAACTCACACTCGTGTTTTAATACCCGTGTTATATGCAGGTTGCATACACTACTTTATCTTCACTAATAAAAATAAAAATAAAAAAAAAAACATTTTGCGAAACATTAAATTCACGCGTACGTGTATTGTCACAGTGAACTTGGCGCCATTAAAATCTAACCAATGAGAGCGCAGCTGCACGCGCAGGGCCAATAAGGAGCGAGCGCGCGATGTTATAATGAGATTTTACGATATCGATGTGGATATTTTAACATCATGTGAAATTGCTTAAATTGAGTGTTTTGTTGTCTGCGCTATAACAGTAGTCATTATAAGTCAAGTATTGGAAACATAAGTAGAATGTTACAACATTAGTGTAGATAAAAGCAATTGGATCATCCACAGACCCTTAAAGATCTAAATTACATTCTATTGTATTTCTAATGCCACCCCATATACCTGGTCTCGGGTGATGCAAATAGTGGGACTTTCAAGATGACTGTGTTTGCAGGTGTTTCCTAGATGATGTAAATTTTGTAGAAATAAAAAATGATTTTCATTTTGACCAACTTTTTTGTAAATATATGTTCCATAATTATTAAATTATTTTTTGGACGTTTTGCATAAAACAACTAATTTTTATATGCTATTCTAAAGTTGTTTTTGAAAGTTTGCTTAAATTGTATCATAAAAGCCTGTCGTCGTATATTACCTGTATAAGTTTATTTAATGAACTATGCTAAGCTTTTACATTATAAGCATTGACGTTCTTGTTCGTAAAGTTCTATTATTCGTTTTTGTAAGTATTTGTCAGAAAAGTCTGTTAAATGCGACATCTGTAGAGATACTTACCTTTGTTGCTTATTTTCATTGTTTGATGAATTTCGTTCTAATAAAAATTGTATGTAGTACTATTGATTCGATTAACTACTGAATACGAGTTTATGCATACAAAATAGCCTTAAATGATAATTAAATGAGTACATATTTGTTTATTTATTTAATTTTATTTTTGATATCTTAAATTAACTACTGTAATATACTGGTCCTTGATTTATCTATTGTATTGTTGTTTATCTTTCCATCGTTGTATATTATGTATTAGAAAATAAACTAAAACTTCTCTTAAGTAGAACTGAAACTTGCAAAATCAGAACTCACAGAACTACAACAAAATCGGCCAAGTGCGAGTTGGACTCGCGCACGAAGGGTTCCGTACCGTGTTTGGGCCCCTTTCCTCTTGCCGTTATTGATAGCAAACCAAAAACTCCTAAAAATTACGTTTGCTGTATGGGAGCCCCCCTTAAATATTTATTTTATTCTGTTTTTAGTATTTTTTGTTGTAGCGGCAGCAGAAATACATCACCTGTAAAAATTTCAGCTGCCTAGCTATCATGGTTCCTGAGATTTAGTGTGGTGACAGACAGACAGACGGACATCGGGGTCTTAGTAATAGGTTCCCGTTTTTACCCTTTGGATACGGAACCCTAAAAATGTTTTGCAGTAATTTCACGCTGTGTGACCACTGTCCGTCGTTTAAACGCCGTCAGGTCTAAAATGAAATATCGTAGTCTTTAATCCGAGGGTTGGGCTAAATATAGATCCTCATCATAAAACGCTCAGGCAGCGAAATGAAAGTAGTTCCAAAATGAAGTTAATTTATTTTTAGTGGCATTTTTGGTAACATTTTCTACTATCAACTGAAGTTGATCACTAAAATTTGTTTGGGTGAAATAATCTAATAATGTTAGAAAAAGCACGGTAATTATATCTACCGTGCGAAAAGTGTTGTTTGCTACTCTTTCACGAAACACAGTGCAACGGATCGAAATTACTTTACTGATATATTTGATATAGCAGTAAAGTAATTTCGAACCGTATTTTTTGATATAGTCAAAGGTCGGAGAATGTCATAAGAAACTTTTTATCTCGGAAAAAAATAAAAATATTGTCGGATAAAGCTACTTCATAGTTTTATTTTTTTAATGTTTAATGATTTTATACACTCCACAGATACCTGGGTCCGTGTTCTTTATGAAATGCCTTATTTGATCGTACAAAATAAAACTTAATCAATTGTTTAAAATAATATACAATGGCACTAAAACCCATCCTAATTGACTCGACATAATATGACAACAAGATATAAATAAAACTTGGCAATTGGCGTGGCATAACTTTTAAATTGCACAGGAAGAAACAACTTAGAACAAAGAAATGAACATTAAGACGGACAAAGAAAACGTTGTTACATAAATATGCACTAGTCATTGTAGCGAAAAATGGAACTAGTCTGCCTCTGCTTAACAAGGGTTGTTAACCCCGCGCAGGGCGGAATAGCCCTCGACTCCGAGCTTTGTCACGCTGGAAAACAGAATTCTATTTATGCTCTATTTTTAGGGTTCTGTACCCAAAGGGTAAAAACCGGACCCTATTACTAAGACTCCGCTGTACGTTTGTACGTCTGTCTTGCTCTATCTCATGATCCGTTACAGCTAGAAAACTGAAATTTCACAGGTGATGTATTTCTGTTGCCGCTATAACAACAAATAAAAACAGAATAAAATTAATATTTAAAGGGGGCTCCCATTAAACAAACCTGATTTTTTGACCGTTTTTCGCTCGCTTAAAACCATCAACCTGTCAATAATGGTAACAGGTAGATGGTTGAAATATTCACAGAAAATTTATTTATAAATTCAATTCAATAATAATTAATTAAATAAAATTAATAATTAAAGGGGGCTCCCATACGGCACGGGACGGCTCCCTTCGTGCGTGAGTCCTATTCGTACTTGGCCGATTATTATTTCTTATTTCAAGTTAAAGCGCTTGGAAAGGAAGTTTGCGTACATGGTACGTGACGAACGGGACAGCATATCATGCGATCCTGTGCAAACGATATAAACAAGGATCATGCTCCTTGGATATAAATGACATAAACACTAATGTACAGGTGCACATACGTACAGGGTTATGGGTAACCAATTAGCATACTTTTAATTAAAGGGCATATTCTGTACACCTTATTGAAGAATTACAGACCCATCTCGCTTCTGAGCCATGTTTATAAGCTGTTTTCAAGGGTCATTACGAATCGTCTCGAGCGCAGGCTTGATGACTTCCAGCCTTCCGAACAAGCCGGCTTCCGAAAGGCTTTAGCACCATGGTCCACACCCATACGCTGCGGCAAGTTATACAGAAGACTGAAGAGTATAACTTGCCACTTTGCTTAGCGTTTGCGGACTATGAGAAAGCCTTTGATTCGGTCGAGACATGGGCTGTGCTTGAGTCTCTTCAGCGATGCTGTATTGACTATCGGTATATCGAAGTGTTGAAGTGTTTGTATAATAACGCCACTATGTCGTTCCGAGTACAGGAAGAGAGCTCGAAGGCGATCCCTTTGAAAAAAGGCGTCAGACAGGGAGATGTGATATCTCCGAAACTGTTTACTGCCACTTTGGAGAACGCCTTTAAGCTCCTGGAATGGAAAGGATTTGGCATCAACATCAATAACGAATACATCACTCACCTTCGGTTTTCCGACGATATCGTGGTCATGGCGAAATCGATGGAAGAGCTCAGCACGGTGCTCGAAGGCCTCAATCGAGTTTCTCAACAGGTGGGTCTCAAAATGAACATGGATAAAACAAAAGTCATGTGTAATGCCCATGTCGTACCCACCCCAATATCTGTTGAGAGCTCGGTTCTTGAAGTTGTTGACTTGTACGTCTACCTAGGACAAGTAGTCCAGCTGGGTAAGTCCAACTTCAAGAAAGAGGTCAATCGCCGAATCCAACTCGGTTGGGCAGCCTTCGGAAAACTGCGAGACGTCTTTTCATCTGATATACCTCAGTGCCTCAAGACGAAAGTTTTCGATAGTTGTGTGTTGCCAGTGATGACATATGGAACTGAAACGTGGTCTTTTACTGTGGGCCTTATGAATAAGCTCAGGATAGCCCAACGTGCTATGGAGAGGGCTATGCTCGGCGTCTCTCAGCGAGATCGAATCAGAAATGAGGAGATCCGCAGACGAACCAAAGTTACCGACATAGCCCAGCGGATTAGCAAATTAAAGTGGCAATGGGCAGTGCACATAGTTCGGAGAACGGATAGCCGATGGGGCAGTAAAGTTCTCGAATGGAGACCACGGACCAGCAAGCGCAGCGTAGGACGTCCACCGACTAGGTGGACTGACGATATAACAAAGATCGCAGGAACGCGCTGGATGCAGGCCGCTTCCAACCGGCCTTATTGGAAATCCATTGGGGAGGCCTATGTCCAGCAGTGGACTTCTTACGGCTGATGGATGGATGGATGGATGGATGGATAATATATTCTGTAGGTACATTAAAACAAAATCTTTTGTTCTACAACTTTTCCCAAATCTCAACAAAAGAGTTAATTATGTTTAGACCGGTCAAATTAAAATTTTGCTTGGAAGAAAATAAATACGAATTTTTAGAAGTCGTAGAACAAAAGATGTTATTTTTTTATGTACAGAATATGCCCGCTAATTGATTACCAGTAACCCTGTATAATAGGTACAGGTCAAAAACTGTGCTTCTATCGATGTATGGAATTTCATCCCACTGGCTTTTTGGTGAAGGAAAACATCGTGATGCAACCTTCGTACTTACGTGCTCAGAAGAAATTTGATGGCGTATGTGAATCCACCAACCCGCTCTGGGTCAGCAGCGTGGTGGATATGGCCCAACCAGCACTCTTTGGGGGTAGGCAGCAGACTATTAAACAGGCTGATATAAGATCGAAAGAACCCATCGGTACGAGAGCGAGATTTGACCCCACGATCCTACAATTATAAGGCGGGTGTTACTACCACTAAACTACTACGACTTCCAATGAAATGACTCCAGATTTAACAAAGTGGGCTTCAGATCGTAGGTGGCCTGCGTTTTACCGTCTGAAGGTGGTTGATAACCATAATGTTGTCACTTTTTGACCAACGAACCGGAGGAGGTACTCAATTCGACGCGTATATTTTTTTTTAATGTATAACCACGCATAACTTTTTTCACAGTAGTCCGATTTCAACAATTCTTTTTTTATTAATATGAGTATACTTCTAAATTGGTTCCATTTAAATTTTTTCGAAATCAGCTGAGCCATTTTTGTTAAATCAACAATAATTTGAAAAAATGTTACATCGATCCTTGCGAAATATTCGGAATTCTGTACACGGTTGAAGTCGGTCGTGCTATTTTTTGCAAAAAGTAACTATTGTGAAAAGATTTGTAACTGGTGCATCGTGTTTTCCACTGGGTACTCTATTATTAATGACAGGCCCTAGCCCCGCCCGCGGCCCTGGCCCGGTGTAATGCAAATTATTGCGTTTCGCGATATTTTGTTTGTGGAAAGTAAACGGACAATACAGTTTGATCACGCTAATTGATTGTTATTTCACTTCTGGTTCTACAAACGTGAAAAATTGTTGATTGAAGTAATTCTTAGAGAGACGTACCTAGAAAAAAAACGGATCCCTTACAGGATCACTTTGTCGCTTGTTCCATCTCTCAAGACATTATATCTCTGGAACGCATGAAGGTAGGTGGAAAAGGACAAATAAAATTAAAACCATATCTGTACGCTACTTTCTTGCAAGTATAAAAATTTCAAACTTTGTTTATTTCACAACGGCCTATTTCGACCCTCACATAGTCATCAAAACCTATTCGGAACTTCACGTTAATCCAGAACTATGAAGTTAGGCACATATTTTTTTTTTAGTACACATAAAGGGAGAAGATACAAAACGGTAAATTCCTAATTTGAAAAAATAGGCAAAATTATGGTCTTTATGCAAGGAATGAGTTTACTTTAAACATCCCTTATTTCCCTTATATTCCGCCTTATTTCAAACATATTCCATTTAAACTATTCTAAATGAACACAATCAAACTATATATGTAGTCAAGAAAACACGCGATGCAGCCCGCAGGCTGTAATTAGTCGAATTCGTGAGGAAGTGACGTGATTTGCATAAAATCATTATAATCACGTACTTTTACAATTTCAACATATCCTATACTTAATGGTTAAAGAAACTTCAGTACTATACTAAAAAAAAACATTAAGTAACATTAAAGCGACTTCAAAAAACGAGGGGTCAAGATCTATTAGAACTTTCATACAAATACATAACATTTTATAGGTGTATGTTGGGTGTAAGTATGTATGTTTGACCACCATTAATATGGAATTTGAAAAAAATGTTTCCAGTGGTTTTATTAAAAAATCATTACTTAATATCTTAACTAAAATTAGTTAAGTAACACTAAAAGTTTAATCAAAATCGGTTCAGAAATTTTCAAAGTAAGGACTACTTAGTTAGTACGTAAAATGTATTTGTTTTTATTTGAAAGCAAGTCACAGGAGCAGCAACACAATTATAAATGAGGACAAACCGGATTCATTTTAATTTTAATCATACAATAATTCAATTTGATTTCACGAACATCTGCGTTAAATTTTCCAATAAAAAACAACCGCAAAATAACAAACCTTTTCTCGTTTTTTTCATTATAACTGTGCCCACTACGTGTTTTAAACCCTCATAACAACATTAACGTAAAAGCACTGATGTTTATTGTGGCAACAAAAAAATTAGGCCCTAAATCCACCAAAGCAGAGCATAACTAAAGCAATCCAACGCGTTATAGACCTGTCTACAACAGTCTACAACGACTTTTTTAGTTCGCTTAGCTGATGACAGAAGTTTACTTCCGAATGAAACAACATTTCCGCTTTATCAAGGTTGTGTTTTGTTTCTAATCAATTAAATTACAGGATACTAGCTTCGAGCAAATATCTATAGTCACAATCGTGCAAAAAAAGTGTCCAAGCCAAAACTCTGCCCAAGCTACGTAGTGGGCAGGCTTTTTACAGTCGTAAGGCGATTGCAAGCCAACTACAACGCCGCGCCATGCCATAGTGCTCGGTTTCAAGCACTTATTAGGTGACATAACGTCGAGATTAGAGAAAATTAGGTCATTGTGAATTATTTTATGTAAATAATTATCTATGTCGATATGTAAGTCGGCGATCGGACATTTTTTTACTACTTTCACTTAGGGACTGTGGCTCTGTAGATATTTGCTCGAAGGATACTTACTAGCTATTTTGCTTGTGGCTTCGTCCACGTGGTATTCAATTTTTGTGTTATCCCATGGAAACATTTTATTTTTCTGGGATAAAATTAGTCATGTCACTTTTCGTCTTTCAAGCTATGTCCATGCCAATTATTACTTATAGTCAAGTAAATCCGTTGCTCTGTTGCTGTTTGAAAGAGGAACAAACCAACAAACACACTTTCGGATTTATTATATTAAGTAAGGAATCTTATGCAGTGGACTGTGCCCAGAACACACGGTGAAACGCAACTGCAATGAAATCCTTTTGAAATTATTGATTTGAAACCAGTTTCAACCATTTTACACACACGCTGCAACCACAATAATTTCTTTGAGAAAAGACGTTTGCATAATAAGTTCTTCAAAAAATGAATGAAACGTAACGCGAGTTTCCTGCACGCCGGTTTCAATGCGACTGATTTGCAACGCGTTTCAAACTGGTCCCGTCATGTGTGGTCTCTCAACGGAATCTATGGCAGAAACTTAAATGCAACTCAAAAGTAACTAGTAGTTGCAGTTTCGTTGCAGTTGCGTTTCACCGTGTGTTCTGGACCTAAGGCTAAGGCTAAAAATCTGTATCCGCGCCACAGAACAGCACACACTTCAGTCATCTATTTATTATAGTCCGTTCCATAACCGCTGAGAACTAGGGTCACGACGATCTTATGACGAATATAATTACTTAATAGGTTTGCTTTAAAATATCGTGGAAAGAGGTGGGGGAGGCCTTTGCCCAACAATGGGACACAATAGGCTGAAAAAAAAAATCACTTTATTCTACTAGTTTTTAAAAGATAATTAATGCGATAATTCTGCCAAATTTTTCAATAGATTTTTTACTGGTCCAACTTCAGCGGTTATGGAACGGACTATAGTAGTCTAGTTATTTTTTATATTTAAATCTTAGCAAAGTCACGCACTTGTTCACGCCGCATGAAGTTCCACCAAAATAAATGCTGTTTTTTTAAAGGCATTTGATGTTTGCGGCGCGTATGGGTCCTTATCGATCGCATGAGTTTGGGCTTTAGCGGCAGCGTCAGGGCAGCGGCGGCGGGGTTTACGAGCTGCTATTACTAAGACTCCGTTGTCCGTCTGTCTGTCTGACGCCGGGCTGTATCTCATGATTCGTGATAGCTAGACAGTTAAATTTTCACATATTATGTATTTCTGTTGCCACTATTACAACAAATACTAAAAATGGATTTAAATACATATTTAAGGGGGGGTCCCACACATCAAACCTGAATGTTTAACCGTTTTTCGCTCAACAAGTAGACGCTTCAAATATTCACAGAATATCCAATTGTATATTTAGTTTAAAAATAAATAATTAGAATAAAATATCATCAATATTTAAGAAGGACTCCCATACAACAGCTTCATTTATACCTAATTATATTATAGTTTCGCTTCGCTTCGTTAGGTGAAGGTTGGACTTAGGGGCCTGATTTTCGCGCGGCACGGGCGTTAATCAAATACGGGGACAAAATTAATCTGTCTGGACCGCCACCCCTTTACGAGTCCAAGCCAATTTCATACAATAACACATCATATTTTGTCGGTCCATAATAGAAACGTATACTCGTTTGTTTGGACTTGTTTATAATTCATTCTGCTTCGTACGCCTATACGACCTGTTTTTTTAGGATAAGATATTCGACATTATCTATAAAGGTATTAACTTGGCTTAAACATGTTTAAGTAATATTATAATCTAATAATTAAAAAAAAAACTATTATCGAGCGCAATAACAACTGAATAAAACGCGTTATTAAAAATTAATTAAACTCATTTCTACCGCTTTTAATCTACGAGTATGATACTTACGCACTGTAGGAAATGAAAGCAAATAGGTGTTTGTCTACAAATGCACCTTTTTGCAACGAGAAGAAAATACCATTTTAGGATTTTATATAATTTAGAGGAACAGGTATATTATCCCATCTCATTACCAACCATTTTCATATGTAAAAACATTTTTATATTTATTCTCGTTGATGTACCTAACAACTTCAACACAAATAGTTTTGAATTTACGCTCCCTATTTTTCGCCCTCACTAAGTGACTAGAATTACTTTATAATAAGCATGCTGGGTACGCTGCCAACTAGCATTTGGATTATCTTTAGACTTTCAAGGGTACCTATATCTAGATATACCCTTTTGTCCAATTGCTTGTTAAGTAGTAGTAGTTTATGTAGTTTTAGATTATGTAAGTCTTGTATTTAGTGGTAGTTAATAAAGGTACTTTATAAAAAATAATAGCCATTTAATTTTGTCTTGATACATGAAGATGAAAATGAGACATTTAAACAATTAAAGATTCAAACAATAATATTTTCTTTATTAAAGTTTCAAGCGCTTTGAAAGTTCATTAAATTTTTCATTTATTGCGATCGTTCGCCGATTGTCCTTATTTTATTGAATAAAAATCATGGCAGTCCTTATCGTTCAATATCTAAATAAAGGGTAAAATTCAAAGCAAATAGGCGAATTTGATTGGATTTCACAGAATTTTGTGATCCACGTGTAGGTCTGATTCAATAAAACAATCCTTTGATTTTGTTTTTCAGGTGGAAAAATATGATTTTCATTTTATGAGCTTAGCTGTGATTGAAAATAGGAAAATGTTCTAAAAGCTTATTAGTTTTTTACATATTCTGCTATCGTAAATGCTATGATTTTATGGGTTGTATTTAATCGAGTGCCAATTAACTTGAACTTAAATTGAATTTGATTAGAATTAAAGGCATACGGAAATACTGAATGGGCGAAAAAAATATAGCGAAAATAAATGCCTAAATCAGCAACTTAAAGCTAAGTATTTGAGATACTAAGTGTTCCACTGTTTCATTGTGACTGCAGACGGTGACGTTGGATGCAAGCGGCTTCCAATTGGCCTCATTGGAAATCTATAGGGGAGGCCTGTGAACAGCGGCACGTCGAATTGCTGATAATAATGATTATTACTTTTCTACATAAGCAATTTACTTCTGGCACTTCGCCGGTTGATATAAATAAAGTGGCGCCAATAAATGATAATTTATCATGGCAGTAAATTATCTAAAGTTACAAAAATTTGAGACAGCTATCACCATAATTATCGTAGATCCTTCTTCATGTGATGCAATGTACAATTTCAGCTATGTAGAGTTATCATACAATTTACGCTCGTACTGTACCGCGTAAATGGCAGATTTCATAAGAATACATACAGTTTGAAACTTTTATATTTGCTACAAAGCCCTAAAAATCGAATCCGAAAACCGACTGGCTACTCTCGACGTCTAAAATAACCGGATAAGTCATTAAAAGTGCCGACGGAGCGTAAGAATAAAGGAGACCCGGTAAAGTGGTCGAAACCTACAGATTAACCAAGATGGGACATGTCGTCTCCATCTAGATTATTATAGATCTTTTACAACGACGACAAGTTTGACGCGCGTATGTGTGTGCGTCTGGCTGTGGTATCGTTGCTCCCAAACAAATTAACTAATTTTAATTTGGTTCTTTTTTGTTTGAAAGGCGAGGTTGAGTGTTCTTAGATATGTTATATCAAGATCAGTTCAGCCATTCCAAAGTTATCAGATCTTTTGTTAGCTGCAGTAGAAATTATATTGCTACTAAGAAGGCTTTTAAAAAAAAAAAAAAATCTTTTTGTAGAAAGATTTTTAGATTTCATCATCCCGCAAGGAAGTCTCTGCTTGAAATAATAATACTAGACGTAATAGAATGATAAAATAATTATTCACAGGTTGCAACAAATCTAGGTAAGCGTGTTACCCTAGATCGCATTTGCTTAACATCATGCAGTGTGTAGTCAAACGCAAACCTATACGAAATTAACAATAAAAAAACACATAATTTATTCGCATTCTCACATCACAAAATACTACATTCTAAAATATATGTTTCGTAAGCATGCATTTTGCGGTGTATAAGTACCTGTTTATATTTTTATATGTAAATAATAAACTATTTAAACTGCTACTAAGCTAACTAATAGATAAACTCTTAGATTATTGGTATAGATTTCAAGGATCGACGGATGATCCAATGGCTTTTCTGTAGTGGCTTAAGTATGTATAGTATCGTATTTTGTTAAATGCACTCGATTAAAAAAGCAAGAAACTTATATGTATATAGCGAATACTTATGTACCGGGTAAATAAAAGTAATCTCTCTAGATATCTACGGGTGGAAACGAGTCGGAGCTCTTTATCGAAACTTGGGTACGGTCTCCGGCGAACACTTATTAAACTTTTCTTTGCAAGTCGAACGTCAAATTTCTTGAATAGTTATTCGACTTTTTGATAGGAGCTTTGATAGTTTCGCTTCTAATTCAATAGTTCTTATGAAATGAGTAATTTAATTATTTCATTATGATAAGCACAATTTTGCAATTGTTCTTGTTTTACTTTATATAGCATTAACATAATAATTATCCATAGTTTTTTTAGGCTTCCGTAGTAAAACGAGGAACCCTTATACTCGTAATTTCGTTGTTTCCTTTCGTCTGTCCTTCTGTCCGTCTGTCCGCCTGTCCGTCTGGCCGAATTTACAAAGCCTTTAAAACTTCCAAAATTATCTAGCTTCCAAAGCTTCAAAGGTAGCTTCCATAGAGGTAAATGTGAGTGGGGGTGATTTTTTTTTCTCACCCCACCCCCTCGTGTGGTGTATCGTTGAATAGGGTTTTTAAAATGAATGCTAGGTTTTTTAAAACATTTTATAGTTTTATGTACTGTTTATGAGATATAGGTTGCCAAAGTTAAAAAAAGAGAGTCCCTTAGTTTCTAAAATAAACAAGATATAATGTTTAAACTTTGTGAGTTTATAGAACATATTAAAAACTTTCTCTCAAAATTATTTTCAGCAATGTAGTATCATAACTTTTTGAGTTATGAAGATATTTAAAAACTATTTAAACTATACATTTCCCTTTGTTTGACAAAAATGTTTGTTTAGTAGTTAACTTTCTAATCACATTACAAAAAGTGTATGTTATGTTGACCTATTTCCAAAATTTGGCAGTCTAAAATTTTGTGTAGGTCTTAAAGAAATACTAGATGGCGTTGGCTACCCTTAACTCTCACTTGCAGTCTCTACTTGAGTTCGTAGTTCAGTTCGTAATTTTTTTGCAGCATGTTCGGTTCAATGAGATCATATTATTGCTTATATTCATCATC
The DNA here is from genome assembly GCA_964007245.1 of Hypomecis atomaria. Lineage (NCBI taxonomy): Eukaryota > Metazoa > Arthropoda > Insecta > Lepidoptera > Geometridae > Hypomecis > Hypomecis atomaria. The sequence goes on from OZ023283.1 coordinate 16,742,385, forward strand.
ATAATCTACGGAAGCCTATAATACGCGGGTCTCGAGATTATCTTGACAACATATGTATCTCTTCATTTGCTTCGGTTTTGCGCTAATTCGAATAAAGGTTCGAGAGGTCAGCGCCATTTTAAAATAGGTATTGTCAATTTACACAATTCTTGTTTTGAATAAATATTTAGTGTATTTCCGCTCTGTCGTAGTCATATAAGTTAAGGGTACTATTCAAAATTCAAATTAAATCACAAACATAATTAGTAATTAATCATCAAACTGTAGCATGGTTCGACTATCGTTAGGTCAGGTTAGAAAAGTTAGGCTTAGGTATGTTTACAAAATATGAATGAACCTGAAACAAAATTTTTAATTAATCCGTTTAAAATAATAAAAAATAATTAAACCTGTAACAAAAATAGTAATGAGTAATCTATTTAAAAAATGTAGTAAACCTGAAAAAAATATTTAGTTAATATGTTAAAATTACAAATATAATTTATTTATAAAAAATGGTATAAAATAATTGAAAAAATACTTAGTCAATAAATAGCACCCTTATTCTTACTGTACTCTATTCGACACGTGTTTCGCCTCTAAACGAGGCATCTTCAGGACGTGTTGACTCTTCGAGCTCACTCGCAAGAATTACGGCACGCTGCGCCGGCGCTTCTTATATACTCGTCGTGACGCACCGAAGTAAAGGCGATGTGACGGTAGTTTGATCGTTCAGCAACTCGTTGTGTGTGTTTTGATGTTTCATTATTTCTAAATGCTCCAAAACATTTAAGCGAAAACCTTTTTCACATACATGTAGAATTTCAAAAGTGTTGTTGTTATCCAAATCGTGTCCAGTTTCTAATAAATGTTTCGCAAAATTCGACTTCTCTGGGTGATTGTTTCTAGATGCAGCTAAGTGTTCTTTGTAGCGGGTTTGAAAACTCCTTCCAGTTTGTCCCACATAAACTGCGTTACATGTGTCGCAGGTTAACTTGTATACCCCCGATTTCTTGCTTTTTTCTAAGGAGTCTTTCCCATTGCACATTCGTCTCATGTTGTGATTCGTTCGAAATGCCACATGTACATCATTTCTCCGCAGTATTTTTGCAATTTTTTCTGACGTAGTCCCTAAATATGTCAAACTACCCACATATTTATTTACTCTCACAGGTGGGCAGGAGTATAACATAGATCTTGCTATGTTTCTATTCTTATCTCTGACTAAATTGTTTATCATTTTCTTGCTGTACCCATTTGTCACTGCTATTTGATATATTGTGTTGAGTTCCTTGTTGTAGGCTTCTGGAGATAATGGGACTGTCATTAATCTATGTACATAGCTTCTAAACGCGGCCAATTTGTGCTGCATGGGGTGATTTGAAGACTCTGGGATTGCTATATCTGTGTGTGTGGGTTTGCGATAAATTTGGAAATACACTAAATATTTATTCAAAACAAGAATTTGAAGATGAACTTCCGCAAAGTAACGCCTGATTCAATAAACTAATTTACACAATGTTATATATTAGACATTTCAGAGTTATCAAACGTATTTTCTTTGTTATTTAATTGAAACAATATTTGTTTCAATTAAATAGCAAAGCAATAACATTATATCTTTGCAGTAGATATATTATCATCTTTGAGTTCAGTCATTTATAAATTTTGGAGGATAGTTAATCTGCGATTTTGTTATTTGCTTTCACGAATTACTCTACACGTAGTAGCGCAGTTTTGTCTTATTTTAGCTCTGTGGTAGCAGCATAACTACTATGTAAGTAGCATTAATTTTTCGTTTTTCGCTTTACAGAAATGACTGGTGCTCGTTTGTTTTATATTTCATCCATTTTCATTCCACAAAAACTACTATATTATTCGAGTAAAAAGTAGCGTAGTTTATTTTAGACATTTAACACAAAACTGTTTTGTTACTTTATAAGGGTTGAGTAAAATAAATTCATTTTGTTTTCAGAAATCAAAAATCGTTTATTGCATCAGTAATTAAAAAGACACATAACAAGTCATGTTAGAAAATATTTTATTGTGTTTGAAATTTAGGCAACATTAGCACATATAACGAAAAACCTGTAACAATGTAGAATCTTTTGTAGAGATGATAATTAATTATGCTTTCATTTACCATTTTATCATCCTGATATTTTTAATCAATCAATATTCTTGTAATCATTTTGAAGCGAGAATGACCGATAACGACGACTTACCCAGTTTATAAACGAAAAAATAATAATCGGCTAAATGCGAGTCGGACTCGGGCACAAAGGGTTCCGTACTGTATGGAAAATATTTAATTTAAATTTATTCAATTATTTATGCAAAAAATATATAACTAAATATTCTGTGAATATTTCAAGCATCTTCCTATTGCCGCTATTAAAAAATCAAGTTTGTTGTACAAGAGGCCCCCTTAAACATTATTTTAATTTTTTAATTATTTGGTTTGAAATGAATACTTAAATATTCATTTCAAACCAAATAATTAAAAAAATAAAATAATGTTTAAGGGGGCTTCTTATACAACAAACTTGATTTTTTAATAGCGGCAATAGGAAGATGCTTGAAATATATATTTCATGAATATTTCAAGCATCTACCTGACACCGTTATTAATATCGAGCGAAATACGGCTCAAAATTTAGGGAAGATTTTTTCGTATTTGTTCTTATAATGTTGTTATAACAACAGAAATAAAAAATAACAATCTAGCTACCACCGTTCATAAGATACAGCAGGCTGTATCTTATGACCTTATTGTCTAAGCGCTCTGACGTTTGGCTTCGCTTTTTCTCCTGCTCGCGCTTGTTACTCACGCCACGAGAGCGATCGGGAGGAAAAGCGAAGCCGAACGTCAGTGCGCTTGCACAATAAGGCCCCTGGTGACAAACAAACGGACATACGGACAGACAGCGGAGTCTTAGTAATAGGGTTCTGTTTATACTATTCGGAACCCTAAAAACTGTAAACAAGAAGTTTTACCTACTTAATGTGCAATTTATTTGCAAATCGTTCGTGAACCAATTCTTTATCCAATAGACTCCAAAATCGTTCCTCGGGTCAACGTAATCAGTAGTCTCACCGTTTCGATTGACCGCCCCTTCCGTCCCGAGGCCAATTCACTTCCCTCTATATTCTTTTAAGCTTCTATCTTGGCTTTAAAGAAACTGCTACCGTCCGCTTGAATACAAAGCTGTGTGCACAAGCACAAAGTTTGTGAAATTTGCGTGCACCTTAGACCGACAAGAAAGGAAAAAACAGGACCGGCCCATAACTTTTCTCGTGTCTAATTGGTTTGAAATTTGGTTGCCTGCCATTTGTTTTCAAATGGAGATAAATTGGCAGCTAAATCCTCTAAATTCGTACTCTTTTTTAAAATATAAATATTGACATTTTACACACGCTCTCTGCCCCTAAACTAAGCAAAGCTTGTGATATGGCTGCCAGAGACTGATATACTACTGAAACATATTTTTAAATACATACTTATATTGATAATACCTAAACACATATTTGCCCTGGGTGGGAATCGAACCCACGCGTTTTAGACCCAGGAGTCAGGGTCACTAACCACTGAGCCACCGAGGCAGTCTGTACTGTAATCTTAAATATAAGTAATAGAATTGGGAGTGATTGAGTGCTGTGGAGGGAGATGTGTGGTGGATATGGCCCAACCACCCTTCGTGGGTAGGCCTACGTCCTGCAGTGGACTATTAAAAAGGCTGGTACAGTACAGAGTGCTGTTTTTCACCTAAGGCAGTGCTAAAATTATATTTCCGAAATTCATAAGCGCATGATGTACATTGATGCTTCTTAGGTTGGCTATGTAATGGCAGCCATATTGTGAGACATGTGACTTGTGGTATGTGCCGATCTTAATTTGTGAGTATTTTAGTCTAAACATTTATTATATTTATGAGTTTAGACGGTGGCAATATTTTGAAGGCGGTTACTTACATTGTGTGTTTTCTTTAAGGCGCTCGGAGTTAGAATGTGATTGGATGCTTAAAATTTTACGCAGATTTACGAGCTTGCGCTAGATTTTAGATGTTTGTTGGTTGTAAAGGCGAGGGATATACATAATATAGACTACTTAGTTACTAAAAAATCACAGTGTAGGTAAGCTTACCTAGAGTCTTAATATACAGGGCACTAACTTGCAATGTATCAAAATGAAATAATCTCTCAGCATTTTCCCCGGATCTTCTTACTATGTACATAAGTTTAATATGATTATTATCCAAAAACTATAAAAACATGCTGTTTCGTACAAGTAAATAATTAATTAGCAATCTATTGCGGAGGAGCGCATAACTTTTCACATATGAGTAGTTGTCCGATTTCGATAATTATTTATTATTGGAAAAACTAAACTTACTTAAATTTTAACGAAATCGGCTGAGCCATTTTTGATAAATCAACAAGAATGTGAAAAATGCTACATCGATCCGTGCGAAATATTCGCGAATTCTGTACACGGTTGAAATAGGTCATGCCATTTTTGGCGAAAAATAATTATTGTAATTTTCAAGTTGAAATAAGTAGGTAACCACTAAGCATGAAACTTGCAATAAGTTGTTGTAAGTTTGTTTATGGCACATTTGTAAATTTCAAACATCATGTTGCAGGAACATGTTAGTTACATAAATCTTATTGTTATGTTGAAACTTATTAAAAGTTATTTTATTATGTTACTGTTATATTTCGCATGAAAGTTTACATTTCAACTTTGCAGGGATATAGCCTCCCAAACATACCTAAATTTAAGTAATTAACATTGTTGCAAAAATGTGACTAGGACGTTACAAATAAAACTTTGCAGCAATATAATTTTACTACCTTCACTGTCTGGCATTGCCTGTACTTTATAAATGAAAGTTACTGAAATGTTATACTGTAACATTGCGGCAATAGGTCTATTGTTTTTTTTTTCAACTTTCCTACAACATTACGAATTGTTCTTGTTATTTACCTAACCTATGTAATGTTGCTGGAACTTAATTTTCGAAAGTAATCAAATGTTACTGTAACTAGATGGCGTTAGTATTGCACATTGAAATTCTACATCGCGATGGCGTTGTGTTTGCAGAAATTTGTATCCCCATCTGTAAATTTGTTTAAAACATTCATTACAGCGGATAGAGAAAAAGTTTCACACGCACCCGCCTCTAGGACTTATACTTAGAATAGAACTATAGCCTATAAAATGTTTTTTTTTTTAGAAACCGAATACTGAAAACTAACTTTGCGACATCTAAATAAGCATGCAAGCCATGTGCAAATTTCATTTGTAACCTTTTAGCAAGATAGATGAGAAAAGTTACCATTACCTTACAAATTTAAAATTGTGGAAATGTTTAACGTTATACTTGCGGAAAGTTAACTTTATAACTTTCAGATATATATATCTCTCTCTCACTCTTATATATATCCCGCAGCCGTATAAGGCGTCGTTGGTGACACATTTGGGTAAAGATCTCACTGTAGTTAAATTAGATACCGGTCTTCGAGGCAACCTCAGCACCGTAGTTGTAGCCTCGGCGTACCTAGATATCACAGAAGATGCGCCACATCCGGCGCTTGAAGAATTAATGCTTTTCTGTGCAAGTAACAAACTAGAATATAATAGGATGTGACTCAAACGCCCACTGCACTGTGTGGGGCTGCCCCGATACAAATGAGAGGGGAAATGATGTGCTTGAGTTCATCCTCAGGCTTGACTTGAACCTACTTAACCATAGCTCTGAGCCTACTTTTGTAACATCTTGGGCCAGAACCATTATCGACATAACACTGGCTACAAGCAATATCTCTAATACAATCAATGATTGGCACGTGGCGACTGATGAATACTCTGGTTCGGACCATAGATGGATCAGATATAGTCTAACCGTTGGTAAGCACGAACCACGAACCTATAGAAACCCGAAGAAAACTGACATACCTACCTTTAGAACTGAACTCGAAAAGGCCATGTCAGGAACACCACTAGATCCAAATGCGGAACTATCTTCGCAGGAAATAGAGACCACGACAGAAGTACTGGTACATGCTTTGATTACAAGCTATAAAAAAGCTTGTCCGTTAAAAAAGGAAAACTATAGTTCAATTCCTAAAAAAGACAGATGGTGGAATAAGGACCTGACCAAGCTCAGGAAGAAGGTCAGACACCTTTTCAACAGGGCTATGAACACTGATGCACCGGTGGACTGGCAAGAGTACAGAAAGATGCGCCACCGATTCAAGGTGGAGGTCAAAAAGAGCCAGAAAAACTCTTGGAAAAAGTATAGTAACTCTATCCAATCGGAGAGTGAAACTGCACGACTCAGAAAAATTATATCCGGTGACTCTCAAATAAAGTTAGGCACTCTGAAGAAAGCTGACGGTACTTACACAGCCTCAGAACAGGAGCAATTTGAATTGCTTCTACAAACACACTTTCCAGATTGTCAACTGAACGACACAGATGGATGGGAACCACATATACCACATAAACCTGGTAAGGAAGACTGGGATTTTGCAGATTCTATTGTCACAGAAGAGACTCTTCTATGGGCAATTAGTACTTTCCAACCACACAAGGCACCCGGACTGGATGAAATATTTCCGGCTCTCCTTCAATGGGGCCTAAAACTAATAAAAACACATCTTATCGCCATATTTAGATCGTGTATGGCGTGGAGATATGTACCTAAAGCCTGGAGAGAAGTGAAAGTGGTATTTCTACCAAAGCCAGGAAAGACCGATTACACAAATCCAAAGTCGTTTAGACCAATAAGCCTCAGCTCTATTCTATTGAAAACGCTGGAAAGACTCTGCGATAAGCACATAAGAGGTGGACCCCTAACGGAAAATCCAGTCCACAATAATCAACATGCCTACCAATCGGGCAAATCAACGGAGACTGCTCTCCACCAAGTAGTCTACAAAATTGAATCTGCACTGGAAAGCAAACAGTCCTGTTTGGCCACTTTCATTGATATTGAGGGGGCTTTTGATAGGACAACTTTCCCTAGTATTGAAGATGGATTGAAAAAACACGGAGTAGACAGTAGAGTAAATGGTTGGATAACCACAATGCTCGCTGGCAGAACAGCCAACATTGAAACGGCAGGCGCGACGCGCTGTCGAGTCACAAAAGGCTGCCCACAAGGAGGAGTTATGTCACCTTTACTATGGGTAGTAGTGGTGGACGAACTCGTCGCACTCCTTAACAAAGAAGGCATTGTCACTGTGGCATATGCTGACGACCTGGTGATCATGGTGTCCGGACTATTCGAGTCGACTCTGTGTGAGAAGATGCAAAAGGCGCTCAAGATCGTTGAAAAATGGTGTGAACGCCATGGACTTTCTGTGAATCCACAAAAAACCGAGTTAGTGTTATTCACACGAAAAACCAAGAAAACAGACTTAAAAACTCCTTCGCTGTTTGGTACTAAGTTATCACTAAGCAAGGAAGTTAAATATCTAGGCATCTGGCTAGACAGCAAACTTTTGTGGGGAAAGCAACTTGAATATGTCACCACGAAGGCGACAAATATTCTGTGGCAGTGCACCAGGGCGGTGGGAAAAGACTGGGGTCTTAAGCCAAAGCTCTGTCACTGGCTCTATACAGTCATAGTGCGTCCAGTTCTCACATACGGCTGTGTCGTGTGGTGGACACGTACGAGTCTAGCGACCGCTATAACTAAACTACAACAAACGCAAAGACTTGCGTGCTCTCTAATCAGCGGATGTATGAAAAAGACACCCTCAGGCTCTCGAAGTCATCTTAGGGCTCACACCACTGCACCTGCATATACAGCAGGAGGCGATGGCTTCTGCCCTACGGATTAAATCTACAAATCAGTGGAAAAGTACGGATGCCACGACAAACCACTGCAGAATAATAGATCGGGCGACAGCAATAATTCCCGAAGCAAGCCGTGGTACGGATAGAATAGCTAAAACTCATCTCGACAGCAAAAAGTATGAGTTGATCATAGAGAACGATGTATCAAACGATGTATTGCCATCTTGGAATGTGTACACGGATGGTGCAAAAAACAAGGAAGGAACAGGCTGCGGTTACTACTCGCCGGAGCTTGGGCTCAGAGAGTCCTTGGCCGTCAGTAAAACTACAACAATTTTGCAAGCGGAGGCCCTGGGCCTGTTACTAGCCGCAAAAGCACTTGAACCTTTAAATGAGCTTCTGACAGCTACTGGAAACAGAGAGGCCAGGGAGGTCATCGTGTTCACGGTTGACAGTGCTGCTACTATCTACGCACTCAGAAGACCTGTAACAAGGTCTAGAGTCATTGCTGAGTGTCATACAACACTCCAAACTCTATCACGTAAGCATAGAATCATCGTGCGTTGGACAAAGAGTCACGGTTCATGTACGGGCAACAACATAGCCGATACCCTTGCCAAAGAGGGTACGAGAAAACAGGTTAGGGACGGGGCAACAATACACTGTAAGCCGACAGCAGTGGAAGTGCGTGAATTGTTGCGCCGTCACACTGAAAAAGAACAACAGAATATGTGGAACAAAAGGGAGGATTGCAAGCATTCTAAGGCTGCTTTTCCAACCCTGAATAAAAACATTACGAACGACCTATTGAAGTTGCAGCGACAAGATCTCCGACTTATGGTAGGCCTCATAACTGGTCACTGCAACTTAAATAGTCATCTGTATAAACTGGGAGCCACTGACAGCCCACTTTGTCGTGGCTGTTTGGAAGAAAACGAAACTGTAGAGCATGTTCTGTGGCATTGCAAAGCCACAGAAGACACTAGAATAGCTAACGGGTTGCATGACGCTTCTGCATTGGCATTATCATTGGCTTTGTCATCCACATCGCCATCATCTTATTCACCATCTAAGCTACTGGAGCAGTTATGCCAGCGGCCCAGAGCCACGCTCCGTTACTTTAAGGAGCTAGGCTGGCTCGGGTAGACGCTGGAGGGGGAAATGCACAAAACACCCCATGCGGGACGTCAGTGCAGGACTTATCGCCCCCACATCGAATAAGAATAAGAATAAGAACTTTCAGATATGTTTCATGTGTGATGTTACTGCATTACACATGAAACATGAAATATTCACAAAATTAATATTCTGTTAAAATTTCACATAATTAAATATGCACTTTAAAAATAAATCATAAAATGAAAATAAAATAAATATTTAAAGGGGCTCCCAAACAAGTAACATAATTTAATTGCTCGATATCAATAATGGTAACAGGAAGACGCTTGATATATTCACAGAATATTAAGTTGTATATTCCTTTCATAATAAATAGTTAAAATAAAATATATTTACGGGGGCTTCCATACGGTATGGATCCCTAGGTGCGCGAGCCCGACTTGCACTTGGCCGATTATAAAACTTGCATGTCACCTTACTTAATTTAATGGCACATTAATAAAAACTAGACTGTTGTAACACCGAAATATTGTAGTAATACTCGTTTTAAAAGAGGAAAGTGCCACAATCAAATGCATACTAAAACTACTACTTATACCACATAAAAAGCAATCGGAATACCCACAAACCTTTGAATGTCTAAATAATGATTTAATATTGTTTTAAACTTGTCACGCGATTTACCAAAGCAGAAATAAGCCCAAGAAGCTATTTGCACAAAGGAAATATCCAAATGTCTGATGCAAACCCCAATATTCTATCTTCCGCGTCGGGTTCTACTAATCTAATGAATAATAACATTCATTCTAAATTAAGATAATTAACTTAATTGACATACGAGTACGAGAACTTTCCCCTTTTCCGCCCCCCCCGTCTGCTTGTTTCCCCTCATTCTAGTTAGTAAAGTTTTAATTTTGTTTTGTTTAATATAAAGTGCAGTAAATTATAACGCATTAAAGGGTAGGCTAATAACACCGACTGCCTCGCTTATGGAGGCTGTCGAAATTAATAGTACGAATAGAGATGTTCTATTTAAAGTTGTCGATATCGGTATAACAAGTAGGTACGCGTTACGGATTTCATGGATTTATTGTTTGCTTTGTCTCTGTTATGTTTAAAAGAGGAATTCGGATATCACGGTAGGTAAACAATTTTAAGGCATAACATAACGCGTACGTACGAATATGGACGTGACTAACTTCAATTTCAACTGTACGAAGTATTCTGTTGGGTATCAATTTAGGAATATTTTTCATAAAGTTAGTGGAGTCTTCATTTTTTTACTCAGGTATCGTTTCATCGACAAATTCAGTTTAATTGATATGCCTCTTTTTTACAATTATAATGCAGTGATTGCATCGTATTGATAAGTCTAAAAAAATTGAATATTTTTATGTTTTAAATATTGTCATGTTATATTTATAACATTAATACCGTCATAATTATGTTATATTCTAAATAAGTCTAGTTCACAGCTCTGGTGGATCTTCGGAGACGTGCTGAGGTGTAAAGGGGACTTCTGTCACTTAAGACGGTCCCGCTATTATAGCTGTCTTTGCTCATATCTCTCCCTAGCCTGGCCAGGACACCGCAGAAACTTATTAAAAATTAAGTTATGGCTAAGACAAGCTCTACCTTTAAAGTAATGTTGCCTAGGCAATTCTTAATATCATTCCGTCGCAAACAGTATTGTACTTATCGATAGGTCCAGTTCAAGCACAGCCCTAGTTGATCTTTAGAGACGTGCTCGGGCGTAAGGGGGATTTCCGTCACTCGAGACCGTCCCGCTAATATAGCTGTCCTCGCTCGGGGCTGTCCCTGGCCTGAGGAGGAACCAGCAGAAACTCATTAAAATTACACACGGGCTAAAAACAAGCATCACCTAGACTTGTCGTTAGACAGGGATTGAAGCCTCCTTACTTTTTGTTAACGTGCCGTGAAATTGGGTTGCAGTGAAATGTAAGCATGTTTTTGTTTTAATTAACTCTATATAGCGCTTAAAAAACTCGTATATTCATTCATCTATTTTTTCACCAGCACTGTTAGACTTGAACTAGTGCATTTTTATGGAAGTAAACGTACTCGACTTATACACGACGCAAGTACGGTACATTGTGTAATTTTATGAGCATCTCTGTATTATTTATCAATGGCTAAAACAGTTTGTGTTTTAAGTTGAGAAATTTTGTCATATATTCTTTCATATTTTTCTTTATTATTTTTTCCACAAAAACTATACGTAATCCATTACTTGTTTCGAAAACTTAGTGACACTTTTATAAATCACGCTGCTTTTGACTAACTTTTTGATGAATTCAAGTCAGGTTAAAAATTTTGTTGTGTCAACAACAGTGTCACACAACACAACAGTGTCAGTGTCTGTCGAGGCTGTAATATTTTCCTGCTAACATTATTTTTTGCCTTAAAAATTAGCTATGCATGCCATATGAATTTTTAGTAAGATTCAGCAAAGTGCAACATGCTCAACAAATAACAGATTTTTAGTATAACAATAAAAGTAAGATCATATAGGCCGGGTGGCTAGCCATGGTGTCAGAGTATTACAATAATAATTGTAATGATCAAATTATTGTTTTGAGTTTGAATAGGCCTTGGAGCTAGTCATAGACTCAGGTCTAGTAAAAAAATTAAGACAGAATATTGTGAACAAATCGAGGCCGGCAAAACTACGCCTCACCGTGTACAGACACAATTACACACACATACACGTACAACGAAACTACGCTTTGGCTCATCAATCGAAATATGGCGGCGCAATACCGACGCAATCACCACATGTATAATATAAAAAACCTGCCTCTTTTGTCTGTTCACGACGTTTTGTCTTGATTTTTTTATTTGGTCTGAGGTCCTAGAGTTAAAGATTTTTGTCCCGTTAACATGCTTTGAGTAGACTAACATTCAAACATCTAAGACAAAAAATATGTGTAACCAGCTGAAACTATTGCTTTAGGTATCACAATCAGCACGGGAAGCATAGCAAAGGGACAAATTGTCTCTCCACCATTATATCCCCTCAAAGAGGAAATAAAGTGTGGAGTGACAGAGACAACTGACACTAAAAGTGGATAAAATGGTTTTCTCTCTTTGCCGTGCTACCCGTGCAGTAGAGCTATAGGAAATTTAACTAGTGTCGTTGTGAATTTTCACTAATTAAAATTATAACGGTTTTGTTTCTGGGATTGATAAAAATTATCTAGTTGATTTACTACTCAATAATATTATGAAATCGTCACTTTCAAAGCCTTACCCGATTCCAAATTCTAATGGCAAGATTTTGTAGCTATAATAAGTTCTTGATGTTATCAGATGAGGCATTTGACTGTTTTAAAGTTTCTGCGTAATAATGCTCGTAAAAAACACAGCAGACAAAGCCGCAGGGCAGAGCAACTAAACAATAAAGCCTGGCAATCTCAGTCCCTGAGGCATTCCGCGCCGCACCGCCTTAGAGTTTGCAATGAATTCGTTCTGAGAAATTATTACTTTATGACGTCCATAGAGCTCTGCGGCCTGCTTTGCATCCGTTATGAATTGTAAGATGTAAATTGCTAAATTTTTCCAGAAAAAATTACACAGAAATAATTATGTATGTGTCACTTTCCAAAGCATAATATTACATAGGCATACTCGTATACCACTGGTCTTAAACTTACCTTATAAAATAATAACATTTACAGCACCTTTCTAACACATTTTTTGACCGACGAAACGGAGGAGGTACTCAATTCGACGCGTATATATATAATATAAATGTTTTTATGTATAACCACGTATAACTTTTTACGTAGAGGTCCGATTTCAATAGTTCTTTCTTTATTGGAAATAGTAGACTTTGAAATTGGTCCCATTTAAATTTTATCGAAATCGGCTAAGACATTTTTGATAAATCAACAATAATGTGAAAAATGCTACATCGATTCGTGCGAAATATTCACAAATTCTGTACACGGTTGAAGTCAGTCATGCCATATTTTGCAAAAAATAATTTTATTGAAAATGTATCTGTGGCGGACTTTCAACGATTCGTTATATAAACCAAATTTTTTAAAATTATCTTTAATTAGTACCTTTCTGAGCGTGGCCAGCATGCTAGCAACATTACCACTAAATGGCAATGCGAAATGTACATATCTATTATACGTTGAGCCAAATGCTGGCGTTCGCCAGCATTTTACCTCTACATCTTTCAATACATTGGTGATTAGAACGTTGGTAATGCTATCTATTAGCATCTACGATCTCCGGTAAAATTTCCAAACATTAAGGATGTTTGGTTCTAACACACATAGAACTGCGTACGATTTCTAAGTCCTGCACTGTAGAGGGATTTTTTTGCTTGATTTGTTGGGGTGCACTGCCAGGCACCCAGATTCAGTTTATAAAACCAGTCACGGTCACCCATCGAATGGCTGAGTCTGTCATCCTCGAGTTACGTGGAATGCTACAGTAATAAATCCTATAATTGCTAATTACCCTGTTCTGAGCAGCAGAGCAATGGAGCTTGTTCGTAGTCTAATATATTGTAGACACAATTGACAGACAAATAAGCCGCTTCAATAGGCCACACGATCGATGGTGCCAATAAATTATGGTCAATGCAGACGGCTCGATGACAGTTATGATGGCTTTATTGAATTATAATTTATTGTTAGTTGAATTCTTTAGTAGAAATGGGGTTTGAATTGATATAGATATAGATTCATGAATAAATTAATTGAACTGAATCTATTTACTATTGCAGTTTTATAGCACCGTGAATAATTGAGGATATTTTAGCGCCATACTTACACCTGGGTAGGCCGAGCCCACTGTAGGCAGTGGGGACCTTGAGAAGTTGATGATGATACTTATCTGGGGGCACGGCAGGTCCCCCGCCAAGGCAAGCCCAGTAAAACGAAGCGCAAGGGCACTACCTACCTTTTCCCGAAGCGGTTCGTCGACTTTTTGAACCCTAAAAAAGACATTCAGCCGAATTAAGAACCTCGTTATATGAGTCGGTTAAAAACTGCGAGTCGTGCGGCGAGAATGGTGCACGACGTCGTATACGATTTAGTGTAATGATTGATGCCTACATCGCGTCGAGGTGTATTTTTGCCAGAGGTTGCAGAATATCTCACACATCAAAGAGATATTATACAAGTGCAATAGAAATATCCTCCTTCTATCCGTTCCATAACTGTACCACTTTAATGGTAACAGTATTCCATCTACATACATACAAACGGCCGGAACGCGAATCATACCTACGCGCCTCGGAGTTCAATATGCTCTCAGTAGGTAAGGTATGCTAGTCAGTCGCGGCGCGCCGTAATGATGAACATTTGTAACTAGTAAGCGTGCGATTTACGTTTTTAGGGTTCAACGTTTTACTACGGAACCCTAATAACAACAAAAACAAAATATGTATTTTTATTGAACGCTTCCTATTTCATTCACGAATTTATTTTCTTAATATAATAATTTTACATCATAATAGATAAAAACTAGAAAGAAACTCATGTAGGTAAAGAGTAAGTAGACGAAATTAAAATACTGAAGGCAGGTAGCCATAGCGCGTGACACGTTCTGCGTGGCCACGTGGCGCTATAGGTATACAGGGTTATTTCTAATCAATTAGCATCCTCTTAGGGGCTTATTCTGTACATCAAACTAACAACTTTTCTTGTGCAACTTTTGTCAAAACTAAAAAAAACAGCTGTTCCATACATTTTGTCGCGGGTGAACGATATTTTTCTATGAAACAACAATATTTTTTTTGAGTTTAGACATAAGTCGCAGAACAAAAGTTGTTAGTTTTGATGTACAGAATAAGCCCCTAAAAGGATGTCTATCTAATCAATTAGATTAGAAATAACCCTTCAAGGACAGGCCTGAGTCACAATACTGTTAGATATAATTACCGTGACTGTACGGTCCATATTTACACTTGCGACTTCGAGTCAAAGGGGTTCCGTACCTGCTGCTTTAATTTGAATATTCCACCGTGGTGACGCTTCGTTATCATAATGGAGGATCAGCGTTCGTACTCGGGGCTTCTGAAATAGGTTGTGTCAATTTTAAAACGATAGGTGTAGTATTTAGACGTTTATCCAACTGAGTGTAAGCGTACGTGTCTAGAAAAGCTTTTAATGCCAGCAAAAAGTTTGTGTTTTAATTTTAAGCACTGGACAACTATGCGTTGTATAGGAATATATGTGTAGGTACATAGACCTCTCCTATACAGGGTTATTTCTAATCAATTAGCATCATTTAGGGGCTTATTCTGTACATCAAAACTAACAACTTTTATTCTGCGACTTTTGTCAAAACTCGAATTTTTTACTATTGTTCAATAGAAAAATATCGCTCACCTGCGACAAAATGTATGGAACAGCTGATTTTTTTATGAGTTCTGACAAAAGTCGCAGAACAAAAGTTTGTTAGTTTTGATGAACAGAATAAGCCCCTAAAAGGATGCTGACTGATAAAAATAACCCAGTATATCTTCAGTACCAAAAGTGGCCTGATAGCAGCATGCATTCAGAACAACCTGTGATCTGATCAAGACTTCCTCTGTTCGATGTAACAGTGATCCAATAAAAGTTCATCGAAACGAAAAATATCCGTTTTAAGAATCTCAAAAAAAGCCTATACTCACTATGTAAATTAGTAGTGGGCGTCTTAACGTCTTACAACATCTAAATCAAATTACTTTTAAGGGTTTCGTACCCGTGAAAACGGGACCCAATTACTAGGACTCCGCTGTCCGTCTGTCTGTCACCAGGTTGTATCTCACGAGAGGTGATAGCTAGAACGTTGAAATTTTGATTTGCCGCTATAACAAAAATACTAAAAATAGAAAAAAAAAAATTAAGGGCTCCCATACAACAAACCTGATCCGAGTTTTAGACGTTTTTCGCTCAATTTCAATAATGGTGACAGGTAACGTGATTTTTTTGGCTCAATATTAATAACGGCAACAGGAAAATGCTTGTAATATTATGTGGTATATTCGTTTCAAAAATAATTAGTAAAATAAAATATATTAAGGGGGGCTTCCATACGGTGCGGAACCCTTTGTGCGCGAGTCCGACTCGCACTTGGCCAATTGTTTATTAACACAAAGCTTGGCAATATTTTTAATATATCATTTCACAAATAACAAATACTAAACAACAGCATCACTACCGCAGTTTGCAATTGTGCGCGCCAACGCGTCCCTGTCAAAGCCTCAAAGCCGCCTCTCACAATAGAAATTATTTTCCCTAACTACAATATTGTATGTAAATCATAGAAGAAAGAAAAAGTATGGAAGTGCCCTGAAACTTTGAAGGGATGGTAAATGCAAAATTGCGTCAAATATGTAAAAGAAACTGCTCTGCAATCATCGACATCACTCGAATCAGTGACACTTTAACTACTGACCAAATGTCATGTTTCTACAATGGAGGACAAATGTCAAATATCTTCAAAGCGGAGCATTTTTAACAGTCTTCAGAATAGAAGGCTTTCAATTCGTCTGTATGTTATTGTATGTTTTACTTGATTACTCCGCCAAATAAATTTTGATGATTATTTACTGTTGTGTTTGGAAAGTAGGTTTTATTTCAGGTTTAATTTTCAAAAATCAAAATACATTTGAGCTAACTATTCGAATTTTATACACAATTGAAGTCGGTTGTAACATTTCCGGCGTAAAATAATTATTGATTGTCAAATTACAAAACACCGTATCTGCTTTTACGTATTATTTCTTTGATGTAAATACAAAAATACTCGCTTATTGTGACGTTGAGTGATATCCCGTCGGCGCACACCTCATTGTTTGCAAACTGAAAGAGATGGCACAATATGGAATACTTCAGCGTATCGTTGGCACATCGATAAGCGGTTATGCTGGAGGTTTGAAGATTTGTCTGATATTGAATGTTTTAATGTGTATACACAAGTAAGATTACAAATTTAGCCGTAGTAGTTGAAATTATAGAGGAATAACTGTAAATATCATTTATTTCATGTCAATATACAATAATTCCAAATACAGGTCAAAGTCAGAGTTCAATATAATAAAATATAATCGTCACTACAGTAAGTAGATACTTGTCACGGACAAGAAAACATGTCAACCAAGCCCCTCCCGCGCAGACCGTGACCCAAACGTTCCCAACACACTAGCGGCATTTCCACACTGTATGGCCAATGAAATTCTTTGAACTACAAATGTTAACTGTAAATGTCAAAATAGTTATCAATGAGGAGATCTCCATTAAGAGATAGTTATTTTGCGCAAAAAAATGGCAAAACCGCCTTCCATCGTGTACAAAATTCGAATATTTCTCCAGAATTGTTTACATTGTTGTTGATTTTTCAAAAACGACTCAGCCGATTTCTGTAACATTTGAATGGGACCACCTTTCGAATTAAAAAAGATTTTTTCGATTCGGTTTACAATTGGCGAAATTGACGATAAACATACAAAAAAAAATACATACAGACGAACATAGAACTTCATCCTTTTTGGAAGTCCGTTAAAAAGGAGCCAAACGGATTGACAAGTAGAAATGGCAGTGACAAACGTGCGCCAGGCACACGGAAATCTGATGCCCGTTGAGTGAGTTCTTGAGCAAACACCAGCCAATTACTTACCGGCAAACTTCCACATCTATACATGTAAATAAAATTGGAGTGTCTGTTTGTAATATTGAAATAACAGTTTTTTACTACATGATGTATATGAATATTTATACGGTAAACACACCAAAATATCTTTTTTTTACAATTTATACAATAGGGCATCTATGTCCTATATCCATTAGTGGAAGTCTTATAGATAAAATGATGATATTATTGAATTAATAATTTACCATTTTAAACTAAATCTGTTGTTATAATTCCCTATATTTCTAGCTTCAATATTCGAATGAATAGAATACTGGATTTAAGAGATAGAAGTTAACCGCTTGTGCTGAATAATTAACTAAACACCGGGCTCGTCTAAAAACTAATTCCGTCGCCTCTAATTTGCTGAAGTGTGTCATAAAATTATATCAAATCGATTTTGTGGTATAAATGTTTGAACCGATTGTGCTTTTCAGTCGGCTTATTTTAATGTATTCACTGAACTCTTTGTCTAAAATATCATTAAGTATAGCCATCATTTCAGCCATAAAGCAAGCTATAGAAGTTTTAATAAGGTCATTTGTGTCTTTCTAAAAATCATATAAAGTGAAATAGATTTTCAGTTAATTGTTTAAATGTAGATGCATTGTTTTTTTTTTTAAATCAGAGATGACGTAAATAGGGCCTTTAATTTCTGCCATGTTTATTGATATTTTATTAAAACATACTTACTATGTTTAACCGACTTCCAAAAATGAGGAGGTTCTATGTTTGTCTGTACTTAACCGACTTCCAAAAATGAGGAGGTTCTATGTTCGTCTGTACTTTTTTTTGTGTATGTTTATCGATATTTTCGCCAATTCAGAACCGAAGAAAAAATATTTTTTTTTTTCCATAGAGTAGGTATACTCCCGAGGTGGTGGTAAATTTTAAGGAAATCGACTGAGCCGTTTTTGAAAAATCCACAATAATGGAAAAATTGGATACATCAATTCGAGTGAACTATTCGAATTTTGTACAAGATGGAAGTCGGTTTTGCCATATTTTTTTTTATTTAGGGCGATAATTTAAATGTTCTATATATTATTACGGTATCTATAGAAAAACAAGTTTGATATATTAATCAATGAATACCTCTCTGACAAATATGATATATTAATCAATTAATATCTGCAATAAAATCATCAACAACGTTTATTAATTCTAAAGAAGGCTATGTTTTGGCTTCCAACGTCCTCATTCGAACCACGAACTCTACTTTTTTGTGAAATATTTTTCAGATTCAATTCGCACATGGCTCAACAAGACCATTTGTCATACACCTACGCCTAAGGACCTAAAAATTACAACAGTTTTATTCTCGGTGTTCCTAAAAGCCTCGTTTAGCAGCCAAGACTTCGTAATCCTTATCATTAATCACCTATCAGCGGAGCGTGATAAGACTATGATCCATGGACGCGAAAATTGGCGAAGAAATCGCTTGTTCACGGTTTTCTTTGGGGCTTTGTTTCTGTGAATTGGTGAACCAATTAGTTCTACAAATGTACTAAAATGGATTAGGTAGAGTCTGGCCAACGAAAGCTGTCCAAGAAAAAAGGCGGGAATTTTAAAAAATCAAGAGCTGTTAGCTTGTTTTCTAGTACCGCTCAGCTGAATCTCCATGAAATTTAGCATGCTAAATTTCATGGAGATCAGCTGTACTAAAATGGATTAGGTACTATAAACTAGAGTCTAGTACGTAGAACTACGTGCATGCTAAATTTCATGGAGATCAGCTGAGCGGTACTAGAAAACAAGCTAACAGCTCTTGATTTTTAAAAATTCCCGCCTTTTTTCTTGGACAGCTTTCGTTGGCCAGACTCTAGTTTATAGTACCTAATCTATTTTAGTACATATAGTATATTAAAGTAGTTACTTAGGTGGTAACATCCATGGTGGTCTAGAGGTAATGGCACCCTCCTTAGAATCGTGAGGTCGTGGTTTCAAATCCCGGTCCTGTACCAATGAGTTTTTTGGAATTTATGAACGAAATTTCACACCATTGTCTTTTCAGTGAAGGAAACCATCGTGAGGCAACCTGCGTATGTCCGTAGAAGAAATTCGATGGCGCATGTGGATCCACTAACCCGCACAGGGCCAGCGTGGTGGATATGGCCCAATCACCCTTCGTGGGTAGGCCTACGTCCTCCAGTAGACAATTAAAAAAGGCTGGTACAGGTACAGTGGGCCATATCCACCACGCTGGCCCTGTGCGGGTTGGTGGATTCACATACGCCATCTAATTTCTTCTGTACAGGTACAGGTACTTGGGTATTATTTAGTTAAGCAAACGGTAGACGCTTAAGACGTAACTTTTGTGACAACTGAATTTAAACTACTTACGCATGATTTTATTCAAGAGATCAAATCTGGATGCTTTAATAAAATAGGAATTATAGCTAAATCAAATATAGTAACCGAGGGTCCTCGCTATCACATGACTTTATTTATGTTCGAATTCAGAATTTAAGCAATGTTTCATGCTGAGTTAAAATAGTTAATGTATTAGCAAGTTGAAATGGCAGTGAGCAGGGCACATACTACAAAGAACTGATGGATGACCAATGAGGTGAAAAAGCTCTTGATCAGGGACAGAGAAAGAAAAAATGGACAGACGACCTCATTTAGACCTCAGGGTTGCAATCGATCCGTGTTGCTTCCAATCGTTCATATCAGACATCTAACAGGGGAGACCTAATTTCATCGTTAGACGCTCTTGATAAAGCAAAAACTACTATATTGTTTAATATCCAAAAATAATTTCTTTATCATATCGACTCTTAACTCGAGATTAATATCGAGTCTTAACTCGAGATTATATAGCAATCATTTTGTGACTTATTACCGAACAAGTCTGCGAACTTCCAAGCCAATGTATCCCGCCCTGAAAAATAAAATATGGAATTTCGTTCCGCAGAACCGAGCTGTCACCCAGATGATGTATTTGAGCGTTTTCATGGTGGCTTGGGGCGGTTTGTCAACGTCCCAAGTAGAGGTCATCGCTCATGGGGCAGCCCTAGTGCATGCTGCCTTAAGATTTATGAATATTGATGCATGTTGGTGTTCCATGATGTGAAAAATTTCAAGTACAGCTTACGTCATTATTATAACCATGCGTGGTTAAGTGTTAAAACGGCTTGGCTGTGTTGTTATTTTAGGTATACGAGTATTTATGGTTGTTTAGGGTAGATACTTAACATTCTAAGTTGAATTAATCGTGCAACGTGTAACTTTAGAGAGATACTAATGTGTGAGGAGTCTTTGTTTATGTTTTAAACTCTGAGGTGACATGGGCTTTCGCAGTCTTTTTGAAGTGAAACTTCTAATGCGACTTCCAACAAGGTTGCATTAAACGTTTAACGCTACCATGGAGGAGGTATGAAAGCACTGTTGCGTCGAAGTTTCACTTCTTCCGTGCGGAGAGACTCCACTTGCATTTTTTTTTGTAAGTAAGTAGATATATATCTACATTTAACAACATGTTTTGTAACTTTATTAAATGAAGTGATAACATATTTTGTGCTTAATTCTAATGACATGGGTGTCATAGTACATGGTTGGACATATGGTTTCAGGTACGTTATATTATTACCTTTTCCTTATCGTAGTCGTGCGTAAGTCTTGCCTTTAATACAGCAAAATTAAAGTCTTTATAAAAAACAAATAATCTAGTTTTTAAAGCTGCTCACTTCTTCGGTTACAAATTAACTGTACTGTACTGTACCAGCCTTGTTTTAATAGTTCACTGCAGGACGTAGGCCTACCCACGAAGGGTGATTGGGCCATATCCACCACGCTGGCCTAATGCGGGTTGATGGATTCACACACGCCATCGAATTTCTTCTACGGACGTATGCAGGTTGCCTCACGATGTTTTCCTTCACCGAAAAGCCAGTGGTGTGAAATTCCGCACATAAGTTCCAAAGAAACTCTTTGGTACGGGACCGGGATTGAACCCACGACCTCAAGAATGACAGGCCAGAGTTACAACCACTAGACCACCACGGCTTAAATTATCTGAAATAGAAATTTTGAAGTTGATTTTTCGCTACTCTTACAATGCATTTCTCTGAACAAGTAGGTATAACCGCTTACTTATCAAGCTTAAATGAGAACTCTACCGGTCGGGAGAAGGAGATTTTTCAGCAGCAAGAAATCCCGAAGCTATTTGTTCTATAACAAAGCTTACAAGCTAATCCAAACAAATTCGCCCCTCATTATCGCTAGAAGAGCTAGGAAAGCCGCAGTGGGGTGCAATGTTAGCGATTGCGAGCTTTGATAATACACTCAGAGAATACCACACGCCGTATTAAGAAAAACTAAACACTAGAAAACAGGTTGCGAAAAAATGTTGCATAGTTTTACTTGCTCGCATGTTTTTGTTTGCGTTTACGTGCCAGCTTAATCCATTGATAAAGCTGGATTTAAATTTATTGTTGCTTATGATTGGGTTTATTATAAATATAGGCCTATGTCTGGCAGTAGATATTCTACAGCTCCACTGAGTATACCAGCAATTACAATAGCGTTAGAATAATTAAATAACGTATTACTATAAATAATACTTACCTGGAATCTGTTGTGTCACAATGTTGAGTACAACTAGCAATGTGTTTTTTTTCTTCTTTTTTTTTTGCCTTTTTAATAGTCCACTGCAGGACGTAGGCCTACCCAAGAAGGGTGATTAGGCCATATCCACTACGGTGTCCCATTGCGGGTTGGTGGATATCATACGCCACCGAATTTCTTCTACGGACGTATGCAGGTGGCCTCACGATGTTTTCCTTCACCGAAAAGCCAGTGGTGGGAAATTCCGTATATAAATTTCAAGGCATTCATTGGTATGGGACCGGGATTTGAACCCACGACCTCACGGTTGTAAGACGGGTGTCATTGCCACTAGACCACCCCGGCTTCCTGTATACATTTATACTATTTTCTATATATGTTACACTAGAATACAACAAATTCTAATGTTACAAATAACTAATTTTATTGTTATAATTTAGTCATTGTATTTCTTATTCTTATATCGAAGTTTAACTGCGGATTGATATTATAAAATTCAATGGAAAATTTCCACAGTTTGGCGGAGTTTTAGGTGGGACGCGGTCATGCGGATAATGCAATATCCTCCTGAGTATTTCATCAAATATTGCAAGCCGTCTTGAACGGATCAAGCAATCTCTAAGCTTGCTTGGAATTGCTACAAAAGCGGATTTACTAAGTTCAATTCTTTGAAAATATCTCATAATTATGAGAAAGATTTTTAAAAGAACTGGGCACTTAAAAAAATAAAAGAACTGGGTACTTAAAACAATACATAGGTAAGTAGGTACTTTGAATCCATTCGCTAACAACTATAACGAATAAGTCTATAACTCAGAAATTACCTACTTACAATATGCAAAATTAACATTGTCTGAATGTAACAAGCAAAGTATGATTCATGCCATATATTTTAAAAATGTATCCACCGTATTACCTATGCCTATGGATTAGAATAATTAATTTCTCTATATTCGAAACTGAGTGAAAAGCTTAATTCTAAGCTATACTAGGTATACTAAAACGGTTTTTTGACGAAAATTACATTATAAGGAGTCTGAAATGTTAATTTTGGTGGCATTTTTAGATTCATGTAATTAACAGCACATTTTATGATATTAACATACATCTCAAATATCTTACAATTTTATATCACGTAAAAAAATATGGATATAGGTAAAATAATTTTAATATAGATATGGGAAAGCACAATAAGCGGCCCAAGTGTAAAAGATCCCTCCTAAGGGAGTAAAATGAAAATTTTCACTAAGACACGTCTCAAGTATTTCCCCAACATTCGCTTTCAAGTTTAATATAGCTGTTTTACTTCAATAATTATTTTCGTCGCAAGTCGCGAATTAAAGCTGAAATTGTCGCGTCGCACCACGCCATCTGGCGGGCGCACCTGCCATTCATAACTTTCCTTTTCAATAAATGCTACAGAAATCCTGTGTAAGGAACAAACTTAATTGTGTGATTTTTAAGCACCTACAAAATCTTTGAAAATATTAATATTTTTGAAAAAGAACTTTTTAAAAATATTTATAGGTATCATGTTTGATGAATAAAGAAGTGTCTTATTTAGTTATTAATTCTTAATGAAGATTAAAGATCATAGTGGTATAGGCCGAATCATAGAAGTTGGCGGATGTGAACTTAGCTAATGTACAGGTTGCGCAATATCCAATCAACGCGCAGCTTTATGTGAACTTCAGTCAGGATTGGATATTGCGCAGCTTGTATAGGTAACTTCACATCCATCGACTTATATGATTCGGCCTATATTTATCTTATTAGAATGTATGTTCATTGTGTATCATCTTAATTTGTTAATGTGCATGTAAGGTATATTATTCAAATTCAAAATTACTTTATTTCAGGATATCAATTACTTGTTCCCATTTAAAGTAATGAATCATACAATATTTCAACAATGGTCGATAAAAGTAACATAATAGGTATGTTTAGAAAAAAAAAACAAAATAATTAAAAAGGAATAAAATTTTAAATTTCGAAATTTTAATATCGAATATCTTTATCGTCTCAATCTCAAGGAGGTCGAAGATATTGAAGTTAGCGATAAGAACGCTCGTTGTTACAATGTTTTTGTACATTAATTTACTGTATTTGTTTTTTCTTGGTGCTCACGTTAAAGCTCATTTTATATGGAATATTATCAATCTATCTAATCGTGGTAAATTATTAAAAGATCTTATTAGTTTCGACTATATTATTACGTTTTAATATTGCTTTACGAGATTAATAAACTCCGTTCTTTTGAAATGTTAGTTTATCTACACTAATGTTGTAACATTCTACTTATGTTTCCAATACTTGACTTATAATGACTACTGTTATAGCGCAGACAACAAAACACTCAATTTAAGCAATTTCACATGATATTATAATATCCACATCGATATCGTAAAATCTCATTATAACATCGCGCGCTCGCTCCTGATTGGCTCTGCGCGCGCAGCTGCGCTCTCAATGGTTAGATTTTAATGGCGCCAAGTTCACTGTGACAATACACGTAGGTACGCGTGAATTAAATGTTTCGCAATATGTTTTTTTTTTCATTTTTTTTTTATTAGTGAAGATAAAGTAGTGTATGCAACTGCATATAACACTTCATTATATGACAGTTGCATAAACTACTATTATAACACTTAATAAGTGAAACAACATACTAAATATACCTACCAAAGAAGCGTGAGTTTAATACTTTTCAACAATAGCACAAAACTTAATGCGCTATCACCATTGTGCTGTGGAAACTAGCGTGGTTTTCGCACATTAAGTAAAGCACAGGTGTTCACGCACATTTTAATTAAGTAAAGCACAGGTGTACAGGAGTACTAGCACGCGGGCTTGTCTCGCTCATCGATAAGGTATGCCAATAATTGTCCTATTGTTTTACATGGCTTTGACGTTCAGCGACATCTTTACAGGTTCACCAGAATTAATTCAAATTTAAAATTCAAAAAATACAAATACACAACAAAATATTGTTCTTTGAGTAGGAACTTGTTTCCAAAACAAGGGTTCCCTACACCAAGTTTGGCAGCTAGAGCCTCCGAAAACTTCATGTGCTTTCGTAAATAAATACTTTTTGAATTTTTTGAATTTTGAATTTGAATAGCACTGCGAGCCCGCATGCTAGTACTCTAACCTAGAGAAAGATCGCCAAATGCGATCGAAACTATAATAACAGTTTTCTACTAAAATTAAGCGTGAGTAACACCTTTGCTTTACTTAATTAAAATGCGCAAACACCATATTGCGATGTATCACCCCTACACTCCCGTAAAAGCTGCATTAGCCCTTAATTTCGGAGTACAACTTTTTGACAACCGTCTACCACAACGTTAAATGAATCAAAAATAGCAAACTTCCTACATACCGTAGAATAACAGACTAAGAATGCAATAGTAGCTTAAGTTTCATCTCATGCAACATCAGTACAATCAGGTACTCACTTTACTTCAGGGCGCACGGGTCGCTTACTTCCGGCTTGTGCAGGTGCTTTCCGGGCATGGTTGCTTCGAAAAGTACTTATGCCGCATAGCCGGAAGGGAACCGACAACCGAGTGTCACCACTGCGGCTGCGACGAGGATACGGCGCAGCACACTTTGGAGGAGTGTCCAGCATGGGCAAATGAGCGCCGAAGCCTCGTCGCAAGTGTAGGAACTGATATCTCACTTCCAGCACTGATTCAGTCAATGCTTGGTTGTGACAGATCGTGGGAGGCGGCCGTTTCTTTTTGCAAACAAGTCATGTTGCAAAAGGAAACGGCGGAGCGCGAAAGAGAGAACCTCTCGGAACTCCCGATGCGCCGCCGAAGAACTGGGCGTCGGAGGAGGATCTTCCACGCTCTCCATCGACCCCCCATAACAGGGAGCTTGGGCAACGGATTCGGGGGAGTCCGTTGCCTGACAAGCGTAGCACCTGAGATGGAGCGTGCAGTATTTCCGCGCGCCCCTTAAGGAATGAAGGGTGAAATTCCACCCTTAAACCGGGTCAGGTCCTAGGGGATCAGCGCTGCTGGAGCCGCAGACGAGTGCGAAAGCGTCCCCGCAGCTCCGGCACATGGGCGCTAGGCAGCAACATCACAGGGTTTTTTAGTGGGTACACCGATCGGAGGGACTCCCACATGACCACCCTGCTCCCCCGGCGGGGTGGTATCCATAAAGGATTTTCCCTGGGAAAAAAAAGGTACTCACTTTACTTCCACAAACACTGGATTAAGTAACTATTAATTTCTTAGTGCAACTTTTTGACAAACTTCACAACATTCAATTAACTTTAATAAGTAGGTAATGTTCTCAAAACCGCAGAATAACAGACTAAGAATGCAAAAGTAGGGTAAGTTTCATCTCATTCAACGTCAACCATGTCACCATACATAACACCATAACATTGCGATGCGTCACCCACTCCAATCCCACAAAAAGCATAAAACCTTAACTTCTTAGTGCAACTTTTTGACAACTTTCACACGTTAAATTAATTGTAATATTTAAAAGTCTCAAAAATTACTAAATACAAAACTAGGTACACCAAAACAGCGAAAGTTATGTCTCATGCAACAATAGTACAAAACACCATAAGTAGGAATAATAGCTATGTGTCACCTCCCACTTCCATATAAGCTGCATTAACCCTTAATTACGGAGTACAACTTTTTGACAACCGTCTACCACAACTCTTAATTACTTCCGCTGGCGGTCCGCAAACATCCATCTCGTTACGCAGTCTTCATTATTTGCCCGTGCTCACACGT
Source organism: Hypomecis atomaria (assembly GCA_964007245.1). Lineage (NCBI taxonomy): Eukaryota > Metazoa > Arthropoda > Insecta > Lepidoptera > Geometridae > Hypomecis > Hypomecis atomaria. The sequence continues at coordinate 16,769,280 of OZ023283.1, forward strand.
CGCCGCGTACAGTGCAAATGTTTGCCTCTTAAAGAGAACCTGACTTCACCCGCGGGTGCTTTAATAAACTTTTCTATTGCTACTACAGGATAGTTAGATGACTTACAGTACATTATAAGTACTGAAAGGCATTTGCAATGGTAGAGCTTGTGTAACGTGTTTGCGTTACGTATTTTTTTATCACAAATTTTTTTACTAAATATTTATTCATAAACATGCTCGTCCGGTTTAACATTTTTTCACATTTTTACTTATATTAATACTAGATATAGAAATGCAGTGCAATTTTGAACGTCTTTTCTTGTTTCACAGATTTTATATTGTTGTTTTTGGCTCATACAAGATCTAGTATTTTTATAGTTAATTGTATTAATTATTCTATTACTTTAAATTACTTACACTGGTGGTTAAAGAGAACCTGACTTCACCCGCGGGTGCTTTAATAAGCTTTTTTATTGCTACTACGGATTAGTTAGACTTGCTACAGTACATTATAAGTACTGAAAGGTATTTGCAATGGTAGAGAGAGAGAGGGAGCGTGTGTAGAGTTCCTTTTTCACGAATTATGTTTTATTTTTATTATAATAGTTTTATTTACATAACTTATGAAACATTGAGTTGTCATTCTATACTATACAAAATTAAATACTTACTTAAATAAATACAAAATAAGAGGCTAAAAATCGAAATAAACATTAAATACTGTTTTGTGTAAGTTATAACTTATGCCGTATTGCAATCAATAAACTAATATAGCATTAAATTAATCAATTCTATTTCAATCAGGGGCCTGATTGTCCATCTATACTGTACTCCACCAGCCTTTTTAATAGTCCACTGCAGGACGTAGGCCTCCCCACGAAGGGTGATGGTAACGTAACGTGTTAGGTAAGTAATTATTTCGCAAATTTTGATTAGAGTAATGATTTTTAAATGTAAAATTACGAAAAAAAATTACAAACCGAATTTAAGTGGTAATTCTAAAAGTAAATATTTTTCACACGAATTTTGTAAAAAAAAGAGCACGTTAGGACGCGTTACGCGCTTTTTTTTCACACATAATCACCTTGTAGCACTTACTTTTCTAATCTCATCTGATATGGTAGAAAACTCGGATATTTCCATTCTTCTATATTGACTGCCCCGGTGGCTCAGTGGTTAATACCCTGATCCTGGATCAAAAAGGCGTGGGTTCGATTCCCATCCAGGGCAAGTTGTGTGATGAACCTATATGTTTGCTCTGTGTCTGGGTGTTATTTAGGTATTATCTATATAAGGATGTATTTAAAAATATGTATATGTAATTTATCAGTCTCTGGCAGCCATACCACAAGCTTTGCTTAGTTTGAGGTCAGGGACCGTGAGTAAGATGTAACCTAATATTTATTTATTTATTCTACAGTATGCCACCTTTTTGACAACATAAATCTCTAACAGCCTTACATTTCATTTAAAGATTTACAAAACCCGTGTTGCAAGAAAAATCGCTATATTTATCTTAATATACCGACATTGGCCCCGTGGCCGACGTAAGGGTACGATAGAGTAATCCTGGCGACCCTCACTTCGTCTATGTCTGAAATAGTGTAAAGAAGAGTTACAATTTTGTGATGGGTTACTTATATTTGCCACTACTGAACCTATGCCTACCTACTAAGGGTGGTAGAGCTATCCATCTGTCAGCCATATGACGTCCACTGCTGGACATAGGCATTCCCTATGAATCTCCAATGAGACTGGTTGGAATCAAGTTCCAGCGAGTTCCATAATCACATAAGCTACTGAATTTCTCGAATATAATATGTCCATAAAGCATAATGCAGGCTCATTTAGGTACAATATTTTATACCTAGGTAGGTACCTTGTGTGACATAATTATTTTTCGCAAAATCGCCACACCGACTTCCGCCGTATACAGAGTTCTAATAATTTGAAAGAATCGATGTGACATCCATGTTCATTTTTGTTAATTGAGCAAAAACAGCTTAGCCGATTTCGATAAAATTTAAAGAGAACTCGGCGACTACCTCGGAAGTATATTCTTTTGAACTTAAAAAAAAATAATTGGTTCACAATTGGTGAAAATATCGATGAACATATACAAAAAAGATACATACGGACGAACATAGTTCCTTCCTTTTTGGAAGTTGGTAAAAAGGAAACGTTAGCCCTCAAAAAGTTGTACTGTGTTGTACAATAATGTTTTGTTTTACAGCATGCGCTGTTAAAATAATACTTATAGCCACACTGCATTCGTAATTATTTTTTAACCACCAAGTAGTGCACCTAACTAGACTTGAACAAGAATTAGCGTTATAAATTTAACGAGTGTAAATATTTAATGCAACTAAAATTTTAATTTGCTTCATATAAAAAATCTGATATAACTCTACACAAAGATCTGGCCAGGCGTTTGGAAGAGGTGACACCTGACCAGAGTGCTGGCATTTATTTCGCCCAAAAGCTGAGTATTGCTATTCAGTCAACGCGGCAATGCTGCCAGCATTCTGGCCACGTTACCCTCTGCCGACTCTTTTAGACTAGGTTTTATTTTGTTTTGTGTTTTTTTTTAGTTTAAGTTTTGGTATTAGTTAAGTCATAGCGGGAAAGTGTTATTTAAGGTTTTTTTTGTTTTTCTGTGTAAATAAATAATACGTACAGTCAAAAATCTGATTAATATGATACCAGAAGTTGAATTTATGAAACTGTGAGCTGCAATAATTTAACCCTAACCCGTTACATCAATTTCGCAACGCGTAGCAAAAAACCTAATAGCTTCGGAAATCGAACATCGGTCCAAATGTCCCGCGCGATCATTTCTGTAACGCCTTTAGCAACACATTTTGCGTTAAAAACGAGCGGCGATTTGTCTTAATAACCGGAATCGGCCCGGTCCGATATCCGTCCGGATAATCCCGACCCAGTTCTCAGTCATTGTCGCAACATTTTCGCTGTAACAGTATTACAACTTGCACTTTAAGTTCAAGTTGAGCCGATATTTTTAAAATCGAGGGGAAGTCTATAGGCATAGGTTAAAAAACTTAATGACGTCAATGAAGTCGACTACAAGCTACGCAAAACTTCACACCTCACCCTTGCTGACATATGAATTTGCTGCTGCGCGTGGAGGGAAAATGACTGGAGAAGTTACTAGCGTGTACTTAGGGTGTGAGAAAAAAGATGTGCTGCACACACTTAGGTAGCTATATATACGTTGTTATGATTTCATCATATTTAGACTCTAGATAATAGTAAAAACCTGCAAAATACTGATAGAAGTGATAGAAAATAGATAATAGTTCATAAATATGTTGATTTACTTAAGCATAAGTTTTTGGCGCAAAATGTTGTCTGACTATTACGCCTAGGCCCTGCGTAGTAGTCAGGCAAAAAAAAAAGTATATTAGTTTCATCCTGTTCCCACTTTAATACTTGCACATCTCGCCCTCTCTTACTCATGTAGTTATTATTATTTAGCGCCATGTCTAGTTAATACTTTGACTATGGCTGCTGCGTAACTATTTGCCCCCTGTGTACAGACGCTATCCTACTATACCCATCATAATTAGCAACATTTTTAAATTAAAAACGAGCGGCGATTCGTCTTAATAACCGGAATCGCTCCAGTCTGATATTCGTCCGGATAATTCCGACTCAGTTTTTAGTTCGTAAGCCCAATTTTAGAGGCACCATCGTAAATTTAATAGCAACGTAAACAGTTTTCTCTCTATCGAATACCTAAAGTGAAAAAGGAACATAAATAGTCTAATTAGCTATTATAATTACTACGGCGCCTTTAAAATTGGGCTTATTGTCGCAAAATTTTTGCTGTAACAGTATTAGATCTTGCACGGCTGCACGCACAGAATGAATGCAACCAACTATAAGAAAATTTGAAAAAATCTTAAAACATTATTTATTTTAATTTTCAGATGACAGAAATAACTTTTCTAGAATTTGGTTCCACTTGTGGGATCAGTTTTTATATTAAATCAAATCTACAATCGCAAAAAATCTCTGCTGTTCCACATCATGTTGATGACGTTGATGTAGTTTTTGTATTGGATATTTTTAGCTTGAAGTGAAATTAATTATAATAGTGATATTCAAAGCACCTTTTCCTAACATGTTTATTGTACAGGTACTTTACGATTTGTTAAAAGTTTAATCACTGTTTAATTGTTTATACGACAACGCTACTTTAGCTACCATACAAGACTCGATAGGATTAGTCGACAGATACCGGAATTACTACATTCGATACAATCGAAATGACATAATGCTATCGAAATGTAACATTTACAATTCTACTTCGTAGTTATAAGGAACTAGCTTAAAACCCGCGGCTTCGCCCGCGTTGTCTTAGTAGACAGGTACTTGCTTATGAAAATAGCCCGTGGTTTGACCCGCGTTTGTCTTAGTACTTGCTTAAAATTATAAAAGGCTGCCGGTTGGTTTGCGTTGTCTTGGCACTTCCTTAAAATAATAATAGGTCGTGGTTTAGCAAAGCATTATCGTATATCGTATTACTTGCAAGGATAATGCCTATGGTTTGGCCTGAATTGTCTTAGTATTTGGCTAAAATGATAATAGGTGGCGGTTTGGCCTGCGTATTCTTAGTACTCGCTTAAGATGGTAATTTATAGCACGCAGCTTAGCCTGCGTTGTCTTAATACTTCCTCAAAATTATAATAGCCTACCGTTTGGCACGCGTTGTCGTATTACTTGCAATGATAATAGCCCACGGTCTGGCCGCTTTGTTCGAGTAACTGCTTAAAATGATAATAAGCCACAGTTTGGCCCGCGTTGTCTTGGCACTTGCTTAAAATAATAATAGTTCGTGGTTTCGCCTGCATTGTCGTATAACGTATAACCTACGTAGGCATTGCCTACGGTTTGGCCTTAATTGTCCCAGTGTTTAGCTAGAATGATAATAGGTCGCGGTTTGGCCTGCGCATTCTTAGTACTTGCTTAATATGGTAATTTATAGTACGTAGCTTGGCTCGCGTTGTCTAAGTACTTGCTTAAAATTACAATAGCCTGCCGTATGGCTTGCGTTGTCGTATTGCTTGCAATGATAATAGCCCATGGTCTGGCCCGCGTCGTTATAGTATTTGCTTAAAATGATAATGGCGCGCGGTTTGGTCCGCATTTTCTTAGTAAGTACTTACTTTAAATGGTAATTTCCCACAGTTTGGCCCGCGTTGTCTTAGTACTTTTTTTGCTTATAATAATAGCTCTTGGTTTAGCCCACGTTGTTGTATTACTTGCAAGGATAATAATTAGCCCACGGATTGGCCTGCTTTGTCTCAGTATTTGCCTAAATTTACTTGTATCTAAAGCTTATTATGGAGTACGACAATTTTTAGATGATAAATTGCAAAATATTCGAATTAAATTTAATAACAATGATTGTATAATTTTTTCATGTTCTAATGATTATTTTATGGCCATATTGGACTTAACTAATAATTCAATTTTTTTGTGATTAGTAGTAAGATCTCAATGTTACACAGTTCAACAATAAAATATGTTCTTTGACTTTTATAGCCCACGGTTTGGACCGCGTTATTTTATAACTTGTCATAAAATAAATACTTAATAAAGTTATATTTTAATATACCTACTGATTTTTTTTATAGCGATAAAAGAATTTTTTTGATTTATGATGAGAAATATGACGATCATGAGCTGACCCATGTAGTTTCCCTTTCGTATACCAAATTTTATCCAACTCCATTCGCATGTCATGGTCTACATTACAATCGTCAGGTCCTAATCCTGGTCAGACCACTGAGCTCTTTGAAACTTATGTACGGAATTTCATACTACTGGCTTTTCATTGATGGAAAACATTGAAGCAACCTGCATAGGCACGTCTTTAGAGAAAAATCGATGTCGCATGTGAACTCAGCAACCCGCGCTCGGCCAGCGTGATGGATATGGCTTAATCACCCTTCGTGGGTAGGCCTACGTTCAGTAGTGGACTATTAAAAATCGGCCAAGTGCGAGTCGGACTCGCGCACGAAGGGTTCCGTACCGTATGGGAGCCCATTCCTCTTGCCGTTATTAATAGCGAGCAAAAAACTCCTAAAAATCACGTTTGTTGTATGTCCCTTAAATATTTATTTTATTCTATTTTTAGTATTTCTTGTTATAGCGACAACAGAAATACATCATTTGTGAAAATTTCAGCTGCCCAACTATTACTGTACGGTGACAGACAGACAGACGGACATCGAAGTCTTAGTAAAAGGGTCCCGTTTTTACCCTTTGGGTACGGAACCCTAAAAAAGGCCAGTACAGGTATTCATCATGTTTCATTAAGTCATTAGAAATTTAATTTCGATTATTCTGAACCCAATGACAATCTCGCACATAACCGTTTACGCGGTCAAAAGTGATCGAGACACTTGTAGGACTTTCAGACATTCTCTGACCAAGTACAGACGAAAAAGTAGCACACAAGAAGGTACATTTTATTTGAAAAATACATAGCGCACCTACATCTAGACGACAGGCATGTTCTAGGATTCCATTATACTCATCATTTGACTAACTTTTACTATGGTACCAACCCAGAAATCACGTAAATAAAATTAGCTGTTCAACACAAAAAATTCATCGACCAGCGACAAAATGTATAGAATAGGTAATTTTCGCTTTTTCAGGGTAGTTCCCATAGTAAAGTAAGTAGTTATTGATCCGTATGTACCCTAAGTTCAAGTCTATTGCCTCACAAAATAAAATCGTTCATAAACTATTAGGGGCCCATTTTGCCCCCATTGAAGGATCTGAATTATCTCATTTTAATTCTAGATATTTCACTACGTTTAAAAAAAAACGCGATCAAGTTATTTTTCACGCTTATATAGGATGTTTGGTCTAGCGTTAGACAAGGAATCCGGGACTTTTCCCAGGACGTTAATAGTCATATTTTAGTTAAAGGGTGAGCTATTTTCAAACAATATTGCATCGGTTTTCGAACAGTCATTTAGTACTTTTTTTAGGAAATTGAAATCCTGAAGGATCCACTGAAATTTTCCGGGATAGCAGTACCCCAAGTGGTAATTTGTGTTATTGTCTAGCGTCGTAGCAAATTTCGTTAGAATTCATTTACCCCTTTTATCTTAGCTTCATAATTGATTATTTTGGCTATTGCTAAGAAACCCTATAGATTTTCCGGGATAAAATAGTTACTGTATTGAAACATGTTGTGTGCTTTCTACATACCTACCAGATTTCATTTATAACCGTTCAGCTCGTCTGATGTAATTATTGATGCTTTTTTCACCAACTTTGGGAACTTGTCTGACCCGTTAGATAAGGAAAATTCGGAAAAACAGGAAAAAACGTAACTTTTATTTTATTTGTAAAGCATATATACAAAGTTTTAAGTCAATCGGTAAAGGTAATAAAAAATTAAATGCAAACAAAAAGGGCCCGTTTTACCCCGTTAGAGGTCGATTTTTCGAAATTTTCGTCCTTTGTGCTTAATTACGTTGTACATTGTACCTATGTTCGAAATTTCAAGTCTCTATCTTTAGTGGATTTGGTTGTAGCCTAAACTGATTAATTTTGGCTATCCCTAAGGATCCCCATAGAATTTCCGGGATAATAATAGTTCATGTGTTGAAACATGTTGTGTGCTTCCTCCATACCAGATTTCATCCATAACCGTTAAGCTCGTTGGATGTAATAGACGCTTTTTTCACCAACTTTGGGACCCAATTTGACCCCTTAGATAAAGAATATTCGGAAAAACAGGAACAAACGTAACTTTTATTTTGTTTGAGTAGCATGTATACAAAGTTTCAAGTCAATCGGTAAAGGGAATAAAAAGTTACATACAAACGAAAAGGGCCCGTTTTACCCCTTTAGAGGTCGATTTTTCAAAATTCCGTTCTTAGTGCTCCATTACGTGGTCCAATGTATCTTTGTTCCAAATTTCATGTTCGTATCTTTAGCGGTTTGGGCTGTAGGCTGTCTGTCAGTCAGTCACTCAGCGAAGCCTTTTATATAATAGATTGGGTCATAATCGTGACGTAGATAGAAATTCCAATTTTGCGCTCATCACAGCGTGGGGTCAAATTTGACCGCAAAAGTTCTTAGAAACAATGTTAACAAAAAAATACACCAATTACTTTACAGTGTTTATTTCTAGTAAACGGATGTATTCTTGGATATTCCAGTGTGTTGGATATGCCCCAATAGCTTTTTATGTGATAAATTACAATGATGAATATATCTTTAGGTAACACTTTGTCTGAAAACCCAAATATGTTTGTTTAGACAACCTAGTTCTTTTATATTCAGTAATAAACACGTGGAGTGTTTATTATTGTCCAGATATTTTGTCAAAAGCCAATAAAAAGGTAAACTTTATGTACGGAACAGTTAATATTTTAGCGATTTCGTTGTTAGCCCCTTAGGTCTTAAGTTATTTACTAATGAAATGTCAATTTACATGTCATAAAAAATATTAAATGAATTTAATACAAAAAAAATTTTTTACACAGTGAAATGTAAAATTAACTAGGTACAATATAAAAATAATGGTGTTAAAATTTGTGTCACAACAAAACATGAAATAGTATAATATATATTACCTACTCTTGAGTAGGTAATATATACTATTTTTGTACTACTTATAGTACAAGTGTTATGGCGAAAACAATGATATCCTAGTATAAATCCGTCACCTAGAAACACATTCTGCTTAACAACAAAAGTTCACTCATTCGGAACCACAAAAAACGGCCTTGGTTCCACTTGACATTGCACACAATTTGAAAATCCTGTACCTTATTACCATACCCGAGCGAGCTCACACTCGACTTACTTTTATATCCGGCCAAAACTGACCTATTTCCTTTGCCGCATTTTGTACATTTTATAAAAACATAAAACATACCACCCTTATAAAGCTGTTTGTTTATAAGGAGCCCGTGGTGCGTGCGACCGGCCGGGAGTCCCCGACCGTGAGTAATGGAGAGGTCGGGAACTCGGGGATATTTGCCCACCGTCCCGGCCTCCAGAAATCTTCAACGCATGAAATTTTCATCGACAAGAGCCTCCCATTGTGTCGGTTTTCGAGAGGTGTTCATGCCCATTGACATTTTAACATCTTGAGCCGTGAGATCGATTCACGATTTTGATAGGGTTGACGGTGTGCGGTTATTTGTACCTCTAGATTGTATATCAATTGCTACCTAACCTAGAAGTTAAACACGCTTTAGAATCATTGTTTTGAATAAAATATATTTAGTGTATTTCCACTTTGTTGTGTTGAAAGCGTAAAAGTTAAGTAAAATTAATTTAATAATATGTAAAACAAAATTATTAACTAATTTTATAACTAATTTTTTTTTTTTTTAATTGAGTATATTTGAAATAAATTGTAATAGATCGTCGGATTCTCCTAAGTGCCTACGTGATTGTCCTGCCTACGTGCGTTTTGGATTTATATGCTTAGGACAATCGTTCACAATTGATCTTACAGAGATGTGTGACATACTTGCGTATATCTTGGAGTTTTGGATGTTCTTTACTTAAGTATGGGAATAATAAGTAACGTGGGATGATATCAAGATAGCTACAAACTACAAACCTTGAATAAGCACAAAGCCATTTTCATCTCACAAATTCAGCAACTCACGTAAAAATCCCGGTAAACCTATAGGGAACTGTCGGTATAACTTAATTAGGACTTTTCTACAACTTATTCAAAAGAACCTACTCACTGTGTATTTTTCCTAGCAGTTGAAGCTCTGAGGGTTTCCAACTCCTAATGAATTCCTGAAACATTAAACTTTATCACAAAATCTTTTTCCAAAACGTGAGCTTAAGTATTAATGAGCGCAGTCAACTTTGTAACCCTACCAAAATTAACGAGACATTGCTTCATAATTGCTTTAAACTAGGGTAGATAAAAATCCAAAAAGGGACCCCTTTGTAACAAATCAAAGTTAAAATGGCCTAATAAAATGGCAGCGACCGAGCGAAACTTAGATACAATCCCCTCCTTATTAAAAACGGTTCATATAATGCACCTGGACAGTGGGAGTGGAAAAGTGGAGGAATTAGGGAAGGCGAGTGAAATAATTCGAGTCATAAATTCAAGTTTTATAACCGCGGAGCGTAACTACCGGCGGTCGTAGCGTGGTGTATGAGTAGAGGCAGCGGGACTACCAGTATGGACTTTTGAACCGGGTAAAAAGCCTATTAGGCTACGAGTATTTGACAACATTGAAAATATACTATTGATTGTGGCAATCCTTACACATATTAGCTTGAAAAAGACATATTTCACTTTATTTAAGGGGTGATCGAGTAAAATCAATCAAAACTGTATTCATGGTTATAACGATACCATCAATACTACTAAACTAGTTGACATAAAAAAAATATGACAAATACAACAAAGAATCAGTTTACCGTTTCTATGTAACAGAAATAAATAATGATGTTCCACTTTATTTAAAAAAAATCGTAAATTTACACCAAAAAGCGTAAAATGGCATACTTGCGTTTAACTGAATTTGTATTATAAACAATGGAACTTCTATACAAACTTGAATTAAAATTAATCTCTAATATTGAATGTTTTAAATGTATTTAATACATTTGTAAAATAACGTCTGATAATTTAACTATGAATTTCCAAAAATCTCGTCTCAAATTCTCCATACATTATTTCTATGGACGCGCGATGTTGAATATATACGCGACGTATGCGCTCGGAAAATCAGTCGACCACCGGAGCTCAGAGCGAGGTCACGTCGATTTGCGGAGCGACGCGCTGAGAACACTCGACCGCGATCTATTGTGTACGAATATTCAGCTGCAAACAAGTAAATGAGGTAAGTTCAGTTTTGTGATTTTTACTTTTTTCGTGTAAGTTGTTTTATTTCTTGTGTTAAAATAATACTTATTTTTCCTTCATTTTTGTTTTAGTGACAATGGGAAAACGTTAGGAAAATTATTACAAAAAGAAAGGCGGCGTTTTTTTTTCCAAATAAAAATCAAAAAAATAAACAAAACCTGTGAGTATTTGAATTTTGAGTTAAATTTTGAGGAAAATATGAAATTAATTTTCTGATGCTTTTTCTATTCGTTCTGAATTGGTACCTACCATTTTCTCGGTCGGTAATTAGCAAGCATTTTATTTCAATGAAGAAGAATATCTTTACCTATATTTTCTAGGATTTAATGCCGGCTACCCGCGTTTTATCACTCAGACTTATTCACGTATAAAAATTCAAATACCAAAATTTTATACAGGGTTAATTATACAATATACCTACACACAAGTATTAATAATTTGAAAATGGTCGATTAAGATATTTTATATTATATTCCAGAAACGATTCTATAGAAGACAAAGGAAAGGTACTTCCCGATTCTTCCGCCAGTGTTACTCAAACCCTCCCTGTCGTATCACCAGAACCAGAACACTTTGAAGACCACTCATGTGAAAGAAGATCTTGATGTATGGATAGAGAAAGACGACGAATTTTGGCAGAAAAAAATGGAAGAAAAGCTACGAAACTTTTATTTTGATTGTTTGCTGCCAGAAATCATTGACTCACGACTCGATAGGAACATGAAAATAAGACAACCTCATAACCTCAGTACATACGACTCCATAGAAAAAAAAACAATAAAGCGCCCATCAAATACTGAAACTGAATAAAAATAAAAATTCAGAAAGCGTAAATTGTGTTTCTCTTTATATTTATAGTTCAAATTTCCATTATTTTATAAATAGTTGTTCCATTATTTTATTACTAGTTGTATCAATGGCATTCCGTTAAATCTAGTTCTGACTAGGGAAAACGCCTTCTCAAAATCGGGTTATAACCGAGACTGTATATGTCACCGGTTTATTGTAAGAACGGTTTGTTTACAAACTCTCGAGTTAAATTATAAACTATCGATAGATTGTGAACGGACACTACGATGTACAATTTAACGCTTTACATTTTCGTTAGTTTGTAAACAAACAGTGTTCAAACGTGAAATTGTGAACTTGTGTGTAACGAAACTCGAAGTGGACAATGATTGGTTCAACGCATCATCCCTTTTACGGCCACTCCTCCTCTGCCGGGTGCAGCCATCCATTGTTCTTTTAACGGTGTAAAGAGTCAATACTGAGTGCGCCATTATTCAATTTTAAAAAAGATATCTCAAGATCAATAACAGTAAAAAAATTAGACTGTTTTCGATTCGTGTATATTATTTTTATTTATGATCACACGTGATGATTTTTTACAAACTTTTATTTACCTGTTTGGGGTTTGACAATCTTACAAATTAAATTTGATCCCCTTACCGGATACCGGTTGAGCTGAATTTAACATACATGTGTAAATCGCATGACAATGCCATATTTTGACGACATGGTGCCGATCTGATGATGGAGCTGGAAAGTGGCCAAAGAAACTTCGAAATGAAACGACACTACCTCATCGAGTTAGGACTCATTTGAATCGTCTTGACGAGTAGTTTGTCTTTCAGTGGTAACTAGGGTCTGTTGATAGAGCTGGAAGGTTGTCATAGAAACTCTGTAATGAACTTACACAACCCCATCGAATTTCGACTCGTTTGATTCGCTTTAGAGAGTACTTTATTTTTAGATGGTTACCAGAGGTTGATCTGATGATGGTAAAGAATGTAAAATGAAAGAAGAAAGAAATGGATTCAGTAAAGACACAACGCAACCCCATCGAGTCTCGGTTCGTTTAATTCGTCTTGACGAGTACTTTGGTGCTAAATGAAAACCAGGGTCTGATGATGGAGCTGCAAGATGACCATAAAAACTCAGTAATCGTTTGATTTAAGCGAATTATTAGATGAATTATTTAATTTAATTTATTTAATGAATAAATATTAGCGATCAATCAAGATCGATAATAAACAGGTGAAACATATCAGGCGAAACCTGCCTCAAACTGGACGAAAAGATAACATAATCAAAGTAAGATTGAATGGACCAGAGCAAACCGACCTTTGGCTACGTGCTGCTAAGAAGACGACAATCTTATTGGACAATTTTACCAATAAACCGTCTACGGCTTTTGCCAGGTCTGAGAGGTAGAGGTAGAGATGGTAGTTTGGCGAGCTAAACTAAAAATAAAATATTCGAAGTTTGTCCGTAAGTAGATAGCTATGATTGAAGTAGATTGTACTATTTTTAGCGAAATCTAATAATTAATATCGATTCTCACATGGTAAACAAAAACATAAAGCGTACTTTCTGTTGACCAAGAATTATGATTGGCAAAAAAGACCGTCTTATAAATTGGTACACTTACTCGTACCTACATAAAAAAACCCTCAAAACAAAAAATATCCACGTGCGGAGACGGCTTACTTTCCACTCGCACTTGTCCGGTATATTTTGCCACTAGTTTCAATACTATGTGAAAAGCCAAACATAAAATAATAATATGGTCAAAGAATATATAATAATACTACATATGGTATTGTACTGAGAGTCCACAATAACTGCACATCACTAGATTGGGTCTTTCCGTAAACTAACCCCGGAGAGCACAGATGTGCATGTCTTTTTGTTTGTCGAGAATTTTGAAGATCCACAGGACAATAGCCCAACGGTCATTTTACGAGTCACTTTCATTTTTAGGGTCATGCATTACTATGTAAAACAGCTTTCAACATAATTTTACCTTCTACTCAAATAATCTATTTTAGCTAGTGTATCATACACTATAGAATTCTATAGAGCAAACAACAAATGCTGTAGAATTATAATCATTGTATCATTGAAATTTTGGAAGGTTTTTTTTTGGATTTGTTCCCCATGTATGTGCCAGTCTAGGATCCGTGAGCAACCTTCGAGTCTGCATCTGAGTTCCGGAATAAAAAAGAAAACAACATTAATTTTAGTTTGACAATAGTACATTTTGGTTATAAGTTGGATAATTTGTATAATACTTTGATCTTAGTAAAAATAATTTAGTACGTTTTCCTCACTTTCATCTGTGATTTAATTGTAGAAATAATTATTTTTCGCCAAAAACAGTACGATCGACTTCAATCTTCAATCAAGACTTACGTACAATATTCGGACAGTTCGATCAAATTGTTGTAGGTACTATTGATTTTTTAGAAACCAATTTTAATGACATGTATATGGGTATGAGAATAACTTTAGGGTACACCTATCCAATAAAAAAAATCATCATGCGTGCACATAAAAAAAAAAAATACATAAAAAAATATACAGGATAATAAGAGTCATTTACATCGTTAAAATAACAATGGATGGCTGCACCCGGCGGAGGAGGAGTGGTCGTAAAAGGGATGATGCGTTGAACCAATCATTGTCCACTTCGAGTTTCGTTACACACAAGTTCACAATTTCACGTTTGAACACTGTTTGTTTACAAACTAACGAAAATGAAAAGCGTTAAATTGTACATCGTTGTGTCCGTTCACAATCTATCGATAGTTTGTAATTTAACTCGAGAGTTTGTAAACAAACCGTTCTTACAATAAACCGGTGACATATACATACATAAAGCATTATTTATGCTCAATACAGTTTATAGGTACTTATCAAATTCTAGGTTGGTCTCATAGAGGAAGTGGTTCATAATGATGGTCTCAATCACCCCCCTTTCGGCTTAGCACAAGGCAATCACATAACCCTGTACAAACATTACAATAAATATTAGTATAAACATTCTACACGTAAACGTATGCTATTTAGGTACTGCACTGAACTAACTGAACACTATTATGCACTGAAAGTGTTTGATGTTTATAAAAATAACCCTGTATAAAACTAAAAAACAACTTTTACACAAAAGTATACATATTTATTTGCTTGCCTTGTTCTAAACTGAAAAGGGGTGAAGTCAAAAGTCATCTTTATGGACAACATTTAATATGGAGCCAACTCAGAATTCGAGAAAAGTGTGAAAAATAATATTAGCTGTCCCATGTAAAGTCGGAACCAAAAAAAAAATCAGTCTATTTTTTATTTTCCGACTTTATATGGGACAGCTGATATATTTGCTCAAATTCCGGGTT
Source organism: Hypomecis atomaria (assembly GCA_964007245.1). Taxonomy (NCBI): domain Eukaryota; kingdom Metazoa; phylum Arthropoda; class Insecta; order Lepidoptera; family Geometridae; genus Hypomecis; species Hypomecis atomaria. Next base: position 16,784,340 of record OZ023283.1, read on the forward strand.
AGCCCCATATTAAAAGTTGTTCATTACGATGATCTTAATTAATTCCTTTTGGCTTAGTATAGGGCGAGCAAATAGCCCTGCAAATATTTAAATCATACTCAAAAGTTTAAATTCCTGAAATAGAATATTATTATTAAAAATATTGCAATTACGGAATTCGCAGTTTTGCTTGGATCACGCACGACACGGTGTGACTGCCGCGCGCCACGCGAACTTGTCAATGTGTGCGTGTGACGCACACACCGTTAGCGGGCCGCTCGATCGCGGTAAATACCTAATTTGCGCCGGCATCTTTCGTTCGGTACAGTCTTAAACTAAAATATGTTTAAATTTCGCATATTGCACGAAATAAAATACGATATTTTTTGATATTTTATTTGTGACGATCACGCTCTAAGATGGGCGGCAACTCTGGTGACGTCACATCCTAGAAAGCGAGAATTTCTTGATCGACTGTTGTGTGTGTAATTTGTGTTTTGGGTTTTCGAAGTAATATTATTGGATCTGTAAGTTACTTCTAAAGTATCTTTTGTCAATTTTTGGACGTGAACTAGCGTATTTACTGGTATTACCTAACGTTATTTTCTAGCGTGTGACGTCACAGACCAGCGCCATTACAGAATGTCGTTTTTGACGGGATTTTGAAAATCTATTCTTTAACACTGATTTTCATTGTAAATACAGTTGATCACACAGATATATTAATGCGGTGTGCTTATTTTTACTAACGATTTAAAACAATTAATGATAATTAAAAACGATTTCCAAAAAGTAGTCAAATAGCCCATTCAATTTTTATATAGTGCAGAAAAGTACACTTCTAAACGTCAGTCAGCTCATCTGGGTAATTTTAGCGTATATATTAGTACACCTCTTGTAAAAAGTGAAACATGATAAAATTAAGTTATATATGAAATGAGAGATGTAGGTATAAAATTAAATATTTTTTATGTTACGGCAAAACAGTTGACGTAGGTATCTGTTGGCAAGTAGGTAGGTACTTACTAAATGAAAAAATCACCTAATAAGCTTGTTTACTAAAAAAATAATCGGCGAAGTACGAGTAGGACTCGCGCACGCAGGGTTCCGTACTGCATGATAATGGGAGCCCCGTTAAATATTTATATTATTTTAATTTAATGTAAGTAATAATTTATTTATTTACACAGAAAAACAAAAAAAACAACTTAAATAACAATTTCCGCTATGACTAAACTAATACTAAAACTTCAAAATTCAGGTTTGTATATTTTATGGGAGCCCCCCTAAAATATTTATTTTATTCTGTTTTTAGTATTTGTTGTTATAGCGGCAACAGAAATACATCATATGTGAAAATTTCAGCTGCCTAGCTATCACGGTTCATTAGATACAGTCTGGTGACAGACAGACGAACAGACGGACATCGGAGTCTTAGTAATAGGGTCCCGTTTTTACCCTTTGGGTACGAAACCCTAAAAAAATACTTAATCCGTCTAATAAATTATCAAAAAATATTGGACACGTAGTTTTTAAGCAGAATTTTATTTTTTGTACGTAACTATCTGAAATAGATACAGATGCGAGGTTTTTAATTTATATTCTGTTACTTGCTATAAAAAACGAGCGTGCATTACAAAAGTAAAGTAATATCTCAGCGCCTTGCCCGAGCTACGAGCAATGTGTTCAGCGGAGTCTTAGTATTAATATGGTCCCGTTTTTACCTTTTGGGTACGGAACCCTAACAACCAGACACAGAGCAAACCTATATTCATCACATAAATGCTTGGTGGGAATCGAACCCACGCCTCTTTGATCCAGTAGTCAAGATTTCTAACCACTGAGCCACCAAGGTAGTCGACTATCGAAATGACCACTAAACTCCTAATACAAGGAAGTCCTTACGGGTATCGTTCAGCAACCTCCCTCCTGAAGAGGCAGATCGACATAATTTAACTTTTTCCTATTATCTTTATGCTGACGTCGTTAAGTGCCTCACTCACATATTGCGAAGCGAGCGTTTCTCTTATAATTTGGAGACGTTCAAGTTCTTCGAAAGTTGGAATGTTTTTGGCATTTTATTAGGATTTCAGAATGTGAACTATTCGACGGGCTTTCTTGTCTTCAGTTGAAGATAGGTCAAGTTTGATATTAGTTTTGTTTGATGTTTAGATCAATGAGAAATTTGATTTGAGGAGAATTCTCGTTTTACATTCGAGTTATTATATTTTTCAGAGATACTTTTAAATTCAAAATGGTATAAAATGAATAAACGACAGGTTTTTATGATTTTGTTAACTTTTCAAAATCTTTATTTGCTTTTAAATAACCACGCATAACGTTTTACTTAGTGGTCTAATTTTGATGATTATTTTTTGTTAGAAAGAGTATACTTCGAAATTGGTCCCATTTAAATTTTATCGGAATCGGCTAAACCATTTTTGATAAATCAACAATAATGTGAAAAAAGCTACTTCGATCCGTGCGAACTAATATATTCGCGAATTCTGTGCACGGTTGAAGTCGGTCGTGCCATTTTTTGCGAAAAATAATGATTGTAAATATTCATCCTCCAACACATTTATAATGGTACATTATGATAAAAGTGCGGTAATTTTCAAAGCGCACGTATGTCATACGACGTTTTATAACATATTTGCGAGGAAATTAATAAAACTCTGACTTTGAGTGAAAGTCGTGCATCAGTCGAAGCATCGTGCGTTTTACATTACAATAACGCACAAGTGCCGTAATGTCTCTCACTCTCTTGAGTGAAAGTAGGAGAAACGAGACCACAGAGTTCTGCAGTCGGTGGCGGCGTGCGTTTTACATTACAATAAAGCACAAGTGCGTAATGAAATACATTACGATATTGAAATTGGTGTAATTATAGCCACTTTACGAGCAAATGTGTTATAAAAAATTAAAATAGCACTGCATCGACAATGATCACTATAATATTGTTCTCTATTACAGTATCATAGTAAAATATTAAGTAAAAAAGATTCCAATATTTTTTACTAAAAATTGCTACCTATTTCAAGAAATAAAGATACAGTTTTGCAATCCCATTCATTAGCGTTGTTGGCCATATCTTGTAAACTTTAAGGCTTCTTAACTTTAAAACGGACTCCAAAAAAACGAAAACATTCAACTGGTACACATTTAAAAAGCTTTCCGAGCTAACTGTAAACAGTAAAACTACTTACACTAGAGTGCCATTAAGTGTTGGAAGTTTTGAAGTGGGGCAACTAGTGCTACTACAGAAACATAGACCTCGCAAGATGGGGTATGTTTTCTCGATCTAGCTAAGATCAATGCAATGCAAGCAAGACTAGTGAAATATAAATAAATAAATATTAGGGGACATCTTACACACGGTTTCTGACCCCAAATTAAGTAAAGCTTGTGATATGGCTGCCAGTAACTGATATACTTTAAATACATGTTTTAAATACCTACATATGGACTTATTTCGATAATAACATCCACATACAGAGCAAACACTTAAGTTCACCACATCAATATTTGCCCTACGTCGAAATCGAACGCACGCCTCTGTAGCCCAGGAGTCAGGGTTACTATAAACACTGCCATCATCCATCCATCCATCCATCAGCTAAAGGACGTCCACGCTGGACATAGAGCTCTCCTACCGGATCTCGAATAAGACCGGTTGCTGCGGCTTGCATCCAGCGCGATCCTACGGTCTTAATGAGGTCATCCGTCCACCTTGTCGGTACATCCTACCTACGCTGTGCTTATCGGTACTGGTCTCCACTTGAGAACTTTTCGCCCGAAATCTCGGCCATCGAAGCAGTCAAAATAGGTTGTAATGCCCGAAATAAACTGACTGTTTCAAGTGCATAACATTTGAAGTTAAATCTTTTAATGTAAGTTCTTAGTGGCAAAAAAGCGATTATGACCTAACTTTGCACGAAAGTCTGTCAACAAATAATTTATTCAAATGCGCTACGGCACTGAATTCTACAATGTATGTTCTGTAAACATGTATTTTATTTGAGTTTGCATGAGTTTTTAACCGACTTCAAAAAGAGGTTCTCTATTCGACTAAATGTTATATTTTTTCTATGTAAGTATTACGAGTATGTTATGCCTCCTCTGCCAATTATTATTAACCAATTTTGATGGTTCTTTATTTGTTTGTTAGATCATACTTCAGAGAAAGTCCTTTTTAAATTGATCAAAATCAGCTAAGTCGTTTCTGAATAATTTTTTTTTTGCAAAAAATGGCAAAATTGCCTTTAATCGTGTACAAAATTCGAATATTTCGCTCCAATTGTTTACATTGTTGTTGATTTATCAAAAACGGTTCAGCCGATTTCTGTATAATTTTAATGGGACTATCTCGGGAGTATACCCTTTCGAACTAAAAATAATTTTTTGATTCGGTTCACAATTGGTGAAATTATCGATTAACATACATAAAAAAAATACACACACACGAAGATAGAACCTAATTTTGGAAGTCGGTTAAAAATAAAAAAATGATGTTAAAATTACTACATCGGTTATATATCGACTCGTGCAAACTATGCGATCATGCAAGTACGTGGTTGAAGTCGGTAAATGGCCATACCATGGCTTACCATTTTCGGCGAAAAATACTTATTGCTAATAATTGTTGCTACATATAATTGACTCACGCACTGGATAAGGTCTCTCTCTATATTACTATGCACAAAATCTTGGTGCCTCTCGGCGATAGCATTTACATTCGAATAGAAACATCGTTTCGCTCTCAAACACGTCGTTCCACCAAATGCTAGCCAAGCCTCGAGTCAAACTTCCCGGAGGCCAAATCTAGAAGAGTGTTTTGCCACATGATCGGTTCTACCACTCGCCAAGAAAATAAAGTTCCTCTACTAGAAGACGGGGTTTGTTTAATCGAGCACCAAAATTGTTCAATTTTCATCTCACAACTTCTTTATAAAGAACAAGAAGAAACTTGAATATTTTGCACTCTAAAAATATTTTCGTAAATAGCCGCATGTTAAAAAAATTTACTTAATATAAATATTATCACAAAGTGTAAATGCGTTATAGCTGAATTTTTTACATCGTTCCGTTTAAATGACACCACTAGAGATGGCAAAGAAACGCAGTACTCATTTACTACGAAATAGGTACTTATTTTTAACAATAAAATACTTAATACAACAGACAAAAAAATACCAGAAACACAATTTCTTTGTTCGGTTTCCGTTCGACGTATCAGCGGACTAGTTTTTATCAACCACGATAAATACATTTTTAATACTTAGGTACCTTTAGCTTTCACATAACTTTGTTAAAAGTATTTAAAATTATTTTATTGAGAACAACCAGAAAATAGCACTGAGAATATCCACAGTTTAAAGCTTTTAAAATGTATGATAAATCTGAAAACCGTTATGCTATCCTCTAAATCCCAGAATTTTGTAGAGGAAGACATTTTGATGCGCATTGTAATCATTAAGACGCGCAAACAAGTATATCTCCAAAGGAAACTGCACCGCAACTTGATAAAAGTGAGTAGGTATCTCCCCACGTTCCTCTGTATTCCAAGTTCGCTAGTGAATATGAAACAGTTCGTAACAACGTGACAAGTTTTAAATACGTATCTTTGTAGGTGCCTTTGCTTAAGTAATAAGTTTTCCGTTTGAAATTTCATGTTAATTTATCTTGGGGAGTAGGTTTAAAATTGTCTTTGGACGGAGCTTTTGTTTATATTCTGTAGTGCTACGAGTAGTTTCATTTATAGGGAAATCTTTGCTGATTACTTAGTTTTAGATAGGATCCAAGTATATTTAGGGTTCCGTACCTCAAAAGAAAAAAACGGAACCCTTATAGGAACACTATGTTGTCCGTCTGTCTTTATGTCAAGACCATTCTTAATTATGTGCAATTTTTAGGATTTGTACGGAACCCTCGGTGGGCGAGTCTGATTCGCACTTGTCCGGTATTTTTTAAGTTACATTTTGCTAAGACTTCCGAAAAAATATGTAGTTATGTAGTTATCTTTAATAAAACGAGTTATGATTGCAAGCTGTAGCTCTAGGTCAACAATGTGATTAAGTATTTTGTTCTTCTTCACTATAAGGAAGCTTATTAGTTGTGTGCAGTTTAAATTGAATTTTCGCATACCTAAACTATTATCTATGTATGGATCTCCAATAAGACCAGTTGGAAGCGGCTTGCGCATCCAGCGCGATCCTGCGGTCTTAATGAGGTCATCCGTCAACCTTGTGGATGGACGTCCTACGCTGCGCTTGCTGGTACGTGATCTCCACTCGAGAACTTTTCGACCCCATCGGTCATCAGTCCTCCACGATATGCTATATATTGCCCACTGCCATTTCAACTTGCCAATCCGTTGGGCTATGTCGGTAACTTTGGTTCTTCTACGGATCTCCTCATTTCTGATTCGATCTCGCAGAGAGACTCCAAGATAGCCCTCTCCATACCTCGTTAGGCTACTTGGAGCTTACTAATCACATATGTTAGTACCTTGTAGGAATGCATATAATATGTAAATATATGTTTTCGAGCACGAAAGTAGTTCTAACAATTTTGGTCATAAGTTTTTGGTAGGTATGCCTACACATTTTTTTTAAGTTAGTAAAGTTTATAGTTACCTACTAAGTAAATTTTTGAGATTTAAATTTTTGCACCAAGAGAAGCTCGATAATTCGATTAACGAAACACTCTAGTAAGTATTTATCTAAATCATAGTAACATAATAATGTTAACATTTATAACTTAAATCCAAAATAATCAGCAGCAGAAGTTCTGGATAGACCGACACCGACAGCTTGATGGATGGCCACGGGGAGTTTCTGAAACGCCTTCAGGGAATTCAGATACTGCTGCAATATAAATCAATTTTGAACTTTATTATTGAAACGTTAAGGTAGAAAACAGAGTTTTGGTTCAAGATATTGTGCCATGTTATCTTAGAACAGTTCCTTAAAACTCTGTTGAAGGATTAGTGATAAAACGGTTCGTTGTCTGTTGAAACTGGGGGATTGGCCAGATTTTCGAATCAATCTTTGTATTGTTTACGAAGACAATTGGGAATGGAAAGATACTTATTTCGCTGTGACAGTATACAAAATTACTTGGGATCGTAGTGCTAAGCTGAGCCAAAAAGGTTATTGACCGAGCGGACAAAGTGAGGGGTCTCCGTTTTAACTCGATGATTTTGCTTTCTTCTGTCCGGATATCGGGTCGCGTTTTTCAATGAATCTCGGCTCAACTTGGTATACATATATTTTCTAGGTATATATTTTCTTTGGCCTCGGCTATGTTTCGTTGGGGAGGTATTTCCGTAAAAAAGGAGAAGATCCTGATTACTTATAACCTATAAAGTTTGTGCAGCCTTCAGACTAAAGAATGTTGTGAACAAGCAAGTAAGGTTGGAAAAACTATGACTCGTGTACAGACACAACACACACATGTACACGTACAAAGAAACTCAGTTTTTTTCAGTTTTTAAAAGTCTTTATTTACCTTAATTTTTAACAAAACATAAGTACAATACCAGTGTACATGAATCCTGGTAGTACAATGATAGTGCTTATACCAGATACATTTTATTCGAGCTCGCAGGCTCATATCAATATTTGTAATGTGAGAATTTGTTACATAATAAGCATGTGAATATATTTTGTGTTTGATGTGACACAGTAAGGAAGAAGATTACGTTAAGTACGCTTTAGTATAGCAATACATTTATAAGTTTGACTTGATCATTTAAGAAAATAATTAACCAAAGGAGGTAGGCCGGTAATGGATTTCAAAAGAACACTCGGCAGTTCACAACAAACAACAAGAACTCTGTCATGGACTTATCACACACACGAGTGCGCGCGGACCGCTGCGTGCCGCGCGCGCCACACCCGCCCGATACCAGTAAGTAATACGTGCGAGAGTGGCGCGCGCAGGCCGCTGCGTGCCGCGCGCGCCACACCCACCCGATACCAGCAGGTAATACGGGCGAGAGTGGCGCGCGCGCCGGCGCTCACTGACCGCGCACACTCGCGCATGCAAAACGGTTTATTCTTCGCGCGTTAGGAACAAGTGATGCGGTAACTTGTACCGATTATATTTATCGATAAATGTGAGATTAGTACTACGTGTTTTGCATAGATTTTTAATTAAGGGATTTTTGTTCGTTGGGTTACTGACTAAGTAAAATTTTTCAGACAGGTTATAAACGTAGGCGTCAATTTTAGGGAGACCTATTTTGCGGTGTAATTTGGTGAGATTTGTTCGGAAAGGAGTTTTAAAGGCATATTTTAAAGCTTTATTTTGAATAACCTGAAGTTTATTCATATTAGTTCGACAGGTGCTGCTCCAAACAGGACAAGCGTAAGTGATACACGGTCGGACCAGGGTTCGATATATCCGTAGTTTAGTGTGGCTGCTAAGACACGAACGTCTATTTAAAACCGGGTTGAGTGCATTTAGAGCTTTGGTACCTTTGATGCATAGTTTGGACGTGTTTTCCGACCAGTTAAGTTTTGTATCAAGGATTGTACCTAGGTATTTTACCGACCGGCTCCAGGGAATGTTGTAACCGCCAATTTTTAAGGTCCGCACAGGTATGGAGCGTTTCCTAGTGAACATTATGGCCTCTGTTTTAGACTCATTAATCTTCAGTTTCCATTTGTTAAAGTACTCCTGAAGCAGGTCAATAGAAAGCTGAAGGCGACTGATGACAAGGTCGACGTCAGCAGAAGAAGTGAAAGAAGCTGTGTCATCAGCAAAACAAGCAATGTTAGTTCGTGGTTGGACTGGTATGTCATTTAAATAATCCAGGAACATGACAGGCCCTACTATAGATCCTTGGGGGACACCGGCAGGAACGGGTTTTGGAAGGGATGAATGTTTGTTAATATGAACACTAAAACTACGGTTCGAAAGGTAGGATCTGTTCAACTAGACTAGGTGGATAGGGCGACCAAGTGAGATCTGCTTGTGCAGGAGTGCTTTATGCCAAACCGTGTCAAAAGCTTTCTCAATGTCTAGAAGAAACATTCCCGTGGAATGTTTAGAATTGAGGTTGTGGGACACGGTTTCGGCCACCCGGGCAAGTTGTTGGACAGTAGAGTGTCCTTGTCGGAAACCAAACTGTTCATTGATAAAAAAGTTTTCGGATGTTTGCGTCAGTCGCTTGTAAATAATTTTTTCGAACAGCTTACCTAAACATGGTAAGAGGCTAATAGGTCGATAAGATGACGGGTCAGATGGTTCTTTGCCAGGCTTTGGAATTGCTATAACTTTTGCTACTTTCCATGGGGAAGGAAAGTAACACAGAATTAAGCACGCGTTGAAAATTTTTGTTAAAAGGACAATGCATTTCTGGGGAAGATTTTTAATCATTAAGTTAGTTATGTCATCGGGTCCTGGGGATTTTCGAGGTTTTAATGTTGAGATGACTTTTTTTATTTCGAAAGGGCGAACCAACATAGAAGGTTCACAGGGATTGATATGATCATTTAGTAAGGCTACAGACTTTTCTACGGCTGGGAGTTCATCGCTGTGCCAATCGTGAGTTAGTAGCATGTTCTTCAGAAAGGCATCAGCTAAGACATTGCATTGTTGTACCGGGTTAGTTGTCAGAGTGCCATCTTCCAATTTAAGAGCTGGGATAGTAGAAGAAGGTAGCCGCAAGCTTTTTACTAGTCGCCAGATGTCATTATAAGGATTGTCAACTTTGTTTAACTTGTTAGACCATACTGAGTCGTTGTATTCTTTTATACCTTGTGAGATTTGAGATTTTAATAGGTTTACTTTATTATTCAGTATTTTACGTATATAACGATCAGTTTCTTTTGTAGCAATCCTACGTAAGCGGTTTTTCTCGCGAATCATGCGTTTAATTCGTCGGGGCAAGGAGCTGGTGCACCAAGGTTTGTAGGTTGCTAAAGGGACACTAGCGTCTCGCGCCTCGAGCATAATGCGTTGGAAGTCCGATATAGTATTGTCAATTTCGTGTTCGGATACGTATGTTTTGGGAGCTAATGACACAGTATTGTTTAGTAGATTGCGGTATTTGACCCAGTCGGCCTTGCTGTAGTTAAATTTTTGAATCGGCGTGCGCGTAGGTTTGCTCATAAATTTTACGAATACAGGAAAGTGGTTTGAAGAGAGGGCTGAAATGGTAGTTATTTCACAGGGAGGATAAACATTTTTACTTAGGAGAATGTCGGGAATCGATGGGCTGAAATCAGAACAATAATGGACGAGTGTTACGTCATGAGGGGCATGAATAACATATTCGCTATTGAGCATGTGCTGATATAATTTGTTTCCATGAGTATTGCTCTGGCCAGGTGACCACAGAGGATGTTTTGAATTTAGGTCACCCATAGCTAGTACCTTGGTGCCTACTGAAATTATATTATCAAAGTCACTAGTAATCAAAGGAAGATTGGGGGACTGGTAAACTGAAAAGAGTGTAAGGTTATCGTTAGCAAGACCTAGTGATATGCCGATGCATTCTAAGTTTTGCGTATGTGGTGCATGTATCAAGTTGTGCTCTAAATCTGAACGGACTAAGAGGGCTACACCCTGGCCGAAGCCATCACGATGCTTGTCCTGCCGGTAGCAAACAAATCCAGGTAAATTAAAAGTAAGTCGGTTGGTTAGTCTTGTCTCAGAGAGGGCTATTATGTCAACATTTAGTTTACTCACCGCAAGGTCTGTAAGTTCATGTTGTTTCTTGTGAACGCCATCTGCATTCCAGTATAATACGCGTAACTCTGGCAAACTAGACATAGTGTCCCAGGTGAGTTAAAATAAGTGTTACTTTCTCAATGAAAGTTTTACATTGGCTAAATTCGTGCTTTATCGATTGAATGGTCGATAGGATTTCGAGCATTTCAGTCGTTTCAAGGTCATGTGGTTTTTTCATAGTAGGTTCACCAGTACGTGTGGACGCCTGGGCTTGTGTCATCGTTTTGACTGGTTCCGCTAACTGAGGTACTCTGGAAGGCCAGCTGGGAGGGTCACAAACGAGCGTGACTGGATCTTGTATTTGATGATCTTGTTTCCTGTTTTTGCCAGAAGTTGTGACTTTGGCCCACTTGGATGTTGCAGGAATTTTTGCACGTGCCACTGCATAGGGAGTCTCCTTGCGTAGAGTTTCACGTCTGGTTTCAATACGCTTGATGTATTTTAACCGTTCTTCACATTGTGAGTAGTTGGCAGGATGGTCTTGTTGGCAGTTACAGCAGCGTGCCGGCTCATCTCTGTCCTTTTTAGAGCACTCCCATGTAGGGTGAGCTTCTGCACATTTAACGCATCGTGGTGGGTGATTACAGTTCCGTGCAGCGTGGCCAAAACTCTGGCACCTGAAGCACTGTGTACCTTGCTTTTTGCTGGGCTGGAATCGCTCGACCTCCACGACGCAATTAGATAGGTATTTTATCTTTTTGAATTTTAGCATATCAGTACCACTCGGCAGCTTGACAAGGACCGGAGGACATTCGGAAGGATGGAGGGTCCGCAGCTCAGAGATGGTAGCTCCAGCAAAGCCCAGCAGCTCGAGTTCTTCAGGTATGCTATCATGAAGGAATTTTGGCAGTCCCTTGATAACGGCTTTAGGAAGCTTTTCATCTTTGCGTGTGTATGTATGAAATCTTACTTTTTCGCTTGCTAGCCCGTCTTTGAGTGTCTGGTGGTTATTTGGAGAGTAACATTGTACCTTCACCAACTTTCTCCCTCTGTGCTGCATGTGGTATTCTTTGCAGTATTTCGCGACAATTTCCCTTATTTTTTGGTGTGTCCAGTCTCCTACAAGCTCAACTATGAGTGGTGGAGTGTGATTGGCCGTCTTCTTTTTAGTGGCGCGGTAGAATGGTTCTGGAGTTGTATCTACGGGGTCAACAGGTAAGTTCTTGAATCGGTTTTCTACAGGTGTCTCCTTGTTCTTGTGACCACTGGTTGGGTTAGTAACGAATTTTTTGGGTCTTCTCCAATTCTCCGGAGAACCTTCATCTTCTCTTGGTCTCTTGCTACACAAATTGGGGTTAGACGACGATCTTGATAAGAACTTGTCCATGATGGACCAAAGTGTGATCTATCGACAATTTGTCGATAACACTTTGGCCCATCCCTAATTGTACGACTGGTTTGTCGGAGCGCAGTGGTTTATGTACGCGTACGGTCACAGTGACAGCCGAACGCGGAATGGAACTACAATGGAATGGAATGGTACAAAGAAACTATGCCTTGGCTCGTCAGTCGAACTATGGCAGCGCAACACCGACGCACTCACACATGTATAAAAAAGGCCACACTTGTCTATTCATGACGTTCCATCTTGACAGCCCTCCTCAATTTGATCTATGTGAAATAATTTTATTTTGGAATATTACAGTTCTGAAACAATGTAGCATTCAATAAGTAAATGTTTTTTTTTTTACAAATATTGAGGTGCTACAAGTTTGCATGTTTCCAAGACGCATAACATATAAACCAAGAAACTAAAACAATGTTTTTAGGATTCCGTACCAAAAGGGTAAAAACAGGACCCTATTACTAAGATCCCACTGTCCTTCTGTCTGTCATCAGGCTGTATCTCATGAACCCTAATAGCTAGAAAGTTTAAATTTTCACAGATGATGTATTTCGATTGCCGCTATAATAACAAATACTAAAAACAGAATAATAAAAATATTTAAGGTTCCCATATAACAAAAATGATTTTTTTTGCCGAGGGGCTCCCATACGGTACGGAACCCTTCATGCGCGAGTCCAACTCGTACCTGGCCGATTTTTACATTATTATCTTAAAACGTATGGAAGCTAAAGTTAGTATTAAAATAAAATAAAAAAAACATATTTATCAGGATAAGTAAAAAAATATTTCAAATTCTTTAAGTGCGTAGGCGAATGCTTGGGGCGCGTTTAGTAAATGCCATCGACTTGGAATTTTTTCAGCTACAATTCTGAAAATAACACTACAAAGAAAAAAACGATTCGAAACTGACAGTGTATTCTCCATTAAATACGATAGTTTCTATTGAATAAAGTTTTACTGGCATACATTCTACATAAACTATTTTTACATCAAATTTAAGCTATAATTGTTATTGTAGACCTTACTTAGCTTTTTAAAACAGAATGCCAAGTCGATGGCTTATACTAAAAGCGGCCAAAGCGTTTGCCCACGCACTTAAAGAATTTGAAAGAACTATGTTTTAAAAAGCTAAGTAAGGTTTACAATAACAATTACAGAATATCTTTGATCTAAAAATAGTTTACCTAGAATGTATGTCAGTAAAACTTTATTCAATAGAAACTATCTGCTTTAATAGCACACTGTCAATTTTTAATCGTGTTTTCTTTATAGCGTACGTTATTTTCAGAATCGTAGCTGAAAAGACGACTTATATCGATGTAAACAATTTTTTCAGAGATAGATCGTGTGGGTGACGTTGTCATTTAAGTAAGTATATTTCTTTTTAATATCTCGTGACCTTGCTCGTGACTTGATCTTACTTTATTACTTACGTTTGGGAAAAGTTGTTATTTTTAACCGACTTCCAAAAACAAGAAGGTTCTATGTTCGTCTGTATGTACTTTTTCATTTTTTGTGTCACATGGATATTAGCAGTAATAAAACTAGTGAACACTAATAACATGTAATTGTTCAGTTAATTAGTCCAGATAAAACAAATTCTACATTTTCACTACACAAAAGGTATACCTATCCATTTGGCAGCCTCAGGCCGAGCAGCTTCTACTTGAGGTAGGCTGAGTCAACTTATATTACCCAATTACAAAAAAAGCGGTTCCACGGGTAGTTGGTTCGTGCTAAACTACTTTGAGTGTATGCTGCCTTAGTACTCGCAACAACGTTAGCGGCCAGCTTGTCCGTCTTTATCCAACTACTAAAAAAGTTGCAATGCCGCTTGTACACTCGCCGACACCTGCTTCTCAAATGTCAGACTCTGAGCCATGTGAAAAAATTCCTGCATCGGCTCCCGGGTCATCAAACGAATCTAGGAAGAGAAAAAGATCAACGAATAATACCACAATGAAATCTTTTATGACAGAAATGAGGAAAATGTTCGACGATTTTAAAAATAGCCAAGAGAAGAGCTTCACTTCATTGGAGAGCAACGTAAAAGAAGTCAGCTTACAGATAGCTTCTGTTCACTCAACTATTGATTTCATGTCGAAGCAGTATGAGGCTGCTGTTGAAAGAATTAGCAAACTAGAAAGAGAACGCAAATCTAACCTAGCGGCTATCCAATCCCTAGAAGAGAAGTTAGAAGCGACAGAAAAATACATAAGGTCCAGCAGCATCGAAATAAGAAACATTCCCAAGCCCGTAAATAAGTCTGAAAATAAAGACGACTTGGCGGAGATGGTACTGCGAATTTCAAAGGTGAAAAACATTCCATTGAAATCGACTGATATAAGAGATATTTTTCGCATCAATTCTAACACCACAAATAAACCGGTTATCGTTGACTTTAGCAGCGTAATCTACAAAGAAAAATTTCTACAATCGGTTAAAACCTATAATATGGCGTACAGAAACAATAAGTTAAATACAAGCAATCTAAGAATAGAGGGACCTCCTAGGCCTGTGTACATTTCTGAAAATCTGACCACCAAAGCGAGGAAAATCTTTCATGCTGCGCGTGAATTTGCTAAAGCGAACAAGTACAGGTACTGTTGGCCTGCGCATGGCAAAATATATCTTAGGAGAAGCGATGGGTCATCCTTAATTAGAGTGGACTCAGTGTCAGACCTCGCCAAACAGAAGGAAGACAAATGACTATTTTTAGTGTTTTGTTCTGTCCAATTGTTTTGCATGCTTACCAAATCTGTTTTAATTTTTATTCTTGTGACTATTTTTTTCAAAATTGACTTAAATGTATTAACTTATTTTATAACGTGCATTTGTACAAATAATAATAAATAATAAATAAATATTTGGGACATCTTACACACGGCCTCTGACCCCAAACTAAGCAAAGCTTGTGATATGGCTGTCAGAGGCTGATATACTACTTATATATTTTTAAATACATACTTATATAGATGGTAACTAAACTACACCCAGACACAGAGCAAACACCCATGTTCATCACATAAATATTTGCCCTGGGTGGGGATCGAACCCACGCCTCTTTGACCCAGTAGTTAGGGTCACTAACCACTGAGCCACCGAGGCAGTCTATAGGCTGCTATAGGCTCAATAACAATACCGAACACAACTCTACCTCACATGGTTCAAAACAACACACAACTATCACAATCACTACCAGTCAGGCAACTAGCTCCGAAAGCGTACCTAACTACAGCTGCATAGATGGGAATAATCGCAAGTCTCAGATTTCAAATAACTTCGATACAATGCTTTCAAACTGTCAGTTTTACGAAAGCTCTAACTCGAAAAATGTACTTAACTGCTCTATTAACCAGAATCCTTTTTTACTTATCCGTTATAATGGATGATCTGATTGAAATAAATGAAGACCTAGAGAATCTTAGCGTGTCTGATTCTAGATTGTGCTCTGCAGATGACTGCAAGAAGTACACATGTAAGACGAGTGATTCATTAACATTATTACACGTCAACATTCGCAGCATTAATTGTAATTTCGATGAATTGGTTGTACTTTTAGCAAGAATCGACATTACCTGTGACGTTATACTTTTAAGTGAGTGTTGGCTCAGTAAGCTCAATACCCTGCCCACACTTGGTGGCTATACCGGCTATAAATCTAGTTTCTCTACGCAAAATGATGGTGTTGCAGTTTACATCCGCAACAACATCAAACATAGTATTTTTGAGCCCAATATGGACGATTGCAACTGTATTGTTACTCAAATCGGAAATGATCTTGTGATAGTAGCAATATACAGATCTCCGTCATTTAGGAATCCCACAAATTTTATAAACAGCTTGAATGACTTACTGTCTTCTTTAGACTCTTTCAAAAATGTTTTATTGATCGGCGATATAAATATCAATTTAAACTCTACAAATCCAGGTAACCCTTCAGTAGACGACTATTTAACCGTAACTGCATCGCATGGGCTTCTCCCAGCACACAACTTACCAACTAGAGAAGACAGCTGTATTGATCACGTGTTTTTGAGAGCAAACAACAAAAGCTCTACTGCGTTGGTCCTCAACTACTCGTTTAAAACAGATCACTCACCTATCTTTTTCTGTATGAAAAACTCGAAATTGCCAACTTAAAGTGCCAATAGAACAAAGCAACGGCTTGATTTGCATGAAATCGCTAAAGACTTGTCTCAGACTGATTTCACGACGATCTTTGCCTGCACTGACGCAAACACCGCTGCTGAACTTCTTATTTCCATGATTAGCTCTTCTATCCGCAAAAACACTAGATTAGTTGCCACTTCACGAGCAAAAAAGATTCTCAAGCCCTGGATAACACCAGGTGTTTTAAGATGCATAAGGTTCAGGGATAAACTGCACATGAAAGTAAAAAGTAACCCAAATGATATGGTGCAAAAGCTCGTTTATAGCCGATATCGCAACTATTGTACAAATTTTTTACGTAAGCTTAAGCACACTTTTGAGCGGCAGGAACTTGAGAAAGCTAAAGGCAACCCAAAAGCTACCTGGAATGTTGTCAGAAACATTGCCGGGTTTAAGCCAAAGGAATCCTCTTCAGCTGAACTTCTTAACATAGCAAATGATCCTCAACAGTCGATAGATAAGGTGAATAACTTTTTTATTAATATTGGAAGAGAGTTAGCAAATAAAGTCGCTTTAACTACAAGCACTCCAACTAATGATCGTCCAATTAGTTCCAATAAATTATCAAACTCTATGGTGCTCCTGCCGACAAGTCATGAAGAAGTCGACTCTCTCATAATGGGATTAAAATTGGAGTGTGCTGTAGGATGGGACAACATCCCCGCTAGTGTCCTAAAATACGCCCGCATCTCGTTAACTCCCCCTTTAACACATGTCTTTAATCTCTGCATCTCAAGTGCAGTCTTCCCTAAAGCTTTTAAAAAGGCCATTGTCCATCCCATATACAAGGGAGGTGATAGAGACAGTGTTAACAACTATAGACCGATTTCAGTACTCACTCCAATGTCCAAAATCTTAGAGAAAATACTAAATAAGAGATTGGTTGATTTTTGGGAGAAAAACCAAGTACTTGCGGACAACCAATATGGTTTTCGTAAGGGTAAATCAACGGAAAATGCAGTACTTGATTTGACCAATAACATTGTACGCCAATTAGACTTAAATAATAAAGTGGTATGTATATTTTTAGACCTCTCAAAGGCCTTTGATACTGTCTCTATCCCCCTTTTAATTCAAAAGATGGAAGACGATGGAGTTCGAGGTCTCGCGCTTGAGATGTACGAAGACCTACTAACGGGTAGAACTCAATCGGTCAAAATTGATAACTACATCAGTTCCTTCCAAGAATTAACTTACGGCGTCCCCCAGGGCAGCGTGGCTGGTCCTACCCTCTTTTTGGACTACATAAATGGCCTGTGCAAACTTCAGTTAGACAACTGCAGTGTCTTCACCTATGCAGACGACACAGCCTTATTGGTGTATGGTAGTAACTGGGCAGATACTCAAAATAATGCAGAGAAAGCCCTGCGAATAGTAACAAAGTGGCTCTCGGACAACTTGCTGACATTAAATCTCGAAAAAACGAAGTATATGGTCTTTTCTCCTAGCTCAAAGTCACAGCCAGCTGGGACTTTTTCAATAAAAGCACACACTTGCAGTAATAACACCAAAGCTGAGCCCTGCTCTTGTTTGCCGTTAACAAAGACGGAACAATTCAAGTACCTGGGCATAATCATGGACTCTACGCTAAGCTGGAATGGTCAGCTGCAAGCCTTGGTACCGCGAGTGAGGAAACTCATGAGCGTTTTCAAAAAACTGAGATCCGCAGCTCCTCCTGACTTACTGAAAACAGTTTATTATGCCTTGGTACAATCAGTTCTGTCCTACTGTGTCACAGTATGGGGTGGAACCTTTGCCACACATTTAAAAAGGCTAGAAATAGCGCAGAGAGCTATTTTGAAGGTCATGTTGTGCAAACCCATCAGGCATCCGACAGCTCTGTTGTACGCGGAGTGTTCTGTCTTAACAGTCCGACAGCTGTATATTCAACAGATTATCCTAAAAAAGCACTCCCAGCTTCCATTTGATCCTAACTATCTTGACAAAAGGAAGGGACGTAACGTCTGTGAAAACAAATCCCATAGACTCGAACTTACCGGACGACAATTCGAGGTAAACAGCGCTCTAGTATACAACAGAGCTAACAAATGCATGAATATATATCCTCTATCATCCTGTGATTGCAAAGCTCTACTAGTTAATTGGCTGAAAAGCCTAACATACGAGGAGACCGAAGCTTTGCTTAGACCAATGGAACGACTAAATTATGCCTTAAATCTGGACTGGTACTGACCACGGGTGTCTGTGCGTACGCATTTGTACCTCTGAGGTGTATACGCACATACACTCACAGACGCATACACGTTACTCACACATATACACGCGCGCAAACACACACAAGCACACCCTCACTCACACACACACACACATACACACACACGCGCGCGCTTGCACGTTTTAATGATTTTTTTATTTTTATTTTTTTAATTATATGTACTATTGTTAAGCAATGTTTAATGCAATTTGTGTTGTATATACCTAATTGTGCATTAACTAAAATTTATAAGTATTTCATGAAGTAATAATTGATACCATAAGATGAATTGTATGAATCAATTTTGTAATTATTATTTTTTAACATTTATATTTAACATTATCTACTGATATTAATATTTTGACATCAAGAAAGCAATCATTTAATTAATCTGAAACGTATAAACAACACTGGAATATGACTTTTAGGCCCAGACCATAATTAAACTTAACATAAATTATTTTATTTTTTTAGTTTAGAATTTTAATTTCCAAATAATATAAAACTGTACAATTCATAATGATGTAACTATTAGGAAGGCTATCCATCAAAATACAGGTGTTCTCACACCTAGTTTGATGGCCATGGCTACATATTTCATGTATTGTGTACTAAAAGAAATAAATTATTTTTCATTTTTTCATTTTCATTTCTTTCTCTTTTCGCTCAGAGCTCAGGTGCCTCAACTCGAGGATCGCATCTCCAGTAGCGCTGCCTCAGATCGAGGCAACCGCTCAAAGCTGACTCTTCTTCTTAGTCGTTACGCTCTTGACAGAGCGGTCGTGGTCATCACGTAGTATTTGCGGTGTAGAGGCAGATGTAATACGCCTCACGATGTCTCGCCATCTCTCTCTATTAGAGGTCAATAGGGTACACTTATGCACCGGCCCGCCCACAGCAGATTTGATTTGGTTGGTCCATCGCATGGGTGACCTTTCGGGGTCTTGTGCCTTCCACTTTGCCCTGGACGACTAGACGCTCTAAGGACTGGCTACCTCGTCTCGAAACGTGTCCGAAGAAAGCAAGTATACGAGATTGTACTGGCCGACAGACGCTGCTTTATGCCGAGTTCTTGAAGTATCGAGACATTGGTGAAAGCTGACTCTAGTTGATACTTAAATATAAATAAATAAATATTAGGGGACATCTTACACACGGTCACTGACTCCAAACTAAACATAGCTTGTGATATGGCTGCGAGAGGCTGAAATACTACATATACATATTTTAAATACATACTTATATGGATATGTAGTACCTAAATAACACCCAGACACAGAGCAGACACCTATGTTCATCACACAAATGTTTGCTCTGGGTGGGGATCGAACCCACGCCTCTTTGACCCAGAAGTCAGGGTCACTAACCACTGAGCCACCGAGGCAGTCAAAACTTAGCTTTAGACTTAGACTTCGACAAATGTTATCTCTCGATAACATACAAGAGGTGTACCTTTAGCCAAAGAGAGACTGAAACTGAAAGTAAACCTTTTAGATATAATAAATATATAATGGTACCTAAATGTTTATTTTGTTTTAACTCAACTTTTTTTAAACAAAGTAGCTTAAGAAATAAATGATGATAAATGACTGCATCATAAGGCAACTTGTATACGTTCGTAGAAGAAATTAAACAGCGTATGTTAGTCCATCAACCCGCACAGGGCCAGCGTGGTGGATATGGCAAGTCGTAAGTAGACGTACGTTCAGCAGTGGACTGTTAATAAGATCGGTAAAGTCTTAGTCCGGTAATGGTCTTAGTAACAAGTACTGTAGAACATATACAACATGTTCTAATGAACTAGGTATGTCCAGCAACATTTTCTCTAAATACCTTGCTATCACTCGCCTCTATTAATTAGCGTGTTAATGCCGATAAGTTTTTTCTCGTTCTCGTTAAATCTTGAATTGTTCTAAAAAACTTATTCGCGAACAACCTAGAATAGGTACATATTTAAACTTAAAAATCAAATTTTACTTTTGTAAGATAAATAATACTCGTATCATAGGTTACTCGTACAGCGCCTTAAAGTAGCAAAGTCAACCAAATTCAAAAGCTTCTGTAGATTGGTAGGTATGTTAACTTTACAGTAATATAGCAAAGTAAATGCCTTAGTAGCAGGTAAAGTAAAACATAATATATACAGCACGTTCTAATAAACTATGTCCAGCTACAGCGACATTTCCATTAAGTCCCTTGCTATCACTCGCCACAATTAATTACTGCCCGTTAATGTCGACTTCATTCTTTGCCGATTATCATTTGTTTCGTCCTGTGTCAGACCCGGAAAAATACATTACGAAAAGTACCCGCATTTGTCTTCGTCGCCTTTGGCACAACCCTTAATTAATATGGAACACCCTTTGGACACCCTGTTCACTATTCCTTGAATAAGGTCTAGTAATCTGAGACATTTCAGATACAGATTCAAAGCAAGTTTTTTTGTGGATAATTTTATTAAAATTTAAAAATATGTTTGCATTTATTTTTAGCCATTGACACGAGATGATAATGACGAATTTACAAATTTACAAGCACATTTCACGTAATAATATGAAATAATATTTTTTGGTCTACAATAGTCATGTATTCACATATTCTTTAGCCAAATAGTAGGCATTGGAAACCATAAAAAATGTTCCTAAATTATGAAACAAGCATAATCAAAATTAAATTTGCAATATTTGTAAAAGTGTGTATTTTCTGTAATAGTTTATAGCGTACACACTATCATATAAGACAAAATATACCAGCACAAAACTCACGTACAAGATCGCGGTATGTAAGTGTAGCGCTGAGCGAAGTGTGGAGGGGATGACTGCGCATGGGTTTAGTATGGCGGTCACCATGCGCAGCCATCCCTTCCACACTACCCTCAGCGCTAGGCTTACGTGCCGCTACCAGTACATACCTACTTAAAATTTAATCCAGCTTTAAACTACCTAAACCACACCTAAGTAACTTGTCGACCTTCTCATCTAATATCAAGTTATGTCTTACCAATTTATTCCTGTTAACACTAGATCATACTCAAGTCCCGAAGTATTTATATTAGTATCATAAATTCATAAGAAGTACTTGCTAGAGATGTGCCGAGATAACGGCGTTTTTTAAATAATTCGTTTGTCGGCATATTCTATCTTTTCCAAGATTGGTCATTGTCGAACGTGATTGTTGATTGAGTAAGATACGAGTAAGTCATTATTATCATAAGTTTAGCTGTTTACGGACGGAGGTACCTTAAGCGAGAGGATAGCGAAACAACCTTGCGAGTTGCGGTGTTCACAAATACACCATTTATTCAAAAACTTACAAAATAGTATCGCATGCATCGCAAAACAAACGCCATCGCGAGCTAACGCGACGCACACGCCATCTAGTTCGACTATGTTAGAACTAATTAACAAACATCATAGATTGTATGTAACAGTTTAGACAGTAACATTAAACAGAACAGAACACTTGAAAAACTTAAAATAATGCATGCAAAGTATGTAGGCACATCTTTGCTCGATGAATGCTTCCAAAAGATGTAGAGTACGTACGAGCGTAATAAAATAGCAAGGCAAAGTTGAAAACTGCGCCTAGAATAATAAAAATATGTACAACTTATCAGATAGGTATTCTATATAGATATATCCGTTTCTGTATGTGCATTTTACTATCTATCTATCTATTCAACCTGTTCCACCCACTGCTGAGTATGGGCCTCCTCTCTTTCTCGCCATTCTTTCCGGTCCTGTGCTGGCCTCATCCATTGCCTTCCGACAAGTTTGATGACATAATCTGATCATTGGGCTGGTGGTCTACTTCTGTCTTCGTCCTTCTCTTGGGTACCACGCGGTGACTGGTCCACCTGTTCTCACTCCGTCTAGCCAAGTGCACATCTTCACTTTAGACTGGCTATGTGTGTGCCTAAGTCTTCGACTTTAGTACGGCATCGATCTTCTACATTTGGAATACGATAAACCAAGCAGATACAGGTCGTGGCATATAAATTTAGCGCTGAAAGAAGTGTGGAGATGATGGCTGCGCATGTGTTTAGTATGGCGGTCAACATGCGCAGCCATCCCCTCCACAGTACCCTCAGCGCTAGACTTACGTGCCGCTACTTGTACCTAGAATGACCCGTTCCATAGCTCTTTGAGCTGTATAATAGCCATTTTACTGTACAATAGACAACATAAACTATTTTAGCTGCAAGCTCAGGTATTTCTTAAACCTATTTTTCTGCCAACACCCGCAATTTTTCCGACAAATATTACGGCATGGTTTCATCCCTATCAGCTACTATAAAGATACCAACACGCACCGCGCACCCTCCTTGGCATTATTAATGAAAATGGAATATTTAGAATTCCGCAACACCTATGTGATCGATGATGAGGAAAGTTTCTGATGTGTTCGTAATTAACGATGTTATTCGTGGTTGGGTTGCTGGAAACATTGTATTTAGCACGTTTAAGATACCTTCTTTTATTGTTTCTCCGATAATAATTGAAGGTTGGCTTTTTGCAAGTTTCCTTGTCAAGGACACTTCTGTAGATTTTTTTGCAGGGCGCAGAGAGCTTCAATTTAATAGACTTCAAAAATAGAGATTCACTTCGACGGTCTGTTTTTAGGCTTTATTTAACTTGCAATGGAAATATGTAACTTCGGGTGGAATCTTGTAAGTTAAACTTGACCAACTTCCTGGTTTCCGATTGAGCTGAAATTTTGCACGCAAATGTAAATCGCGTGACAATGCAATAATATGGTAACATGAAGCTGATAATGATGGAGTCAGAAGATGGCCGTTGAAACTCCTGTACTAAACAAAATAGACCCGTCGTGTCTATTACTTGCTTATTACTTATTGGCTCGTTTTACTTGCCTTGGCTAGCACTCTGCTGCTACATGATATCCAAGATCACAAATACTTGTTTTAAAAAAATGTTAAATTTTATAATAATTTCTTTGCATGTATTTTACGCGATTACTCCACCAAATAATAACATATACAATTAAACACCGATTTAAATGATTCTATTTTTGTTTGGTGGATAATATTTCAGAAATACTTTTTGTATAAATTTTGTAGTAATCAATCACACTACGAACTTAATTCTACAATTTTCCTTCAGAATCACAATTCACGATTAATTTGAAAACGTACTCGTACCTCACTATCTAATTCAGGATCGTTACGCTTATTATTCCCCCCACAGCCGACTCGAAAACAAATGTATGATTTACTGGCAAATTTCTCTTTCGTTATCAAAGGCTCCGTTGATTTACACGGCTCCTGAACCCGGAGAGTATCTCCGAACGGGATCTAAAGCCACAATCTGAGCTCATAAAGAAACGAAACGAGTTCAACAATACAAAACATTACAAATATAATTTTGGTGAAGATGCTAGGTGTTAAGTTAGGGGTGTTATCATTTTCATAAAGGTATTTTGTATGGAGAATATAAAATGTAATAATATGGTTCCGTGTTAGACAAGGTAATGTGTTATCTGTGGTTCGGATGACACGTTATTGTCCCCGTTGTTTTAACCATTGCAGTACACACACACACGGACACTATACAGGGATATTAAATAAAAATAAAATAAAATTTCTAATCAATTAACATCCTTTTAGGGGCTTATTCTGTACATCAAAACTAACAACTTTTGTTCTGAGTCTTTTGTCAGAACTCAAAAAAAAACAGCTGTTCCATACATTTTGTCGCGGGTGAACGACATTTTTCTATGGAATAACAAATTTTTTTTTAGTTTTGATAAAAGTTGCAAAACAAAAGTTGTTAGTTTTGATGTACAGAATAAGCCCCTAAAAGGATGCTAATTGACTAGAAATAACCCTGTATTATTTGTGTCTGCACGTATATTAGGATATTACGCTTACGGGTGGCGGTGCGTAGGTCTGGCGCAGGTGGTGGTGTGGGGGGGATGGCTGATGATGGTGACCACCTTACTAAACCAATACGCAGTCATCCCCTCCACACTCCACACCTCCACACTTCTTTTTGATCGCGGTATATTGGAGAAGAAGAGCAGCACTTTAAAACTATATTTACAGCTGCCAGAAAACCTTTAGAATCGCGCATATTGTTATACTAATTAATTTGTGTAAATATTGTAACCGTTTTGGCCTTGTTTGTATTTATATTAGTAAGTACCGTTTAGCCATGTCAGAAGCCTATTTAGGTGCCCTAAAACTCGGACATCAGGGCTAGCAATCCAGTCTATATGAACTTATTTTTTAGTAGCGTATATTGAAGAAATGTGAAGAGCAATGTTATCTTATAGAGCTCGGGTCAGTATACAAATAAAAAATTGGCCAAGTGCGAGTTGGATTCTCGCACGAAGGGTTCCGTACAGTATGGGAGCCATATTCCTCATGCCGTTATTAATAGCGAACAAAAAACTCCTAAAAATCACGTTTCTTGTATGGGAGCCCCCCTTAAATATTTATTTTATTCTGTTTTTAGTATTTGTTGTCATAGCGGCAACAGAAATACATCATCCTACAAAATATCAGCTGCCTAGCTATCACGGTTCACGAGATACAGCCCGGTGACAGACAGACAGACGGACAGACGGACGTCGAAGTCTTAGCAATAGGGTCCCGTTTTTACCCTTTGGGTACGGAACCCTAAAAACGGGTAATGTATCGTGGAAAGTCTACCTAAGAAGTGCAAGCCGCTGCTATACGGGCTTATATGAAAGTCTGTGAAAGGGACTTTTATTTTATCTAGCAGTGAACTTTCTATTGCTAATAATGAAAGTAATAATTATGATTTGATGAGAAATTAAATCTCCTTATCATATTATCTTACATTTAAACTAAATTCTATAGAAATTTTTGAAATAAATATTCAGTAACAACTTGGGTATTATTTCATCATTCCTATTGTAGGCAAAAAGAAAAAAAAATAAAAGTTCATTATAGTAACGAGAGTGAGTAAGTATTGAGCTCGCAAGTTTTTTTTATTATTTTCATTGAAATGAAAAACAGCCTTTCTGTTCTATTGATGATGTGTCAATAGGCCAATATAATGATCCACGATTACTTTTCCCATTTTGAGTGCTTTTCTTTCGTATTTTTATGAAAATATGTTACAAGTAAAATGATGCACATCATAAATAATAATAATTTCAAAATTAAAATGTAAAATCAATACCTATTTAAAATAACATTTTTTTTTTTTCTATTTACGATATCTCTAATGGTCTAAGTATATATATATGTCGGATCCATAAAAAGGCTCCGCATCAGTTATGATTCTGCTTCAATGTTGTAATGTTTTATACCACTGACCCAACAATGCTTCAGTGTAGCGTGGCGTGGGTTTAGCGGGCGAGGAGATAAAGGCGACGTCACGAACAATCAGTTTATTGCACAGAAGATTACGTATGATTACAATTATAGAGAACTTTAAGCGAAGGACATGGCGTTGCGCAGCGTAACGCACGCTGCTACCATTCTATCAAGAATCACCAGGCTTGAACCGTTCTAATCTCAGTTTTCCACAACTTCTTCCGAACAAGCTCTATTTACAACTCTCACACCCACCACTGACATCTGACATGTCACCTCGCATTTTCCCGCCCATCGGCCGATCATGCGATGTCAGTGTCACTTAAAACCTCCTTAGAATCAATTAGCAGCGTTTGTCACAAGCGTTACCCCAGGAATGTTGCCACTTCCATTCCTAGTCCTTCGAAATTATACTAAGTGGCACTATTTAAAAATAAACTTAAAGCTATTGTCCCGTTATATAGATATTGGCGCAGATATACTTGGTATAGTGTAAGCTTTCATATATTTTATGCAACGCCCATTGCATAGTACTTCTAAGTTCTAACAAACAAAACAAATACATTATATAGACCTGAAACTTAAAAAGCTTTTGATGATTAAGTATGGTGAAATGTTTACAGAAGCTACACTACCAATTTTCAGAGAAATCCGTGAAAAATTAGGGATTTTGTATTCCTCTGGCTGCTGTCGAGTTACATCGACTATCGGGGCCTCATCTCGTCCGCATCCGCAATAAATTTTATTCTAAAACAGGGCAACGTCAAACCGCGTGAAATAAACGGCGCACAATATTTTATTGTCGGCTAGTCTGATCGCGAAATTAATGTGTTACGTTATCAATACGCGTTCTGGGGTCTCTGAAGTTGCCAGTGAGGAGGAAGAATTAGGAGAGGTCTCACCTTTATTGTTCGAAACTGAGTCATACGCCGATCTCTTCATATTTTGTTCCCTAGGTAAGCTGTCGTCGGCTTTTGGGGTCGAGAGAGGTTGCTGTTAAATTTCACTTTAGTGAACATTATAATACGAGTGTTCATTGGACCAGTAGCAAAAAGGAGGAGGTTCTATGTTCGTGTGTTTGTATTTTTTATTTGTGTATATTGATAATTTAACCAATGGTGAACTGAACCGAAAGATTATTTTTTAGTTTGAAAGGGTAAACTCACGAGGTGGCTCCATTTAAATTTTACAGAAATCGGCTGACCCGTTTATGAAAAATCAACAATAATGTAAACGATGTTCGAATTTTGTACACAATGGAAGGCGGTTTTGCCATTTATGCGAAAAATAATTATATTTTATTTTTATACAAAAACGTCTGTGTCGGTGATTGTGCCTGTGGTTGTGCATTCGTGTGCCTGTCATGCAGTCAGCCTGAATGCATGTTGCATATCCATGGCTTTCAGGACAACTTACTAATGGCAGCCATATTGTGCGACACTTTCCCTGTAGTACATTCCAATGCTAACTTGTGGATACTTCAAGTCCATACACTTTTTATGCCTATGGTAGTAGCACATTCATCAATCAGGGGCCCTCTGAACTCGTTACCGAGTTTCCAGTTCCGGAAACAAACGTCGATGAGCCCACGCTCAATATGTTTGTGAAACTTTTCAGATCACTCACTTCCACCCGAAAGGGTGCAAGAACTATGTTAGTGGAACTACCTTTTACGTGACTGCTTGGAACGTGTCGGTTGAATGACGACTGTATACGGAAGGATTCTTTCCTGGATTGTAGTTTTTTCTTGGCCTCGGGAACACTCCTTAAAGTTAAGTCACTAATAATATGAGTGATTAATTTATAATTAAACTAGCGACCCGCCCCGGCTTCGCACAGGTGTATTATACATATAAACCTTCCTCTTGAATCACTCTATCCATTAAAAAAAACCGCATCAAAATCCGTTGCGTAGTTTTAAAGATTTAAGCATACAGACAAACAAACAGACAAAATAGCGACTTTATTTTATACTATGTATTGATGATACTCTATAATTCGTAGAGTCCATAGAAAAAAAATCAGACATATGTGGGTCCACTAATTCGCAATGGGCCAGCGTGATGATAATGGCTCGATCATTTCTCGCGAATGAACACATCAGTAGTTAAGTAAGTGTGAGTCGGACTCGCGCACGAAGGGTTCCGTACAGTATGGAAGCCCCTCTTAGTAAATTTTATTTTCAATTGTTTATTTTTGAAGGGAATGTTAAACTTAATAATCTGTGAATATTTCAAGCACCTTGCTTATTGTCTTTATTAAAATCGAGCAAAAAAATAACGTTTCGTGTATGGGAGCCCCCCTTAAATATTTATTTTATTTGAATTCCGTTATTTATTTTAAAGTGAATATTTAAATATATAATGTAATAATAATAATATGTGAATATTTCAACCATCTACCTGTCACTGTTATTAATATCGAGGAAAAGACGGCTAAAAAATCAGATTTGTTGTATGGGAGCCAACCTTAAATATTTTTTTCTGTTTTTGGTATTTGTTGTTACAGCGGCAACAGAAATACATCATCTGTGAAAATTTCAGCTCTCTAGCTATCACCGTTCATGAGAAATACAGCCTGGTGACAGACAGACGGACAGCGGAGTCTTAGTAGTTTAGTAGGGTCCCGTTTGTACCCTTTGGGTACGGAATCCAAAAAATATCATCAACGTCAAGATAATATCGTATAGATAACATAGTTCGTAGAAGAGATTTGGTACCAAATGTGATATAGCCTAATGATCCTTCGTGGATAGGCTTCAGCAAAGATTTATACTAGAACTATTACTCTTATGCTTGGATTATATTATATTAGAGGAATTATGTAATGGACGGCTATGCAGATAGCTAATTCAAGAAGATGACAATATTATCTGATAATGATTTATACCTGCGTACTCAATATTTTTTATTTCAAATAAAATTTATTCCGTAGTGAAGCTACATAAATGCACAACAAGCTGAAAATTGGTGAAATCGTTAAACATGTAATTATACCTTAAATAAAATTTGAAAGTTCCCCATCTTTCCCCTATATGGTTTTTTATATTCAAGGTCAAGGGTCAACAAATGAGTGTTCGCGATTTTTAGCAAAACGGTTAGTTTTATCATATAAATATCTTAGACAATATTGTAGACGATAAAATTATCTATAAAAATGTTCAAATACTTTTTTCCTACGAGCCACCGTTTCTGAGATATAACGATTCACAAATTTGTAAAAGTTGTAATCGTCATATTTGTAATCCAGACAATTGAAAACCATGCTTTAAAAGCCTAAGTTTAGATTTCACATCCCGTCCGATAAATTAGACTTGCAAAATCGGAATACACTTTTGTGCAACCGAGAAAATTTAGAAAATTCCGTAACAAAAAACGAAACGTAAAGCGGCTGAACCAAGCATTTTCTGTTTGAATCAACCTCGTAAAAGAAAGGTACTTACTTTTTAGGGTTCCGTACCCAAAGGGTAAAACCGGGAACCTATTACTAAGACTCCGTTGTCCAACCGTCTGTCCGTCTATCTCCAGGCTGTATCTCATGAACCGTTGTAGCTGGAAAGTTAAAATTTTCACAGATGATGTATTTCTGTTGCCGCTATAACAACAATAAAATCTAAAAATAGAAAAAAATAAATAGTAAAGGGAGGCTCCCATACAAAAAAACCTGAATATTTAGACGTTTTTGCTCGATATTAATAACGGTGACAGGTACATGCTTGAAATATTCACAGAGCATTTAGTTAAATATGCACTTTAAAAATAAATAAATATTTAAGGGGGCTCCCATACAAGTAACGATGCTTGAAATATTAATTGGTATATTCCTTTATTATTATGTAAATACTACGGGACTAATCGTACACTCAAATTACGAGATAAATAAATACCTCATAATCCCATCCAGGTTACTGGTCATTGGATCGAGCTCCACGACCCAAAAGTCCTCTCCACGGATCGACACTATTTTTCAAGAATAGTTTGTGAAGCGGTGGAAATCAAAAAACATAACAATTTCAACCGGGTGGATGGATTTAAGTCATCGGCGTCGTGGAATCCTTTTGTCAACAAATGTAAATCGCGTAGTGTAGGTAGCAAGACATTAGTAGATACCGTCAGTGTTGTGTGTCGGAGTGACAATTTTGCAAGTTCAAGTTGAATTGGCGGTACCAGCTGATTCACATGCCAGTCTACCCGTGACCACGACCAATGCAAACGCAAACGTCGGGATGATGAGGTATTCATGTATCTCGTAATTTGAGTGCGCCATTAGTCCCGTAGAAGTTAATAATAATATGTTCAAATTGCGAAAGTTTAAAAACAACATTAGTATATACCTGTCAAAAATAATCAATAAATTAAAATAAAATATATTTAGGCGGGCTTCCATATGGTACGGAACCCTTCGTGCGCGAGTCCAAATCACTCTTGGCCGATTTTATCGTATCTAATTATGAAATATAAATCCAGAACCAGAATGAACGTAACAAGTTTCGAAGGCAGTCTTAAACAAAGGGATATTTAATAGAAATTGGAAACAGGAAGTTAATCAGAGCTTGTGTAACAGGCGAAAAGACTGGTGACACAGCGTATCGCTGAGTAGTACAATATGTCGAATATTTTGCGAATATTCGGTACTTCTTAACCGACTTCCAAAAAAGAGGAGGTTCTACGTTCGTCTGTATTTTTTTTTGTGTATGTGGCATCGTTTCATTACAGAGTTCCTATGACCACCTTCTAGCTTCATCATCAGACCCTGGTTACCATTGAAAAACAAACTGCTCGCCAAGACCATTCAAATGAACCTAAACTCGATGAGGTTGTGTCGTTTTATTGCTAAGTTCCATTGGCCACCTTTTAGCTCCATCATCAGAGCAGCACCATGTCATCATAATATTTCATTCTCACGCAATTTACACATAAATAATAAATAAATAAATTTCAGCTCAATCAGTAACCGGGAAGTGGATCAAATTTACTTGCAAGATTTGTGTCATCCTCTGCGGCAGCGCCACCGTCTAGAAAAAAAAAACAATAGTACCTACCTTAAAATTATGTACATTAAAAGTACATGATGTACGTATTCCGGGATAATAATACTTCCTGCATTAAAGCACGTAGTATGCTTCATCTATACAAAAAATATCCAAACTTCCTTTTGCTGACATTAAATAACTAGGCTCTTCACCTACATTTTGAATGAAGTATTACTAAGTGAAATCACTGTCATTATAGTAATGTTTTACACGTACGCATTAAGTACTAATCGTACAACAGTTTTCATCATAAAACAGTCGCTTTTCTATTTCCGGAATACATGTGCTGCGGAGCATACTCTCCAGCAGAGCCACAATTTATGTATATTTTGTCAGTACCTAATGGACGTACAGCAATTATATTTTACGTACGAGTACATCATGTACGTCTAATGTACATAATTTTGCTTATTAAAAACCGAGAAAATCCTGTCTTTCCTTATCCCAATTATTTAGGTAGACTCTGTACAACATGTAAACTTCTTCCATTATTTTTATTCTTTCGTCTAATCACTTTTAATTTTCTTATAATAATATATAATTTACTTTAAAAAATTAGCCACAGATCATTCTGCACTTTTCCTCTATGTACTCCAAGCACAAGCGACATCAAATTAAATGGGTCAGGCGTGCCTGAGGCGGGACAGGACTATGAGAAGAGGCTGTCGGCCTAAAGCCAGGTTCATATGGCTAACAGCCATTTGTAAGTGAACTAGCTTTGAGCCAGCCAGCCGGTTTATAGCAAGATTGAAACCGCAAGACTCGCCGAGGGTTGAAGTTCAGTGGGATTTAAT
Source organism: Hypomecis atomaria (assembly GCA_964007245.1). Classification (NCBI taxonomy): domain Eukaryota; kingdom Metazoa; phylum Arthropoda; class Insecta; order Lepidoptera; family Geometridae; genus Hypomecis; species Hypomecis atomaria. Next base: position 16,815,930 of record OZ023283.1, read on the forward strand.
CTTGGCGACAAGTGTGTCAGTTCCCTGTGCAATTACTGACCCAGAAGATATTCAATATTCAAAACTGTTTCCAATGTTACAATTTTTGCAAAAGTAGTAAATGACAATATACCGGGTTAGAGATCTACGATAACATGGCCCACTTCTCCAAATTATTGTTTCAAAAATTTGAACAATATTAAAACGTTTTGAATTTTGGAGGGGCGGCGAGACTGCTTATTATTTTCGACCGACTTTAGTACGTTAAGATAGACAAATTTTCCGTGAGATCGCAAATAGATATGTAGCTGTATTTAATCGAAGGTCGATGAAGCTCTGAAAGTCTCATTAGATTGTAAAATAATAAATTGTTGGGGTTGGAGTAGTAATAATTGTACATAATACATATGTTTTCACCCCATGATATTAGTAATATCACATTATACGCCACCAAACATTTATTTTTAGTCCGCCCGGAAGAAAACTTCAAGGTTCTATAGTAAACATAATTAACAAAACCCTGTAAATATAAGTTACCTTTATGGAACTCCGGGGAGTTCTCGTAGACGACAGTTACTTAAATTTGAATAATTACAATACCTATTAATACACAGATAGACATAGATACGTCTAACACCTCACTTTTTAGTCCAGACTTTTCTGACTTATCCTGGTTCCGTTAAATAAAAAAAAAGACCAAATGTTTGTTTCCAATGTAGACAGTGCTTAACTTAACAAGTCGGCTGCAGGCCCGAACACGGCTCCTTCAATTGCTTAAATTAGGTAAATAGTCGACCCTCGTTGAATCGCCTTTTATTAGTTTAAGATTCTCTAGACGCAAAGTTTAATGTCATAGGAACTGAACTTGACTTGTAGTGGCTACTGAGAGAAGATATATTTTATAAATGTTTCAAAGAAAGTAACTTCAAGCCGGATCAGGTTACAAGAATTTTGATAGTCTATTACTGAATTCGTTGTCAAGTGCGTGTCGAGAGACGCGTATGAGAGGGTTCCGTAGATGGTGACGATGACTTTGATAATTTGCTATAATTGATATAATTAATTGATGATAATTAATAATTTACCATACCCTTAAAGAGTCATATGTATTATAACATGTAATCTAAGAACCGCATGTAAAAATTACATATGTTGCAATAAATAATTGCATTGATGATGATAAAAACCAATTTTTACGATATCATTAGATGGCTAACTACTAGAAAAACGTAATTGAGTATGAAATATGTTTGTGACGTCAATGACCACTGAGCTATGTGCATGTTTAACAATTTCAATATTCCTTTATAACTCAAAAAGTCTTTCTTTTTCTCAACAACAACATTATTCTAGCACTATACATGTAAATTAATAAGGTTATTTTACATGTATAGTGCTAGAACAATGTACTAAAGAGTGTAATGATATGAAATATTAATAACCAATTCAAAAGATTCTTTAGTATTTGATTGCTTGAGTACTAACCGCGAAAGTTCCTAGCCTAATATTTCATTTTAAAATTGTTTGATTGTTGTCTATCCATTAAAGGAAATTTTAATTTCTTACTTCAGGCAAGTATTATTATATATTCTTTGCTTCAGGCAACGCTATTAATCCAGCTTAAGGCTGTATCTGCAAACCTGATCAGTGAATTGATGTGCATTGTGCATTCCACAGATATGGATGACGTGCTTACTGTAAACCCATTTACGTTACTTGGGCTTATTCTACCGCTTTGTGGTTACAATAATATGAAAACAATAGAGCCTATGTACAGTTCTGAAATGACCTTTAAGCTCCTTAAGACCTAAATGTAGTGAGATTGAAAGCTGGCTAGCTGAATTGAAATTTAAATAAAAGGATCGTTCCAAATCAATGGCAGACTGACCAAATTAGTAAATACGTAAATGGTTTCGGATTCTAAGCGGTACGAGTAGGTCACTGGTTTGGATATTACAAATGGATTAATTCAATTAAAGGTATGTAAAGTATGTAAGTTACTTCGTATAAGCTGGGTGGCTAGCCCTGGTGTCATTACCAACTACGGGACGGGGACATTTGTCACAAACAATAGTTATCATCTTTTAAATATCACCTCCCTTTGATTGAGGCCTTAAGGCCCCGACCCATAGTAGGTAATGAGTTCTTTAGAATTTATGCACAGAATTTCACACCACAGGCTTTTCGGTGAAGGAAACCATTGTCAATAGAAGAAATTAGATGGCGTATGTGAATCCACCAACCCGCACTGGGTCAGCGTAGTGGATATGGCCCAATCACCCTACGTGGGTCGTACTGCAGTGGACTATTAAAAAGGATGGTACTGGTACATCAATCCTTTTGATTATGTGCCTGTCAGATGTACCTATATAAGCATCAATCATAAATAAAACCCAGCTGCTAAAGCCCAGTTGTTTGATGTTGTGCACTTCCATAAGACTATTATGTGTTTAGATACTGTCAATATTCACAAGCTTATGGTCCATTTATAGGTCATATTTTTGGGCCGTTTTGCGCAGCTAATTCCACAGCTAATTAGATATCTTGACAGATACATGAACAATAATCAATGCGTTTAAAAAATAAAAATATTAACTTCCTACATCATTTCTAGGCCGAAGTGAAAATTAAATAAAGTACAGAGTCACCTACGAGTACCACAACCAGATATGTGTGCATTTATATATTTAGTACCTAATTCCATGTTGCTTTATCTTCTAATCCCACTCCCTCATATTACAGAAAGCTACAAACTAGTGAAACAAATGCTATAGTAATCATACAATGTGGTAAACCTTTAGTGGTTTTTAAATTTACTCAGAAGTGAGCATCTTAGCAACATTCCTGGTACAAGCTGCTAACAATATGGGTAGCCTGAATGGTCGTTCAAACTGCCAAAGCATAAGCTGCGGCTCATGTAGCTGGGATCCTCTTGGTGTCTGCGTTGAAACGTTGTTTACGTTTTAGTGTCGAGATTGTATGAGTAAGTATGATACTGGACGGTGTACACACTGCACACTGTAGCTACATCTAGATAGATTGTATGAACAAAAGATTCACAATAAATAAATGGAAGCTACCTACGACGTAGAATACACGTAAATATTTTATCTATTTTTGCCTTCGAGGAAATATCTACAGAGACACAGTCCCTAAGTGAAAGTATAAAAAAATGTCCGAGCGCCGTCATACGAGTACATACCGACTTAGATATTTACATTAAATAATGCACAATGACCCGTTTTCTAGAATCTCGACGTTGTGCTTGTAACCGAGCATTTTGGCATCGCTCGGCGTTGTAGTCGGCTTGCAATCGCCTTACAACTAACTAGAAAGCCTGCTCACTACGTAGCTTGGGCAGGGTTTTGGCACGGATATTTTGTTTGCCCGATTGTGACTCTATAGATATTTTCTCGAAGATTTTTGCGGACAATTGACTTCGTTGCCAAAATGAGGAGGAGGAGGATGACGACAATGAATTACCATTATTAGCTGCAACAAAAAAAATACAATTATTTAAACACCACTATTGAATACAATTGGCTTATACACAGACCACTGAAGGTATAGAGATAATATACAGCACAATCCACTGCCAGTTGGTTGGTACGCATGTAGTACACTGGCACCATTTCCATGCTGAATGATAATGCTGGCTGATACAAAGCCACACATTGACTAAGGTGGTAGAGCATGTGAAGTAAGAGCTTGTAGTGTTGAGCAGTTAAATATAGAATAGGTAATTACATTAACGAGCAATAAAGACTAAGAAGTAACTTTGCTTAAGATAGTGCCTGTGGAACTTAAACAGGCAAAAAATAATAATATTACTGCTAGAAGTTAAAGTTTTGTTTTTAATATATCTTTGAACAGGCGCTTTTAAAATAGTCATCTATTTACGACAGTTTAGTAAAAAATTGTTTTTATATTTTTTAGGAATGAAAATATTTCTAATTACTTATTTCCTAATTTTAATTTAAAACGGACCTTATTTCCCGCAGAAATTATTACGTTTGCTCTTATTTAAATTCTACGAACTCGTAATTTCGACATGGACCGCAGAAGGCGTCGTTTGTTACTCCTAAGTCCGAGTTGTTAATTTCCTAATTACAATTTCGGAATGAAGAGATATAAAGGACTTGTTTTTGTTCAGCCCGGGCGTTTTTTCCGCGGTTTCGTCGCCCTGGAGGTTAATGGAAGAAAAAATATACAGTGCGAAATTTGCATTCCATTTTTCCTTGAGCCACCGTTACTGGCGACGTTTCCTTTTTTATCTACTTTACTGACTCCTGTGAGACTTGGATATAGCTTTTTATTTATGGGCAAGCTGTTTCGAAATGTTTTGAGATGCTTGAGGAACATTGGATTTTTTGATAATGTTTACAAGATCATAACGCTGAGCCAAGGACGGCGCGTTTAGGTACCTATTTGAAAGTATTGTATTGTATAGACGGCATTACGTTTACAACATTATTTCTTTTTATCTTATATTTTTTTCGATGATAAATAACACTTTAGAGGCAAATGCTACTTTAACTATACCAGTTTTAAGTTAAGTACATACTTGATTAAAAAAAGTGTGGCTTCGTCATTCATTTTTGTTAGATTTCCTTAGTTTCTGGGTGCATTTCAAAACTATGTGGAACCACACAAAGCTCAAGTATAGCTGTCGTATTGTGACATTGGGCCTAATTTTAGAGGTGCCATCGTAACTAAAATAGCAATTTAGAGTAGCCCCGTTTCTTTTTCACTATATTCATTTGATGAAGAGAACACTACTTTACGTTGGTACTAATTTTTCGACGGCGTATTAAAAATTGGGCCTACTATCATACTAAAAGTACCTACTGAACTAAAAAGTAATTGTAGGTACGCATTTTATGTACTAATCTAAGAAACCTAAATAATAGTAACAGTTCTTACTTCAATTTAAAATCAATAAGCAGGTAAACCACAGGTTAACTAAGCGACGATAAATAACTAAGTCAGTGTCAGAGCAAGTTATCGATACAGTCTGCCAAGTCGAAACTGGCGTCGCGCGTCGATCCTATGGGAAATCTGCAATCCTGGCCTTCCGCTAACAAAGTTTTCAACTAAAATCCTATTGTGCTCAGTTGAGGCGAGTACACTTGATTAGTATAGTCTTGGAAGTTGATACAAAACCGCAGGAAGTTCTACGTGTACGGGAATAAGGATTAGGTACCTGATGTGATGATGATTTTTTAAGGCAATTGTGAAGTGCCACACCATACAAAACAATAAGATGTTATCTACCTCTAAATATTTCCTGATTTGAGTGTTTTTTTTTTCATGTCCAATCAGCATTTGAATAGCTAAGTTTACAAGTCTTTGTTTTTACAATTTTTTAAATGACCTTAAAGTTATAAGCCTCTCAAAAGTCGTATTTTACGCAAAACTTTGAATTAAAAATAAACAGAAACTAAAAAAAATTTGAAACATAACATAACTTTTGTTACAATTTAAGGGGTGAAATAAGAGTTTAAACGGAACATACATTTTGTCAAAAATTTACCACAAATTTTCTCGATGTTTTACAGAAAACGCAAGAAAACACTGGTCGATTCAGAATCCTCTGTCTCGATTTCGTAACAGTCCACTGCTGAACATACATAGGCCTCCACACAAATGGCGGTTGACCTGTATCCAACACGCTGATCCAATACGGGTTAGAAGGTTTACATAGACCATCGATATGTGGGAAGATCCGTACATAAGTTGCAAAGAATCATTGAAATGATACTGTTAAAATCTCGACCTTGCTACTGCTACGTAGTATTATTATATCTTCTTTTCTACTACTAGACTTTGCTTCTCCTTGGCTACACCACTTTGATAACGATAGTTCAGTTTTATTGATGACCTTCCTGGCGAAGTTGATACCTCTTTCTTTGATGGGTGTCCATGAATCAATCCTGAGCTCCTGCCTGAGCGTACCTACTTATATTTCAGTGATAAATTTTTCTGAGTCCAGGTTTTTAATTTTTATTTACATTTCTGCAGCACAGACGCCAATGTACGTGTCCTTTTTAATGACTGGGTGTTAGTTGTCTCTCTTTTTACGCAATCAGTGGCACCCTTGACCTTCCAATTTGGGCTAGGTCTATACTGTTGACAATTATCAGAGCGTCAAGTTTTATTTGATTATTTATTGTAGACACTCATGTCCGGGTACATGACTGTCTTTTCCGTTTTAGTAATGGGACTTCAGAATAATGAAAGACAGATTGAAACCTAGACCCAAAAAAAAAAGAAAAGCATTTGAATCAAGAAAAATTCTAAAAAAATTACCGCGGACCTACAATGTTGAAGTTTATTTGCATTTTCTTATCGCACTTTTAACCTCTACATCTGAAGGTAACCTCTGCATAATAATTATTTCGATTGGGTATTACCGATATGCAAAATCTGATTCTCAGATACGATAATTAAAATTACGTCATAAAATGATCATGACTGTTATGACTTGTCACAGATTACAGAAACGAAACGTTAATTTTTATCAGTAATTATTGGCCAGAATGCTTTGATCAAATATCTATAGAGTTACTCGTACATCGTGCAAAAAATTGTCTAAGCCAAAACTCTGCCCAAGCTTTGTAGTGGGCAGGTTTTTTAGTTAGTCGTAAGGCAATTGCAATCCAAATACAACGCCGCGCGATACTAAAGTGCTCGGTTACAAGTTACAATACAAGCACTAATTACGTGACATAATGTCGAGATTGGAGAAAACGAGTCATTGTGAATTACTTAATGTAAATATCTAAGTTGGTTTGTAAGACGGCGCTCGGACATTTTTTACTACCTTCACTTAGGGACTGTGGCTCTGTAGATATTTGCTCGAAGCCGGAATGTGAAGAAATCATATTACTGCACTGGGTTACGTTTCAAAACGTGTGTTTTTTTTAAGGGATATTAATCCGAAAAAAAAAACTAATACGTAATAGTTCAAATCGGTGGAAGTCACGGAAATGAAAAAAATATGATTCAACAAAATATTATATTAGTACCGCGATGGGCTAAGCAGGTCGATAGTTGGAACTTTCGGTCTAAATAAAAATAGCCATAATTTTTACAAAATACAAAATAATTTATTGTTTAAAATACAAGTTACATAATTATTAAAGAAACCCTGCCTGCTGCTTTAGCGTTAACTGTGTTGCAGCAGTCAGTCTCTTCCCCAATTAGTGGGTACTTAAAACAATAAAGTAAGCAATAAACACAAAGGCATTATTACACTATTTATAGTAAATAAACACTGAAACAAGGTTGTTAAATCTTTTTCAACATAGACCAAATACAAATACAGTTTTAGTTTTTATGTTTTTATGTATGGACAAAATATACCGTTAAAAAGAATTTCGCGACTAACAAGCCCTGGATTCCAAGACTTATTATGGGAGTCATTAACATTATAATACGGTTCGAAAAACATAGATTCTTTTTTGGAATTTTCCAGTTTTCTGCTATCATAATAGTAAACAATATTCAAATTAAAAATAATGACAGTTAGGTAGGTCTGAGATACTCCGAAAGTGCTCCAATAAAATAAATATCAAAACAAAAACTGGTCCTCTGGCGCCGCCGTCGGCGCCTAGGTCAATGTATTCAGAAGTATTTTTAAATAACACAATAACACATTAGATAAGAAAAATTAGGACAAATTTTAATACAAAAATTTGCTAAACAAATACTTGATGAATAATTATAAATATGTTGAATATTGTTTTGCGTATTAGACTATTAAAGATTGCGCACAATTTGGTTTACAAATTACAGTTTTTTTTTTAAATTTAGTTATCGATAACACATATTTTTTTAATATATCCAAGATCCAACGAAAACTTTTACAACTAAATGATAGGGTAAACAAAATATACTTAGCGTTAAGAAATCGTTCTCGTATAATATCCTATTGAATGTGTGGAGGGTTAGTTACAAGAAAAAGCAATTTATTGTTATCATAATAATACGTACTTGATCAAAACCTCAAAATTTTTCTGTTTATATTTTCAGCATTAGTACTAAGTATTATTCAGTTAAACCTACTTGTCTATACGTAGGCTTTTTTTAAAAATATCCGTTTTGGGGTTCTTCTAACGTAAACTAACCGCTAATTAAGATAAGTATTTACATTTGACGTCATATTTATACTCTACAATAAAATTGCTCGCGTCGGCTGCCAAACATTTTAGTTGGTTTTGTAAAATCTTGAAATTATGTTCTGGAAAGTAACAAAATCTGGATACTAGTGTAAAAAAAGGGTTTATACAATAATAGACTAATAAAATTACATATTTATTTTAAGTTGATAAATATCTATCCTTCCGTAAACCATCCATCAATATTTGACAACATTTTTAACAGCTACAAAACTCATATCTAGTACATATAACAAAAGCACTCTTCACACGGGAGCTCGTTCCGCGATTCGATCGCGAAAATCAAACGTTCCCTCGACGCTCGAGCTGTTTGAGCAAAAGAAACGGTTGGAGAGAAAATATAGCAGGGGTTCTATAACAGTATCATTAGAACGACTGATCGTATGCTTAAATGGTCACGGGAAAGAGTGGGAGCGCGAGCGAGCGTTGAAAGACCGTACTTGTGTGAGCAAGAGGGCATAGCATGCGATGCTACGCGAACGTTAGAAATAATTCTAACGTTTCGAAAATTGGAATCTAGAGCGGAAAACGTTTACAATCCGTTTGGGATCCTTCCCTATTACAAGCTGGATGCTGTAATCGAAAGAAAATTAAATGGCGCTTGCCGCGGGGGCTAGTTTTGTTGTGTCGTAAACTGGTAATATAAATTATTTTTGGAACGGAATGGAGAGCACATTAAGGTTGTAGTTATTTTTGTGTAAAAGTTTGTACTCGTAACGTGATTGAAATAATGGCGATTTGTAGCTGTTGTTTTTTTAATTTACAATGAAGCACATACTTAGAAGATTTCTAAGATATGATTACTTAAAATTACCTAAACTAGTAGTTCTCCAAACAAGAATGCTACAAATTTGTAGCATTTTCAAATCAATTCAATGTAAACTCCAAAACTTTATATTATTTCTCGACAGTGGTTGGTTTTTTAGTAAATTGTTTTTATTGACCGCAAGATTAATATTATATTTAAACCAAATTTTTGTCTTTATTTGCCATGCAATTCATTTATTATTATTTTATCAAAAAAATACAATATATCAAATTAAGAGTGTAATGTTTTTCAAATACATAATTATATTTAGTTGTTTACCGTCTTAGAAATGTTCAATTGCTCAATGTTAAGTGACCACCTGTGGCGTCTCTATAATCTCAAGTGTTGCTTTACTGACCTGAGAGTCGTAGGTTACATTTTTATGATAATAAGGTGTGATACATCTGTCTCAAATAAGTATAAAAAGAACTTGTTTCTAAGAATCACCACTTTACCAAGAACCCTGGGAAACAAAAGCGTCATCAATCCACAAAGCTCTAACTAATTTGGTGTATTACATAATTTCAGTGTCATTTACATTGCTGCTTGGGTTTTAAAATAAAGAAACCTAAAATCGAACGAAAAACACTTATATTAAATAAAAACAAAATGCCAAATGCAAAAGTTACGTAATAGCTTAAACATCTAATTTATTCAGAATTGGGTTTGGGCTGCCTACTCGTGTTATAAATAGATCAAATAAATTAGTGGACAAAGAATTTGAGATAAGAGGATTCTAACCTAATTTATAGCTAGTTTACATTTACGAAGTAGGATGTGTGACACATATAAATGCTTAATCATCTAAAAATACCTGATCTATTGTGAATCTTCGTATTCAATCAGTTTGGTTCAAGCTTCCATATGGCACAAATCAGGAAGCTATGTTTTATGTACATTTTGAATACCGATTTTGTGACTAGCTCTGACCATCTTATTTTTAACCGACTTCCAAAAAGGATGAGGTTCTATGTTCGTGTGTATGTATTTTTTTTGTGTTCTTCGATAATTTCGCTAGTTGTGAACCGAATCTTAAAGTTCTTTTTTAGTTCAAAAGGGTATACTCCCGGGGTAGTTCCATTCAAATTTTACACAAATCGGCTGAGCCGTTTTTGAAAAACCAACAATAATGTAAGCAATACGAGCAAAATATCCGAATTTTGTACACGATGAACATCGATAATTTCACCAATTGTGAACCGAATCGAAAAATTGTCTTTTAGTTCGAAAGGGTATATTCTCAAGGTAGTCTCTTTTAAATTTTTAGAGAAATCGGTTGAACCGTTTTTAATTAATCAACAATAATGTAAAAAATCCGAGCGAAATATTCGAATTAGTATACAATAGAAGGCGGTTTTGCCATTTTTTGCGAAAAATAATTATTTAAAGATACCTTATAACACATTTCCATCCGTCAGCCCGCACTGGGCCAGTGTGGTAGATATAGCGTAGTGGTGTAGATCGAATCACACAAATTGACGGCTGTGATGTTAGCTACAAGCTGTGGGTAACCCTATCCTGACTGAAGTTCACTTAACAGCTGCGCAAGGGTTATATCGCAGCTTGGAGCTAACATTACAGCCGCCAACTTGAGTGATTCGACTTATAAGTCTATATTCAGCAGTGAACTGTTAAAAATAAGGCTGGCAAGGCAGGAGTAGTACCTACAGTAATGCATACTGGCAATAATAGCTTTTTATTGAGGTATGATGAGCTTAAAATAAAAGCTCTGCTAGTGGACACAAGATAGAGAAAAACGTTCTTACGACACCACTCAGTTAAAGTATTTCAATAATATTCATTGAAATAATGAGATCATAGTTCTTAATTGCTTAGGCAAATAAATGTGCTTGATGTAAAAACTCATTCGAAATTAAAATTTGCCGAGAACAAGAAGTTAATCTGCATACCTATTTGTTTGATAATAACTCGATGTAATTTGATCGTTATGGATTTCCGCTGACAATATATTTCATGCAAATTGTAAGCTCATATCTACATAAATACAAATAAGTAAATGTAAATAACGCAAAATCACAGCTTGATTCAAATTTACATTGAATTTAAAATAGATTCTTCTAGAGTGAAACATTATTTAATGATTCTACTATGAATAAATGTTACACAACTAAGATAGAACTATGGAGAAAACTATGCTCGGAATCTCTCAACGACATGGACTATCGGATTGGCAAGTTAAAATAATTATAAAATATAGCTTTTTAAAAATACAAGCTTTGAGTTTCTGGATATCATGTAGCAGTAGAGTGCTAGCCAAGACAAGGAAAACGAGCCCAAACACGACGGGTCTATCTTGTTTAGTACAGGCAACAGGAGTTCCTATGGCCAACTTCCGACTCCATCATCAGATCAGCTCCATGGTACCATGTTATTGCAATGCCACGCGATATACATAATATGCGTGCAAAATTTCAGCTCAATCGGAAACTGGGAAGTCGGTCAAATTTAACTTGCAAAATTTCACCCGAACTTACATAGGTACGAGTACATCCTTTGCAAGTTAAGTAAAAGCTTGTAAAATAGCAGTCGACAGGGCACATGGCACAAGAGACTGGTAATCTTTCGGTTTGAAAAGTTCTCAAGTGGAGACCATGTAGAACATCCATTTACAAAGTAAACTGACGAACTCAGTAAGAAAACACAATCGCGCTGCATGCAAGCCGCTTCCAACAGGTCTTATTAGAGACCTATGGAGAAGGCCTATGACCCGTAGTGCACCTCCTATGACTGAAATAACAATGATGACAAAGACTTATAATTAACATACAATCTGAGTCACATTGATACGAAGTAGTCCTCTAACATAATTACAGCAGTGTGGTCACAATCTAGTCGTAACTGCTAATGGTGGTAATAACCATGCATGCAAATATAAATTATTTCTAATGTCCGAGAACATTGGTGGACACGACTTGAGTACGTAATGAGTTCCTACTATAGAGACCTTTTGACAGCAACATCTACGTAGGTATACTAAGATTTTGCTCAATTATATTCTTAGGTATATTCTAAGTAGATAATTATTTGTCACAAATTAGGCATGTTGCAAATCGAAAAACTTGAAAGTATCCTTTCAATGGGTCAACCATAAAACGCCTGCCAGCCTGCATAAAAACTGAAAAAATAAAAAACACAGCACAAATAAATTATTATAAAAATATAACAATTTAATAATACAAGCTTTTGAGATGCTGGATATCATGTAGCGCAGCAGAGTGCTAGCCAAGACAAGTTAATCGAACCCAAATACGACGGGTCTATCTTGTTTAGTACAGGAGTTCTTATGACCACTTTCCGGCTCCATCATTAGATCAGCTCCATGATACCATGTTATTGCATTGTCACGCGATGTTCATACGCGTGGAAAATTTCAGCTTAATCGGAAATCGGGAAGTTGGTAAATTTTAACTTGCAAGATTCCACCCGATTTTACATACATACATTTGTAGGTACATCCGTTACGAGTTAAATAAAAGCTAGTAAAATATCTCCGCTTTTTTTAATTAAATTAAAATGACGAGCAAAAAATTAAAGTTAACTTTAAGAACCTAATATTGATTTTATAACTTGAAACAACATAAAAATTATTCCTGCTTAACCTGGCTACGCGTTTATTGTGATTTAGAGATAAAAAAATTGTTCATTTGATAACTTTAGAACGGTTAGAGCTATAATTGCAACAAAAATAAACACTAAAGCAACACGAACTTTGATATTATTGATTTGCTGAAGATCTGTAAAGTTCAGACTACTTTACTACATATTCATAATGCCTACATGTCTAGACTAAAACTGTAACTAGCTTCCCTCCAAAACTAGACGTTGGGTAATGAAATATTGCATAATTGAACCTACTATACAACGGACGGATAGCGGAGTCTTAGTAATAGGATCCCGTTTTTACCTTTTGGGTACGGAACCCTAAAAAAACCCTATGGTATGACAACATGGTGAGGAAAGGTGTAGCTAATATCGGATGTTTCTTTAGACCTGACAATGGATACATTTTTAGACTTCATTGTATTTATCCTGAGACCGACTTTTGCTACGAAGCCTAAACATATCGGGTAAAAATCAATTATTCCATAAAAAAGTTCATCAACTCTAGATTACATGTAAAGAACATCTGATTTTAGGGACTTCGGAGTTGGTTCTTTTAATAAAAGTTAATCATAATGAAAACTTAGAACATGTTTTTTTTTTAACGGGCAAAAGTGCCTTTATTAACTACAACAAACTACAATAGGTACTACCTTATATGCTAAAACTACCTACACTACACTACTCCTACACAAAAAGCAGCCACAGACCCTTGAAGGTCTAAAGATAATCCAAATGCACAAGCCCACTGACAGTTGGCAGCGTACCCAGCATGCATGTTAGCATGTTAATTTTATCAACTACAACAAAATACAATACTTTTTTATTTGCTAAAACATGAAACGTAAAAAGTGAAACGGACAGGCCCAGGCAGTTGCCTGTTGTCCGTACTAAACAGTCAATGTACTAAATTTCATATCACTGGCGTCATCAGTGAAGGGAAACCTCTAACATCGTAAAAAAAAATGGGTGTCTGGAAAGTCGGTTTACGGAAGATAATTTTAGATGATATTAGACCCAATGTTAGAGGCGCCATCGTAATTATAATAGCAATTTAGAGTTTCCCTGTTTCTTTTTCACTATATGCATTTGATAGAGCGAACACTATTTTACGTTGCTATTGAATTTTCGATGGCGCCTCAAAATTGGGCATATACTCGTAGTCATAAGAAAACTTTGTTGAATCAATAACTAAAACAAGCCGAACGCTTAGGTCGATCATGCATCTAGAGGTTTAAAGTTTGTTCCGCGCTCTCGCTTGCACGCTCGGCTCAGGTGGAACGTGACACTTTTTAGTGTGTGCAGCCGGGAATCATTTTCATCAAATCAATTTTAACCTATACTGTCCCACTCCTGGGCAAAGGTCTCCCCCATTTCCTTTATAAGACATTATCAAAATACATGGAATAAATAGGACATGTGAATTTTCCAACTTGCGACTGGACGAACGCATGGTGCAAAAAATCCAATCGTCCTACCAAAATTGGTTCATGTTCAGCAGTGAATTACATAATTATGATACAGTAAGATGTATGTACACTGTCTAAATATTTTTACTTGTCCCAAGATGGCAGTGTATATTCGGGTACAAGCAGGAATATTCCGACAGAAACCTCATTGTAACTTCCAAAAGAGTTGATTTGAACCGGCGCTCAAGCTTTCAATTACGTAATCTGTTATTTTTAGAGAACTTTTTACGCTGTGTTACGATCCTACTTTCCATTTCAGAACTCTACTACATCTAATTTCAACTGTGTAAAAAATGCCCTGTTCAATGTCCATTGCCCTTTTGACTCGTAAGAGCGATAAAAAAGCACGTGTTATGGTTAAAACGTTTAAACATCTAATTTCGAATCAAAATTTAACAGAAAATAATTTTGATCTCGTGACTCTAGCGACAAAAACATGTTTTAAGCCTGTTTAGACCATGAAATGATAACAAGGATCCAATCCCTGCTGGAATCTTGCGCGGAATTTGATCCAACCTTGACATTCGACACCGTATTACATCAGAGTTAATTATTCACTTTCATTATTACCAATTTGAAATACCAGCTTTTACGATCGAACATCATCTCAATATTATAAATGATCGATTTGATTCAATTAGGTTGATATGACTTTACGTATATACTAACGTACCTATTACTTCATATGGATATTAATCAATGCTTAAAGACTAGTGCAAGGAAGCAGGAGTGGTCCAAAGATATTCTTTATTATAGAATTTTTAAAATCGATATTGAATACTTAACTAACTAAACCGACTCTGTTTTTTATTAATAACAAAGTAGGTAGTAGAAAATACTAAGAATGGATAAAGAACATGTTTGTCTAAAAATACAATGAACATTTATCAGAAACTGGGAGAAAATTTTTCTTACAGTGTATCCAATAATTACTAAAAAGATAGAATGGAATTATTATACAAAACAACAAAATCTGCTAAAAATTAATATTGAAGAACTGGGTAGTCGAGTTTAGATCTTTTAAAGGGTTATCTGCTTGCTTTGTAAGCCAAAAGAGGGTGATTAAGTCCATCATAATGAACAAATTTTAATGTGGGTCCAACCGAAAATTAAAAAAAAACAGCTGTTTCATACATTTCTTCGATTCCGAATTGACCCCATAGTAAAAGTTGTTCATAATGATGGTCTCAATCACCTCCTTTCGGCTTAGTATATCAGTTCTGGATAACCCTGTATACTCATCAAAAATCTTAATTAAGAAATTAAGATGAATTGGTCATAAAATAAATACTCCATAAATGGCAGTCGTATGTGCAATTTACATAAACATCTCAAGAATGCTGTAACAATTATGAAAACTGCGATTTATGCAAATTCAAGGTCGACAATCTAACCTCTTCAACTTGTGTTGAAACAATGACATCCTTATTTCAATCTTTGTTAATATAGTGTGAAATGCAAAGTACGTGTCAAGGATTATAATAAAATATGTCGTGGTGAAATAATAACCATTTTTTGCACATTAATGACAGGTTTTCCGTATGTTACGAGTAGACATACAATTATTTCGATCAATTAGCGAGTTTATTTTTTGTAGGTACGTGGTGTAAAAGTACACTAACTATAAAACATATTGCTATAATATATTTTTATCAATTGTATCATTTCTACTGTTATTGTTTCTTAAAAATATGTATTATTAATTTCTAAAAGATTAAAAAAAAAACTGTAATCGAAAGTAGCCAGAGATTACTCAACTTCGTAAAGCTTTACAAGTTGTTTGTATTTTTTTTCCAACGTTACCTATTTTATTACATATTTGTAGGCGTGCTTTTTTTTAAAAAAAATAACGCGAAGTTGATAATTACACATTTTTTTTTTCTGACGAACATTTCTTTTGTCAAAATTAAACGCGACTGAGTCAGTCCTCAATAAATCCGGAAAAGTGTTAGCATCTTACCCATAAGCTTGTTTATTTAGTGACGTCTTTGGTATTTGCTTGCATCTCAAGTGAGCCATGACTCATTTGAAAACTATTTCTAGGTTTTAACAAAAATCATACCCAAATAATTTTGATTTCAAATTTCGACGAAACGTCATCATCAATCTTTGCATTTTGATTTTATTATAACTTGAATCATCAATATCATAAATTTTACGTCATCGCGACACTATCATAAAAATGTTATAACAGATACGAGTTAAACTAGTCATAGTTAATAATATTGAACTAGTTAATTCAATTAAATTGCAAATTAATAGAACTATTAAAATACAACAAACGATTATCGATTGATAGTATTGGAATATAATTAAACAATAATCGTTTAAAAAAATATATAAGGTTTGTGTCATTGATTATTTATTATTGGTTATCGCCCTACGTTCAAACCTTATCGTAGAAGAGGGTTATATGTGTGGAGTCTTTCTGCAAGATCGTACTCCGTAGCGGCGTTGACGAAACTAAGTTATCGACATGGCCCAGTGGATTAGCCATTAGACCACCCTATGATAGAACCCCTATTAAAAAGACGCAAAAGTTTTCTTAGACACATACGAGTAGAACCCCTTAACTCACACCCGCGCGACCAACGATATGAATTGTGGCAAGCTAGACCCACCCCCTCCTGACTTTATATAGCCTTCAGAAAGTCTCCCACCAGGACACGAGTTAGACCCTTAATCGCCTACGTGTCGGGGTTGGCCGCTGCAACGAAAACATGGTGAGATGGGGCATATCGGGTGAACAACAGTGCAAATGCGGTGCTGCCACCCAAACTATGGCACACCTCTTAGTTTGCCCGCTTTCCCCGAAAAACTGCAGCCAATATGGCAACCAAGGACGCGGTAGAGGATACTAGATTTAGGTAACAAAATATTATATAACATAATTATGTAAGTATTGTACATATGTAAAAAAAAAGAATAAAAAAGTGAGAAAAAAACAATAAAATAAATCTTTTTAGCCATTGCCACGAAATTATGATGAACGGATTAGCAAGTAGAAGAGGCAGGGTTGGAACATAATTTGTAGAACATACCTAAATGGACGATGGTGAAAAGTTCGACGTTCCATGTTTAAAGAAGTAGACCAAATCACTGATCAAGACCGAAGAATACGCTGGATGCAAGCCGCTTCCAACCGCTTTTTACATAATCATATAATTAATGTGACATGTAACAATGGTGTTATTAATAAAAATATTGTATTGTATTGTACTTACTTTACTACCAGCTAATCTGATCTCCCATTGAAAATATAATAGGGGTAATGTCAAGCAGAAGATAATTTTGTGCTGCTTCTACAGATTTTATCTCATCCTGATCAACGTCATCATATTATGCTGACGTTGATGACGTTCGGAGATAGACAGGTTTTAAAGTAACATCACTAGTGGACGTAGAAGTCACCTTATGAAGTGACACTATACAAAATACCAACTAAAACAAGCGGAGTTGTGCATTTAATGTAAGAACATACTATACTACAATGATGTGTTGCATAATATTGAGGCGATAAAGCATGATTTAAATCCAAATGTTGAGATAACTATCAACTATGGCGACATTTACATTACTGTAGGATTTAATCCTTCCTGAGCCAATATCCCAGTAACCTTACTTCGTGTCAACGTAACAAATTAAATTTTAATCCCGAAATAAGGGTTGTTCACATAATGTCAAGAGTCAGTTGCCTTCCTAATAATTAATGCCACGTAGTGAGTACAAACTGTAATACGACCAACTTGTGAGGAAAGTTGAACGACGCCACCACTGTCGAACTTTCTGGTTACTAGTTAAGAATTTTCTCGAAGCATTTTAATTCTATCGTTTCGACAACT
The DNA here is from genome assembly GCA_964007245.1 of Hypomecis atomaria. Taxonomy (NCBI): domain Eukaryota; kingdom Metazoa; phylum Arthropoda; class Insecta; order Lepidoptera; family Geometridae; genus Hypomecis; species Hypomecis atomaria. The sequence continues at coordinate 16,833,829 of OZ023283.1, forward strand.
CTACATCTCTTTGGTCAATTACGTTGTTTACTACAAGGCTCTGTGCATTTGATTACGCTTTTCAATTTGTATGAGGTAACAATACGTACTTTCTCGTATATTAATGTACTAAGTATAAAGATAGGTATATTTTATTGCTAAACAATTATTTAAACCTAATGATGTTAGTGCTATTTTTATTATCTATCTATAATTTTTATTTTATAATTCTAACTAAAATAACAATCTGAAAATGTGTTTGTTGGTTTGTTTTAGTTTACGCAACAACGAAGAGATGGATCAACTTGATTTTTGCATGGATATACTTTTACGATTGTATAGTGTCTAATGTAAGCTATGTTTTATCCCGAAAGAATAAATGTTCTATCGGGATGGAACCACAAACTATTATAGATAGGTACCATGTATTAAACAGAAATCTCCGAACGTCCAATATGGCAGCAATTAAGGGCAATTTTTTTTCTTTTAACATAACCTATAGATGGCACGAAATCCAAAAACGCGGGAAACGCTACAAGTAAAAACAAGGTGGTATCTCTCTATTAAACAAAAAGTTTTGACTTTCTCGATAATTGACATCTTTACTTTCTCATTTTTATAGTCATACTAGCTGTAATAGCTATTTATGTATTGTAAACATAATAGCTATTAGTTTTTATTTCAATTGTAATATTTAATGTAGTGTGCCCAGTAGTATGTAAGTAGTATTTATGCCTAATCAATTTACTAAGTACCCGCAATTTTATGTTTTAATGAGTAGTCTAATTCCTAACAGCAATTGTTAGCTTAAAGTTTTAAAAAGGCGTCACTAGCCTATAAAACAATGAAACTTATTAAGTTAAATGTTATTTAAGCTATGTAATGATAAATACACATTGTATCATTTATTATTTTCAATAAAGAACTTTAAAAATCAAAATCAATATTTAATGTATTTTGTTGGACATTCACAAGTTTACATAATTGTATCTATGTCAAAGAATATATAATAATACTACTCTATGTTGAGAAATAAATGAAATTAAAATGAAATAGCTTTTGCCCGCAGCTTCGCCGGCGTTCTTTGATTTGTACGTAATTCCACAGGAACCTTTTATTTTTCAGGGATAAAAGTAGCTTATGCCTAACTTTTGAACTATATTCATGGCAAAAAGCAAGACTATCCATCCGTAGCTCTAATGATTCGTGAAAGAGCAACAAACTAAGAAAAACTTTTCGGATTTATAATACAAGTTAAAATTTTGTAGTTTTCCACATGTTTTCAAACAGTCCTAACCTAAATTCACGTGATTTTCATGCACTTATTACTACAAAATATATTATACCTATACCATTAACTATCTAAGAGAATAATTCAACTATTATAATTATCCTGCAAACTATCAGAGGGTGTGAAATCCTGTGGCGTCTGACATATCCAATTAACATGGTTTCCGGGTTCCCAGGCATGCCAACTGCTTACCAAAACCCAGAACTGACAGCCTGAACTTCCGGCTGATCTTGGCATCCTTTGATTTTATCACTACACTAGCTGCCCGTCCCGGCTTTGCCCGGGTACGATTGGCTAAAGCAGACAAATAGTTAAGAGCCCTATTTTTTTGAAAATGTTACATAGCCTATGTTCACTGGGGATGGTGTAGCTTTCCAACAGTGAAATATTTTTTCAAATCGGTTCAGTAGTTTCGGAGCCTATTCGGTGCAAACAAGCAATCACATCTTGCCTCTTTATAATATTAGTATGGAGTATAGATTATTAAACTACTATTGTAACTAGGTATAGATGTTTGTTTATAATCCTATTGTGTCCCACTCAAACTAAAACCTTGGTGGTCTAGTGGTAGTGACACCCGCTTATTATCGTGAGATCGCGGGTTCGAATCCCGGTCCCTTACCAACGAGTTCTTTAGAATTTTTGTAAGCATTTTCACACCACTAGATTTTCAGTGAAGGAAAACATCGTGAGGAAACCTGCATATGCCAATAGAAGAAATTCGATGGCGTATGTGAATCCACCAACCCGCACTGGGCCACTGGGCCGTGGTGGATATGGCCCAATCACCCTTTGTGGATAGGCCTACGTCCTGGAGTTGACTAGATATTTCAAAAAGTGGGCAAAGGCTTCCCCTCGAGCTTTCCGATTTTGTCGGCCTTGTGTTTATCCCGGCCAATTTGGATCAAAGGAAAATGTACTTTGTAGATATAGATAGATTATTAAAATACTGGTATGTCTTAGTGGACTCAACTTTTAAAGATTTTTACTGATTGAATGTCAGTATCTGCCCTTTTATGTTTATGTAATGTTGCATTGAAAAAGGACGATGACTTCCAGTTAGCCCATTAAAAATATAGAGATACAAATTGAAAGAGCAACGAGAGAGAGAGAGAGAGAGAAAAACAAACCTAAAACGTAGCAACAAAGTAAGCCCCAGAATATAAATCTTGCTGTTTCTTAATTCGCCCACATTCATTCACCAAAAAAAACAAAAAGGAAATCAAATCGTTAAACTTCATTATTAACCGTATATCTCGATAATACGACGCCACTGAGCGATGCTTAAGCGACAAAGTAATATTTCAGGGCCTGTATCTTTGAAAAGATCTACAGATATACGTAGAAACCATAGGCCAATTATTTAGAGAGGCGGCATCGCGGGGTACTAGAACAGGTTGTTCAAAATCCCTTTTGTGGATATTACGTTAATATATTTGTAATATTATATAATACGAGTATCAATTATTTTACGCTTTGATCGTATCGTCATTTTCGTAGATTTTTTTATTTATATTTACAGGGTTATTTCTAATAAATTATCATACTTTTAGGGGCTTATTCTGTACATGATAACGAACAACTTTAGTTCTACGAATTTACTTTAGAATTTCTTCATTCGAATTCTACGAATTAATTCTCAAAAAATAAGTTGTTGTTCCATAGAAAAATATCGCTCACCCTCGACAAAATGTATGGAACAACTGATTTTTTTTTGAGTTTTGACAAAAGTCGTAGAACAAAAGTAGTTAGTTTCGATGTACAGAATAAGCCCCTAAAAGGATGCTAATTAATTAGAAATAACCCTGTTTAAATGTATATAAAGACTATGCGAGTCCGACTTGTACTTGGCCGATTATTATTTGAATGATGTTCTCAATGCTAAAAAATCTATTACTAGGCCTTTTTACAAAAGAAAAACTATAGTTGTTTCGCTGGGTGAGATTATTAGTGTTGTACGGAGCTCTATGGGAGTGTGCAGACAGACACGGCAGCTCTAAGGTACGGAGCCGACGCCATATGGTAATACCATGTACAAAGGATATATGACTTATCGATAAGTTTGTATGTTTTGTTTAGGGAAAATATATACTTGGCAAATGTTACATGCTTAGTGACAAGTTTTGTTCCCTTAGCATAAAGCGAATGCCACTTCTTTCGAATAATATCCACACATTAAAGTAATTCTTTCGCTTAAGAGTTGCGACTGACATCCTTGATTGATGGGGTCGCCGCCGACAAATTCACTCTGTGGAGAAAATCTTGTGCGAATAAGGCTTCGAACTGAAAGATGAGTTCTGGGTCTGAACATGCTATTTTTAAATTATAAATGACTAAATACTTTTTGTCATAATACGTCTGTCGTATGTAAGTACCTAATATTTTCTGACTATGCTATTTTTAAACCCCGATGGATATAGGTACAAACATTTTAGACATCATTTTCTAGATGGTTTTCTTGTCTCATTCCAATCCCTGCAGATTAGGATTACTATTATATTATTAAAAATATAATAAGACCTAGTTGTCTCTTCTTATTTATGAATAAATGAGCAATTCATAAGATGTAGCGAGTGTATTTTAAAAAGTAACATCATTAAACGATTAGGCAAAACTATTTCTTCTTAACCTAGCTTAATCTGTATATTGTGTTTTAGATAATTTTTCTACTAAATACTTACTAAATAACATTTAATGATACTCAACATAGGGAACAACGTGAGATGATTCATAAGTTTCTAAGAACGAAGAACCAATTTGTGAGGGCCGACTTACTAACTTTGTAAAGAAAAGGGGAATTTTTCATACTGTGGGAAATCCTGTGACTGATGACGATTATGATCAGTTTAATTTTAAAATATTATTTGGATTTTGTATTAGATAATTAATACAAATAATTATTTTTCGCAAAGAATCCTAAAACCGCCTTCCATCGTGTACAAAATTTGAATAATTCGCTCGAATTGTTTACATTATTGTTGATTTATAAAAAACGGCTCAGCCGATTTCTGTAGAATTCAAATGGAACTACCTTGGGAGTACACCCTTTTGAACTAAAAAATAATTTTTCGATTTGGTTCACAATTAGCGAAATTATCGATGCTCATCGTGTACAAAATTCGGATATTTCACTCGAATTACTTATATTAATGAATCTCCTCCTTTTTGGAAGTCGGTTAAAAAAGATGGCGAGACGAGCTTGATACCCACCGCAGTGGATGGAACACCAAAGCTCTCGACCGAAAAAAATGGAAAGAGAGAAGGGAGGCCTTTGCCCTCCAGTGGGACGAAAATGACTTAAATGATAATAATTGAATGTCATTGTTGCTATAGTCTTTTTCAAATAGCTAGTCACTTATGACACTTCCGAAATGTCAGCTGTCAAACATATATTGACAATTTTAATGATGTACCGCACCTATATTCGATTTGTAATTACCGATTATTATCGATTTTACGCACTTATCGAACAATGTACCTAAAACTGTTTTGGTGAATTTATCTACAAGTCAGTAGGACTTACTTAGACGATAGGTTTAGAGAAATCAAAAAGAAATAAAAAAGTGACAGGGAAAAAAAAGATTTATTTGCGAAATAATGTCCTCGTCACTTCGTCATCGGAGCTATCATCATTATCATCATTTGACGAAACTTCCAGATTTATAATCATTTGATTTTCCGTTATATTGTCTATGTGAACATCGGAGGTAAATGGAAACTAAGTTTTTCATACATTTTTGTATCGAATACGCACTGCATATTTTATAATTTTTGTACTAGGGGTACAGATTAACGATAACCCTTGCTTACGAAATTTATTTCAGGCAAAACTTATAAAACATTTTATAAACTTAACTATAAATTACAACTAGATACTATATTATTTAATTTGTTTAGGTTTGTACATATAGCATAGTAGTTGTAATATATAGTTAAGTTTATGAAATGTTTTATAACTTTTGCCTGAAATAAATAACCCTTGCTTAAATCAAGTCGATTAATATGTTTTGTTTTCGATATTCTTCGATTTCAACAATAGTCGATTTCCCAGCCCTCTTATCATGACGTCACGATCGGCATTAGCACGTAACATAACAATTTAACGAATTTAATATTTTATTAAATTGAAAGGTGAATGCGAATATGTTTACGCGAATCAATAACCTTTATTCTATTTCTTGCGTCCTTTGTCGTTTATTTTAGTAGTTTTTCTTGTAAGTTTGCTTAATGTTTTCACTGATAAATAGAAATATTCAACTATTGGTGTGACGTCACATAATGTATTTACGTAATATTTTACGTTCTATGGACCTGTCATAAGTGACTTGCTATTTGAAAAAGACTATAGTTCTGATATCAGAACGGTTTTGATTACAGAAGAATGAATGAATGAATGAATTTCAAGTAACAGAAGTGTTGCTAAATTTTACTACGTTAAAAACTACGTTACAGTTAAGTGTACGCAAGAGTGAGTGGAACAAAAAAAAACGCAATGTCTGTCGCATACGTCAAAATCATCACATGAAATGTCAAAATAGTTAAAAGTTGGTTCCACTTGGTATTTTGTCTTTTTCGGAAATTCGAACCCTCTAGTTCCAGTAAGAAGGTTCAAATCTCCGATCATTTTACCTTCCTACTTTTTACCTTTTTGAATTTGGACACCCGAGATAGCTCAATGGTATTTTGTGAAACCCTTCGAAATTACGTACGTTCGGGTGTATGTGCATCTTTATCTAACACCTCTTAATTTTTTTAAATTTTACATTTAAAATGAGATAAAGTGATGCTATTTTAGTACGGTTTCTATTACTTTAGTTCTTATTCTTTTTTCCAAAATAGGTATTCACTTTATAGCGATTTGCTATTACTCTTTTAGAGAAGGAACTTATAGAAATACTTTAACAATATTTATTTGAAGCTAATAAAAATCTAGCTCAACAATGCTGTTTCAATTTATTGATGATATTAATTGTAAGATGGTAAGATAAACAAATAAAAGGCGAAGGTCTTACCACTAATCTTAATCAGATGACGCGTCTTAGTCACTTAATCTCACATAAAAACCTTCCTGTTAGTATTCAATGTTATTACCAGTGTTAAATGCAGTGTTTATGCGCACACGCAGAAGTTATGACAATTGCAATGGTATTAATGCTTCTCTACATTCCAGTAAAACTAGTATGGGAATGATTCTTAGTAGCGTTGCGTAATTGTCTACTAAGTTGATTAAGTTTGCAAAATGATACGTAACATTAAAATCAAACATTGTCCTAACATCAGTAAAGTTATGAATCATGAAACATATTGATATTACCTACTTAGGTATATGAAACATGTCTAGATCAAATTTACAGCTGACAACCATAATCCAACATTTTTTTTATGTGAAATGTAGACAACACGCACAACTTTTTAAAAGTTCGTCCTTTCAAAAAGTTGTAAGATCTCATGTAGAGCCAAGCTTCTAACTATAGAGTTAAGGCGTCTATACGCCTTAACTCTTAACATAACATCAATTCATAACATCAAGTCCTTACTTCACAAACTTTACAACTTAGTCAATATATGTGACTTGGCCGTTTTTCTTTTGTAAATTTCATATATTTACGTTAAATCGTTTTCGAGTTATGAAGGGGTCAAAAGTGGACCGAAATGGTTCGTGTCATACACACGGCTGCTGCGTCGCCTTTTTCTAAAAAAGGTGGTGTCTAGATTTGCTAATCATTTTAGAACTTTTGTCTTAATCAATCAAACATATTGCACAAATAATATAATTAACATAATTGTAGTGATTTCATAGAAATCTAGAGCTAGCCCTTTTCTTGACCCGATGCGCCAAAAACTATATAAGTACTATCGACCCTTCTAGGCTTCTTACTTATAGGCTTCGCACGGGTACAATATGTGTTTGCAATATAAGCCCAAAAAAAAATTATCACATATGAAACCAAAAACTCTGACACCAGGGCTAGCCACCTAGCCTATACGAACTTATTTATTGTCAGTGAATATTTCATGCATCTTCCTGATGCCGCTTTTGTCTAAAAACAGAATAAAATAAATATTTAAGGGGAGCTCACATACAACAAACCTGAATTTTTAACCGTTTTTCGTTCGTAATGGTGATAGGTAGACGCTTGAAATATTCACAGAATGTATAGTTAATTCACTAATATATTCACTTCAAAAATAAACAAGTAAATTAATATGAAATGTATTAAGGGGGGCTTCCACACGGAACCCTTCGTGCGCGAGTCCGACTCGCACTTGGCCGATTATTCTAAAACAACTCTGCCGATAAAATTTAAACAAAACCACTTTTGATATTATTTATGTCAACCAATAAAAATCAGTTCACAATTGGCAGAGTAACCGCGAAACATTGCCTACATAAGTACAAAAACATACAGTCGAATTGAGAATATTTTTTAAGTCGTTTAAAACTATGATATACTTTAGTATTTACGTTTTTTGAGGTATAGCTACATAAGCAAATGAAACTATCTCGGTGACATGGATCTCTCATTTCACAGAAGGTCAGACCCTCTGTACGACCCCTGACAACCCTTCTCGTCCATGTAACTCTAACTTGAATACAAATGTCTTCTTACTTATCTTAAAAACAAGTAATTTTAAATATTGTGGAATAAATAAATAAATAACCTCATTTTTTGAAGATTGGCTGAGATGGGATTGGATTGGATGAAATAGGCTTAAAAAGAGAATAATTGGTGCAGTCAGGCTCGTAAGAAGCTCATTAGTACCTAGCAGTGAACTGAAAAAAGCTGCCAATGGCAATAATATCTCTAATCATTTTGTGCCTCATCCTTCTTTTTTTTCGCAATAATGGAAGTAAGTCTTCACTGGACTTTATCCAACTAATCATCCAAGCTCTCGTTTCAATAACACATAATGTTATGTGTACACATCATAGTAGCGCTCGTAGCGTAATTTGACTAGCGTAGTTTGTCAGCGATCACCGAAATTAAGCAATGTTTCCCACGGTCAGTATTTGGATGGGTGACCGCAGGTGGCATTTTCAAACTGAGCGCTACCGTGGTTCGTATGGCATGTTAAATTGTAGGTCCTGGTTGTTTTAAGCATTTTGCCATATCAGAGGCCTTCAGGCGGCCTAAAAACTCTGACACCCGGCCTAAACTAACTTACTTAAGTACTTTTAATAACACACAATTGAAATTTAAGTTGATTATTAAAACGAAGATATTGCTCGCCCTAAAATAATACTTATCATGGAACCCCGAAGAGCATACAATGGTGAATTAAGGTGCATCGACATTGAAAGGTTAATGTAGTGAAGAGATTCGGCTCAATTAACGGTTCGAATTTAGCACTTCGATCCCAAGTCGAAAAAAAATAGAAATTTTTGATCCGATTAAATACATATTTTATTTTAATTTTATTATTTATTATTGAAGTGATTGCATCTACTTGTTACCATTATTAATGTAGAGCGAAAAACTGCTAAAAATCAGGCTTGTCTTGTACGGGAGCCCCCCTTAATTTTCAATTTAATTCTGTTTTGTTATACCTAGCGACAAAATAAATACATCATTTGTGAAAATTTCAACTTTTCAGCTATAACGGTTCATGAGATACAGCCTGTAGACAGACATACAGACGGACAGCGGAGTCTTTGTAATAGGGTCCCGTTTTTACGCTTTGGGTACGGAACCCAAATAAAAGAAAAACTTCATAAAAATAAACAAACTAATATTTTCCCTCAAAATAAGTATTAATTTGCGGGATTATTTTCTACACACGTAAGATTATTTTCTGAAATTGTAATTATAACTCCCTAAATTAATAAAAAAATACATTATCATGAGTCATTAAACTTTTTTGTTCATGCCAATACTGAAAAATACGTTTTTAAACTCTCACTTATTTCATTATTAGCATCATTTCAACCTTCATAGTACCTATATTTTATTATTATGTGAAACATTTAAACACTCATCGAAGGTATTCCAATAAAAGTATCGCACCCGGACGCAGCGTGTCCAATCAACGCAACGGTGGAAGTGGGGTTTACACCATACCGAGTGGGGTTTTATGCACTAAAATCATAAATCAGGTATTTATTTCGCAGCTCAGGCCGCTGGTGGGTGTGACCGCTTATCTCTTGTGCGCAGCGGAACAAAACATCACAGTAAAGCAAACTGATGTAGATACATTTTGTAACACTTCGAATTATATCGAAAAGTGATTTAAAGATTACATAGTAACAAGAGTAGAAGATATACCTATATATACTCAGTAGATGATGATGTTATCGAAAAAGAAAATTATTTCTAAAATATGCTCAAACCCGCTGCCAACTGGCAGTGGGCTTGAGCATTTGGATTATCTTTAGACCTTTAAAGGTATGTGGAGTGTGGATGATCCAATGCTTTTTGTTTAGTAGTAGTGAAGGTAGTTTTAGCTTACTTTAGATTTTTTTTCTTGTTATTTAATGGGAAAAAGTGCCTTTATTATCTACAACTAAATACAATACTAATTTATATAAATTGTATAAATTAGTTACTAAAACAAATTAGGTACTAATTTATATAAATTAGTATTGTATTTAGTTGTAGATAATAAATGCACTTTTTCCCATTAAATAACAAGAAAAAAAATCTAAAGTAACCAAAAAGTTTTCTAACCAAAACTGAATACGATCTAATATGTATCAATACCTACAATTGCCAAAATTATAAACTGGACAGTAAAAATTAATGTTGCAACAAATGATTGAGTAGGGTATAGCATGCCCGTTGCCCATCGAAAGAAGATGTTATGAAACCAATAAGACTGGGTTTCCTTATAGGTGAAAATATGTAGATAAGGAAACCCAGTCTTATTAGTAAATTATTGGGCAAACTCATAACCAGTAGATGATGATTTCAAGCTGAAATTATGATGTCTTGATAGTATTTTGGTGTAGGAAGTTGGCATCATAGACCTCAAGAGGATAAAACGGTTTTGATTTTTTATACGTGACTTAATTCAAAATTTTAAATTGCTTTAAGTAAGTACCTCATTCAACTAATATAACAAAAACATATGAATCGAAATTAGCAATTATTATTTTCATCTTAATTCTATTTTCATGTTAACTCTATCACAATAACATAAATGTTTCATTACAACAGTTAATATTAATGTTGTTTAACTTGCCTAAAAGATTTTTTTGAGATATGATATTATGTGTGTGTGTGTGTGTATCTCTGTGTCTATTTTAACAGGTTTAGTTAGAAAGAGTATGAAAAGCCGAAATATGGCGCTTCAGACCGTCACTATAAATAACTTTTACTGTGGTGTAAACCCAAAATTAACAGAAAAATGCTATTCTGGTTTAGTACATCTTTTATTAATTTAATAACTGTATGGATATACTTTTAAAAGGAAAATGTTTACTTTTTAATTTAATTTTTACCTATCGCAGAAAATGTTAACATACAATTTTCATTATTTCCAGTATGTAATTTTTAGTAACTTTGAAATATTTTAATGATCTTTTCTAATAACTATAAAGTACTTAGCTTTTAGGTATTTTTTTTCAGCGATTTTCGAATGGGTGATCGCGGGTAGAATTTACAATTGAGCGCTACGTTGACTCGAATGACACGTAAAATTGTAGGTTCGGGTTGTTTCAACCGTTTAGCCGTGTCAGCGGCTTAAAAACTCTGCCACTAGGGCAAACTAGGGTTAGCCACCCGGCCTATACGAACTTAATTACTAACTTAGCAATTTTTTTCAAGCTACTAACAATATTACTATTTTAGTTCAAAGATTCCTACACAACATCACACGTTCTCCCGACCGAAACTGTGCACATACGCTTCAAGTTTCTAATTGATTTGGATTAGCCATTAAGCTATGTTGATGGATGCGTTCCGTGTTTACTATACCACCTTAATCCAAGCGCTTGGGCGTTGTCGTACATTGTACACGATACGATTTAACTATCTATGTGCTTATAACTAATGCTTTAAGACTTCCAAGATGAGAGATTACGAGGCATGTGTTACAGATGTACTGATTGTGAGGGATGAAATTTCAATTTTATATTTTAAGCATTTTACACACTTTTAGTGCCGTCTACCTGCGAAAGCCACGGTAACCCAAACTTCATAATGGTCCATCATTCTTACCTGTGTTGGGAGCATGTGCTGACAAACTTTCATTTTTTATAAAATAACGAAGATCTGGGGCTCACGGGCTCTTGCTCTAGTAGTCACAAGAGCCTAGTTACAGCCATTCCGTGACAGTAAATAAAATCAATTTTTTTCATCATTTCTAATGGTATTTGACATTTACTTTGCTAAAAAGAGGGAGCGAAGGAATTAAGTTAAACAGAAATATAGACAATGTACTGTTAATAAAATTTAAAATAACGTTATCCATAAGAGATAAAGATATCTTACTATTAGGAGGCTCATTAACTTGTTTACTACTTCATTGTATTATCATTATTTATCAACCGTGAGATTTCTACTCCAGGACATAGGCTATGGATTTCCAAAAAAGAAAGATGTGCAAGATGTGCAAGAGAAGGGTGGAAGTAGCACATATAAAAAAAACATATAGGTGGGTATTTTTTTCAAGAAAAAATCGTACCTCTAAAATAGGTAGAATAGGTATCAAGATCTATTAACAAAACAAGCCAAAGCAACGAACAGTTAAATTCCAGACGATGAGCAATAATTTACAAATCCAACTACCCCGGACTCGTGTTTAGATTCACCGAAACTCGATCGGCGGAGGTATCAACAAACCACTGGATAGCAAAATATTAAAGAACAGATATACTCGTAACCATTGCTTCTGTTACCTATTTATTGTTAGCATACCCAGCCCAGCTTAAAAGCATTAAGGAATAAATCTCTATTACATGTTTTCTATCTCTACATCCTACTTTAAATATAAATATAATATCCTACTAATATAACTACTACTAAAGTTTGCATGGATGTTTGTTACTCTTTCACGTAAAAACATGAAACTTTGCAATAGTAATGCTAATGCTTATAAATTAGAAAAACACATGCGCTATAATTAATTCTGCCGTGCAGCCTTTAAAATGCAGTATGAGCAAAAACGCGGTTTCGAGAAAAACGCGAAAAACTTTTTGATTTGTTTTTTTTCTATGTTACAAGGTTTTATGACATATGTTTTGAATGCCATTGGGCGCATCTGAATTCGAAGAAAGACTTCACGAAAGAAAATACGCACTTAGATTATTATATGATAAATAAAAACGATTTTGAAAAAAAGATCCCAAAAAAGAGCAGTTACGACACATAAAATTTAGTGAAAAAGTTCGCATAATCAGATTAAAATGCAGTAATTTGAGTTAGTACTGCAAAATTATGCGGGACATGTACTACTTTGCCGTTTAAAATGCAGTATCAGATTTATTTTACTGCATTTTAATGTGTCTCTTGAATAAAATGTAGGTGCAGTATGTAAATAATTATTGACTTAATTACGTAAGCTACTTATTTTATGGAGTAAGAAAGAGTATTTCGATCAAAATATTTTTTATTAAAGATATAGTAAGAAATCAACACTGCACTTCAACATCAACAAAAATCAACACAATCACTTTTTATTATTATTTAGACTATTATGGCTCAGATTTTTGTGATATCATAGCAATTTGGGTTAGTCACACTCACAGTATAGAGGTAGTAATTAAAACTTAAATCACTTATAACATTTATGATTAACACTGACAATAATCAGGGCTGGATTTAGAGGTCTAGAGGCCTCGGGGCAACAAAAGAGTGGAGGCAACCTGGCTCAAAATTATTTTCCAAATAAAATAAATGATATTTATCGGTCTAGGGAGTTAATACTTCCTGAAGATAGGTAGTAAATTGCAAATACTTATTAGGGTCATTTGACATTTGATATTTTATCGATTGCCTGATTGGAGTGAACAAATATAGATCTATGATTTCTGTTTATATTTAAGAACAAAACAATTATGTTTGTATAAAGTACTTTAGGTAAAAGTAAAACAGTGAAAAAAATATCGAACGGAGAGTTGTTTACTAGTCAGATAAGTCGGAAATTGAAAGGTTTTTTCCCGAAGTCTCTGTTTGTTAGGACTCCTCTTTAGTGGAGGCCCAGGGCTGAAGCCCCGGTTACCCTCCCCTAAATCTGGCCCTGCCAATAATACTTACGAGAAAACTGAAATATGCAATAAAAACTAATGAGATCTTTCAATAGAACTGCTCAGACATACTTAAACACTTAAATAACTATCTAGGAACAATAATCATAGGTATTCTTCTAAGTATATATAACAAAACAAATGCTCTCCTTCCGTATATTTTAACTACGGACGTAGCACGGACGCACCACGGCGCCGCCCGCGCTAGTTCGAGTCGCGGCGTCATCCCTTGAAGGCCGCAAGTTCTACGTGTCCGTCGAGAACGTCAGCTCCGGACTCAGAAGAATGGCTGCGGGAGTTCCTCAGGGGAGTTGCACATCACCATTTTATTATGCCATTTACACGGACGACATACCGATCCTGGAAGATTTCAGACCAGGAGAACGAGGAGTCGTCCTCGCCCTCTTCGCGGACGATAGCGCTAACATTGCGTCGTCCAGGAACAAAAGAGAATAGCCGCTGACAGGATCCACTAGTCCTAGACATCCTGTCAGAATGGCTCGATAAATGACGGATTGCCATCAACGTGGGAAAGACGGCAGCGCTGCTGACCGGGAGATCACCAAGACTACCACCATTGATGAAGCCACTGCAGCTTAGAGGACATGACATTGCGTGGGAAAGCACCTGCAAGTACCTGGGTGTCTACATCGACCGGGCCCTTCGCATGAGCTCGCAGACCTTGCACGCCGTTCACCAGGCGAAGGCTGTTCGAGCCTTGCTGCGACCGGTGCTGAGCTCTAAGACCAAAGTAGGGATTTACAAGACCTACATTCATTCCTGGTTAACTTACGCAACGCCCGCTTGGTACGCGTTCTGCTCAGCCAGCCAGAAGAAAATGATGCAAGTGGTGCAAAACGTCGCTCTGAGGATGATTTCGGGAGCCGGCCGGTACTTTCGCAATGACGTTATCGCCCGGGACGTGCGAATCGAAACCGTGGGGGAGTTCGTGGCTCGTCTGTCGCGTGGCATGTTTGACCGCGCAGACAATGGGCCACACCCCCACCTGAACAACATTGCGCCGCTTCACGCACGCCTCCCTGCCGAACATACATGGCGTGTCCTCCCTAAAGATCTCCTCTTGGCTGGCTCGGACACGGAGCAGGACTCTGGGGACCAAGTGGCATCCAAAATAGAGATGAGGCCTAAACTATGAAGAGAGTACCACCAAACCAAAGAATGGCCACCCCAGTACAACCAAGCCAAGATGTGGCCAGCGATGGCCATACAAGTGGCTAGCGAGGGTGCTGAGAAAAGCCGCCTGTCCTCGCGAACGGACAAGGTATTCGCATCCTCCCAACATTGTTCCTCAGCTCGATAGCTGAAGCGTCCAGCCGCCGAAGAGAGCGCAAGCTCGAGTTGGCATCCTAACCCTCGCCAAACACGGGGGGGAAGAACCCGCATGATGATGATGGGCTGTAGGGACCCGCCGCCCACACCTGTTTCAGTCCTGAGTTAAGTCCTGTCTCAGTACTGAGTCGAGCGGTAGGATTATACTTGTAACCAATATTCCATAAAATAGAATTACGTGATCTATCACTGTACATTCATGTCAATGTAACAAGTATTATGTAAAAATTAGGTCTTAGAAATAGGTGATAGATTTGGATAAATGTAAATGTGTTATCATAATTTATTTAGAAACCTTAAAAACATCGAAATTACCACACAAAACAAGTAGCCACGCGCTGTCGACGTCCTCCTTCCACGGCGCGGCGTTCGGCACGCGACTGATTGAGCGACAAATACTAGCTAAAATGCAGTAGGAAACTCCACGAAAACAGTGGAATACAATGACTTGATTCGAATTACCAATTAAAATGCAGTAATTACGACTTATACTGCAATTTAGGCTGTAAAATGTAATTATTTAAATGATAGATATTATCAATTATACTGCAGTAAATAACCAAAATACTGCAATTTAATTAGTAACATTGACAACAAAAAGTAACCTATGATATAAATAAAAGACAGTTCAATTAACTTCACTGCATTTTACTTTGTTTTGACCAAATGGAAAAAATAGGTGATGCCATCTTAAACACCGCGTCTTAGTAACTTACTGCATACTAGACTGTAATCATTTTGAAAAGTAATAAAAATAAACTTTGCAGTATTCATATTTTCAGTACATTATCTATTTACTGCATTTTAGTTTATGTGTTCACCATATTTTCAAGGTTATGTTAACCGTTTTTTTGTAGCAGTGACGACATTTACTGCATTTTATCTGGGAAAACAAAGCTATTAAAATACAGTAATTGCTCTTACTGTATTTTAGATAGTTTATCGTTACAGTTTGCATAAAACATTCCTAGTTACTGCGTTGAGGTAGTTGTTTTTTACTATCTTGTAGTTGCGATAATCAAAAACCGATTACATCATTCGATTCCTTATGGCGTGCCCATTACGGATCAATATTTAACTCAAAAACGTCAAAAAGTCAGATACTGCGTTTTAAGGACTGCAGGGCAGAATTAAGGTATATCGTGAAATAAAGTTTGCCGGGTCAGCTAGTATGATATTAATATATTATGTATTATAAATGCGAAAGTTTGTATGTATGGATGTTTGTTCTTCTTTCACGCAAAAACTACTGAACGGCTTGAGATGAATCTTTGCAATAGTAATGCTTATATCTACATCAGAATGACAAATAGGCTATAATTTATAAAGATATTGCATAAAAACGAAGTTTGCCGGGTCAGCTAGTAGCAAATAAACAAGTGTTATATTAAAAATAACCCTTTTTTTTAAAAACAAGCTTTTACTGAACAAGTACTCGCCAAGACGAATCAAACGAGCCAAAACTCGATAGGGTTGCGTCGATTCATTGCAGAGTTCTTATGACCACCTTGCAGCTCCATCATCAGACCCTGGTTACCATTGAAAGACAAACTACTCACACAGACCATTAAAATGAACCCAAGCTCGATGAGGTTGTGTCGTTTCATTTCTAAGTTCCTTTGGCCACCTTCCAGCTCCATCATCAGATTAGCACGATGACGCTATAATAATGCACTGTCACGCGATTTACACACGTATGCAAAATTTCAGCTCAATCGGTAACCGGGAAGTGGATCAAATTTAACTTGCAAGATTTGATTACAGAACGACAGACAACGGGACAGGTGAAAGTAAATAAAAGCTTGTAAACGTCGTCAAAATCGTCTTGTTCGTCGAAATCGTCTAGATTGTACAGAATTCAGATGTTTATTTTTTAGAATTTTCTGAAATGCTTATGTCGAAAACAATCGAAGACATACAAATCTACTACGTTTAATTTCACCGATCCGTTTCCTGATTCCAAATTTGAGCGATCTCGCCAAAAAAAAAGGAAATTATTAAAGATCATGCTTAACATGATCATGACGTTAGAGCTCTATAGATTGACTCGAAAAAGTTCGGAAAACGGTATAAAACAGACTCATGTATGGTCTGCAAAAGGCAATTATTTGTCCACCCTGTTGTGGGATATCCTACAATATGCTTGCGGTCAGATCTCTGAGTTGATGTTTTAACAATTAATCCAACGATTGATTGTATAGTTATATTTTGCGAACATCTCTACTTACTTACTCGATGCTCAAGTTCAAGCAGAGTGTATCTACTATAAAATAGCTAATATTGTTACAATTTATTATGTAGCATTATCAAAGCTTCTCTCTGTTTTCACTATTTTGTGGGTAGGCAAAGCTAGTATTACGGTGAATCTACCCCAATATTTATCAACATGCTGGCGAAAACCGCCGACAAACCGTAGCTCCATTGCATAGGTAGTGGCTAGATTGAGTATTGTACAAGAACTTGAGTACCTTAGTTAGTGTCTTGTAAACTTTGGGTTGCGTTGCGTTCTAAATCGATTCTCGATGACATAGTAAAATAATAATAAACTATCTCTATATTTATTATATTACCTACTGCAAAACTTAATCCATATTAACTTGGTGTTTTTGCAATCCTTTTGTTTTTTGTCGAATAAATTCAAATGGCGTATCAAGGCATTGCAAAATATGATTATAATCGTATTGTATTTCTCAAGAAACAATGTTTTAAATTAAATGCAAGATACGAAAAAAAAACTCTGCGCAACCCATATGATTATATATTTATGTATAATGATACAATATAGGTACTGGCATGTTTATTATATATTGTATGAAACTTATGTTTACAAAGAAGCGATTTGGAATACAGTTATATTTTTATAAGAAACGTATGAGAGGTAACTCTACCGAAACCAGTTTCCGTACAGTGTTCATACAGGCCTGTTTGCAAATCTAGAATAAAAAGATCCTTTCTAGGTAAGTGTGGTCCATCTCGACCGCACCACTGATTAACATCAGGCGGGTTGTGGTCAAGTGCTTACCTGTCTATATGTACCTACACAGAATGTACAGGCGTAAAATCTTTTCATTCCTTTATTTTTATATATTTTTTCAAAACTCTATCCATCCATGCATCAGCCACTGCTGGACATAGACCTCCCCCTTTGATTTTCAAAACTACTTATTTTTAATGTTTTTTCACTCAGATAATAAGGTTCTGAAATTATTTATCAACTAGAAAAGCCTATGTCTATTACCTGACTGCCAAGGAAGGGTATTGTTTTTAACAGTCCGACTTAGCTGTAGTACTTATTATGCTGATTAAGTAAGTACCGAAAAGTAATAATATAGTTTTATTTAAGACTCGGTAAAAATTATTTTGTCCAAAATTAGTAGTTTTAAAGTACCAAAATTTGTATAAATAGTATGATAATATAACAACATACTTCAACGTATTTTTACGAATGTACTAGTAACATTTCCGTATCACATTATCAAAATGTTTACTACCTATAATATTTAGTCATGTTAAAGACATAAACAATGCCATTCAATGTCATTGAGAGAATCAATGAACCATGATGCGATTTCTTATCAAATTGTTGAAAGGTCACCCATTGACACATCGATGACTAACTTTTGTCAAATTGGTACGTACCTATACAAAAATGAGTTGATTTCATAGACCCAAGCATATGAAGCTGGTAGTTAGAACATTGAACTCAGCAAATTCAGTATCTAGTAGTAATTACCAATTTTATATTGTAAGTACCTATATACCTTTATTCCTTTATACTTTATTAATAAAAAATACTTTAAAGACTTGATTGATTGGATGACTCAGTTCACTACTTACTGACAAAGGATATTTATCACGTAACATACATAATAATAACATAATCCATACACATAACAAACAGGCGCATTTTAATCCTCCTTTTTGTAAGTCAGCTAAAGTGTGATTAAATTCCCGTGCATTGTAATACAAAATATGCACTTAGGGATGATCAAATTTCATTCAACTTTTAGTACATCATCCTACTAATGATATTTTATGCCCCATCTTAAAGTAATCCTTATTAACAGTTGCGAATTAAATTTTATCGACAGTAGCCGTAATTTACAAAGAAAATAAGAAGCGTTTTATGCTACGTGAACCAATGGATCACGGTGATATTTTTGGGAAGTCCCGTTGACCTTATAAAACTAATTTTGTGGATGATTTTAATGTAACGTGGTCTTAATTTATGAGGGTACACTCTTAAATTTTATGATTATCATTGCTATGTTACAGATACTAAACATGAGCTGTCAAAAAAAATTGCTTAACAAAATGGTCGTCCATTCACTAGGTCCTAGTGGTCCTAGTCCTAGTGGTGGTCCTAGTCCACTGACTAGGTGGACCAATTATACAATTACGAGTAAGACCGCAGGAAATTACTGGATGCAAGGCGCTTTCAACTGTGCTTATTGGAATTCCATACGAAAAACCTATGTCCAGCAGTGGACGTCTACGGCCGATAATGATGACGATAAAAAATGTATTTAAATAGTAAAATTTGAATGTATTTTAAGCTCGATTTTATAGTTCCTTATTTGTTTTTATTGAACGAAATGCTAATATAACTATTCAAATCGGTTGTTTAAATCTATAAAACAGTTTTTATTGTCTTACAAATCTGTTTCGGAATTTGTTTTGACACCTATAATGGCTTAATTGAAGATATGCATTGTTATTTTCTGTAGGTGACACCAGCAGCAAATTACTTATTTTAATTGGTACTCTGTACCTACTTTGCTTTGATTGAAGATAATTAAATATAAATTATTCCCTTATTTTAAGAATCGGTTAAGTAGTTTTGGCGTAAAACGGCAACATAAGTTACCGTCTCCGTTCCGTCGTGAGTAAAATAATAATCTGTCAAGTACGAGTCGGACACGCGCACTAAGGGTTCTGTACTGTATGGGAGCCCCCCTTAAATATTTGTTTTATTTCAATTTAATTATTTATTAGTAACTAGACGACCCGCCTCAGCTTCGCACAGGTGTATTATACATATAAACCTTCCTCTTGAATAACTCTATCCATTAAAAAAAACCGCATCAAAATCCGTTGCGTAGTTTTAAAGATTTAAGCATACAGACAAACAAACAGACAAAAATGGCGACTTTATTTTATACTATGTATGGGAGTGAATAAACAATTCAAGCATCTAAATTTTACCATTATTAAAATCGAGCAAAAAACTACTAAATATTCAGGTTTGTTGCATGACAATGGAAGGGTCTCTTTTTGGCCGAGAACAAACAGCATCGTGGCATTAAACTTGACCAGGTTAGCATCGCCCCAATCAGATACCGCCTCCAGACTCAAGTTAAGCCGTTCAACCATAGCCTCTCTGTGTGACTCGATCTGTGGCCCGCTGCTTCTTGCATCGGACGTGTAGCTCTCCACGACTGTACTGTCGTCTGCGTACCCAAAGATCCCGGGATTTAGCAGATCGTTGATATGCAGTAGGAAGAGGGTCGCAGAGAGTACTGATCCCTGAGGAACACCGGCATTGATAGCCATTTGGTCTGATGAGCAGCCATCTACAACCACTCGTATCGACCGATTCCTCAAGAAATCAGATATCCATGATATCATTTTTACTAAAACTTTATAACTGTTATAAAGTGCCTACAGTAAAATTTTCCGTTAATTGAAATGTTGCATCCTCACTAAAATTAATAAATCTGAAAGCAACGAATTGACTTGGTTTTTGGCATGGGCACAGTGTGAAACGCGTAACGTGACATAAGCTACTTTTATCTTGAAAATATTAAAGGTTCCTATGGGATAGCACAAAACTCAAAATATCACGCGGTCAAAAGCTAGTTTATTAAACAGTTATATTTTACCATAATACATGAAATGTGTCAAATGTACTCTAATTATTTTAAGACAAAAACAAAACATAAGGTATTATTATTAAAACAGGTGACGAAATGTTTACAATAGACTGCACCAAATATTTAACCTATCCACCTACACAAAATTTAGTAGCTGTATCCTAATACAGTCTAGCATTTTAGAAACAATGATAAATATTTATCACACATTATGTTAGAAACTAGTTTATTTATTGGTTGGTGAAATCACACATCTAACTTTGCATATCTCTACAGTTTAAAATTTCCAAAAAATGATGATGTGAAAGTTAAAAAACAAATATTTAATTGCAGATAAGTGATATAAGATAATTTTGTAGTTATTTAGCTTTATGTTTATTCTGCGTTTTGTGATGTCATAACACCCATTTTAATTGCTCCCATTTTAACCGACGAAACGGAGGAGGTTATCAAGTCGACGCGTATATATATTTTGTATAGAGGTATATAACCAAGCATAACATTTTACAGAGAAGTCTGATAGTCTAAAATCCTTATTAGGGTTCCGTACCCAAAGGGTAAAAACGGGACCCTATTACTAAGACTCCGCTGTCCGTCTGTACGTCTGTCTGTCCGTCTGTCTCCAGGCTGTATCTCATGAACCGATATAGCTAGAAAGCTTAAATTTTCACAGATGATGTATTTCTGTTGCCGCTATAACAACAAATACTAAAAACAGAATAAAATTAATAGTAATTAATTAATAACAATACCTCCCATACAACAAACCTGATTTTTTTGTCGTTTTTCGCTCTATATTAATAATGGTAACAGGTAGATGCTTAAAATTTTCAAAGAATATTTAGTTGTTTACTCACTTCAATAATGAATAATAAAATTAAAATAAAATAAATATTTAAGGGGGGGCTCCCATACAGTACGGAACCCTTCGTGCGCGAGTCCGACTCGTAGGTACTGGGCCGATTTTTTATTTTGTTTGATAGGCCATATTTCTTAGGTGGTTCTGTTTAACTTTTATTGAAATTGGCTGAGCCATTTTTGATAAATCAACAATAATGTGAAAATTATTACAATTTTGAATTCTATGTGTACGGTTGAAGTCGGTTATGCCATTTTTACGAAATATAATTATAATATACGCAATATTTGTAAAGTTACCAATGCATGTTTCTATTCATGATTCAGGCTGCATTTTGCTGCATAACTTATTCTCACAATGTTTTCTAATAATTTTTAGGCTGAAACGACTCTTAGGTCTTAGCTTTAAAAGCCCATGCGGGCCCATGCGGCCCAAACCCATGTGGGCTGTTTTATAGATAGAGTCTGCGTTAATAATATAAGTTACGCAGACGACATGGTGCTGCTGGGACCGTCGGTAGGGGCAATTCGCAGACTATAGTTCGGCCGTTCAGAGAATGCGTTCCTGACACGTCATCTTAAAAATGTTTTTGGCCGATATCTCGGAAACTATGTACTTAAGGGCAAAAAACATTAAGCGTGCTTGAAAGAGTACACACGCGATACACACATCTTTGGATTTACTTAAAAAATTAGCAATGGTACCATCACTTACATAACTTTTTGTACTGTTACTACTACAAATTATCTCTTAATGAGAGGATTTCTTAATCCTATATTTTCATTCAGCGTTAAGTTTTTTACGAAGCATAATTATGGAATTGGAATGTCCAAAAATAAATAAACTACCACATTGGAATCTGAATAATACGACACCTACGCATGAATAGATTAGGCTTGTTTTGATATTTTGCTCCAGATTTTGAATGGTTTTATTAGCTTGGCTGTTTGTTTTCATCGTTTTGCGTATTTATAAAATGTCTAGACATGATTTACATCCGTTTGACTTAACTCGTTTAATTACGTTTTAAGGTTTGTTTGGTTTTGAAATGAAACATTTCAGTTGGATTAGTTTAACTTTAATATTTTGTTACATAGTGCAATGAAATAAGTTTAAGTTTAATATATAAGTAAAATATAAAGCGTTTAAAATTAATGCTTTCATTGATCTCACTTAAACAATGTTCATACTAATGAATAAAACCATTGTAATCTCTTGATCGCTACGCCTCAATTTTTTAATTTCATATTACGGAGCCCAATTTTTTGACTACTATAGAATTTGTTGGCGTTCGGAAATTTTAGTCAAGTGGAGGTGCTTTGGCGGTCAACATTTCAGTCCAGAATTGAAACGTTTCTGGTTATACGGCATGTAAGCTAGCTGCTAGGCCAGAAATGACGTATTTATCTAAATTTACATCGATCTCAAACAAATTGAGTGGAATATTCTAGATTATTTAATGTGACATCAGGGTCAGGTCGATTCGTATCTTAATAACGATAATATAGGAATCCTTGCAAATGTCTCGATCGAAAACATCGGAAAAATATTATTTTGTAAATTAATTGAATTAATAAAATACCGCCGCTAGGTGAATAAATTATTTTGATGCCAAATTAATTCTTGATTAACACATCAGCTGAACCTTTTAGGTACCACATTCCGATGAAAAGACTGTCCGTGACATGAACCGACGTGGGAAACATCAGATTTCGGCACTAGATTTGGTGTGATAAAAATACACCAAAGGCAATAAAGATTTTTTTTTTTATCATGTTGAGATTAGAGATGATACGTATAAAACAAGATTGAAATCTTGTAATGTTGCATATCAGATGTTAAGTCTCATGCATGTGTTTATTAGACCAAAGACACTTAAGTACTTACGATTTGTACCTATCAGGTCAAAACCTTGTATGATGCAAAACTGCATTCGTTATTCCAAAATACATCAAGATTTGGGATCTTTTAGTGACTGGGTTTTTTTCACATTAAATATTTTGCTTTACAAAAATGTTAAAGATTAATAATTATTTTCCTGGCTTTTAAACTCATTATTTTGAGTTAGAGCGAAAATTGAGAGTTTTGTTTCGAAATGTAGGTTGAATATAAATATGTTGTATATTTAAACAATATAATCTTGCGAATATTAAAATAAAACATCTACCTAACATTAAATTTAAGACGTATTTTTTGCATACACTAACTTACTTCTCCTGATATTTATTGCGCCTTAATTTTACTCTTCTTTATCTATATTATGTGCTTGGTTGCCTATACTATGTCTATAAAAATTCTGAACACTCAAAGGTATGCAAGTAATCGGCAATAAATTCCTCCATTCATTAAACATCTGTCAATTAACACATAAAAATGTTACATAAATTGTCACTTAACGAGACTTGATTAATATTGCATAGGCGTCTTGTAGTGCATTTTTATTAACACCTAATAGAATTTTATGAATATAATTTGTAATTGGGTTTTTAAAGGTCGGAAAAATAGCCTGTTTTCATTATATCTTTTCTCTATGCTCGTCTGTGTTTTACCAGTTATTCAACCAATAATAATATAAATAAAATATCTCCCTTGTTTAAGGGCAAAGGTAAGCAAGAGGATATGGATACGTATAGACCCGTTTCGATCATTCCAGCAGTGGCCAAAATATTTGAAAACGGCCTGAGCTCTCGACTATCCGATTATCTAGCCTCCACAGGGGCACTTTCTGATCGTCAATACGCGTACCGTGCGGGCAGGTCGACCACGGCACTTACACGTGAAGTAATCCGTCGAGTCTTGGAAGCTTGTGAGAAGAAGCAGCAAGTCGCCGTTTTGTGCTGCGACTTCTCAAAAGCTTTTGACGTCGAAGACCACGACGTGCTTGCTGTGAAATATGATCACTATGGACTACGCGGACCTACCCATGCACTGCTGACAAATATGATGGAAGGCAGATCCCAGGTGGTGGTCGGTGATGGTGGTGAGACCAGATCGGACCCATTGAACACGGTAATGGGAGTGGCCCAGGGATCTTCGGTATCCAATATCGCCTTTTCCCTGCTTCTAAATGATTTGCCCAGCTTCATCGCATCCGGTGAAATCCTAATGTACGCAGATGACGTTGCCGCCATCGTCACCGCTGGTAACCATGACGATTTGCAAAAACGTCTAAATGACACGGCCAGAGAATTAGCACAGTGGTTTACCATGAATGGGCTAGTTCTGAACTTGAAGAAGACCCATTACATGCAATTCGCCATATCAGGTCGAGCTCCCAAAAAAACTGCGAGTTGTCATAAACGGAGAGCTCATTAATCAGGTCGACTCGACTGTGTTCCTCGGTTTTGTCATAGACCGTGGTTTGACTTGGGCTTCACATATAGACAGACTCTGCGCCAAGCTGGGTAGCGCTTGCTACGCCCTGAGTAGACTGGCGAAGGTGGTTTCTGCCGATATAGTGCGCAATTGTTACTTTGCAACTGTGCACTCAGTCTTAGAATACGGAGCTGAAATCTGGGGAGACTCTGCCGATAGACTGCGTGCATTCCGAATGCAAAAACGTGCGATAAGAACAATTGTTCAGGTGTCGCGCAGGACTTCGGCGAAACCATTCTTTGAGTCGCTCGGGATAATGACGTTACCTTCGCTCGTCATACTGCAGACAGCTGTGTATGTGAGGCAGAACCTGGACCAGTATCCGAGACGAGGAGAGAGTCACTCGTTCAAACACAACCTCCGTAATGTGAATAGTCTCGCATCGGTTCGTGTGAGGCTCACGCGATCCAAAAAACTGACTCACGTGTTGGGACCAGCAGTGTATAACTGCTTGCCGGCAGACGTCACTGACGCCCTCAGTGATAACATTTTCAAAAACAAACTTAAAAACTGGCTTGTATCAAGAACATTTTACTCAATTGACGAATTCTTTAAGAATGAACGAAAATGTAACATAATGTATAATTATGGACGGAAGTTAATGTGATTAATTGAATTTTATTGAATGTAATTTAATTTAATTGAATGATTTATGTTTATTTTATTGATAAATAATTAATATTTATTGTACCTAATACAATGTATTCTTGAATCGGTTATTACCATTTAAGTATGTAAACTGACGTATAATTGTTAAACCAAAATTATTAATAAAATGTTTATCTGTTTATAATCAGCAGTATTATGTAAACATTTCTGTATTCTGAATAGAGGGGCAATATTTCCAGTGAAATTTCTGATCTTTACATCTAAGAGCGATGAGCTTAGTGCTGTGTCATGCAAGTTTTTGAATTGATTCAAAAATGTTGATGTTACAGATGTGTACTGAAGAGTCTTCTGACTGTAAGTAGTCACCGTTGCTTTTAGAAAACTCCTTCGTCTAAAACGCTATCAGTGTATTAGGTACCTAATCTTTAGGGTAAAGATCCTCTTCACTCTTTTATGAAGCGTCCTAAGATACAACTCTACGGAAAACCCTCTTAAGGTACCCAGGCAAAAAAATATCCTTTGAATTTTAAAAATATGAGACTATGCCCACTAGACCGTTCCATCATAGACCAGCACCGTATATTCTATGACGTTGATGGTACGTTGTAGTCGGCAAAGCAGAGGGTTTCGTGTAGTTTCCGTGCCTGAGTCGTTCCTAGCACTATGGGCGATTCTGTATGAAAACAAGCGCGTAAGTAACGCGTGTATGTGTGTGTATTCTTTGTGAAATTAGTGTGAAAATATTTATTTTTGTAATAACATAACTTAAACTCGTTTATTGTATCCATCAGCCATAGGACGTCCACTGCTGGACATAGGCCTTCCCCATGAATCTCCAATAAGACCGGTTGGTAGCGACTTGCATCCAGCGTGATCCTGCGGTCTTAATGAGGTCATCCGTCCACCTTGTGGGTGGACGTCCTACGCTGCGCTTGCCGGTACGTGGTCTCCACTCGAGAACTTTTCGACCCCATCGGTCATCAGTCCTCCGCGCTATGTGCCCTGCCCACTGCCATTTCAACTTGCCAATCCGCTGGGCTATGTCGGTAACTTTGGTTCTTCTGCGAATCTCCTCATTCCTGATTCGATCTCGCAGAGAGACTCCGAGCATAGCCCTCTCCATAGCTCGTTGGGCTACTTGGAGCTTATTAATAAGGCCCATAGTAAGAGACCACGTTTCAGTGCCATAGGTCATCACTGGCAACACACACTGATCGAACACTTTCGACTTGAGGCACTGAGGTATATCGGACGAGAAGACGCTACGCAATTTTCCGAACGCTGCCCAGCCGAGTTGGATTCGGCGATTGGCCTCTTTCTTGAAGTCGGACCTACCTAACTGGACTACTTGTCCTAGGTAGACGTACGAGTCAACGACTTCAAGAACTGAGTTACCAACAGAGATCGGGGTGGGTACAACATGGGAATTACACATGACTTTCGTCTTGTCCATGTTCATCTTAAGACCCACCTGTTGAGAAACCCGATTGAGGCTTTCGAGCATCGTGCTGAGCTCTTCCATCGATTTTGCCATGACTACTATATCGTCGGCAAACCGAAGGTGAGTGAGGTATTCGCCATTGACATTGATGCCGAATCCTTTCCATTCCAGGAGCTTGAAGGCGTTTTCCAAAGTAGCCGTAAACAGTTTCGGAGAGATTACGTCTCCCTGTCTTACGCCTCTTTTTAAAGGGATCGCCTTGGAGCTCTCTTCCTGTACTCGGACCGACATAGTGGCGTTATTATACAAGCACTTCAACACTTCGATGTACCGATAGTCAACACGGCATCGTTGGAGAGACTCAAGCACAGCCCAAGTCTCGACCGAATCAAAGGCTTTCTCATAGTCCACAAACGCTAAGCAAAGTGGCAAGTTATACTCTTCGGTCTTCTGTATAACCTGCCGCAGCGTATGAATGTGGTCCATGGTGCTAAAGCCCTTTCGGAAACCGGCTTGTTCGGAAGGCTGGAAGTCATCAAGCCTGCGCTCGAGACGGTTCGTAATGACCCTTGAAAACAGCTTATAAACATGGCTCAGAAGCGAGATGGGTCTGTAGTTCTTCAATAAGGTGTTGTCACCTTTCTTGAAAAACAACACCACCACGCCTCTGTTCCATGCTTCTGGCGTGATGCCCTCGAGGACGACGGTGTTGAAAAGCTTCTGGAGGACTTTTAGTACCGGTGTTCCACCCGCTCTCAGAAGCTCTGATGTGATACCGTCATCACCCGGCGCCTTGTTGTTCTTGAGCTGATTTAGGGCCATTCTAATCTCGTACAGGCTGATGTCCGGGATATCTTC
Organism: Hypomecis atomaria; assembly: GCA_964007245.1. Classification (NCBI taxonomy): domain Eukaryota; kingdom Metazoa; phylum Arthropoda; class Insecta; order Lepidoptera; family Geometridae; genus Hypomecis; species Hypomecis atomaria. Next base: position 16,861,648 of record OZ023283.1, read on the forward strand.
GGTGAAGTGTCGGGTCAGCTTGGCTCTTGGGTCTTTGGCCGCGCTGTTGACAGGCTTAGCGACCGAAGCGTATAGCTGTCCATAGAACCTTTCGATCTCCTCCAATACCTCTGCCTTGGTCGACGCTAAACTTCCATCTTCTCTCTTCAGCTTTGTCAGCTGGCTTTGGCCAATAGACAAATTCCGCGCAAACACTTTGGAGCCTTTGTTCTGCTCTATTGTCTCTTTAATATGTTTAGTATTAAAGAGACGAATGTCGCGCCTCACGGATTTCGAAATTTGCCTATTGATCTGCCTATATGACTTTGCATCATCGGAAGACTGCAGTCTCTGTAAGCGTCGTTCGGCCATGAGATTTAGAGTTTGATCGGAAAATTTTTGAGGTCTATTTGTACGACGGGGTCTAAAGAATTTAGCACCCACCGTCTGGACAGTTTCTACGAGCCCGTTGTTGATCTCGTCCACCGACGCAAAGTTCTCCAGGCAAGCAAAGCGATTTGAGAGCTCGAGCTGAAAGCTCTCGGGGTTTTGGATATCGGAAGGTGCAGGTCGGAGCGTGGACTTCATCAAGCGTGACCTTTCGAGTTTAACGTTTATATCCAATGTTCCTCTTACGATTCTGTGATCACTACCGGTTTTCACCCTGTATATCACGGAGACATCATTGAATATCCGTTTCTCGGTGGTCATGATGAAATCTATCTCATTTTTCGTGGAACCATCGGGGCTCATCCAGGTCCACTTCCTGTGAGGCGGCTTCTGAAAGAAAGAGTTCATCATGAAGAGTTCCTCTTTCTCCAGAAAATCAGCCAGCCTCTGGCCCCTGGGGTTCCGTTGTCCATATCCAAATTTCCCCACTCTCAGCTCATCATCGCTTCTTCTGCCCAACTTTGCGTTGAAGTCCCCCATAACAACAGTGAAGTGGGTCTTAGACATACGTATGGCTCGACTTACGTCCTCATACATAGTCTCCACCTCATCATCTGGGTGTGACGAGGTCGGTGCGTATACCTGAATGACCTTCAGCGAATACCTCTCAGATATTCTGAGTATTAGGTACACAACCCTGCTCGACACGCTTTCGATGGTAATAATGTTGTTAGTGAGGGACTTGTGAACGAGAAAACCGACACCACCTTGGGACCGCTGGTCACCTTCCCGGTAGTAAAGCAGGTTGCCGGACTTTAGGGTTATCGTGTCCTCCCCCTCTCTACGGACTTCAGACAACCCCACAATATCCCAGCGCAACCTACTTAACTCTTCTTCCAGCTCAGCAATCTTCTTGTCAGTCCTTAAAGTGCGCACGTTGTGTGTTACCAGGGCCAGTCGTCGTTTGAATACTTTGGAGTGACAGCCGTGCATCTTCCAGTGATTCTTAGCACCCCCTGCTCCGCCGTTACCGGGGCCGCTGTCGTAGCCCGGACTAGCGGAGCTGCTGGGGACTGGGGGCCTGGTCTTAATTGTACTTGTCATAGGGGGTATTTGCCCAATAATCGCCTCGCTGGGCAAGCGTGGTGGCGATCGCAGAGACGTAGCTTCGCGACAGGGATGCTGCTGCCCATCCCTGCCCTGTGCCATTTTAGCTACGTCTGAATTGAATGGTTATACCGCCATTAGTCGGTCCCGCTGTACCTCAGTCGGCTCTTACGACACCTGGTACTGGAGGGGGGTGCTATTCTACTCTGCCGGCACCCCACGGCCTTACCTGGTACCACAGATTACCTGGTACCACAGATTACCTGGTACCACAGATTACCTGGCATCTCAAAATACCTGATAATAAAGTAAGTAATTACCAACCTAATCTGTAATCACTGGCATCGTGTTCGTATTTTGAGAAAAGAGGATTTACCTCGATTACTCACTCTGACCGGAGTCGGTAATCTGAGGTCATAGGTATGCTGCGGCCTTGCGCGGTCGCCGACCATAAAGCCGCGTATAGACTTGCGAGCGCAAGCGCAGTGAGCAGGCTCAGGGGTTTGAGTTTCAAACGCCTGGGATAGTATACGGAACTTTAAGAACGGACTTAAAGGTGACGTTAAAAAAAGTAACAAAATAAATATGGCGAATGATTATCGAACTGTCACTGTCAAAGTTCCGGATACGTTCCTAGCCGTTCGAAGATGAAAAATAAAGCCCTGCTCGAGTATCTGAGTGCCGTGTGAATGTTTAACTATACTGATATCCTGATGCTCCGATTCACGTTTTAAATAATTTATATGAAAACATTACATCTACATCTCAAGCTACGTAGATAAAACTTGGTTATAAATTACGAATTTTTGCGCTGAATCGATGAACTGATCGAACGTTAACGCGACGCGCAGTGCAACGTCTGTGATTCGCTAACTCAAGTACCTATGTGATCGAATGTAAATAACTCGTGTTTACAGATTTAAATGGACTCGTTCGGCGGAAACACGGTAAACGTCACGGTGCATTCATTTGATTTGATTGTCAAAACTTCCACTCTGCACTCTGGTCTACTCATGATGAACATTTTTCAAGTAGAACAATCTGAGTATTCTGAGTTGCTCACCGCGTACACGCTCGCAAGTTTATACGCGGCTTTAGTGACACCGCGACCCACGACATTTCGAACATATCGTATTTCTCATCTCTAAACCAACAAAAAATCAACCTCACCATTACAGCTTTATGATTCAAATTCGAATACTTTATTCATTGTTATTAATGTCCATCCGTGTAGGTGGAATTTGCCAATTTTATTATCAATACAACATAAATACAAATTAGAGCACTTTGTTTGACAGAAAATGTTCTAGAAACTATTATATAATATTAATGACTGTAGATGATGCACTCATAAATTTAAGATACACAGTACTTAGCCCAGTTTCTCTAGATTAGTCACTTATTGAATGGCGTTATCAAAAGTACACATTTTAGATGTCCGGCATAGTCAGTGTAAAATGTCTACCCAAATGGACAGATTACTTCATTAAATGCGCAGGATAGAGGTGGATAAGGTCCCTTCCAAACGGTCTTATTGAAGATCTATAGAGGAGGCCTATGTCAAGCAGTAGAAGTCCTATGGCTGAAACATCGAACGACTAGGACGACATTTTGGAAATAAAAACTATTGGTAGATAAAAATGTTTGTAAGAATCGCATTACGAAAAATGTGCTTTGATATCGTCAAAGCCTTGATTAAATGTTGCTATTGTTTTACTGGTAGATTATAAATGTATTGACCAAAATCAATGACAAAGTAAAACAATATATACAGGGTTATTTCTAATCAATTAGCATCCTTTAAGAGGCTTATTCTGTACATCAAAACTAACAACTTTATGTTCTACGAGTTTTGTCAAAACGAAAAAAAAAACGGCTGTTGCATACATTTTGTCGAGGGTGAACGATATTTTTCTGTGAAACTGCATTTTTTTTTAGATTTAATAAAAGTCGTAGAACAAAAGTTGTTAGTTTTGGTGTACAGAAAAAGCCCCTAAAAGGATGCTAATTGATTAGAAATAACGCTGTAGATATAATTTATACTTATACATAATAAAATAGTAATGCAGACTGAGACAGAAATATATACTGAAACTCAAGAGACCTTTCTTGTGATATCGATTGAAAGATTAAACAATACCATTATTGTATGTAAATCTACATTTTTATAATAACGATTTATAATGCGTACTGTTGACAACGCCTATGCTAACATATGTAAAGTAGATTGCATTTAGAGTATTATATATATAGAGAACCATTAGTATTAATGTTATGTATTATCTATTTAATTATTTCGGTTTCGATAAGGTAACGTTGTTGTTTTTTCGAAATGACGTTAGTAAAACATTTTAAAACTTATTTCGGGGAAAATAAAAACTGCTCAGAAAACAAATAATTTACTTACATTATTGCTTTGTGTAAACATTTTATGTGAAAATTTTAGTTCCTAAAGACCTATTTCACAATATTTTACAGTATTTGAAGTTTAAAGTTAGGTACACTAAAACAAAACGAACTAAAAACATGTTTTTAAATTCGTTAAAGAATAATTATAATTTATTCCAAGCTGTATACCTAACAAGCAAAAAGCTTTTCCATAATAAAGCAATTTCTTATTATTTACCAAATGATGGTAGGTATTTTGTAATTTGATACAATCTTTGGAATTCTAGACTTCTTTCTAATCTAGTTTTTAACATACTTCTGGAAACTTCAACAGGATGTCTATAATACCTGTTTAATTAAAATTCATGTCATTAATGACCATTAAAAAGTTGGCAAAATTCCTAATAGAACTGTTAACCGAATTTTCATGATAAAAATTAAATACTCTGTCTTGATAGCAATTTGATAGGTTTTATACTAATTAAGCAAACAAAAATATTCTTAGGTCATTATTAAGCTATTTTATTCCTTTTATGATATAATTTGAGATATTCAATCGCAAACAAATGAGTTGGATATTTTAAGACATGAATGAATTTTAATCATATTGTCGATCTTTGGTTTAAACTGCAGCAGATTATTATTTTACAAGATGTTTTAATACGATCGTTAACTGTTTTAAATAATCGAAAAGATAACATATTTATGGACAAGAAATAATTTTTGTTATCATGAACTTTTGTAGTTGATGAAAATTTAGTTTTGTTTTTCTTATTTCATTTAACTAAATATAAAATTAGAAAAAAAAAACTCAGAGTAAAATTTTATTTTTAAATAAGACGCTGCTTGAGATATTATTATGTAATGGCATGTGTACCGTAGAACTTATTGTTTTTATTTAATTAATTTGGACTAAAATCGAAAAGTTCTTGAGCTCAGGCCACTTACCGGAAAGAGCAGAGTAGGACGTCCACCCACAAGGTGGAAGGATGACCTCACTGAGACTGAAAAATCGCGTGGAATGCAAGCCGCTTCCAATCGGTCTTATTGGCGATCTATGCGGAGGCCTATGTCTAGCAGTGGACGTTCTATGGCTGATGGATGGATGGATTAAGATTAATTCTTATTTCATTTTAGTTTTTTAATATTTTTAATTAGCTTATAATAGCTGATAATGAATTAAATAAACCTATTTCTTGTGTTTATTTTGTAGTCGTTGATGTTTTCTCTTTATGAGAACTTATTGAAATACTTTTAATAGTGTAAAACTACTTAGGTACTCAGGAAAGAGAAGAGCGGCAGTAGTATCGAGCATCGACGTAAGGAAGCGTGTTTATCGGCCTCTTACCGGATCCACTTCGGAGAGTGCGCCCAGGAGTTGCACAATCTGGTCCCACCTGCCCCCTTTCTTCTATCGTACGGCTAGACAGACGCGACCAAAGCGCCACCCTTTTATGGTGGACATTCCGCGCATTAGAACCAAGCGTTTCGAATCCTCATTCCTCATACGAACAGCCAGAATGTGGAACGCTTTGCCTGGGTACTTCCCGCTAAAGTACAATGTGGGCGTCTTCAAATCCCGAGTAAATAGGTATCTTCTAGGTAAGCGTGCTACAACCTAGACCGCATATCTGCTTAACAACAGGCAGTATGTGGTCAAACGCAAACCTATTCAGAATAAAAAAAAATAAAAAAAAAGTATCACAAACGCCAAAATACATTTCGGGTCACTGCGCCAGCAAATACAGATAGTGTATTATTTATCTATTAAAATATCTGCGAGAATTTCCATTTCTCAGCATCATTATTCAATAGCCCCGGAACGTACACTGACACATAACGGAACTTATGCATGTCAATAGTACAAGTCAAAATTAAGAGATAATAGACTTTTTTGGAGCCTACTAATAAAGTCCTCTTTGCAACGTGAAAGTTTTTTTCGGTTGAATTTCTCATACAGTTTGATGACCGATTTCTAATTCCAGAAAGGTACTCGGTAATGTAAATAAAATGTGATTGTTACTGTTTTAAATTAATTTTTCTATTTATTTCATAAACATTAATTTAATTATTTGTGTCCAAGTTTTCCTTGTGGAATTGTACTGGGCAAATATTTCTATACGACGTAAATTGAAAAAAAAAAAATTAAAGTGGTTCCTACTATTTTTGAAGCTTGATTGTGCAGTTTTTGGGGACATTGAAGATAGTGCCCTTCTTTTACAATAAAACCAAAATTAGAGCTATAGATCATAATCACGACAAAAAAAAAAGAAGATGAATTTCCATGTTATATTTTATTGCACTATGCCAATGATAAATCGATAAAAGTTGTGATTTGTCACCATATTTCTAAAAAAAATTCTAGATGCGAACTACAAAACCTGGGTAGGTGTAACAAAAATCTTTTCAAATTCATTAAATAACTAGAAACAGACAAGCAAGGTTAAATAATTAAAGAATTTTAAACACTAATCCGCAAATTTATGACTTCTATAAATTTTTATAGACCATTGGTAGCGATTCGGCGACATTCGCATTAAACTATAACTAGTCGCACTAAAAATTTTAGTTTAGTGCAAAACTAGCGAAAGGCTATTCGGTGTTTTCTTCGAACTAAATTTAAAGTGATTTTAGTCGTCCGCCATGAAGAATTAAATTGAGTAACGCCACTTACGCCATCTAGTGGTGAGTAGCAAATTAGTTCGAAAAAGCCCACTAGATGGCACAAATATTAATTATGGTTGTTATTTTATCTGTGGCTGATCCATGGATATATTACGTAAACATAGAAAATCCTCGGGCTGTTCCCAATTTGTTACCATATCAATAACAAAGTTACAATTATGTTCTTTTCTATTTTAAGTCTCAAGAAATACTTACTATATCTGTTACGGATTATCACAATCGATTTTACTCCAAAAACGGTGCAACACGCTTTATTTTGGAAAGACTTTTACATTATTTTATTTCCGTGGAATGTACTAGGTTTTATATCTATGATTTGATTAAAAGGTTGGAAGTAAAATACATTGGCTATAAAAATACGTTGGCTTTTATCGTAACTTTAGCTAAATTACTTTGGCAACACTTTTGTTTACATTTGTTTTCAGTCAGTTCACATTTCACAAAAACTTCGTAAATCTTTGCAATATTCAGAGGTAAAAGGTGTAAAATTCAAAAACTAGAGTAATGAATACAGTACATCATATTGGAATCGTTCAAATTCTCTACGTTTGGTGGCAGTGAAATACAAGACATTGGCAAAATTGTGAAACACCTTCACAGAAGCCATAAACAAGAATTGAATTGAATTGCAATATCACTACGACTATCACTAAGACTTTTACAATGAATAATGCCAATAAAAAGCAAAGGGAGATGTCCTCTCCACGCCAACATCACGATACTGAGAGACATAGGAGTACATTATGTGAAAGGTAGGTAAGCAATTCTAATTGTCTTTTAAGTAGATCTCTTTTTGATAAATCAAGCAACTACTCAAGCTGTCGTGTTCCGAAAATCTGGCCAGTGAACTCAATGTCCTGGCCGCTACTTGTACCTCTTTTGCTTGTCTTGTGATATCTTCAAAAACAATTCTTGTAACTCTTGTGTAGGTACCAACTAAATGAATACCTATCATGATAAGGTTTTAATTTGATAAAAATTGTCCAATAGGTTTGGAATGTATGGACCTAGACAAAAATGAAAGCGAGATAGATCAGACGGTCTATACATACTACTGGAAGAGACGCAGACCTAGACGATACAGAAATAAAGATTTTGGAAGAAATCGGGTCTTCATTGGTCTTTGGCCACAACAGCATAGAACTGGTAATTTATTTATTTTTACCTTATTTTACAGTCAATAAATAAAGCAAGTAACTTGAATAATCCTTATTAATAAAAGAAATATGTTAACTACTATTATACTTATGTACTATGTAGGTATAGGTACTACTATTTAAATTTAATTTTGTAATAAAATATTTTGTTTTACAGGGTATACTGCCATTACCATCTGAGCAGACAAAGCAGGGATTGTGGGATCTTTCTAGGATGATCTCCCAGAAATATATTATATCGAGGTACCCATACAACCTCCATCAGGAAGCCAACCTGCACTTCCGCATTCAACAAGCCAGCCTATAGCATGCCAGTCCGCACATAGCCAGCCCACAGCGTGTCAGTCAACACAAAGCCAGCCCACAGCGTACCAGCCTGCACAAAGCCAGCCCACAGCGTGCCTGCATTCTGATCTGCCTCAACCAAGTGGAAGGCAGCCTCTGCCTCGTCGTCATAGATCCAGTTGGCCAAGAACAAATGCAGCCTCAATCAAATGAAAGGGCTTGTTGAGCAGAGTGGAATTCGCCAAATTATTTTTATTTAGAATAATATTACTGATTAATTTTTGTTGACACAAATAATAAACGATTTATGTATATTTTTATGATTTTATTTTTAAAAAAATCTAGTAATTAAATTTGGGCATATCTCGCTTGCGATGGGAAATCTTGATCTTCATTCTATTCTGTCTCTTCTGTTGCACCAAGACTTGGTTGAATTTGCTGCAGCTTCTTGCAGTTTTCAGTACCACATTGTTATCTGCAACATGATAATATAAACAATAATTACTGTTTGTTTGTAGGAAAACGCATAGGAAAGCCAGAGATAGGGAGCACTGGCAACTTCTAGAGGCCTATGTCCAGGGTGGACAACCTAATGAAATATGTAGCAATAAGAAAAATGTTTCATAAGGATTTAATATATTAGAGAATAAAGGCTATTTTTATTTTATTTTATTAATTTTTGTTGGAACAAATAATAAACCATATAAGTACATTTTTAGCGTTTCGTACCCAAAGGGTAAAAACGGGACCCTATTTCTAAGACTCCGCTGTCTGTCTGTCTCCAGGCTGTATCTCATGAACCATTATGCTAGAAAGCCGAAATTTTCACAGATGATGTATTTCTGTCGCTGCTATAACAACAAATACTAAAAACTGAATTAAATTAATAATTTAGCTATTTTTTCGCTCGATATTAATAATGGTAACAGATAGATGCTTAAATAATCACAGAATGTTTAGTTGTAGATACAATTAAATGATAAATTAAAAATAAATAAATATTTAAGGGGGGCCCTTAATAAGGGGGATATGGGCTCCCATACAGTACGGAACCCTCTGTGCGTGAGTCCAACTCGTACTTGGCCGATTATTTTATTTTGATGTTTTTATTAATAAAAAAATCTAGAACTTACTTCAATTTTGGCATATCAATCTCGCTTCTGACCGGAAATCTTTATCTTCATCATATCAGTCACACTTCTATTGCACCAAGAATTAATTGTCGCAGTTTGTCTTCAGTACCTCATTGTTATCTGCAATGTGATATAGAATAATATAATTAAACAGATATCAATCTTTATAGGTCTCTTATCTTTTCTCATAGATGAAGGATGGCTTTGCTAGCGGAGCGAAGACCAATCCTTCATCTATGAGTTTCTTATTGTAAGTATCTAACTGTTGGATAATTAATTAAGGAGTTTAATTGCTTTGAATAATTAAAGTTCTCTGTCAATGCGGTTTGTTTGTCAGCTGGCGTCATTAGGAATTTGATGATTTTAGGGCCCAGTTGTGAGACTTGACTGTGGCGTCAAGACATCTGCTGACGGTTGGCTGGCTTAAGCCCAAGAAATTGTTTTGGCCACATGCTGAATGGAAGACCATAGCATACAACCTCTATATGTTTTGGGATATCTTATAGTGATGTGCTTTCTCAAATTACCTAAGATCATTTATTAACTGTTGAGCTCCAGACTTTGGAACTCTATAGATACCTACAGATTTCTAAATTTTTCCTCTTCTATCTGAAAAGGGTCTGAAACGTCCCTAATATTATAATTCGAATTCAAACGCTGCAATAATTTGGAACTAGATGAACCACACATGAACTCTCACTTGTTTAGTGAATCAAGCCACAGAATCAAGCAAAAACAGGTTTTTGGCTTTTTACTTACCCTTCCAATAGATCAACAGTTGCTGCCACAATGAAATATTCCATATTTCAGGATTAATTCGACAATAAAACCTCGATATAACACATCAAATTCTCCAAACTAGTTTTAATCGCCATGTTTTTCTTGACGACTAGTTTGACATTTGACAACTAAATTTTAGACGTAAATCACTCTAAAATGTGGGCCGCCGAATGCATTTCGACCAAATTGAGTAACTAAAATCGATTTAGTCGACTCGACCTAAAACTAGTTTAATCGTGTAGACATCCGAATACCAAAGCCTAGTTTGACAGGACTAAACCTATTTTAGAGAGAACTTAACTTAAATGCGTGTCGCCGAATTGCGACCATTGTAGCGGTAATCATTCACTCTCAACTATTAGTCTATTAAAATTTCACCTTTGACTCTTAGGTGATTGATATCTCAGTTTTGCGATATTTATTTCTCGTTAATGTATAATTATTGACGGTTTAAATATTGATGTTCAGTACATTAATCAATTTGCACAGTTATTTGAAGCGCCATTCTGTAATTATCTTGGTAGAAAATTATTAATTGTACTGATATATGATTGATATTTCAATCTGGGGCGTCTAACTGTTATGAGATCCATTGAACTGAAGATTGTCTAAACAATGACCAGCAAAATAAATAATTTGTGGATATCAATAAATAAAATGAGGTAGGTGCAATCAATAATATATTCTTGAGATGATGATACGAGATAGTATTGTAGCAAAAAATGTTCTGTCTGAATTTCACGTATCGTTTTTAGACGCGCGGTATTTTTTGTATCTGTGTCAGAGGTTTTACAATAATAGTGTGTCTTCGAATACATTAATGATTTTTTACCGTAAAGTGGCGTTGAATGAATATAACAGTAATAAAAGCATCGAGTAAGAGTTTACTGACCGTATATAGAGTAAAAATGCAAATAAATGTTCTAAATTTAGAAACTGTAATGCAGTCGGCCAACATTTTGGCGCCAATAACCATACTGCAGGTACGAACCTAAACTGTAGCTGATAATTATTATGCACAGAAGGAAACTCTGAAATATTTAGCCTACCTATCTTCCGTTATCATCACGTTCAGATTAGAAATATATAAAAGTTTTGTAATACTTTACAACTCTAAGAGGTATTTCTATTTTACAAATTCCAAAATTAAGAATTTGAACGCAGTTAAATAGTGAATTTTTAAAATACTAAATATAAAAAATGGGAAAACAGCTTAAGGAAATTTGTGAGGCGCCAAATGGTCCACACAAAAATAATAAGCATTACCTCAAAACATTATCCGATTTTAGTGTTTTTTTTTTCATGTAATATATATTTTTTAAATTATAAGTTTTAGTTATTACAGTTTTAAATGACCTTAAAGTTATAAGCATCTGAAAAGTCATATTTTTATGCAAAACTTTTAAACAAAATCTTTTCTGAATAAAAAATAGACGTACGAGCTTGCAACATTGCTTAATCGAGCGATTGACACCAGAAATATAACTTTTGCCACAATTTAAAATCACAATTTGAAAAGAGTTTTTTCGCGGAACATAAATTTCATAAAAAATGTACCCCGATTTTTTTCAATATTCTACAGAAAACGCGAAAACTGGTCTATTCAGAATCCTCTTAACTTATATTATTATATACTTCAAGTATTTTTTTCATTTTCGTTTTATATCTATTTAACATTTATTATAACGGCCCAAGAATGTATTGTACTAATGATAAAATAATAAATAACACCGAAGTGTATAAGAATAGGTACTGAAAAATTGAAAGTTTTTGCCGGTCAGGGTGTTAAATGACAATAAATAAAAAATGTTTAAAATACATGGAAAAATACCTACAGTATTTTGCCATTTCAAAGTATCCTTCTGTATGTTTTCAATTGCTGATGAGAACTCGAGCAGGCCCAGCTCAAGAATGATCGGAATGTGATGCTATTAATTTTGTTTGGGAGGATGTCGTGTAGCCGTCGTTAAGGCGTCGTCGTTTAAATTTGCGTCACGATAAGGCGCCAGATGGTAACAACGAGTCGTGCCACGTAAATATCACGATGTGTCGGGCAGACAAGCTTTTCATTATCACTATGAGACTTATCAGATTAGAACTACTAACTTACTAAGATCTTGTCTGTATCTGGCACAGTCAGTTTTCAGATAGCTGACCAGGGGATGTCTGTATTTGGCACAGTAATTTTTCAAATGGGTGACCACGTGTAGTATTTACAACTGAGCTTTACTGTGGCTCAGATGATACCTAAATATACATTATATACTAAATATCTGGATACATTACTGTAAGTTACACATAAAATAATATTCTATAACGAACATAAAATAATACTCGTATTCAAAAACGTCATCAAGAATTTTGAATAATTAATTGCATTGGACCAACATTAATATTAATTAATTTTTATTCAGAGCAGCTAACACATATTTAATGTTTTAATCATTTTAGTATTCAGATTTATAGCCACGGAAGTCACTAAATTTAACTGACTTGATTTTGTTCGCTAATCTACTGGATTATATCTGTAATTTTGGTCCTTCTACGCATCTCCTCATTGTTGATAAAATCACGCAAAGACACTCCGAGCACAGCCTTTTTAACCGACTTCCAAAAAGGAGGAAGTTCTATGTTCGTCTGTATGTATTTTTTTTTTGTGTATGTTCATCGATATTTCGCCGAGGTCCCATTTAAATTTTTATCGAAAAAGGCTGAGCCATTTTTGAAAAATCCACAGTAATGAAAAAATTGTATGCATCAATTCGAATTTTGTAGATAATAGAAGTAGATTTTTGCCATTTTTTGCAAAAAATATTATTTAGAGCTCATTTCTTACGAACATTTAAGGAGTTTTGCATAACAACTTGAGTGTCGACGACCTGCTTTCAGCGTATTCTAAATTACTTTGATAACATTGCTCAGAAACTAAATAACCTGGTAAAGTTAATGGTAGCAGGAAAAGTAGAGAGGAAAGGACCACGAGATAAAACGGCTAAAAGATGAAACCTATAAAAAAAAAATCTTAAACGGCATCCCATCTGCCACGACATGAGATCTGCAGCGGACATGTCATAGTAGAAAAACATTCTCTAAAATGTGATTCAGACGCAAACTGCTCCAACTTAGACACAACTTTCAGTAATGAAGAACAAGACTAAAAAAAAAATTAGCTCGTTTCGTTACTTTGAGCTTACATATAAATACTTTATTGAGAAACCACGTTTCAATGACATAAGTCATCATTAACACTAATAACTAATTGTTAGATAAGCGATGCGTTAGTTACTAACACATAAAACATTGATTAACAACTTCCATTTGAGGCACTGAGGTAAGTCGGGCGAGAAAACTATCTGTCCTTTGATTGTCAGTTTGCCAAACCCTAATTGTTGCAGCACGATCAATGAATAATCACCACGACAAATTAACATGGAACCAGATTAGGATGACATATTATAGGTTCGACAAAATTCCACATTCCTAAAACCAGTCAATTTATAATTGCGATCGCATTAATTCCCAATATTTGCATTTTCCGGCGGCAATGAATCTATTAACTCATTTATAGGTGTTTTCTGAATAAAATATACGTCGATTATGACAAAAATAAATCGTCTGATTGATTTATACCTACATGGAAATATTTAAATTAGTTGTAACTAATCGCGTGACTAGTGTGGGTACCTAAATACTTACTGATTTTAAGATAGAAGTAGTCATTTTTCAACATTGTAGGTACTTATTTGTAATAATTTTCAACTATAGCAGTATATTAAAAGTTGTTAAGGTTTTTTTAGTAAGTATTTTATTTATGGTGTTTCAGATGATAACGATCACACTGATCATAATGTCCGTCGACATGATTATAAATAATCGGCCAAGTACGAGACAGACTTGCGCACGTAGGGTTCCGTACTGTATATGAGCCCCCTTAAATATTTATTTTATTTTAATTATATTATTTATTATTGAAGTGAATATACAACTAAATATTCTGTGAAAATTTCAAAAATCTACTTGTCATCATTACTAATATAGAGCGAAAAACGGCTAAAAATCAGGTTTGTTGTATGGGAGCGCCCCTTAATTTTTTTTATTGTTTTTTTATTTGTTGTTATAGCGGCAAATACATCATCTGTGAAATTTCAGTTTTATAGCTATAACGGTTCATGAGATACAGCTTGGAGACAGACAGACAGACGGACAGACGGACAGCGGAGTCTTAGTAAATAGGGTCCCCTTTTTACCCTTTGGGTACAGAACCCTAATAAACTACTATAGGTCAGCAATAAAAATAAACGTAGCCCCTGTAAATAAAGATGGGTGCTTGTAATGAAATAAAATGTTTTTTTTTTTTTAATATTTCAGATTCAGTGCATATTTGTTAGAGAAGTGAATAGCAAGTTTGAGGGCCTACTTATACTGCTGCAGACCAAGCTCCACCTAGCTACGGAAAATCCACCACTAGCAAAAAACAGTGAGATCCTCTCAATAGCATAATATGTAAAAAAAATACTTGAGCGATATATCACTGTTAAAAGTTGCATTAAATTAATAATAACACACGTTGCAAATTTCACTCAGTGTTGTATATAAGGGATATTATATTTTTAATAATAAATCTTGTTGTATTCTTTGTTTTGAATGGTTTCGTTGATAAAATTAAAAGTGTTTGTTCAAAACATACAATTGCATTATGGACAGTTAAGTTAACTACTTCTTTATTTTTGTTAAAAATTAACACTTACTCGAACACACAATATAATCACAACCCACTGCTGATTAAGCCATTACATCAAACAAAATAAATAATACAGTGTTAATCTGACAATTGGTTATACCTTAACAGTAGCAAGAATTTCAATGAGAGGTCATGCATTGTCGAGGTTCGAAATTGATCATATAACATTGAGAGCTTATACAGGAAGATTGTTTGTAAATAAGTCTTTTGAAAGCAATGGCCTCGACAGCCGTTTATATCGGGATGAATCCATATATCAGTTCTATAAAATACTTATTGATAGACGTCAGACGAAATTGTAACCGCATATCGGAAATATACGCACGATTCGCCTAGCTCAAGATGCGGATCTATGATTGTGTTATCTAAGTGAGGATTTAAATACATTAAAAAATAACATTAATTTCAAAGAAATAAAAAAGAAATTTACTTTGCTTTCTTCTTCTTCGTCGTGTCGATGATCCAAACATCACAAGATTTTTTTCCAGTAATTCGCCACAGCTACTCCATGAGGGGATGCGTCGTAGAGGTCTTGGAAAGTACAGGTTGGCGACTCAGGGCATGAAAGCAGGTGCAGCATGTTTTGTGCCGGAGCTCCACATTGACACTGAGCGTTCTCTGAATATCCCCATTTAACTAGGTTGTCCCTGCAGCGGCCTACTTGGGTCCGGAGCCGATTTAACGACTTCCACGTAGGCCACGGGAGGTCACCGCCTGCCGGGAGTTGTTCGGAAGGTATTACGTAATCGGCTGGTGAGGCAAGTGTGTCTTTCCATTCTCTAAGGTGGGCGTCACTGGGGTGGAGATCCAGTGAGTTGGTTCCTGTTAGGAAGCTATTACGGCTCTTCAGGCGGCTTCGTGGAGGGTTTGTTTCGAACATTGGGTGTGCAGTATCTGTCTCTTGTTTTCGTTTTTCTAATGCACAGGCGACATTTCTGCGAAAAGATGGTGGAGCTATACCCGCGAGAGGGTAAAGCAAATTGAGAGGGGTGGGTTTCAGGCAGCCTGTTATTTTTCTGCATGTTTCGTTGAGGGCGATGTCAACTTGTTTGGCATGAGTGGAGCGATGCCACACTGGGCAGGCGTATTCTCCGGCTGAGTAGCATAGTGCCAGTCCTGAGGTCCGAAGAACGTGTGGAGAGGCACCCCACGTTGTTGATGTTAGGCGGGAGAGTAAGTTGTTGCGTGCGGTGACCTTATGTTTGGTTTTGTAACAGTGGTTTTTGTAAGTAAGTGACCTATCGAGAGTCACTCCTAGGTATGTGGGGGAGTTGGAGTGTTGGATTGTGGTGCCTCGCCATTTGATATTCAATGTCCGGTTAGCCTGGTGATTTCTGAGGTGGAACACACAGGACTGCGTTTTTGACGGATTTGACCTTAGAGCGTTCTCGTCATAATAAGCCCCAAGATCTACCAGTGCATGTGTGAGGGTTTCCTCTACTTGCTTAAAGGTATCGGATTGGGCGGTGAGAGCGAGGTCATCTGCATATAAGAACCTGTTGGTGTGAGCGGGGAGAGGTTGGTCGTTGGTGTATATGTTGAACAGCATGGGAGCCAGGACACTACCTTGAGGTAAGCCATTCTTCTGAGTTCGCCATCTACTGCGTTTCGCGTTCAGAGACACTTGGAAGCGGCGATTACGGAGCATTTAACCTAAGATAGCTATGAAGCCTTGATCATCTGTCATAAAGGAGAGTTTTGTGAGTAGCCGTTTTATGTTGACAGTATCGTATGCTGCAGATAGGTCGACCAGGACAACACCGGTGACGAGTTTTTTCTGAAAACCGTTCTCAATGTGTTAGGTAAGGTGAAGAATTTGCCCTGTGCATGACTTCCCAGGTCTGAATCCTGTAAAATATAAGTTAATCATAAATGTGTCAATGATATAAAAGCATCCAAACACTCTACTTACCTTTACTGGATGATTTGTGTTTTACATATAATAGTGTTTCGTACTTTCAAACAATGTTTATGGTCATTTTTGTACACTTTGTAACAGCCGCAGCTGCAGGGTTATATTCTGTAAAAATTAGCGCGACTTTTTTAATGAAATTCACATCAATTAATGTTTTTGGTTCCAATCTCATTACTAAATCTTCGTTAAAATTTAAATTCGAAATCAGAATTGCACGCGAACACAATTTCGTCTATAGTTTGACCGCTTAACTTAGTCCTCGCCTGCGCGGTACAGGGGCGCGGGGGTAGACGATGAAGGGGAACAGGCAGGTCCCCGCCACCTGCATCTGTCTCATTCCCCCTTTGTCGTCTACCCCCGCGCCCCTGTACCGCGCCGGCGAGGACTCAGATAAACGGTCAGACTTATACACTTATGCGATATGCCTGCTTGACACTGCCACATTTAAAACATATTTAGTTATTCACGACCGCTTACGTATGTAGATTCCGTATTAAAATACAAAATTATTCTTAGCCTTATTGTAGTTTTTCTTTGTTTCCTACAATAATATATCCACCTACTCGGAAACGTCAAGTAGGCGTAAGATGTTCAAGGAAATGCGTTCACCAACTGCACAAAAGTCACAGTTGCAAGTTATTTAGTAATATTAAATCTTCCACGCCATTTTCACGAAAGTCACGACCTGTGTCACCTTCTCAGCAACCTTTTGACACTGTTTCTGTATTTTGCCAAGAATAAATCTTGTATGTGTCATGTGACACAACCTTTTGTTGTGTTTATTTTGTGATAAAAGATTACTTACTTTCAACTTGCTTTGTTAGAGCATTTGAGGCAAGTTAGTGTAAGCTAAGCAGTTTTACCTGATATTAAAAGGCCACCAATTTTTGTGTGTTCAAAAGATACTGTAATGCCTTAGCAATTAACACCATCATCATTTTCATCATTCAGCAACAATATATAGTATAAGCCATAAAAAATAGCCACACGACGTAACTGCTGAACATACTATATATGTCTTGTAAAATTACAATACGACCACCTGAGACAGTAGCTTGCATGCAACTCTTTGCTCCACCCTAGACCACATCCTACACATCTGAGCCTGATCTAAGCAGAATCTTTGATTTGGGTGGATGTATTCAAAAGCAAACCGATCTAGAATAAATCAAGCTAGATCTTGCGGTCTTGGGCTAAATCATCTATCTACCTCGTGAGAATGAATGTACTTGTACGCCTCCTGCCACGTTGCGACCGAAAATACATTACGCAATGGCACAAACCATCCAAAAAAAAAAAAATTTTATTTGGGGTTAAAAAAAATGTCCCCACTTTTCTAAATGGAAAACGCAGTGATGTAAAAATCGTACATGTATTCCAAGGAACTCACCATTTTAAGGCAAGCATTCTCCCTTTGGGCCAATAGGTTTTGGAATGAATTGTTTTCAGTGATAAATATCACTATTAAAAGAGTAAAACGGGGTCATCCGTCTAGACAAGAACTAAATAACAATACCTATATATTCAGACTAAATTCAAGGTTTCCTAATCTCATTTATTATAATACCTACTCTAGTTTCTTATTATTACCGATATTTCAGTGTATAAGTCAGATTAACTATATTCATTTCGAATCAGTGTTCGTTAAAATATAAATGTGTTGAATGTTTTTTCTTTGTTATCATTAGCATTTTCTTATGTTTATTTTGGCACACAATTGGAAATTACTGTTCTTGTAGTTTCGTTTTCAATGTTTATGCAAAACTTTTTACGCTGGTGTCGATGAATCTATAGCTTTACATTTACCTTTCAAAAAAATTATGGTTGTGATTTTTCCATTTTCATTATAATAACATCATGAGTTTAAAGTCTTTGTCAGTCAATTCCACCAAAAAGTATTTATAGGGTTCCGTGCATAATAAAAAGTAAACCGATTTAAAATCTTCTCGGTGGATGTCTCGCTGTTTCTCTGAGCCAAGTAGATATCGATTTACTAAATCGTTAAAATGAAATAAGGAACAATACAGGGTTAGATGTAACTTAAACATAAATGCTTTTTTTGAAACTCGTGTTAGAAAAGTAACAAAAATATTACAAGGTAGTTATGCCGTATGACAAATCCATTAGAAGGACTTATTAAAGTAAGTAGCGTTACAGAACGCCTTATAAAATCGAAGAACTTATAACATGGTAGGTAAATTCAAATTTATAAATATATCGGTATTAATAAGTGTCCGTTAGTATAATTTTATTTTTCAATATTCCATTCCTGGGAGTAAATTATTTTTCCCATACATTTATAGCACGGAACCCTTCTTTGAGAATTTAACTGACATTCGTCGAAAGATTCTTAATGTCTGATTCCACATTATTGTTATAAAACCCATGACTCACAACCTTCTCTCTTCAAGCAGCTATATCCTTTATCCCACAACTTTTCGATTAATGAAATGTACTTTTTGTAGAGTTCAATAACATTTTAACTTGCGTAAAGTTGTAACGACCTATCGCAGTATAAAACGGACCCTAATCATCTTAAATCAATATAATAAACCTACCTTTTCTTTGTTATCAAAAGGAAAGGATCAAAATTTGTTAAGACTCATTGAAATCGCTTATTAATTTGATATTCGGGTTTTTGTAGAGTTTTGTTTTATGTAGTCTTTAAAATTAAGTTTATCATTTATTCAATTTGTCAATTTAAAATTATTACTAGTAATTTTGATATTTATTAATTTTACATCTAATATTTGTTCAATGTGCTCATTATTCTTAAGGATGAAATGTCAATGCCTGGACATAATATATAACTCCGTATTTCTTATCAAGGGCGGATTGGAAGTAGATTTTGTCTGCAGCGTATTTTCGGAAATTTTATGGAGTTACTTGCCTTTTTTTTAAATCAAATGATCATCAAATTCCTTTTTTCTGTTTCTTTGCTTGAATACCAACGTAATAAAATTAGATATAGAAAACTACCCATAAATTATTCTGCTACCTTTATTCGGCTAATTTATGTCCAAAAACGAAATAAAATAAGGTACTTGTAGCTATAATCTTGCCTTAAAACAAACATTAATTAGATGTCGACTTCACTAATCAATATTCAATGGTTCATTAAGTTTTTGGTATATTTTTTACCTAATACATCTAAAATGACATTTATTCCACCGGAATAATAATAATTTAAGAAATTTACCGAATTTGGTGACATCAAACCCTGGCATTTTAGCGACCAAAATAAAATAATAAATTAATCAACAATAAGCTATGATAATTTAGATTAGCGGATTGTTTTTAAATTGATTTAGTTTTTAGAACAGTTGGTCAAACTTGAGCGATAAATGTGACTGCGAAAACGGAAAATCAAAGCTAATGAAAATCAAGTTTTAGTTAAAAGAGAAAACAGAAGAATTAATATACTAAATAATGTTAAATAATGTGTGTGTTTAGCTAGTTTATATAACTTAATGTAGTAAAACTACATCCTGCACTGTAAATATATTTATTTTTTTGTTTCTAATATTTTTGTAACAAAATAATGCTAATATCCATGATCCTGTCCATGATGTTAGTTACTTAAAAAGCTACAAAGGAAATGTGAATGATTACTAAACGGGTAAAAACATAAATAAATAAAAAATAAACAGATTGCACTCCGGGAGCGCCAGCAGAAGTAAAAACTTAAACATGGAAAGTACTATCTTTTACATATGTGGTAAAAAACAATATCACAGACGCACACTCGCGCAAGTGCCCTCAGTAGAAGCAGGCATACATTTTTGCCGCGCGGTAGAAAGAGAGGGGGATATTACTTCCTCTCCTTCACCTCGCTGGTGGTCTACTCTCCTTCCGTCTTACGAATTTTCAATCAAGTCACGTGTCCTTAACCACAACATTTTTTACCCATCCCAAAAAGTGCACACACCGCTAAAGACGTTTTTACTTCAAAAACCCAGTTAAAGAATGCTGTGTTAACACAAAATCGTCAGTAGTCGGAACATTTGAGCAGGTATACAGAAAGCTTTTAACTTGCTAATTCTACAGAATCAACCTATATTTTGACAGATGACCTTTTGATTGCTTCATTTAGTAAAATTGATAGTATAGTTAACATTTGAAGCGGAAGTTATGTTTGTTTGTGATATTGATTTTTAATTTGTTAATCATATATTTTCGCCTGTATCCCTCTAGGCCACGTTTGACATATGACAAAGCATCTGCCTCGCCTATGCTGCTAGCGTTCCTATAAAATATCTTTAATATTCATCATGATTGATGAAATACATTTTTTTATAAATATCAGTTAAGGATTGAATTATAGATTCCTGTGGTTTTGCATATACTGGTATGCTAGTACAATGAAATGACAACGGTAATGTTGTGAGTAAAAACTGCTTAGCTAAAATGTTATAAAGTGTGTACTACCAATTCGCATCTGAACGATTTGGTACATACTCGCACTTTTTGTTAAGATGTAGCTACTAAAGATTCTTACCAAATATCACCAAAATTGGTTGATAAATAGCTACAGAAAAGTAGGTACCTACCCTTTTTGAGGGAATCAAAAATTGCCAACAACAAAAAGAACCAAATATATTATGTAGGTTTCGTCGAGATTTGTTGAAAGATGCGACCTGTTGAGGAGAACCCACATCCAAACTAACAAACATACGGACAGGTGAAATAAAACTTTGCTAATCTCCAAGCAAAAATGCTTCGATAGATTTTCTCGCTCGGTCATATATTATAGAGTTTTGAATGCTTTTACTTCTAGCTTTTATGATAGTCAGCGACATCTGCCTAAAACAAGTAAGCAAATAGCAAATGAATATTTTTAGGCTAAACACACCTTTTCGCTAATAAATTAACAACATTGCTAATGGATACTACTTTCAAAACAACAATACCTACTTTCAACTTGTTAGAACTTTTTATTTCCAGTCGTAAGTCCCGTATAGCGATTTCCGGTAACTATACGCATCTTTTCACTTATTTTGCTTTAAATATTGGTTCAGTTTTTCTACTTTTGAAGTAATTGCATGAAAACTGAAATAAAGTATCACGTACCTATCTAAAATTTGATCATCATCATCATCCTGCCCTTATCCCACTAGGTGAGGGTCGGCACACCGAATTTCCTTTCGCTACTTCACTCTATCATACGTCATCTCATCATCAACTCCTTTCTCTCGCATATCATCTTTAACAAAATTCATTCATGCTATTTTGGTCGTCCCCTCCAATTTCTGCCGTTTACCATCATGTTTAGGGTTATTTTCGTGACATGACTCTCCTCCCGTCTAATAATCCTCCCTAATATTTTATATGATGTGTTATCACTGTAGCTACGTGTATGTAACACATACACGCGTGTTTACCGCCTCTCGGGTTCGCTACTTCCAATAAGTAATAGACAAGTTTTGATGACATTTTCTTGATCATGCTGATTTCATCGAGATGAATTGTAGCTATACATATTTCAATTAAATAATTGATAGTTTTTAAATTAGGTTTACACTTCGTTTTTGGTAAATTTTACATAGCAATTTCACTAGTAAGTTAGCTGTTGACTCAGTACGTAAACTTGTGCATGAAGAGTACATTTTCTTATTTGTTTATTGTTGTTTTTTTTTTAATTCTGGTTTATTTCGCATAGTTTCAGCAGATTCTATACATAAGCATACTTTATTTTGGTAACCTTTAGTCGAAATAATATTTTAGTACAAAATAAAAATTAACTAACCTGTCCACCATGTAATTAGCGTCATACCAATTGGTTATGGGTAGGGATGACGCTAGTCACATTTATTTAATTAGTAAACATTTCTGTAATTAGTACAATAAAATAATCAATATAACAAACAGTGATATTATAATAACTCAAGTTTACTATATTTTCATGAATAAACTCATGTGTAATGGCCTTCATAAATTCAGTACATGAACAATAAAAACAAAGTAATGCTCTATATCAAATAACACAGCGATTTAGTACGTAGTCGTGTCATAAAAGTAAACACAGCTAAGTGAATTATATTAGTTTGAAATACAGACAATTGCATTCATAACCAAACAAGAAAGTAAAAAATATTTTGGGTTATAAAAAAAACAGTAATTGACACGTTCAAGGTACACGCAGAAGAACACAGTACGCACGCAGGGTGTACTCGTATATTTCAATTCAGTTATATATTTGAAAATGATTGCCAATCAGCTAGGTAGCGCTGCCAGCATTCATTTTCAGGAACTAATTTGCAGTGGGTACTCGTATGAACTTTTGATGGATTGGATGATACATTCAGCGGTACTTGTCTACAATGATCTAATTGATTTTTGAGTAGTGTAGTTATTCTGATTATTTTGTAACACTGATTTAATTTATTATGCTGTAGTAAAATTACTACTTACCAGAAAAAAAACATGTTCAATTGTTCACAGATTTTAAATAATGCAGGTTTGTCAACCATCGTTGACCTTATTGTCAATTAATAAAAGCATAATTTAAATCTGCATAGTAACGATAAGTACCGAAGATATAATCCTCTGTTTTATTCACTAACAAAAAAGGAAGTATTAACCATAATACCTACACGACTACTAAAGAAGTTACCTTTACAATCCAAGTAGGAGGGCATTTATTTGATATTTTGTAGCAATCATTTGAAGCGGCCATAAAAGTAACCAAATAACATTTGGTTAGTGGTCAGTGGTCTTAATTCTTGCTGACTAATTTTTGACATGGATCTCCATTTACTGAAATGCCATAAATAACAACAACAACAAAATCCAAATAAAAATTCAAGCTGATTTGGTATTTATGGATCAAACAAGAAGCTCTAAAACAGCCTGAGTTAATCAGAGTACTTTTTGGCTTAGAACCAATATGGTTCACAAGTCATAAAAATATCATTGTACTATAAATCATCGCATACAACAAAAAAAGTGATGATTTTAATTGGTAAATGTTTAAGTTTTTTTTGTTATGTTATTTTATTTACCTACTATGCCCCAATCCATCCGATTCTATCAAAATTGATCCATTTGATTGGGACATAATATACCTATTATGATTTCACAGGCATTTGTATACCTGCAGCTACTTTATCAAAGTTATAGCTGTCCTAATTTTGTATTGGAAGCTTAAATGCTTGTACCTAATTATTTAACAAACGAAGACATAATAATTATTTTTCACAAAAAAATCGCATCACCGACTTCCACCGTGTACCTTTATGTATAATTCTAATAGTTTGCGCGAATCGATACGTCCCATCCATGTACCTACATTATTAATGATTCATTAAAAATGGCTGGGCTGATTTCGATAAAATTTTAATAGGGCCATCTCGGGAGTACTTATACCCTTTCGAACTACAAAAGAAAGACGTCTTTTATCCTTTATTACAACAGTTGACAAACAAAAACTACGAGCATACTCATTATTATTCGCTTTTGCAGCTAAAAGGCTACAAAAATATTTAACCACTTAATAAATTACTCATCTTATTGAAACGTTTATTAAATTATCCTATAAAATCTCATAAAATTCTCAACGTTCCTCTTCAATATCATTAAATTATTCGTACTATTTTTGTCGGAAAATGTGAGTTAAGTTATATTTCTGAGCATGGTCGTGAGGCGCTGGAGGTGGGCGTCAATGCATTGTTATAAAACCCATTCAAAAATGCGGAAATTGTATGAATGTATGTATGTAGGATGCGAAAGTTATGAGTAAACGTATAAAGTGACTCGATCCAGTCAAGTAGTTTTTCTTTAAATGTAATGACAAAGCCTCTTAAATTACATGAGTACTATAGTAAGAATGTGGCACGGAAAGTTTTCCTTTCCGAAGAAAAAGTAGGTAATAGTGATGAAGGTATATGTTCATTAAATCGCATAGCTATACTATATAGATGCCTTCAAGCGGCATAAAAACTCTTACACTGCCTAATACCGCCACGGCTAACATATACTGTCTTTTACAATCTTACTTATTTTATAGTAGTGAGTTTCATTTTCATTTTTTTTGGAGAACCTAAGCTAGAATCATATAGCAGTAGTTATTTCAGCAGAATTACTTCTCCGTAAGCTGGATGCAAGCAGCTTCCAACCAAGTTCATTTTAAATCAAGAGCATAATGTCCAGCTGAAGACGTCCTGCGGCTGAGAGTTGGGTGGATCTAGGATGGACTTTACGGCATTGGACATACCCATCAAAGATTCCAAGACGACGCGACGGTTGATATCTTCACAGAGTGCTCCGCTGTTGGCCTGCCTCTGTGCACATTAGAGACCTTCGTACAATCTGTTGCTCTGTATATTTTCTATTCTTATGAAAGTTAATAATTCATAATAAATGTTATGTATTCATAACAGACAATTGCATTCATAAACTACTAAAGAAGTTACCATTACAACTAGGTACTAAAGAAGTTACCTTTACAAAAAAACATTTTTTTTTCTTCCTAACTCAATACAACAGTTTAATGCATACGTTATGTCGAATGTCAATGAACTTTCCTGACTAGCAGTTTGAACGCATGTGCCTGTGCGCACGCAACGCATTAAACTAACTATAATTATTTATGTATATAAATTTCATAATTTATACATTTGCCTACTGCAATATTTTATATATATTAAGCTAATATATTTGATTGAAACTGTTTGTAGGTGCATAAACATACTGCATTAATATTTGTGGGATTTGTTTTTATTGTACTCTTGTGTATTTATACGTTAAGCAAGTTGAGTAGAGCGTCGATCGTACGACATTGAGATGAGTCGACGATATATTTGAAATCGTGTCAATTTGGACACACCGTACAGGACC
Organism: Hypomecis atomaria; assembly: GCA_964007245.1. NCBI lineage: Eukaryota > Metazoa > Arthropoda > Insecta > Lepidoptera > Geometridae > Hypomecis > Hypomecis atomaria. The sequence goes on from OZ023283.1 coordinate 16,887,043, forward strand.
TAAAAAGCAGATGGCACAGGAAGAGACAGACCGCTAAACCCTGTAGTGAGATGAAAAATATTGTAAATGACAATGGTGATGATACTCGTATCTTTGTACTTTGTAGGTATCTTTCCGCTATTATGTAAAACTATGAAAATTAAGTTAAAATATTCAGAAAACCGCCACCGCTGTCGCTGCCGCGTCAATTGGAACGCAGCCTTAGCAAGGTCGGCTACTGTTTACATCCAAACCAGTTTTTTATTAGCCACCTATTGACCGCAAATTTCTATTTTTGAGGCAGATGAGACTGGCGCCGCTGTCTGTCATAAAAGCGAATAGTATGCTTGGCCTAAAATAATTCATTTTGATAAATTATCACCTGCCATAGATATTACCTACCCAGTCAGGCATAAGTAACGAACTAGCGAAAATAACTGAGAAATTATACATACTACTTGCATCTATACGTCATAGATTTTAGTTTGAAATATTTGATGTACATAAATAAATGATAATCATTTTGCCGCACGAAAATAATTATAAAAATCATTATCATCATTCAAGCCACAGATTTCTTTTACATCACAACTGGGTTTAGATATAGATATTTAGAAATATTTATGTATTGTGTGCACTAATACTATTAACTACAACAGAAGGTACAAAGTAGACACTTTTCTTAAATAAGTGCCACAAATGGTGGTCTTATCTCTGACAGCGATTTCTACCAGGCAATCACTGAACGGATAGAGATCACAAACAAGAGTATAAATGGGAGGTACTAATATATATATATAAATGGTTCCTTGCCGATTTCGGCTATGGCGACCATCGATTCTGCTCTAACTTCAGTTAGATAGCAACGTTGACCACGTTGATGGGATGCGCAGGCAGCCGTGTTTACTACCTCCCCAGTAGACTGGAACAAGCATTTTTTTAGGGCACCTTTTCTCAATGCCGAACCTCTCTACCTTTGTCCGTCGCCACAGGGCTTTATTTCCATAATCCGGTTAGCAGAAACAGGTCAATTGTGCAGGAAATATTTTAGTGCATTAGTGTTCGCGCACACAAAGATGCACTCTCTCGTCCATGTTGTCTATACCTCAGTGGAACGGATACCCGCTACAACTGAGAGAGAACTGGATGCAGTGTCTGGCCGATGGTAACTACACTAACTCCTACCACCGCCCTAGGCCTTCCACTATGCCTTGCTGCCTCGCCGGCTCCGCCAACATCGAGTGCTTATCAGCTTTGATGCGCCTTTGCCACCGAGACAGACTTCTATGCACTACGCGAGGAGTAATCGCGTTAGGACACGAGTGTTTACGAGTCCCCTCTCTGTCAGGTTTAGCCCACGAGCCGTCATGGTTTACCGGGGTGTGGCCGCTGCGTGTATGACAGCTGCTTGGAGCCACTGACAAGAGTAAGTGAATTGCAATTTTCGGATCAGATTCGGCTAAATAGATCAAACCAATTGCAACCCACTACACCCCAAAGTACTATCAGGGTTTCTTCATCGTGAAATGTTTACAAGAATAACTATACATACATATACAGAGTGAGAGCTGACGCTGACAATAAATAAAATCACATATTTGGCCATCTGTTTTAAAGCCTGCAACATAAATACGTAATTTTATCCGTAATAGGGCGACCAGAGCGACGTGCGTCTTTGACATAAAAATTTCTGGATTGAAAACGCTTAAACCAAATTTGTGCGACACTCACAGACACTACACTAGGTCCATAAACATCGCAAATTTTTTTCGCGGATTGCGTTCCATATTTATCTTTTTGTAGTAAAATTTTAAAATGTATTAAATTTCTTCATTAGATTCACTCACCTTGACAGTACGAAAAACAAATGAAAATCACACATTTTCCTAATTTGAATATGGAATTATGTTCTTTAAAATTTAAACTTACAATGATACCAAAACCAGCCAGATATAAATAGTATAGCCAAAGAGATTTTATTACAATTTCATACATACTATAATGCGAAGAGACTTTTTACCCAACTTGTATTATTTAGAATTTAATAAATAAAGCTATTTAAATAGTTTTGTACAAATTTCAAAAACAAAATTTTGGAGCTACCGAGTCGAGTTAATTTACATTAGTCAAAATAGCGGGAATAACTATTTTGATTACATGTCAAAATGACATATATGAATTCAAAAGCATGATTGCTAATAATGTTTTAACCGACATACAAAAAGGAGGAGGTTCTAAATTCGTGTGTATGTTTTTATTTGTGTATGTTCATCGATAATTTCGCTTATTGTGAATCGAATAATTAATTTTAGTTCGAAAGAATATAATACCGAGGTGGGTCCAATTTAAATTTTACAGAAATCGGCTAAGCCTTTTTTGAAGAAAGCTACAATAATATAAGCAATTCCAGCGAAATATCCGAATTTCTTACACCATGAACATCGATAATTTCGCCAATTGTGAACCGAATCGAAAAAGTCTTTTTTAGTTCGAAAGGGTATTGTCTCATGGTTGTCCCATTTAAATTTTACAGAAATGGGCTGAGCCGTTTTTGATAAATCAACAATAATGTAAACAATTTGAGCGAAATATTCGAATTTTGTACACGATGGAAGGCGGTTCTGCCATTTTTTGCGAAAAATAATTATTTTCAATTTGATGATTAGTTTTTTTTTCTAATTGCTTTTATGACTACTGGTTACTAGTACCTACTTCTTGTGACTCAAATCAATTTTGGTATTAGCTATCCACATGTTATTAAAAAAAGCATTTCTATCATCTAAAAAGTTTCTACATATATGTAGTATCAGTTACCTGTAACTGATAAGAATATAAGCGATTTTATTTATGTGTATATTTATCGCTCTCATTAGTTCAAGTATCTTAAAACTCAGTGAAGTCAAAGAATACCAGAATTTTATTAAATTTCTAGTTATCCGTTATTTACATAAAGCCCCGAATTAAATGTTCTTAGAAAGGTTCAAATAAAAATCAGCCTCTGAATCATATGCAATAAACATGAATCATAATATCCATAGTTCTTTGACTTCTGGCCTAAGGAAATAAAACACATAGTAGGTAAAGATTTACTTTTATTCTCATTTTGCATACAAAAAATGTGCCAAACTTATACTGATTACAATTTTCTGTGATTAGAAGTTAAGTTTTTGAGGAAAACGATGTTTTTAATTTATAATATTGAAAGAATTACAATAAAGTTACATGTAACAGACTTACCTAAAATAAACCGAAATAAACGAGTAAATAAAAAAGAAAATTATCTTCTTATTGGAATGTTCTAGATCATATTTACACAAAATTTATTTCTTTTTCTTGGCGTAGCGTCACGTAGAGATGCTACGCGTCACGTAGACTTGCTACAGAAATTACAAAATCCAACATTACATTTTCAGCTATTTCATGAAAAGATTCGTACTAAAATTAGGTACATTCAAAACTTTAAATATCTTAGAAGCATAATCGTAAAATGTGCAGTTTACTTTGTGGTTTTGCCTTTTTAAATTGCATGTTTAGATAAATATTTCTATACAAGGTGACTCAGTAGGCGGCTTACGTGACATCGAACATAATCTTAGGCGCCGAGATCTGAGGTATTTCACCTTTTTATTGATATCAAAAATGCAGGAAAAAGAAGAATTGGGTGCAGCCGAATAATCGATTTGTGAATCATTCTGTACCCCAATAATGTGGTGTATTGCATTCGTTCTACACACGCAAAGTATTTGAAATCTTTTATTACCCTTTAAAGTGCAATAAATATATCAACAATCTATAAACTTAGATACAATTTTTATAAATATCATCACACTAAAAATTTACATTTTTCCCTTTAAGCTTTTATTACATCAAAAATAAGTACTTACAACAGCAGTGGATCAGCCGAATACTCAATACATATTAATATTGTATTCCAATTTATTCAATAATTTCTATTCACAAAATTACGTTCGAAAAATATTGGAAAATATTTCTATTTTGAGGTATCCAACATAAACAACTGTTGCACAAATACACTAGTCACTAATAAAAATTAGTCGTTTTGTTAATAAACGCAGAGTTACTTTGGTGTAGGTACCCAGTTGGTCCTTTGTCTCTTTCTTTCTTTAGAAATTTTAATTCACATGGAAAAGACAAAGAACGGAAAACTACTCTAAATTAATACTGCGTTTATTAATAATGCAGTAGATGTACACATTTACCAATAGATTTAAACATATTTAATCGCACAAATTAAACTTATTCTTTAAAATTCCATAATTGTTTAAGTGACATGAATAAAAAAAAATACATTACAGTGTCTGCGTGATAATATCCGATCTTAGAGTTTTAAAGAAATATCTAAATGGTCATAAATAAATTTCACATTTATGGATTGAAACAAGTTACTAATTGTATGCAAGAAAAGTAATTATCTCAGATTGTTCTTTTAAATGTGTAATTGATCTAAAGCTTAATAAATTGTTAGTCAGTTTCAAGATAGTATCTACCTATATTTGAAAACAACAACGAAAAAGCGCTAAGATTACGTTATTAATAGTCAAAGGATTTTTTTCACTAATTTATAAAATACATCTAATATTGCAAGGATTTCGTATGACAATCGAAATTAAATCTAATTACTTAAATGTTTGATTTTTTAAATATACCTACCTATAGAAGTTATTATGAAAATTCAATCAATTACAAAATCAATTAAGTATCTCATTTTCAAACATAGCTATGGAAGTAATTTTTCGCCTAAAATGGATGTTTATACTCGTATTTTTTGAATAATTTCGATTTTCCAAAAACAGCTTAGTAGATTTCGATACAATTTAAATAGAACTAATCAAAATTGGTTTATAATAATTGGCGGCAGACGAATTGATAACCTCCTTTTTTTGAAGTCGGTTAATAAAGAGCGAGAATTTGACAAATTGCGTGAGAAATTTAGCTGTTCAAGCATATTTGCATAATATATGAGAAAGTAATATAATTTATAGCACGCAGTTAATGATACTTAGTTATGATGGCATGAATTATAATTTATTTTGTAGAAAAATAACTACTAAGAATTCAACCTCAACCTTCAATGCCAAATTGCAATATCTCTACACATAACTTTATAATAATAAAAACTAAGTAAATTTTAACTAGATAATAGTAACCTCTGTAGTTAACTTAATAAGTTTGTAAACAAAAGATAATGTTCCATATTTTTCAAATCCACAATTCTATAGAATAAAAACATTTTTGTAACAACAATGTTTTTTTTATTTATTTATGTGTCCTATCACTTCGTAAAACAATAATTACTTTACAAATATGAAATACCTAACGAAAGAAAGATTTGTGAAACAATTTAGAGACAAAACATGATCTAACTAATTAGTAAAATCAGAGAAACAAACGTATCGTACAGAATGTCATATTGTTTTCCTAAAATTATGTTTTTTTTTTCTGCCTTACAGCACTCGAATATAAAAATGTATTTTTTGTAATTATTACTTAATTATACAGCTGCATAATAAAAACTGATAGAAAAATTGAAAATGAAACCAAGTCAAAATATTACAAATTTGGATTTGGTTTTTGAAATCAAGCTCTAAAATCGGTTCACAAAATAGTATCTTCTAATCCATTTACTATCTAACGTTAATTTAAGAAATCAAAAAATATGTTTTTTCAAATCTAAAACCACTCACTTATGTCCAAATTAATTATCTTGGCCCGCTGTGCTTTTCATACAAATTCAATATCAATGTAATCACAAACGGTTGCGTCACTAATAACTATTAATTTTCCTCCAATGCTGTTATCAGTTCCAGTTACAATTAAATGCTGCAGAAACAAACACTTCTTGATAATTATGAATACGTTTAAATCTGAGGTGACAACCTTTGCGACGGGGCAGCCGCCGGCGCCGGATTGAGCATCGTCATCGGCGCCGCCGCAAAAATTCTTCCCAGGAATGCCATTATAATAATTATATTATACACTACTCAGAAATTCGCGACAAATAAACACATTGACAGATTTAATTTCAACGAAAAAACGTCAATATTTGTATCACATTCTTGTGTTATTAGCCGGATCCGCAGACACATTTGAATTAATGAATGTATTTAGAATAATAAGGCAGCCGTTAATAGGATGCGGTTTATGAACATTTGTGGAACATTCTACACGGTAGCTAGCAAAAGAAATAAAGGAATCATAAAGAAAAACTACGCTAAAATATGTAAAATATTTAAAATCATGTCACGTGATGTCAAATTTGTCAAAATTTATGTATATTTTAAATGTATCTACCAAAAAGTTATGCATCGCCATGACTATATTCAATTAAGATTCGACGATAAGATTTTACTTTTTGTATTAAGTCTTTGCAAGGATTAATTTTGATACGCTAGTTAAGTACCTTATTGACTTACAAAATTTGTAGGGTGTCATTGACTCTGTAAACCAAAATGCATAAAAGGATATCGATAAAGTAAAGGCGAGTCACGATTATTAAAATGATTCTTCAAATAAGAAAGTAAATCATAGTTATGAGAACTGTCGATTTTATGGCCTTGAAGAGATCCGCGTGATTTAATGTCTTTCCTATCATTTATTACTCCGGTAACTTGTTTGGACATCCAATATGCATTTAAATTTATGGCTTGTGAATTTGTCACTGCTAAAAGGAATGCGGTAGAAAGAATGGTAATTCCATAGTTTCGATAAGACACGAAATATTTTAGACATTCTACCAGGTTTATCCGAAAATTCTAGAAATATTTTTAAACCAAGATTTAATTTGTATTCAAAAGAGAAAAAATATGTAATAAGTCAAACTTTCATAAGTAAATTATTTAGTATTTTTTAAAAACAGTTACATTAATCAAATCTGATTTTTCAAAAGTTTTACTGATCAACTCTGTCATTAATTATCAACAACAATACAAAATAGGTCCATAGAAAAAAATATATAACTACGGTTAAATATACGGAAAATAATAGTTGATAAAATATTTCCATACCAGGAAGTAATAAAACTTTCAAATTACCCGATACCATGATTTAATATCATTATGCAGTTATTTCTGACATCGATCACGATTTATTGATTTTGAAATCAATCATCGAAAAATCACGCATACTGATCCAAAATTTGATGCAGTCCTTCAGAACAAAATTAATTTTGATGGCTTTTTAGAGATTATTATTAATTCAAAATTGCTGAGTCGTGTATGAACTTCCACTTGCAAATATTTTAAATTGATGTTTAGGTACACACTGTAATATTATGCGTGTCAATAAGGAAGAAAACTAGCTCGCACACGCAAGCAACCCGCTATGTCGTCAAAGACTGATTCTAACTAGTTGCTGAAATGTTGAATATTTTAATCTCAAAACAAGAGCAGATGTCCAAGGATAAACAAAACCGCATTCCAGTGTCTTCGTTTTCGCTCCAAAACATTGTTTTATTGGGCACTTGTTTAAAACATAATATCAAAAACATCACTGCACCGTCATTTAAGCTTATTTATTTACATTAAAGACCCATAGTGCACAAAAGCATCAAAGGCAATGAGCAAAACAACATTTTTATTGTTATATTGTAATTGCACAGCTTTGCAAATAAGGCAGGGTTACAGAGAATGCCCAAAATATTCGTCCCTACTAAAGGTGAGACGCATAAATTGGAGCCATTTTCTTTGTAATTCAAAAAAGTATACAATATTATCACCCCAGGAGATGGTGCAATATATCTTTCTGACGGAGTTATTTGTCAAAAGAAATTTAGGAGTGCACGCGATTAGTTCGGCTTTTAAGAGGTGTCAGTTTGGAGATAATTTTCTAAATGACATCGATACCCCAATAAAGTGAGGCGGTTTGACAATGGTATGCGAAGTAGAAAAAAAAATGCGTAAGCTCCCCGCGTGTGTGTGACGCGTCCGTGTGACGCACAAGCGCGCTTGTGTTTGTGATCCTGCAAAGTTATGTTGCAAATGTATAAAAGCGAAGATTCGATTTCGAAATCATCACAACGATTTGAAATCCTCTAAGGAGTGCACACGGAGTGACCGTGAATTTTGTTTCCGCGTTATTGTGGACAGTTTGTTGCAGTGTACAAGTGGACTGAAGAACTGTAGCGCAAAGTTTAAGATTTTGTGAAGAAAATTACGTGAAGTGTTAAAAATGAATTCTATTCAGGTACTTATTTTTGATAACGCTCAGATATATTTTCTGTGCTATTAATTTTTTATTTTATTTAACCTGTACTGTCTCACTGTTGGGCAAAGATCTCCCCAATGCCCTTCAATAAAAAATATTTTTTTAATTTAAAATAATAACATTTTATTTTTGTTACAGTACCTGATTGCTTTCTGCGCCGTGGCTGTGGCTGGTATCCCCTTGGAAGATGGCGTATGGCATCCCTACAAATATGGAGACTCTGGCAAGTAAGTAAATCTCCACTACATAATTATAATACTCAGTGACATTTACCTTCTTTAGAAAACAGCAAAGGAATGCAGCTCTATTGCAGTTCATTTATAAACAGATGCACAAATTAGCCTAGATAAGACAAACTTTGCTAGTAATTATTTATAATTTGTTGCTGTTTCTCATTGCTGACTATATTAGTTGAAATATATGATTCAGTATTTATTAAACATGTTACAAATGTAACATGTTTAACAAAAGAAATACAACAATGTTAAACATGTCACTTACTTGCATCACAAGGCATTATAAAGTCGTTTTTACGCTCAGATACCACCATGAATATATCTAAACATTAAGTTATATATATTAAAATTGTTTTATTCTTTCCAGATACATCCCGACCGATGAGGGAAAGTACGTCCACATTCCAAACCCTTACATTCACCTTGACAATCCCTACGACGGAGGTTTCGGACCCTACAGCCACGACTATGAACCCTATGAAGAAGCTGCGACCGTGGATCAATACAAACTAGTTATAACACCACCGAAAGACATTCCTTACTACAAAGATGGATACTACAAGAACAATGGTATCAAGATCATCAGACAGAAACACAACTACAAAGAAGACAAATACGACTTCGAGTAAGTATAAATTTTTTGCGAATTATATTTTCACATCTAATTAACTCTCATTTCAAATTCAAAACATCACAGAAACTAAAATAAGAAGCTCAAACAATAGAGACTTCACCAAGTATGGGAGAAATAAAATATCTATCACTTATTATATTGCAAATAATATACGTAATATCGAATCGCTGTCCAATTTAACAAATAACAATAAGCCAAAACATATTTATGATACTTCAGACGAACTTTATCACGTAAATATGAAAATTAACATAGAAGACGTAATCAGTAAAATTTATTAACTTCCCGCCTTAAAATCCGATTCTAGCCTTGCTTAGCTGAATGTCAAGCTTGTAAAGAAATTTGCATATTCTCGATTTAAGTAAAGACATCAAGTTATAAAGTACAATGAAAGCCTAAAGTCAAATCTCAAGATAAATTGTTTCAATTAAAATGGTACTATAACACCCAGGGGAAGCCAGCGCGAAGAGAGTGCGCAAATAAAAATTTCATCGGTATAAATAAGAGCGATAAATTATGCATCGCTTGAATTATCGGATTATACAGTGAAATATTAGTTGCAAAGAACCAAATGACTGCGAGTACTTCCGCGATGATTCACCGGCAAAACATCGACGCTTACAAGTGAAGCCCTTGATAATATAAAAGCAGATCAGTTTTGCAACAAAAAGATACCCTTGACCGACAACACATGCGCCCGAATGGGTCAGAGTTCAAAACTATTTATAATCATTTACGACATCTGATTTGACATTCTTCAAAGCTTGTTACATTATTAGGCGCTAGTAGGAAATCTATACATCGGAATGCGTTAATTAAAATTAACCAGTCATAATCCTCTTCAGCGGACGCTATCGATTTGACGATGTAAAATAATATAAATGATAATTTAATGCACACGTACGGAAGTTACTGATCGCATCTGATATTGATTGCGATATTATTCCAAGATTACGATATGTTGCACTTAAAGAAAAACATTCATTAACATTTTTTCTAAAGTTTTTTCAAACAAATCAATGAATATTGGTGTCGTAATACTTGTTAATTTGTAACTTGCGAATAATGACAATTGAATATTTTCTTGCAGTTTCGAGACCGAAAACAAGATTCGTGCTGAAGAAAAGGCTGTACTGAAGAACCCCAACACCCAAGACGAAGGTATCGCGTCTCAAGGATTCTACGAATACATCGGACCTGACGGTTTTATGTACAGAGTAGACTACACCGCTGATGAGAACGGCTTCCTTCCCAGAGTCCGACGATTGGAGACCAAATACTCCGGCAAATGGACCTTAGAAAAGGTCAATTAATAGTTAAAACCTCTAATCATCGCCATCCTCGTAAAATCAGTATTTTCACTAAGTAGGCAATGTCTTTCTACATCTGTGCTAATTCAATATTTTGACTGACTGTTGCTTATAACGGCTATTCTTTCAATGGAGTCACGATGTACGCCACATCACGATTATGACATTTCATTTTCATTTCGGACGAATTATTATGTACAATTTAAATTAGCCGAAAGACATCCATCAAATCCATTTCGATGTAGTGTTGTGAAAGAAATTTTTGAGCTACTGTTTGTATTGTGTACAAAATTGTATAAAAATATGTTTTGGATGATGCTTCTTTAGAGAATGTTTGGGATATAGATAACTTTAATTTATGTGTTAGAAATAAGCGCTTAGGTTTGTAAAATTTAGATAATTATTTATGAAAATTGTGATAATAAATTTAAACATCATAAACTTTATATACTATTTTTCATGATAACTCTCCCCATAATAATTATAATAGATGCCTTGTACATTTTCTCAATGAGATGATTATAAATTTAGATAAAGATACACTATTACACATTACATTATTAGGTAAACTATTGCCTACTAAGAAAAAAGCTTTTTGGTAAGAAATAACAAGGCTGGAACTTTAGATATTCATTTTCTTCATGACAATAGTATTAGTACCTACAAATTACAATAAAATCACATCAGATGATACACTGATAAATTGCTACACTTTGTGATATTTGTGTAAAATATCATTGTTTGAAATACGGGTGTGGTACTCAAAATAAGCTCTGGTGGTCTGGTAGTAACACTATACGTTTTATTATTACCTTATTTCACGTTGAACTACAGCACGTACCTTGAATCTAGAGCCAAATTGGCTGGTGTGAAGTTAGGTATCCTGAATAAGGTTAGGCGGTATTTTATACCGAGACAGTTGCTTACTCTCAAGCACTAATCCGTTCGTGTCTAGAATACAGCTGCCATCTGTGAGATGGCTCGGCTAAGTATCAGCTCGAGGCCTTGGAATCGGTGGAGTGGCGTACTGTTCGGCTTATAAGCTAAGAAAAGTAAATTGTTAAAAAACTTAATTGCCTAGACCACCGTCAGGCAACGGAGTTTTTCTGTCCATTTTCTATAGAATTAATTTCGGAAACTGTGCATCTGAACTACAAGACCTTATCCTACCATTCCCTATTTACTACAGGACAAGTGGTAAGACGCCTCACTACCACCCCTACTCTGTCGATTTTCCTTCGATACGTACCTACAAAGCGGTTTGACTCAACAATTCTGATTCGTACCGCCACGCCAGGGAATGGAACAGTCTGCCAGCTTTTCTTTTTCCTGGGAGTTGTAATCTAAAGCTTTTCAATTCTTTCTTCGTTCAAATATCTTCTAAGTCTGCGCGCTTCTTCTTCGACCACAATGTCGCTTACCATCAGGCAAGTAATTCGCGATAGAAAAATCCTGCTTTACGGTCGTGAGGCACATACAGACCCTCCAGGCTTTTTGGTGAAGGAAAATATCGTAGGCAACCTCGTTGGTAGAAGAAATTCGACGGCGTGTGTGTCGATGTAAGTATCCACCAACTTGTGCCAGGATGGTAGATACAGCCCATTTAATCTTAGTGGATGGGGCATTAGACTATTAAAAAGTTATATTTATAGTATAAATAAGTAAACAAGTTAATATAAAAGTATTATCGGATGTTTTTGCTGAAGCTATAAAATTATATCTACTGAATGTGGGATATTTTATCAAATAGTTTAATCAATTAGATAAATGGTGTATGAAATTTATAAAGCTATTGAGCAATTACTACTTTGCTACCTATAACCAAAACGCGGAGAAATTTCATACGACCTGTAAGGTCCTCACAATTAGATGGAATAAAAATTATTTCATTTTTCAGTAAGTGGTTTGGTAATAGTAGTTTATGCAACTGTCATATAATGAAGGGTATTAAAACACGAGTGTGAGTTTATGAAACGAGCGCAACGAGTTTCATAATAGTAACGAGTGTTTTAATACCCGTGTTATATGCAGTTGCATACACTACTTTATCTTCACTAATAAAAATAAAAATAAACATATTGCGAAACATTAAATTCGCGCGTACGTGTATTGTCACAGTGAACTTGGTGCCATTAAAATCTTACCAATGAGAGCGCAGCTGCGCGCGCAGGGCCAATCAGGAGCGAGCGCGCGATGTTATAATGAGATTTTACGATATCGATGTGGATATTATAACATCATGTGAAATTACTTAAATTGAGTGTTTTGTTGTCTGCGCTATAACAGTAGTCATTATAAGTCAAGTATTGGAAACATAAGTAGAATGTTACAACATTAGTATAGATAAAGTTTATTATAAACTATCTATCTACATTCAGAACATTGTCGCTTTCTGACTGAGACATGAGATTAGTTTTGGAACATAGTTTTTTATTTCAATTTTTATTTATTGAATCATTATTATTTAGTTATTGAATTAGTTTATTTAATCATTTAATTATGTTGTGATATTTTTGTTGGACGAGTCCATTAATAGGAACATTGATGAGCATTTTATTTTATTTACTTAAGTGTTTTCAATGTACTATTATGACACTACATTATTTCATTTCATTTCATTTCATTATCTACTTATTAGAGTTTTACATTTATGTGATTTTGTTAAGTCACAATTCATTTTTATTAGAGTTATAAGTTTTAAAGAAATATAGGTAGGTAAAGTATCAGTAAGTTTAAGTACAAAATTGTATTATTCAATATTATTTTAAAGCAAATTAGTGAGTTTATTGGGACCAACCTAAAAGTAAATCTTAACATAGTAATATTTTTCCAATTTGGTTTACAAAAATTTACAAATTAACATTTAGATAAAACTTTTGTAATACCAACTAAATAGATCTCATTGAAACAAATGGTTTGTTCTGATTAGGTTTTAAAACAAATGTTGTATTGACTGATATAATATAGGTATAAATAATTCTATATTAGATTTCTTCCTCCTATAAATTAAATTCTAACTTGTTAGTAGTTAACCTAATATACTTACCTCTACAAATGCTATCGAAACCGTATATATTTTAGTGTTTAATTGGCGACCTGTATAACTACTTCTTTATAGTTTTTCTAGGAACAATTTTCATTACTACAGAATTATGTTAAGAGTTAAATCAGTAGTGGTAACAAAAACGAGGAAACTCTGAAAATTTTTACTAATCATGTTACTATAATATTAACAAAAATAGTTTAGAGATACTTACTTAATAAGTAGTACACAAGTACTCCTTGAACCAGGTAGTATTACATATAAACGTATACACATAATATAACTCTTTGCTTGAAATGATGAACTAAAATCAAGGTGCTGTTTGGGTATAATTGAAAATTAATGTTTTTGTACTTTATTGCCCTGAGATATCTATAAGATTTTTTTTCAATTAAAACAACATCAATTCACATATCCATTTTAATAACTCTTTCAAATATTAATTTGATACCTAAATACTTTGAAATATCAAAGTACTTGCAGGTACCAATCAATAAAACTGGTCATAAAAAAAAAAACAAAAGAGGTCTCTCTAATTAAATCGCCAAGACTTTGTAAATTAACACCATTAAGATCGTACATGATTCTAAAGATTAATTGCGCCTAGTTTTAAGTAGGGTTGGTAAATGCATAAATGCAATCAAAATTCTTCCCTGTAAAATATAGAGTGGCTTAAGTGGTCAGCTGGTAAAACAGGCCTTGGATTTTCCTTTGAACACTTTTGAAAAGCAAAATTTGTACCTAGTTTTCCATATGCCATTTGTTAAAACTGAGATTGGTTAGAGTTTGACCAGTGATAATATTTTTCTGTACAATCATTTACGTAACTTACTATAGGGCAGGTGATATAGTAAATACATGTAACTAAAAATGTACTCGTTTTTTTATAACGGGAATTTTAAATGATTTTTCGGTGAAGTATATGTTATTAATTATAACATTTACCATAATAACATTCAATAATTTACTATTTATAACTTATAAATGCAACAATCCTTTAGCTCTAGTCAGTTTATAGATAATGTTTTGGTTGTTCTGGAACATAACATAATCAATTTGTTTCAATCACAGGATAGACTTCTTTAATATGTTGCCTTTAAAATAAAATCTTTAAAGTCCTTAAATTACCACTGAGCCCTATAATTTATTTGGTTCAACACTGTTGCAGTTTATTGCGCTGCATCCTGTATAGGTATTAATTATTACTGAATTCTTACTTACAAAACTTTGAAGCTCTGGCAATCAATAACATTCAACTGACCATTGCATCTATTTTTCTAACCACAGGTTGCCGACCAGAAAATATTTACTACGAACCATTAAAATATTCCCCAATAAATTGGGCAGCCAGCGTATGGCATCCAGACTCGCACATAGGCAATAAACACCGGGATGCGGAGGGCAATATTTGATCTGATAACGCGATAAATAAATACTGCGGCGCCACGAATTTCAATAAAAAAATATCACAAGACCAGAATAAACGAGTCCCGGAGAGAGGAGCGGAACGATCGTAAAATCGTGCGTGTTAGGGCATTGGCAAGAAATTTGGTGAAATTGTTTTGGCTCATGCTGTAGAGGCTTTTATGGAGGACGTTGACCGAGCGCCTTGCCAAGTGGCCGGCGCCGCTCTGGGCGACGCACTGCGATCCGCCGAGCTGCACTGCGCCTTATCTCGAGCTTCCTTCTCGAACGAAATAATTTACTACCATAACGATACATTCCTCTGCCAAACAGGTCCCATCTTTGCCCGGAATTTCCCTAAACGGAACCATTTGGTATTTCTGAACCTAAAAAGAGCAGCGACCTCCCCAGTATGCCAGCGAAGGACGTTCCAAGGCAAACGAAAATATAAAAATTCAGTGCCGTTTTTTTGTAATTATGTACCCAATATATGAGGTTGCACGATATCTGAATATATGCAAATAAGGTTCGATTATTGTGTCGTGGAGCTTAGACGTTTACGACTACTTCGTTACGCGGATTCTTTCTGACCGTAAAAAAATAATGATTGAAATATACGATTTGCGTCTGTCTGTGTTAATTAAAACGTTGAAAATGTGCTAATAACAGATGATAACGTGCGAAAAATGTAATGAAAATTATAAAATACTCATAACACGCTGAAAAAGGAACAGGCCAATGTTAGATTCAACAGCATTCTTTTTCGAAAAAATAATTTTATTTCTAATTTAATGGCCAGTTAACGACCCATAAAGTTCATAATTAATTATACCTTTGAAGAAGATATGGTACTAAAAGTCTTTGTCAACTTTTTGGTACACGTTAAAATAACTTTGCCAAAAAACTGAACGATTTTTCTCGAAGCTCGCAGTTTTGTGTGCACTGTGCAGGTTAAACGTTGTTCGGTCTTCTTCGTCGTTTTTTCATGAAAGTTACAAAATGCTCCGCTACAAAGTTTGCAGTAACAAAATAATAGTCTGCACGGTATGAAATGCAATTCTTTCTGTTTAACCACATTGAAATAACATAAAAGTTTGCCGGGGGCTGGACCGGATCCAAATAAGGTGACTGGGTGCGACATACGCCTGGTGCAACAGTAAAACTCCTACAAACTTTATATTATACTCATTTCGAACTTTAGCTTTTAGAACATAAAGTTCATTGTAAATGTGACAGGATCGGATATCGTGGTTTATAGGCCAACGCTCAGTTCCGGAGTAAGTAGCTTCTAGATTTTATTAGAAATGGATTGAATTTGAAGGTGATTAGAACTATTATATGTTGAATTTATGGAGTGATACGTTACGTTATGTAATTAGTCGTTATTTGCTTGAAAATTAGTCATCTGTGTCATTATGATTTTATGAATATTTTAAGAGGCATACCAAAGAGAAATTGTGTTTTAAAAGCCATTAGCGCATCCAACGTATCTTTTTCAGCGTTCATTTTATCTGTCGTTTGATTGGCTATGCATGCTAAATCGACCGTCTGCCTCAGAGTGGATCATAAAAAGTGGTAAAAGCTATCAAAAATGGGGACTGAAAGCAAATTCATAAAGCGAATGGTCATTTAAAATGAGTAAACCTGAAACCAAATAACTGAAAAATTTGTTAACTGTATTTTAAAATTAACATTTCAAACAATCTATGTGTTATTTAAAGTAATTAATTTACTACACTGTTTCCTATTGAATAAAATTAAAAAAATATATATTTTGATTTAGTTTATCAGTCGTTACCAGGGCTAGCCACCCGGCCTCTACGTTCTTACTAGTCGTTACTAGATTATTTAGTAAAAATAATATTTTCAGTGATTCATTGCCGTAGACTCAGACCAAATAAAAAAATCAGCCAAATACGAGTTAAACTCGCGCACGAAGGGTTCCGTACCGTATGGGAGCCCCTCGGCAAAAAAAAAAAAAAAACACTTTTGTTGTATGGGATTTTACATATTTACATTATTCTGTTTTTAGTATTTGTTGTTACAGCGATAATCGAAATACATCATCTGTGAAAATTTCAACTTTCTAGCTATTGCGGTTCATGAGATACAGCCTGGTGACAGACAGACAGACAGCGAGGTCTTAGTAATATTGTCCCGTTTTTACCCTTTGGGTACGGAACCCTAAAAATAAAGACAGAATGTTGTGAACAAACAAGTGCAGCCGACAAAACTACGCCTCGCCGTGTATGAACACAATTACACACACATACACGTAAAACGATACTACGCCTTGGTTTGCCAGTCGAACTATGGCAGCGCAATACCGACGCACTTGCACAAAAACCGGCCTCACTTGCCTGTTCACGACTTTCTGTCTTGATTTGTTTATTTAACCTAAAGCCGTAGACATTAATAAAATAATGATAAGAAATTTTGATAAAAAAGAGAACCTGAAAAATGGCACTTAAATGTCACAACAGAGACTAAAGATTATTATTTTATCTAAATCAAATGGTATACAATCTACGACTAGGATATTTGACTAACTCTGAAATTCAAGGAAATATTTTGCATAAATATATTTAATCGAAACTGAATTAATAATTTACAAGATAAGACATATTTTGCCACCAAAAAGGCGCTAATAACTAATCTAGATAAAATCTAATAACTAAATGAACGTCAAAAGATTTATGATATCGAATAAAATAAAACTCAACGGTTATGGCTACCACTAAAACTCACTGCTAATTCACTTAAGTTCATTGCAGTGAGCGTCAGTTAGCATAAAACTGTATAAATTCATATTTACGATAGATAGTAGCACCCATTTAAGATCTACACGGATATTGAAAAAAAATAGTTAAGGTAATATCATTGAAATAGATAAACAATAAAATGAGCAATAAGATTGTTCAACTAAGATAAAAATAAATAAATTAACCCATGTAAGACTACTTACTATAGAAGTAAATTTATAATGAATATGCTCTCAAAAAGACAATAAATTAATAAAAGTAACGTCGGCAAAAATGCCGAACACGCCTTTGCCGTGAAGTGGTAGTGTGCAAGTATTACTGTGTTTCTGATTGAAGCCCAATGTTTTCAGCAAAAATTTGGGACAATTTTGCGCCAAAATGATTAAAAATACGTGGATCCTTAAGACCACTAAAGCCTGTGGATCATGTTTTCATCCAGTTACATAAACAAACTAGAATAGCCTTATATAACAAGTCAAACTGAGGGAGATGGATTAAAAAAACCACGTATAAAATCCGGTCAATCTTTTAACTAATTTTCATTCCCTAAATATCTTAAGCATAAAATGCGTAGCTACTAGAAAGTCTGTGGCCAAGTGTCTAAAAGTCTGTTACCCTAAAACTACAATCGTAAAACTCCTCGTGTAGCACTCGTCTCGAGAATAACGTATGCTAAAAAATGCAAACAGGAAAATTTAATGGTACGTGAAGTGAACCCGCTACGCTGGGCGCCCTAAAGTTTGCTTCCATTTTCGACTTACGGGAGCTACCACGAGTCTGAAGTCGAAAGGAACAAGAGTTGTTTTAAAAATGTGGCGATGAAGTTTCAGTAGTTTGCAAGCTGCTTCTAAAAGGTTTTATTGGAAATCCATAGGAGAGGCATATGTCCAGCAGTTGACGTCCTACACGAAGGTTAGATGAAATTTCAGCCATACTCCGCGCCACACAAGTTAATGGATGTGAAGTTAGCCACTTTTTGCGCAATAGCCAATCCTGACGAGACGTGACGTGGAAGCTGCACGTTGATTGGCTATTACGCAGCTAGTGGCTAACTTCACATCCAAAACATATGAATAAAAAAAAACAAAACATAAAAATAAAAACTGTCAATGATACCTACCTATTACAATATTAAAGATATACAACTTACGATTTATTCCAACAGACTCGTTTAAGATCCTGTTTTTTTATTATTTGATTCTAGCCAAGAATTTTACTTATTGGGTAATTTTTTGGCCGTTTGTTTGTGGAGTTGACTTTGAATATCTTACAAAATGTTATTAATCTAGAGATCAATGATATTTTGTAATAATTTTAGCTACCATCTCGTATAACCGAAACGTACCTGCACAAGCTAAAGTAGCAACTACTAACTAACGTTGGAACTATTAGGCGTTTCACTCTCATCGACTCTACATAGAGTCAAAAGCCCAATTAGCCTCCAAATAACTTGGTGTTCTCTCTAAGGTGAGACGGTATTTCACACCTGAGCAACTGCTTAGTATTTACAAAGCTCAAGTCAGGTGTTGCATGGAATACTGCTCTCAACTTTGGGATGGCTCTGCCAAATATCAACTGGAGGCTCTGGATTCTATTGAGAGGCGAGCCAAGAGGCTGATTGCAAACGACACTTTGACTATGTCGCAGCTGCAAAGTCTTGAGCATCGACGTAAGGTAGTGTGTTTATCAGCCTTTTACCGGATTCACTTCGGAGAGTGCGCCCAGGAGTTGCGCAATCTGGTCCCACCTGCCCCATTCTTCTATCGTACGGCTAGACAGACGCGACCAAAGCGCCACCCTTTTATGGTGGACCTTCCGCGCGTTAGAACCAAGCGTTTCGAATCCTCATTCCTCATACGAACAGCCAGAATGTGGAACGCTTTGCCTGGGTCTGTCTTCCCGCTAAAGTACAACGTAGGCGTCTTCTAATTTCGAGGAAATATGTATCTTCTAGGTAAGCGTGCTACAACCTAGACTGCTTATCTGCTCAACATCAGGCAGTATGTGGTCAAACGCAAACCTACTCAGAATTAAAAAAAAAAAAAAACAATATATATGATAGGTACTCGATGTAAAGTCACTTGAAGAAAAGATTTTACTTTAAGTTACTTGACATCGAGAACCAATAGTACGGCTAAAAGCCATAGAGGGTTGTTATGTGGATTTCCTTAATATTACTTACTATAGCTTATTATTCTGAGCTATTGACTTGAACACGAAAATTGCGTTCCGTTTTGTTTATGTAAGGGAGAGATGGGAGAAAACGCATGTCGTGCTAGATAAGAGGAACATAAGCCCAATAAAGATTGCTGTGCACTTTAGATGTGACTATATATCATATGATAACAATAAATCTCAGAACGGTAGGGTGAATTTTAATGATATTATGATAGTGTTTGTTAAGTAAAGTTACTGGTATGTAGTAGTGATAATTCATAGTTATCGAATAGCTGCAACATTGAAAATTTGTGTTAGCGTTTGTAAATACTTGTATAACAAAGAAAGATTTCGTTTTTGGGCTCTGTATGAATCAGATTTGTGCGTCAAGAACTAAGTACAAGAAATGCCAAAAATACTTATATCTAAACTGTGCCCATTGTTGTATGTAATTCACAGTGACAGCTGTCAAACTTCAAAGTGATTTATCTCGGTTATTATCGATTCTAGATCATTGATGTCTTCAGAGTCTTCATTGAGCTCGACAAGATCTACATTTCGGATGACAGCTGTCAAATTTCAAAGTGATTTATCTCGGCTATTATCGATTATAAACTACTACTGTCTTCACACAAGTGATAGAGCTCGACGAGATCTACATTTCGGATGACAGCTGTCAAACTTCAAAGTGATTTAACTCGGTAATTATCGATTCTAGACTACTGCTGTCTTTACAAAAGTTATAAAGCTCGACGAGATCTACATTTCGGATAAGTAGCTTCTGCTTTGGTTCACAATATCACTATTGAGACGTATATTTATCTTTATAGATGTGACTATTTTTCCCAATGTCGCTACAACAAGAAAATACCAAATAAAATTAATTTTCGTATAAGTGACAAAGTTAACAGATTAGGTAATTTTTTTTACGTTAGATTTAAAACATGCTGAAGTGCATTTACTAATGTGTACGTCACCTATATCGTAAGTCTTCCTACTCTTGAGCGTAGCGTGGTGATGATTATAGTTTAAATTGAAGGTTGTAATGAAACGCTTGTCCTAAACTTGCCCAGACTAGCCGCTAGGAAGGAAACAAGCATTTCATATAGTTGATAGAGTATTTAATAGAGGTAAATTATAAGCACACAGGGACGAAACAAGATTTTGGCACTAGACTTACTCTACTTAGTATCATAGTTTTAAAGTTCATGATAGCACCGAGTTTCACGTCGACATAGTTATAAAGCATGGAGTATATAACAGGACAGAGAGCTTCTCAAGGCGGACGGACCCCGAAGCAGAGGCAGGCGAAGGCCACCGCGCCGCGGTTCAGGAATTTGCAGGCGCTTTCTAAAGCAGTAGGTAGTAGCATCTTGCGGGCCGCGAAGACGGCTCGACAAAAATCTGAATAGATTATATTTTAGAAGAAAATTTAGACAGTTTATGCAGGACCTCGCCTTCGGACCATCCTGACTTTAGAGGTTCTGAAGGGGCCAGCGTAGGCACTTCCCCAGAAAAAGAAAAACCAAAATCAATCCAAAACAATCCATCTTTGACTAAAGATGAGTCTAGACTGACTGTATCAATAAGAAAAATTATAATTAAATACTGAAAGACTCAGATTTGTATTACAAATGATAATGATTAAACGATGTTTTTATCGGAAACGTAGGAAAAGGTTAGTTTTCCTACAAGGTCCCTGTTGTTATAAACGTTTAGTCATGTTAAAAATCTTCAGGCGGCATAAAAATTTTGACACTAGGGCTAGCCACCCGGCTTGTATGAAGTTACTTAGTACTTACCCAAATAAAAATAGATCCTACTAATATTATAAACACGAAAGTTTGTGAGTATGTATGGATGTTTGTTACCCTTTCACGCAAAAAACTACTTAACGGATTGAGATGAAACTTTACAATAATAATGAATCAGAATAACACAAAGGCTTTAAGATATAAAGATATTTTGTGAAACTAAGTTCGCCGGGTCAGCATGTATAAACTATTTGACCAATCATGTCAGTGAACAGAATTGGCAATCCCAGGTATTTCCGAATCAGTTTTAGAAGCAGGTTATAATAAAAAATTTGTAAAATAGACACAATCTGTTCTTAAATCTCAAACAATCTCAACCTGACCTTAATTAAGAGTCACTCGAAATTTACAAAGGGCCTCATCCATACCGCGTACATTGTACGATGATGTTCAAATGACATAGATATATACGCTGTAGTCAAATAATTAGGCAGGTTAAACTTACTAACAACCAATTAAGATGTCGTTGATCGAGTTGTCCAAAGTTACCGACATAGCCCAGAAGATTGACAAAAATTAAATAATGATGGCAATGGGTAAAGCATAAAACACGAAGGACTGGAGTCCAAAAGTTTTCGAGTAGAGACCACGCATTGGCGTAATACCGGCAGCGTAGGATTTCAAGCCGTTTCCAACAGGACTTATTGGAGGTTCATAAGGGAACCATATGTCCAGCAGTGGACGTCCGACGAAACTCATGGATGGAAAGCTAATGGATTAACTCATTGCCCGTGATATACTACTTTATACATTTTTAATTGTAAAGTTTTAATTTGTATCTTCATTTTATCTACAAATTGAACGTTTATATTTGCTTTTTGGGTGAACGTAAGTATAATTATTATAGATTACTTTTTACTTTAACAGTACGTGCAGAAGCGTGATTGAAAGCGCATAATTTGCCTTTTTCAAAACATTAGGATGTACTTAACCGTATCTATAAGAAAATACCTTCCAGAATTCGCCATTCTATTTTCTTTCCAAAATCGAGCATCTAAAGCGTATCTAGAATAAAATATCATCGGCACACCAGTAAATAAATTAACAGTAGGTAAAGGAACCCTGACCACTTCGGCAGTTCTTGGACATGCCACTCTGAGTGACACTCCAGTATTTAATTAAACGTAAAGAGAAACTGAGGAGATAGAAGTACCGACCTTTTAGGTAGGGTAATTTGTCAAAATTAATTAAAAAGAAAACGTAGCAATACTCCAAATAAGACTACAGATCCAGTGAAGAATTCCGCTGAGTAGAAGCTGTTTGTTTAAGCTAATTAGGACTCCTTTTATTGGGAAAGAAAACAAGATAAATGAGGGTTTTTCTGAGAACCTAGACAGGTAGGTAGATTTAGTTTAGTAGCTGAATAAATTAATTTGAGTTGTTATTAGGTCAGAATAAATGGAGAATATTATATAATGAAATGTCCAACGTTTTTCTAAGGTAATGGTTTTTTGTCGCATTTTTTATTTTATATTAAGGTCTAGTTAATTATTATCTACACTAATACCTATTACAAAAAGAAGTTGGTATTCTATGACTTTTTTAATGAATAGGCTGATCTAAAGCCACAGATCGGATTTTAAAAATTATTTCACCTGTAAAAAGCCTAACTGTTAGTAAGTATGGGCTTTCCATTTGTAAGTAACAACTTTTTACCTCTACAAAAGGAGAAAAATTAATCGTTTAATCAGCCGATTTCTGTAATATTTGTAATGAGAGTTTAATATATAAATAGAGTCCTAACAATATTTGCGAGTATTGAATCAATGTGAAGATTCAGTTAAACAGATGTGAGGTTCACTGTTCGGAGAACTAAGTAGGTACTACTTATATTACTTAACCCATCTAAACAAAATCCGCAACCTAAAGAGTAGGCAACAGACAGCTAATGCCACCGGTGTTGCAGTTGTCGACACTGTGACCTTTTAGCATCAGGCGACCCGTCAACTTGTTTGCCGCTTTGTTACACAAGACGAAAATCAGAATCCATCACGAATTGAATTCGTGCCTAGACTTACCGACTCTACAACAAGTCTTATGTGATCCAACAACAAAGAAGTGCAGCTTCAATGCTCCACATTTTACACCTTCCAATATTTCCTCCGCTTTACAATGCGCATAAAGAGTTGAGCCGCGACCAAGCCAATCCGGCGGATTCTATCTAACGCTTGTATCCAGGGCAGCTCAGGTCAGAGTTTGGGGGTAAGGTTAGATTGTTAGTCTTTTTGTTGCACAAATTATTAAAATGATATAAAATATACAAAGTCATTGGTAATCAATTGCATCCTTTTAAGGGCATTTCTGTACTTACCCACATCAAAACAAACCACTTTTGTTCTGCAACTTTCCCGAATCTGAAAAAAATTGCCAATTTATTTTTAAAAATGGAATCAGTATATTATTTTGTAAAAATAATTGTTTTTTATAATATATAAACAAGTGTAAATATTACCTAACCTTTACACTTGTTTATATATTTACACAGTATCTCTTGGTTCAAGTCTTGCGGGTAGCGGCACGCGCGTTTTTTACATAGTGGTAATTATGTTTAGACCAGTCAAACTATTTTTCAAGATTTTGTTAGGAAAAAATAAATACAAATTTTTAGCAGTCAAAAATGGTTTAACCAATTTCAATAAAATTTAAACAAGACCATCTTATAGTATGAACTACAAAAATAAAACAAAGTTATTGATCAGGCTAATCTGTAAATAATTAAGCGTGGTTATAAATACAAAAAAAAAAAAATTAAAATTAAATACCTACGCGTCGACTTGTAAATCTCCGTAACGAAGGTTAAAAATAAACACTTTATTGCAGACGTGTCTTCTCCTTCCCTAGCATTAAATTGTCTTCAGAATAGATTTAGTTATGAATAGGTATATCAAGCAAGTTCAGATTCACCCCAACTTTACCTATATTCCTAAGTACAACCCTGTCTGCGGTTTCGCCGGATGCGGTCTTTACATACAAAAGACCGAATTGCCCTCACTGATTGAATTATGTCCCGCCTTTTCTGGTTTCGAAGGGTCAGGGGGTTGTAATATTTATTGGTGCTAGTTGAATATTTTTATGACCACTACAAAATAATAAAAAACAACAACGTAGTATTTTCGGAATTGGATTTCAGTCGCAGAAATAGATTTCAGTAACAAATTGTGAAACTGTTTTGTTTTGATCATAAATTGGCTGTTAAATAATTTGAAAGGCTTATTAACTATTTGTACTTAACTTACAGATGCAAATTCTGTTCTGGTCCATTTTCTGAATTGCAGAAAATTGATTTAAATTGCTACCTATAAATAGGTACACATAATTTGTTGAAATAATTACCTTATCTTACTAGTTGAAAAACCTTTTTACGATCTACGTGTGACCTGTGTAGGTTACACACACCTTTATAATGAACCACTTTAAACAATAGAAAACACAAACATAAAAAATGATGTAGGTATTCTTATAGAGGTGGCTTTTGTGCATACATTGGTAGTTATAAAAATAAGTAAATACTAGTATACTAATCTCATCTAGTCAAACAATGCATTAAGTATTTTCAAAATCTTACAATATCTAATATTTTATTTATTGTAAACAGTGCGGCACCAAAACACTGTAAATACCTGTATTTACTTAACCACTTGATTAATTTATGTTGAAATCACTACCTTTTTCTTTATAACTTACTAAAAGTTACACAACCACATCCTTTCTTTTTTGAAGTCGGTTAAAAACAGCAGAAAACTCTAAAACAAGATTCGCAATCCTAAAGCCTAATTCTCAAATAAATCACACCAGTCGATCTCTCAGTAATGTGTCGACCAAACCAATTGAATTTCAAAGCCGACAAGCCACCACGAAATTTATTCAAAGAATAAATCTGAAAATTTGTGGATCTGAGGCATAGCCACTGAGTGGCGACGAGACGACACAAAGGAATTTCTAAATTTCACGACTTCCGACTTGACTGTTTGTGTTTATATGAGAGTGGGTGAAATGACAAACGGCGCAAGGGAAAATTGTGAAAACTGTTACTATGTAATTCAGTACACTAACTTATTACTTGTCGAGCTCGTAACGTAACTAGTTCAAGTAGTTTTTTCTGTCAGTCATCAGATGGTTAATCGCAGCCGACAGCGTTGTTGTGGGCCAGATAACACGTTAAAATATGGATCCTGGTGGTTTTACCTTTGAATACCATTTTTAACTCTGAACTTGATCTCGGAAATTTATCATCAACCTACTTTACCTTTTATATAAAAAATGTGTTATAGAGTACTGAGGTACCTACCTCGTCGTTTCAGCCATAGGACGTCCACTGCTGGACATAGGCCTCCCCTAAAGATCTCCAATAAGACTGGTTGTGGTGGTTGGTACGTGGTCTCCACTCGAAAACTTTTCTACCTACTTATGTCTGTAGAATTTATTAGATATATAACTTGATGTTCTACTAGTCTGGTTTATTTTACAAAAGAATTAACGAAATTTTACTTAACTGAGAAACACAAGATCTTAATTAAGTATATAGGTACTAGTTTACTATACGTAGTAAGCAGTTTGTTTTATCTAGGTAAGGGTAATGCAAGGGTATTTTGTTCTAGATTTAACGTAATGATAGTTGCTTTTATCGGCTCTTTGTGCTTCATACAACATGGCGATGTCATATGACGACCGTTCTGGTATAGATCAATACAAGGGGTCCAAGACAGTTTTAGTCCTTTTAATACCTAGCTACTAAATTTACTAGTTAAGTATTAAGTAGTTAGGTTTTGATAACGATTTCATTTCTATTTGCTCCCGTTTGACCGTCGCTCTAAGCGCTCGTCGCTATACGTCAAAGAGTTTTACCTTATTTAAACTACTGCCTGTTCAATATACGATTTATATGTAAAACAATAAGAACTAGGTGCGAGTAGGCAATCTTACGCGCCGCCGCCGGGAGGCTAACTACCCACCATTGTGCCACCCTCGTGGAAGCACTGGAGTGTCAAGTTTGTTAGTTCCCCTCAGTTCTTTGCTTGACACTGTTGTTTTTACATCTGTGTGGAGAGGGTCGGTTTCCTGCGGTGTCGAGTTATTAAATCATTTTTATTATTCGCTTTTTCGTTACATTCTTTAGAATTCAGTTTTATTGAATTATAAGTTGAAGGGATTATTTTTGCTATGCCACACTTGTCTTACAGTTTAACACTCTATTAACTTCTCTGCATTTGGTGAGACATATTTCATTGACTGATTAAAAGATTCATTGAAAAATGAAATTCAGACAGTAGAAACATAATAATATAAATAGGTTGGTAATTATTTTTATGGATATATTTACATACAACATCTTTGATTATTTTACTGTAGGTATAACAGTTATGATCCAAAACGCTAGTTATGTTTGGGATATTGAAAAGCGTTGTCTAAAGTCTCCAGTACTAAGATAGGTATAGGCAGGTATTAAATTTTAAGGTAGGTATAATATTGATGTCTATGATGAATAATTATAACGAATAAATGTATTAGGTAAGTACGTCATATCATACCTAGTACTTGTTACACTCTACCTAAATAGTTTCTATAACTTTACATAAGTAAGTAGAATAGAATTGTGTTTTTAAAAAAAAAAGATAGAGTTCTTTCAAATATTTAATTTTAAACCGGTTTTATACGGGTTGCGCTCTTAATGACTAGAGCAGAACGAGTTGAAGGCTAAACCTTTCCACGCAGAACATTTGTTTAGCAGCAGGTGCAGTTACGTCTTTGCAGTTGTATTTTTAACAGGCGCTGGAGAAATAACGCTCCGTAGTTCAAGTAGACAGGAACTGTATGTATACTTAATATGTATTTAGCTAGTCACTAGCCAGTAGTTTTGTATATGGGTATTTGCAAGGTACTGAAAAACTCCTAGCAAAATACCTAGGTACTCGTTCAATTGTGTATAAGTATGTATAATAATTATGCTTACTATAGGCCCAATCATACAAGTCGGTGGATGTTAAGCTAGCTACAACTTGCGCGAAACCCAATCAACGTGCAGCTTTATATAAGTGAGCTTCAGTCAGGATTGAATATTGCTTGCTAGCAACTTCACATCCGCCGACTTGTATGATTCGGCCTACACTTTTTCCGGTTTTAATGGCAAGCTGTGAAGGTACCAGTGTTTTCTATAAATATTTTTTTAAGGTAATGAATCTTTCTAGTATTAGCAAATACCGACCTGGATCATTTGAGAGGCAAATAACTTTTCTAATTCTAATCAACATTATTTGCAATAAGATACAGTATTCATTTATTGCAAAGTTTATAATATTTATTACATGTCAAATATACAAAAACATTTCGAAATCAATCAAATAACCCACCCCTGATGGCCCCCGGTGCAAAGGTGCCCATAATGCTAGCAGCATTACCGCGCTGAATAGCGATAGACATCCTTTGCACCAAGAACCACCCAGAGCGGGAGTCACCTCCTCTGTCCTTTATCCTCCGCCCAATGTCGCGAACCAAAGCCTTAGCTTCGGCCCCCCAACTGCCCATGGTCTCCACCGCAATGGGCACAAAGTCAGATACAGTACCTACTGTACTTTTTCGGTCTTTTAAAAGTCCACCGCTGGATATAGCCTGACCCAGGATAAGAGTATTCATATCTAGCAAATGCAGTGCTGGTTTGTGGGTACATACACCATCGATTTTTTCCTCGGCATTATACAGGTTGTTTTTCAAATGTTTTCTTCTTCTTTTCAGTCATTGGACGTCCACTGCTGGACATATGCATCCCCTAAAAAGATCTCCAACAAGAACGGTTGGTAGCGGCAGAATGTTTTCCTTTCCTGAAAAGCTAGTGAAATGTACTTTGGTGCCACTGGCTACATACTGGCTGCATACCTGGCTGCATCGCGTCGTAAACCACTTTGTGGACATCGAAATGAAGACAAGGTGTTCAATTAAGATTTTCCAATAGAATTTCACGATGGTGATCGAGTACAAGTTTAGTAACAGTGCTGGTTGGTAGATACGAGTTTTTGCGAACCAGTCAACTTGTTATTATTCTAGTTAAGATATAGTAGGTACTTGTGTTGCTCGCGTATACATACATCCTATGTAATATCTAAGTACTCGAGTTTCGACCACATTTTTTTCGAGTAAATATTACTCAAGAATACGTGAGTACTGAGTAACATTTGAGTAATTTACTTTGATAAAATTACAATGTGCAAAAACCACGCTAGATTCCATAATCAAATGTTTTCATTATTACCTATTATAATAGAGTTAAAAGTATTTATTAGTTTATTTTATTATATTATTTATTTATGTATTAGTATTTATAATATTTGTATGTAGGTATATGTATATTGTATAATTCTTTTTTATTTTTAAAGTGTCCTCTAAATTAGCACACCCCGTCGTTTTTTCTTTTGTACCATCTCTCTCCATCCTAAGGTTGCCTGGAAGAAATCACTTTCAGTGATAAGGCCGCCGGTTGCTTCACATATTGTATCATCTATTTTTTTCTATTTTTCTGTTTTATGTGTGTGTGAATCAATAAAGAGTTTATCTATCTATCTATCTAATATCGAAATATTGTGATAGCTTCAACACCACGTTCAAAATTTGGAAGGTATTTATTCAGATAAGGTTTACTTTTATCGTCATAACAACCAAATCACTTGGTTGCCTGGAAGAAATCGCTTGAAGCGATAAGGCCGCCATTTAGTGTAACTTTGTAATGTTTTTATTTTTCGTATGTTTTTGTAGGTATTGTAATTGTGGTTAAACTAATAAAGAATTATCTATCTATCTATCACATGAGAATTACACCAGCTTACTTGTACATGATATTGCAGCACGTGTTTCATATCTGCAGCGCATGATTGCTGTAACTCATTACGCTCAAGTGGCCTGGATTCCAAGGGTCCCTATTAACACAGTTATTAACAGCAGCTTGCAGCGCCGCATGGTAATGGAAACTAGAAGCCGGGTTGGTAACTATGCTAAACGAAACCCAGGTTATGCTAAAAAGCGGCACCTGTAATAAAAATAGGGGGTCCTTGGTATCAACACAACATATTCAATATTGGTTCTATATTTAAACAAGATCTTTAAAAAAACCTACATTGGCCAAATATAAGAATTTTATTTTAAATTATGCTATGTACAATATTCTATTGTACACTGATATTTTGTTCCTCTTTGACATAATAATGGAAGCCAGAAGCCAGGGTTGGTAACTATGATAGTTACGAGAGCAAGGCTATGCTGAAAGGCGGCACCTGTAAAATTTAAAGAAGTCCTTGGTATCAATACAACATATTATGTATTCGATAATGCCTCTATACATATTTAAATGAGATCTTTAAAATTCCTACATTTGACAAATATAAGAATTTTATTTAAAACTATCTGACTCGGCAAACTTCATTTCACGCAATATCTTAATAAATTATAGCATACTCGTATGTGCTATTCTGGTGTAAAATAATCATTATTTCAAAGTTTCATCTCAAACTACTGAATGTTTTTGCGTGAAAAGGGAACAAACATCCATACATACTCACAAACTTTCGCGTTTATAATGTTAGTAGGACTAGCTGACCCGACGAACTTCGTTTCACGCAATTTCTTTATAAATTATAGCCCATGTGTTATTTGATATACAGGGTGACTCAGTCCAGATTTTAAACTTTAAAAAATAAAATAAAAATATAGGCTGTACTTATAGACATTTTAATAACTTTAAAAGAAAGTGTATTGAATGGAAATTCATTTGTGGAAAATTACATCATCAAGATGCTTTCCTTCTCGCCGTACATTTTCTTCGAGTCGGACACGAGTATTTCCTATCACACGCTGCAGTAACGTCGCGGCTGGGCGGCGACTGCAGCGGCGACGCGGTTAATGTTTTCAGCTGAACGCACAGGTCTGTTTCGACGACGATTCGTTTTGTTTATTGCTGAGCCCGTTAGCCGAAATCTTTCCACCCACGTCTTTATTAATTGGACACTTGGTGCATCACCCGAATATTGTAGTGACTGCAAAATTTGCGCCGTACAAGTGTGTATGAATTTCCGTTGCTAAAATAAGCCTCCACTGCGTACGCATGATGCGCCCCCGACCACGCCATGGCGCCGACAAAAAAATTCTAAAAGGTCAGCTTTCGAACGCTACACCCCGCTCCTCGCTAGCCCTGGAGCCAGCAAACTAATAATTCATTTAAATTTAAAAAGTTTGCTGAGTCACCCTGTATAAACATTACTAATGCTAAGTTTCTTCTTTATCTGTTCAGTAGTTTTTGCGTGAAAGAGAAACAAACATACATATAAACTTTCGCGTTTATAATATAAGCAAGATTGTGTTATCACTATTATAGAATAAAACAAAGTCGCTTTCTCTGTCCCTATATCCCTATCTATGCTTAAATCTTTAAAACTGCACAACGGATTTTGATGCGGTTTTTTAATAGATAGAGTGATTCAAGAGGAAGGGTTATATGTATAATACACCTGTGCGAAGCCGGGGCGGGTCGCTGATGTACAATATTTTATTGCGCACTGACATTTTGTTCCTAACTCATTTTATAACCAGTTCTAGTAATCCAGTCAACAACAAAGTACAACGTTATTTAGAACACTCATTTAAAATGATAAAATAAAAATATTTCTGTACTTATATAGTTACTGATTTTATGTAAGCAACAATCTAACTACCATTGCTCTTTAAAAGTGAAAGGAGCATGCGTCGACTGATGCCTGCATTTATCACATAGTAAGATATATTGATAATTATAAACTATTTTTGTACAGAACAGATCTTTATTGGTGCTCAAGTACATAAAACACAAGTCACAAGAGTAGGTAACAATTATTTTCTGTACGATACATTGTACATTTAATATTCTTAATTTAATATAATTTTGACGTCATGCCTATGTATAGTCATTGTTGTTGTTGACTAATAAATTTTCATTTCCTTTGCAGTAGGAACGATAAAAAACAATGTATGTGGTATTAATACTATTATGTATCCCGACTGTCGCTACTTTTTACGATCAAGGTTTTGATTTTCTTGTATTAACACTATGTAGCTTGTCAAATACCAAATAATTTATTACCTGATAAGTAAAGCTACTAAATGTGACAAACAATGTCCTGAAAACTCGTAAATTCTTCTGTTTAGAACTTTCTAGATTAATTTTACAGCCCAATAAATAACTTCCATGAATAAGGCGCATAAACATGCATAAGTTTTATTTATCCGACTTTATAGCTCGCAGATCGTTAAACCCGCCCTTCAAACTTTAAGTCTTTCAGTGCTAAAACCTACGCCCGTTTCGCCCTTTTATAGTAGTTGCAACAAAATAAAAGGAATGACAACCCTATCTGTTTTAGTTACGAAGAACGCATTAAGGGCGGGGGTTGAAGGTCGCTCAAAAGCTTAGACAGTTCCATAATACATCATGTATGTGGTATAATTTTGAAATATGTACAGAATTTTTATTTTTATAAAAGTTTAAAAATAAAATGTTAAATAAAATATCTTTTCAATGCATATTAGTTCTTGCTTATTAAGTTGATCTACAGGTAAAGAAATTACTCTAATCGCGTTTCTTGAACAGCAGATCTTTTTTTTTTTAAATATTCAAAATAATCGGCCAAGTACGAGTTGGACTCGCAAACGGAGGGTTCCGTACTGTATGGGAGCCACCCTTAATTTTTTATTTTATTTTATTATTGAAGTAAACATACAACTACATATTCTGTGAAAATTTCAAGCATCTACCTGTAACCGTTATTAATATTGAGCGAGAAACAGCTAAAAAATAGGGTTGTTGTATGGGAGCCCCCCTTAATTATTAAATTTATTCAGTTTTTAGTATTTGTTGTTATAGTGGCAACAGAAATACATCATCTGTGAAAATTTCAGCTATCTAGCTATAGCGGTTCATGAGATACAGCCCGGTGACAGACATACAGACGGACAGACGGACAGACGGACATCGGAGTCTTGGTAATAGGGTACTGTTTTTACCCTTTGGGTACGGAACTCTAAAAATGGGTCACAAAAATAGATAACAAAATACCTCGGGAGCAGTTATAATATACGTCATTAGGTATGGGTATATCGAAAAAGGTATGGAAGACGTTCTTTGCAAGGTAGCAAATAAAATTCAAGGGTGATAGTCGCAAGTGATTTTAATAGTAATCTTCTAATCTTATGTCGTCAAATATGGGATCTACTCTAGTTAATAATTTGACTGCTTCGATGGCTCAGTGGTTAGTGATCCTGACTTCTGGATCGACGAGGCGTGGGTTCGATCCCCACCCAGGTCAAGCATTTATGTTATGATCACAGGTGCCATATCACAAGCTTTGCTTATTTTTGGCTCAGAGACCGTGTGTAAATGTCCCCTAACATTTTAAATATATATATATATATATATTCCGAAGCTTTGACATGGAACCTTTGTTCAAAGAACCGACTCGAACAACGGAAAATACATCTAGCTACCCTGAGAACATTTTTGTAAATTGTAATGTTCTTAAAAAGTCTATAATTACACACGTACAAATATACATAATTTATTTTCTCTTACCCCAAATCTAAAATCGTGAGCACGTCCACCGAGACACTAATAAAACAGCGGCAAATTGTTTTCTCTCGCCAGCTGCAAGGCGAGGCATCCCTGTAAATAGGGTTGTCAATTAAACTTGTAAGGCAATAGCATTAAAAATAAATCGACGCGTAACTGACAGCTGCTGAAGTGGGTAATTGCTTTCTTGACACTGAAAAATATGTTTTGGTTCTTTATTAGATAGATTTGAGGTCAAATCATAACATTGGTTTTATTTTTATTCTATTTTTAAGTAGTTGGGCGCGTAATGATTAAAAGTAATAATATCGTCCGTGGCCTAATGAGATCTCTTTTTAACCCCCGACGCAAAAGAGGGGTGTTATAAGTTTGACGTGTCTGTTTGTCTGTCTGTGTGTCTGTCTGTCTGTCTGTGGCATCATAGCGCCCGAACCACTGAACCTATTTCAGTTTAGTTTTTTTTTTTTTGTTGAAAGGAGACTTAATCAAGAGTGTTCGTAGCTATGTTTTATAAAAATCGATTGAGCCGTTTAAGAGTTATGGTGGGTTAAAGTGGGGATGGAAGAACCAAAATTCTACAAATGTGCCCAAAATGGTTGTCAATGTGTCAGGGGTTTTTTAAATTTTTAATTTATATTAGTTATTACCTTTTCTATTTTTTTCTTAATAATTGTGCTTTTAGAACTAACTTTTAGATTTAACTCCATCTAATGCAGAAGTCGCATTGAAGTTAGATTTTTGTTTCTCTTGGTTTTGTAGAGAAATTTCATAAAGGCACTGACCATATAAAATAATCGGCCAAGTACGAATCGGACTCGCTCACGGAGGGTTCCGTACTGTATAGGAGCCCCCCTTAAATATATATTTTATTTTAATTTTATTATTCATTATTGAAGTGAATGTACAACTAAACATTCAGTGAAAATTTTAAGCATCTATCTGTTACCATTATAAATATAGAGCGAAAAACGCCTAAAAAATCAGGTTTGTTGTATGGGATTCCCCCTTAATTATTAATTTTATTTTGTTTTTAGTATTTGTTGTTATAGCTGCTACAGAAATACATCAACTGTGAAAATGTCAGCTTTCTAGCTATCACGGTTCATGAGAAACAGCCTGGTGACGGACAGACGGACAGCGGAGTCTTAGTAATAGGGTCCCGTTTTTACCCTTTGAGTACGGAGCCCTAAAAACCACCAACCTTCACTGAACCAGCACAATTTCTATGGCTAAATCGTCTTTTGTGGTTAACTAATAAGCAGTTAAATAATAAAAAGCGAGTACAGAATATACAAATGAAAATAATAAAGAACGCAAACATTATCAACGTGTGACTTAGTTCATGACGTGTGAAACGATAAGTTTTTATTTATTACAATAAAATTCACAAAATACTGATTCAATGTTCTTCGGAATATTTTTCTGAAGCAAAAATTATGTGGCGAAAAATTGAAAAGTTTTTTTTTTGTCTTCATCTAGTATTTTTATTTCACAGAACAGTTTCAAATCGTCAAATAAATGTCGTCCAGTATTTTTTTGTTTAAATAGGTAAGTGTAACATCAAATTTTAATAATTATTTATCGGATTAATGACAATGTTTTTAAATCTTAGTTTCAAAATATCGTGCTCAAAATATTTTGAATTATTGTCCCCATATTCCGAATAACTGTCCTGTTAAAAAAATACTAATGTATTGTTGATTTTCTCTCGTCATTAACAGACATCGACCATTAATATGTAATGCATAGACCATCATTAACCAAAACAAATAAACAACATGCGGTAAATCGTTATAATTTCGTATGTAAATACAAACTATAAGTCACGGTGGTAACAAACCGAAAACCACCTAAAACTATCGGCGAGTTATTTATTGCCTTTGTTTGAACAAATATTTTAACCAATTCAAACGTTGTATGTAACACATAATTTATTCGTTTAGAGGATATTTCCACAAAATCTCTACACATTGTGTGGTTTGCGGAGTCCAGACTAAAAATATAGTCAAATAAATATAAGCATAATTATATGAGTAGTTTTTTACCGACTTCCAAAAAAGAGGAGGTAAGTACTATGTTCGTCTGTATGTTTTTCTTCAAATTTTTTTGTTCATCGATATTCTCGTCAATTGGGGACCGATTTAAAAAAAATATTTTTTAGTTCGAAAGAGTACATTTCCAAAATGGTCCCATTTAAAATATATCGATATCGGCTGAGCCATTTTTGATCAATAAAAATGTACATGGATGTCACATCGATTCGTGCAAATTATTCGAATCTGTACGCAGAGTGCTAGCCAAGACAAGTAAAATGATCCCAAACACGACGGGTCTATCTTGTTTAGTACAGGAGTTGCTATGGCCACCTTCCGACTCCATCATCAGATCAGCTCCATGGTATCATATTATTAAAATGTCACACGATATACACATGCGTGCAAAATTTCAGCTCAATCGGAAACCGGGAAGATGGTCAATTTTAACTTGAAAGATTCCACCCGAACTTACATAAATAGGTACATCCATTGCAAGTTAAATAAAAGCTTGTAAAAAGTAGATACATAAACTTAACAATACTTCAATCTCAGCGTGAATTTTCTAAAACGTCCGTAGAAATGGCTCCGTAATCGGGTGGTGTACGAGTACCATTGATTTTATAATTGAAGTCTACCGCTGTGATCCGATGCAGCGGCGTGAGAAAACCATGTTCAAAGCTCAGATTTGATATTAATTTAAGCAGTTTCTTCGCGAAGGGATACGACTATCCGGAGCAGCAGTGCATTATCAGGTGGTATCGATGTGTCGTCGGAAAACCTGGTAAAGTGTAGCCAGTGTTCCCAGCCTCGCTTCTTCAAGGGTAATCGCGGGCTCAAAATTCATGAGAGCAGGTGTCACCGGTTACCTCCTTTGGCAAATGATCTACAATTTCAAAATTTAATCAGTCAACCAGATTTCGGAGAAAATTTAGGAAATTATAAAACAAACTTACCAGTGATCAAAAGAATTCCCCGTGGCGCACGGATTAGTGTGGCTAAATGCCTCATCGATGACATCAAAAATGTTATACAATTTAATTCTAGTGAAGCTTGGGAGCACTTGCTAACCTTCCCTTACAGAATTCTCCATGTTTTGAAAAACCCTTTAGATCACAATTCGCTTACTAGTAAAATTAAACAAAATTGTCAGCAAAATTCAAAATCTTGTCCTAATTTTTCCTTCGCTCCACATATTACTTCAAAGCCTGTATCATCTATTACCAATTATCGTTTAGTTGAAAACAAAATGAGCGAAGGAGATATTAGAGGCTCGGCGCGACTTTTGTTTTCCGACGACACCTTGGCACCTAACAATTCAGACACTTTGCTGGCACTCAAAGACAAACATCCACCTTCACCACCAAACCAAGTTTTTACTTTACCTGCGACCATTGGAGAGGATGAATGTCTTACTGCTAGCATAGACGACATC
This sequence comes from Hypomecis atomaria, assembly GCA_964007245.1. Taxonomy (NCBI): domain Eukaryota; kingdom Metazoa; phylum Arthropoda; class Insecta; order Lepidoptera; family Geometridae; genus Hypomecis; species Hypomecis atomaria. The sequence goes on from OZ023283.1 coordinate 16,923,648, forward strand.
TCGTACGCCATTGCGTCGTTTCCTAGCGGCTCAGCGGGGGGACTCGACTCTCTCACTCCGCAACATTTAAAAGATCTCACAAGTGCTACTTGTGGCGAGATCGGGGACTCCCTACTGAAAGAACTGACGACGTTAGTCAATTTAATGCTCGCAGGTAAAGTAAATAGCGACATTAAAGCATTATTGTACGGCGCCAACCTATGCGCGCTTCTTAAAAAGGATGGCGGCATAAGACCAATTGCTGTTGGCACAGTGTACCGTCGCCTTACAGCCAAAATCTGTGTCAAGCATATAAAAAAAACACTTTGCGACGAATACCAACCTGTACAACTCGGTTTTGGTACACGTGGTGGCTGTGAGGCGGCAGTCCATGCCTTAAGAACTTTCCTTCACCACCAAGGAGGTGAAGTCTTGCTGAAGGTGGATGTCAAAAACGCCTTCAATACCGTTAATAGAAACGCTTTTTTGGCCCAAATCAAAGACAAAATTCCTTTTATTTACAATTTTGTTCGGCAATGTTATGGTGAACCCTCCAAATTATTGTACAAAAATAACGTGCTTTTGTCTGAAACTGGGTGTCAGCAGGGTGACCCCCTTGGGCCTGCTCTTTTTTCATTAGCTATTCATCCTATCATCAAAAAACTAGAATCGAAATTTAACGTCTGGTACTTAGACGATGGATCCCTTGGAGGCGACGTTAGCACTGTTATTAAAGACTTGCAATATTTAACAACAGAGTTTAGTACAATAGGGCTCGCCCTAAATTTCTCTAAATGCGAACTTTTTATTCCAAATTCCTCCTCAGTCCCAAAGGATGAGATAACAAAGCTTTTCGATCAAATTGCTCCAAATATAAAAATTTTAGAAAACCGATCGCTCCGCTTATTAGGTTCCCCAATTTTAGATGAGTCAATCAAAGATTTTGTTGACGAAAAAATTCAAAATTTTTACTCAGTGTCAAACCGTCTCCAAAAAATTAACATTCATATAGCATATTTCATTATTCGGTACTGTCTGTTTGTTCCAAAATTTATGTATTCTCTTAGATGTTGTCAGCTTTGGAATCATCCTTTATCTTTACAACAGCTTGATAACGTTCAAAGAGATACACTCACCACCATTCTTAACACCCCTTTAGACGATCGCGCTTGGCGCCAAGCCTCACTGCCTGTGAGGTTTGGTGGTCTCGGAATACGCAAAATTTCTAGTGTATCTTTGCCAGCTTTCTTGTCCTCAGTTTTCAGCACGCAAAAGTTAGTAAAAGACATATTATCATCCTCTCTTCCAAATTTAGAAATTACATATCTGAGTGACGCTGTCGAAAGTTGGAAAATAGCTTGCCCAAGCCAACTTTTGCCCAAGTCTCCCAATTCTCAGAGACAGTGGGACGGGCCGCTCTGTGAGTTAGAACTGCAAACACTAATTCAAACCTCAAGTTGTACCACAGAGCGCGCTCGCTTGCTTGCCGTTTCAAGATGGGAGTCGGGGCTTTGGCTACATGCCCTTCCTTCAAGTAACGTTGGCAACCTTTTGGATAATAACTCTTTCCGGATAGGCGTATCTCTCCGTTTAGGTGCCCCATGTCTGGTCCCGCACCGCTGCCAATGTGGCGATATGGTCGATCGTCTCGGTCACCACGCATTGTCATGCACAAAAAGTGCAGGGCGCTTTTCGCGGCACGCCACCCTAAATGATATCATCCGTCGGGCCTTTGTCAGTGCTGGCGTCCCGTCGGTCCTAGAGCCTAATGGACTGTTGCGGGACGACGGTAAAAGACCCGACGGAATGACGTTGGTGCCATGGAAAGTGGGACGACCTTTGGTGTGGGACGCGACGTGCGTCGACACACTGGCGTCGTCTCACCTTCCCGACACAGCAGACAGGGCTGGTGCTGCTGCAGCTAAAGCGGAAAACCTCAAACGGCACAAATATGGGTCCCTAGACAGGATGTACCATTTTGTGCCATTTGGGGTTGAGACTTTAGGTCCGTGGGGGCCGGACGCTCATAACCTATATAAAGATCTGGCCAGGCGTTTGGTAGAGGTGACACGTGACCAGAGTGCTGGCATCTATTTCGCCCAAAAGCTGAGTATTGCTATTCAGCGAGGCAATGCTGCCAGCATTCTGGCCACGTTACCCTCTGCCGAGGGGCTTTTAGACTAGGTTTTATTTTGTTTTGGGTTTTTTTTTTTTTTTTTTTTTTTTTTTAGTTTAAGTTTTAGTATTAGTTTATTCAATATTTTAGTAAAAGTTAGAATAAATTATTTAGTTTTGTAAATATATATTGGATATAGTTAAGGTATTTTGTAAATATTTTAGCATAAGTTAGAATGAATTATGTTATTTAAGTTTTGTGAATAAATCCATATTTAAGCAGTGTTAATATTTGGTGTACAGTTGAAGCCGAAATTTGTAACGCTTTCTTTCTGTCCTAAACATTTAAAAGCAACATGATTGGCTTAGAATACAGAATGCTTATACCCAACATTATATCATGACTTAAAATATTGGTCATGATAATGACGATGCAATTTTGACAATTTTTATAATTATATAATCGAAGACTGCAGTGCGTACACAATTTAGATTTTAATTATTTTTTCATAGTAGAATCGCCATTAACATCTACTTATGTGGATAGTTTTTAGGGTTCCGTACCCAAAGGGTAAAAACTGGACCCTATTACTAAGACTCCGATGTCCGTCTGTCCGTCTGTCACCAGGCTGTATCTAATGAACTGTGATACCTAGTCAGCTGAAATTTTCACAGATGATGTATTTCTTATGCCGCTATCTTATAACAACAAATACTAAGAATATAATACAATATCGGGGGCTCCCATAAAACTAACGTGATTTTGAGGAGTTTTTTCTTGCTATTAATAATGGGAAGAGGAATCCAACGCTGTACGAAACCCTTCGTGCGCGGCCAACTCGCAATTGGCGATTTTCATGACAATAATATACATTCGTCGACTCTTGATAAAATAGGGTAGCTGATTTTAATGCGTTTTCGAAGCTAGTTTGTAAAAATTGTTCATGATGATATGTAGATATTCTATTTTTTTTTCTCCGAAAGTCATTAGCGAAGCTTGTTTTAAATCTCGCGACCACTTTTGCCGTCCCCAAAAAATAGAATGTATTGACTTTCAAATTTCCGGGTTTCTGGGTTAAGCAAGGCGCATAATAAAAGTCCCCTATCCTTCAACTTTCCAAGGCATCAGCTTGTATAATACATCTAAAATTTATCATATTTTGCACTTCAAAATAAAAACATAATTATTATACTCAGATAGACCTTTTATGTCCACCAAGTGTAACGCAAGCGTCGGCTCCGCATTTCAATAAATCAAGAGAAATGACGTCGAGCGCGTTAAGCAGTCATCGCCGCGATGGGTGGCCGAAGTCTTCACGGCTATTTCACGCCGGTGCACTACAAATAGACATGCGGATATAGCGTATATGAGCTGTACACCAGCTAATAAACACTGGTAATGGCCACTAAATGTTGTTTGAGCTGGATATAGTCTGAGAAGGTGTAAACTACAGGTATCTACTACTAATGTGAAATCATGTTGCAAAATGGGTAAGTAGCTTACGGTAATGAGTTGGTGGGAGTAGCTCGATAGTATTTGAAACATCGTGATGAAATGAAATGTGCACTGTTGAGCGCAGGCCTTTTCCCCTATAGATTTACAATAGTTCCGATCGTATACGGTTGGATACAACGCGATTCTGTGGGCAGCCATTATGTGGATACTGCACTACCCGCTATTTCACAGAACAGCTGCAAAAATCGAATTGTCATTTGTTTTTTTACTGCAAAGCTTACAATTTATCAGTTATTGATGCAAAAGAGCTTTGAACGAGAGTCTTGATGTGGGTTTCTCATTGTAGCATCTTAAATAAATAAAAAAATAAAATCTGGGCACGTAGATAGTGGACATTCTTTAAACAACCACTACATGGTACTTACCAACTTACTGTACTTTATAATAGAGTTTAAGAGTTATAGTCTCAAACAAAATTACATTTCAAATGGGGCCAGATATAGCGAGTAACACAAAAATAATCGGCCAAGTACGAGTCGGACTCGCACACGGAGGGTTCCGTACTGTATGGGAGCCCCTCTTAAATGTTTATTTTATTTTAATTTTATTATTTATCATTGAAGTGAACATACAACTAAATATTCTGTAAAAATTTTAAGCATCTACCTGTTACCATTATTAATATAGAGCGAAAAACAACTAAAAAATCAGGTTTGTTGTATGGGAGCCCCCCCTTAATTATTAATTTTATTCTGTTTTTAGTATTTGTTGTTATAGCGGCAACAGAAATACATCATCTGTGAAAATTTCAGCTTTCTAGCTATAGCGATTAATGAGATACAGCCCGGTGACAGACAGACAGACAGACGGACTAACGGATAGACGGACATCGGAGTCTTAGTAATAAGGTCCCGATTTTACCCTTTGTGTATGGAACCCTAAAAATGTTTAAAAGTAAGCTTTCTATCTACCCTTCTATAAATTATTGTAGCTGTTTCTCCGAATTGCATTTTAATACTAGTGGAGGTTAATAATAAATAAAACATATACCTAGGTATTAAATAAATAATTTGTGTATACATCAGTATCATCATCATCCTGCCCTTATCCCACTAGGTGGGGTCGGCACAGCACGTCTCTTTTCGCCACTTCACTCTATCATACGTCATCTCATCATGAACTCCTTTCTCTCGCATATCATCTTTCACACAATTCATCCACGCTTTTTTTGATAAATCAGTATTGCGTGTAAAACTAAAAATGTACAACTTCGAAGTAAAAGAAAGAAAATTTAATATTAAAACCATGGCAATTCGTTAAGCCACTAGAGTAACTCGAAAGTCTTTGTCAAGCTTTTTAAATAGTTTTTCATCCGGCTAACTATTCTCATCCCAACTCTTTGCGCTCCGTGCAGCATTCGTAGATTTTTAATTTCTCCTTCCACTGTGAATTTAACTGAAACTTGAATCTTACATAATATCTTTGGTAAGACAGCGTAAAATTATGCTGCTTTTCAATATTTTTATTATCGTGTACAAAATTCGAATGTTTCGCTAGAATCGTTTACATAATTGTTGATTTTTCAAAAACGGCTCAGCTGATTTCTGTAAAATTTAAATGAGACCATCTCGAAAGTATACCCATACCCTTTCGAATTAAAAAATAATTTTTCGATTCGGTTCACAATTGGCGAAATTATCGATGTACATCGTGTACAAAATTCGGATATTTCATTCAAATCGCTTACATTATTTTTGGTTTTTTCGAAAACGGCTCAGCCGATTTATGTAAAATTCAAATGAAACCATTTCGGGAGTATACCCTTTCGAATTAAAAAATATTTTTTCGATTCGGTTCTTAATTGGCGCAACTATCGATGAAAATACACAAAAAATACATACAGACCAACATAGAACCTCCTCCTTTTAGGAAGTCGGTTTAAAAATACTCAAAACCATAACGCTTTCATAACCATAACTTATAAGTAAGTTATATTCAGTTTTAAATTTATTGTGTGTAAATAACATTGTATGTAAGCAACAGTCCGGTAAAATAATTAAAAATCAGGGGATTCGTACGGTGACGAAATTCCTGAAAGCAAGTTTAATTAATTAAAATCGTCGTCCCCAGACCGATTACCGTCCAATAAATAAAAGACAACAACACCAAAGCAACCGAAAAAATACTGCGTACAAGTTAACGAGCCGTGAAAATAAGAAAAATAAGGGAGAAAAACACAAATTACATTTTTTCAGGTGAAGGGAAAATGCGAACACAACAACTTAAACAATTTGCAGAGGCACACTCGAAAGTGTTAAGTGAATTTGGAATTTTAGGGCTTGCTTACATTGTTGTACGTCGTGGAACTCTTTAATCCTTTTAAATTTTTCGGGTTGAATGGGCGAATTAGATAAAATTATATTCTGGTAACCTTTTATTAAAATTTGAATGCCTGAAATAGATGCTTGAGAAAATTGTCTTGTTAGTAGGTGCATATATTTTAGGGAGATAAGACAAGTGACAAAATAGTAAAATAGTCTTTAAGTTACATAGTTAAATACTGACTGATAATTACACTGTTCTATTAGCCAGTTGGAATTGATGGTCAAAATAGAACTGAATACAAAATAGGCCTTCCTGCTTTATGCTCTTTTCAAGCAGTTTTGTTAATTGATCTGATTAAATGGCTTCGCATTCAGACATAATTAGGCGCAAATGTGTCGCTTTGACCTTTAATAAGCTCGATTGAGGTAAGTAGCTATATGTATCTAAGTTCATACCTACTCTTGTTATCAGATCAAACACAGGCGCCTGATTTTTTTAACTTCCGTTCGTATACGGAACTTGTGCCTATTGAGCATTCGCAACTTTCATAGACAATATAGAGTGTTTTCTTACAATCTGTCATAGTTCCGTATACGTTCTCAGGCGTGCGAAGTTGAAAAATAAGGCCCATGTACGCTAAACAAACCATTCTATTATTTTCCGTTATTGCACAAAATTAAAATGTGAACCGGTCAACATGTTTTGGTATTGACTTAGCTCGTGTGATTACTAATTAGTTAATCTTTCCAAAATAGTGATCTCGTCAAAAAGACCTTGAAACCTTCATTGTAAACGAATCCTAAGATAAACCGTATGTACGTACAGAGACAGACCGAATTGAGTCAAACGAACGAAATTCATCGACAAGATTCTATCATGCTCAGTTTAAGAGCAATTTTTCTCTTAAAGCCAAACAAATGAGGCACCATTAGATGGAGTGAGAGCGCTTAATCTATTTCTGACGAGTTCAGTGACGCCGACAAAGACAAATCGACATTAGCCTACCCACACGGCGCAAAGGCGTTCCACTTCTGTTTCAATTCCACTTTTATTTGCGGATTAACTTCTTATTAGTCATTGTGCCGCGAGTCTCGAGCCTATCAAGAGCCTTATGAATGACTCAATTATTTTACAGATCCACCGCGGATCGTAGAAAATTTGAACGTCACAGAGCAGCTTATGTATAAAGCGCGTAACTGATTTGATTCACTCAAATTCAACACTCAAAGCCGCCCCCAATCTCCCTTAAAGATGCTTATTAAAATACTCATCACGAAGAGTAATGGCTGACTAAACGTGTTAATCGTTAAAAAATGCCCCCGTTGTTAAACACGTGTTAGTATCTACAGAGGAACATGAGTATTATTAAACTGACAACATATTTATGTTCTCCCAGAGACAGAAATAATGGACTCTATAAATTTCATGTGATTAAACATTCACCGCTTAAAATGACAGTGAGTTATTATTATAAAAGTATGTGCTCATCAAATTACTGGAACAAAGGATGCAAAAGAATGTAGACTAGCTAATTGATCAGTTAACTCGTCACGTTCTTTATTAGCCTGCTCGAGATCTCAGGTTTTCAGTTTTTGTACAATCTCATTAGCATGACTGCATTGTTGGTTACTTCTTACATTACAAAATAAAACCTTAGCTCAGAAGATATACGATAGAAAATGCAATTTTACAGATTTCAGACGAAGGAAAGCAAAAATAAATAAAAAGGAGTAGCGCAGAGCGTATTTCAGAAACGACAAGTTGAAGAATGTCGAAATGTGTCATCTGTCAGTCGGTATTTAAAACGATATGTTATTCTGGAAGTGTCGCTCTGTCGTGTTTCTTAAATAGTCGAGGCAGCTGTCTCGTAGTAAAGCATTTTCAGAAGAACCAAAGAAAATTCCGACGTCTAAAAGGCGTTTTCGGCGTTAGACGGTTATGTACATAAATTGTGTAACAAGTAAGTAAAACATTTTTAAGTTAGAGTGTATCGGAGTGTTTATAAACTATAAATTTGGACGGTTTTCGAAGTTTATGCTGATCTTAAAGTAGCGATCCAAACAAAGAATAAATTGTGGTTTTTATGGCGTGATTCTTTCAGTTCTTTTCGTCTCATTATAGGACCATCTGCTCAACTGATCGTGGCTTCAGCTAATGGGTGGAGTGACATTAATGATGTTAATGGGGTTTTATTAAAAAAAAAAGAGAGCATAATTTTATTTATACCCTACATCACACTAGGAACATTCTTACAGAAGTCTTTTTAAACGGTAACAAACAAGTACGCAAACATACTTATGATTGGATGGATTATGATTTTTTGATGCTGTCTGCGCTAATATTATCTAAATTTTATTTTCAACTAACCATATAAACAAAATTGTTTTTTTTTTTTTTAGAAAAATACTTTTTGTTGAAAGAGGGTAGGAAGTACGATTTGTCTTAATGGATCTTAAGTTAAGTTATCTTAAGTCGTCATAAAGTTCGTATATGTCGGGTAGCTAGCCCTGGTGTTAGAGTTGAAACACATGCTGTTTCATAGCGACAACTTGCAAGAATTTTTAACCGACTTCCAAAAAGGAGAAGGTTCTATGTTCGTGTGTTTGAATTTTTTTTTTTTGTGTATGTTCATCGATATTTTCACCAATTATTGAGAATCAAATCAAAAATTATTTTTTAGTTCGAAAGGGTATACTCCCAAGGTGATTCTATTTAAATTTTACAGAAATCGGCTCAGCTGTTTTTGATAAATCAACAATAATGTAAACAATTCGAGTGAAATATTCGAATTTTGTACACGATGGAAGGTGGTTTTGCCATTTTTTGCGAAAAATATTAGATGTATTATGCCTAGTCAACATTACAAATATTTTATGCTATGGGTATAACCCCTAAAATCACAAAAAATACCTCTTTTAAACACATACTTCAATAATTCTCAAAAAAATGTACACTTAAAGCTGGTTTTCATTTTGCGTTGTCAGGTTGGTCTTATAGTAAAAGTAAACAATGTTGAGTTTTATAATATATCTCTAAAAGTCCCTGCATCTTGCACATCAGCAACTTTTATTTTTTACACCAATTTTAATCGAAAATGAAATAATACTACTGCAGAAACTGGCAGCGACTAAGTATTGCTCCCTGTAAAACTTAATGCATTAGAATTCCCTCAGTAGCAATATTTTGTCTACCACCTTTGTTTTGCTCCAAACTCGACTAAAACTGACCATTCCCTGCTTGAATGGCGGCATTATGTTGCATGCTCAGCAGTTGTGCACTTGAAATGCTAAGGCAGCGGCTTTATTCATGGGCTGAAGCGATTTATTAAGTAATTATTATTTGCCAGGTGTGACTTGAAATGCAAAGGCAGTAACTTTGTTGATGGGTAAAAATGATTTTCTATCGGTCTATATGTATTATGGCAGATGTATCTGGCTCCATTCCACTTCAGTATTAGGAAAGAAAAAATGCGACGTCGATGATTATAACCTTATTTATACCACACCCACTCGGAAAGTGTTTTATTACTCGTTCATAAACGGGTTACAAAGTTTGTAATATCTCCCTTAAAAATGTGCGGCGGGAAAAGTTATATGGAATTTCATTACTGCCCTCCGGACCCTTCTTTTGTTTTCTTAGCAGCGAACATAAAAAAATACAAACGTCAAACCTCAAAAAGGTTTTGTATGAAATAATTAGAGAAAAGAGGCGGTTTTTTATTGTTTTTCAATTATACTATAAACTTTAATTATTTTATTTTCCTCGTGGGTGTAGTATGAAGCACTATTTATCACTCGGGAGAAAGTTCTATTTCTGTTCTCGAGTTTCCTTTAAGCCTTTAAACATATTCTCGAACTGAAATAAAACGTTTTCTCCCCTCAGTGTACAATGTACTATTCCAACATCTAGAATTTTGGTGTTGGAACGCAGTTTCGAGTTTCTGCATTCATGAAAACCTGTAGGCAATTTACCATTACAATATGTTTTTACTTCTAATTACTTTAACAATTTTACCTTTGATTTTATCTATAGACACTTATTAACAGCAAGAAACTTATCGGCTGGCACAAAAAAGATGACGAGTCGAGTTTGATGCGGATTTCAGCGGATGGATCAAGAAAGTGTGAATGGATCAAGAAAAATGTGAAACGAGAAAGGCCTTTGCCCTACAGCAAGATGATAATAATAATAATAATAATAAAATATTTATTCAAGTAACCTTATTACTAAATAACAAAATATTTATTCAAGTAACCTTATTACTAAATAACTTACACCTGACAGAATACAGTTTACTGAATCTACATATTAAATAAACAATCGGTGTACACTGGGGCCCACACTAGGGTAGCCTGTGTCGTGGGCTCCAGGCTCTTCCACTAATAGTAATTTTTATTAATAACAATATGCAAGATCATTTTAGAAACTAATTGAAAAAAACTATTTGAAATACACTGTAAAAGAAAAGTCTACTTTTAATCTATTAAACTATGCTATCTGAGTTAATCCTAAAATAATTATATTAATTTAACATTGCTTACTACAAACGTAACTTAAAAATAAGCTGGTCAAGGACATTAATGACTTATGCGTAGTATTATTATATATTCTTTGCTTATGCGGCGATGCCTACCATCACAGATGCAACTGCGAATGCGTTGGGTAGGTAATAAAAAAACGCGTGCGTGTGAGTGCGATAAGGTAGATCACCACTACAACGATGCAAATGTTTATGTAAAATTAGCCTAGCTCGAGGTGTGCGTGTTTATTCATCAATGTAACTGAGGTGCATGTGTGAGAAGGCTGCGCGTTAGTGGGATAAAGCAGGTTTGGTGTTATGGTTACAAAGTATGAATAACGTCATTTCATTACACTCGGCGCGGCGCGGCGAAGATGGAACAGAATAGAAAAGGTGCAGAGGTATTGTTTCTAAATAATAGTTAATTAAAAGGATATAAAAATAAAATATTGTGCTAGTATTTGTTTATAAACGTAAATGAATTATTTTAAATACGAAATATTGTTAGTGGTAAAAGGTGAAGACAATAAATAGGCATATGAATAATATAAGTTAATATAAGTATATAATAAGTATAATATAAAACTCTGGTTGCTATGGTAAGAAGGGCCATTGTATGAAGTCAGGTTAGTGAAATTTGTACCTAATGTTGGTGTGATATTTGACAGAGGAGGGGCCTGGTATCCGGACAATAAATGAAGGAGACAATCACTGCCCTGATTTTATCACAAATCACGTAATATAATTCAATAAATGATCAATAATAGTGATCAATATTAATTCAATATTAATTAGCAATCAATATTGTTCAGGAATCCACATATTATGTGACTGTTGAGATGCACAAGTGAAGTATGAATAAAAGATTGTGAATGTCTAGTCCAACAGTACCGGAAAAACAGGCCCCTAAAGGTTATTTTTTCACTTTTAGTAAGTTTAGGGTTTCTCCATAAGTCAGAGTAGATAACCATGCTGTTAACTTTTTCTTGCAAACAAAACGTGACATTTCTAAAATATGCAGTTTGTTTTCGAGAAACTGATAGAGAAAGGGACCTTTGAAGTGGTATGCATTTTGAGCATGGGTAGTTCTAGTGCGAGGTATTGGCCATGAATTGCGACGGTCAGACTTGCTTCTGCTATGTGACATCGTGTCAATCGCTGATTTGTGGAAACGTAGAGCTACGGCTAAGATGTACAGTTGGCGCACGGGTAGATAGTTAGTGTCTTCGTATAGCTTTTCAGATGAATACCTAAAAGGTTTTTTATAAGAAACCTTCAGAAGAGCTCTCTGTGCTCTTTCGATTTTAATCATGCGCACTTCGGCGGTTGATCCCCAGCAGACGATGCAGTAATTGATTAACGATTGACACAAAGACAGGTACACTACTCTTAGAGTTTTAGGATCAGCAACGGTACCTAATCTTTTGAATACGTGTATCATTTTGCGAAGTCTACTACGTAAAGCGGAGATGTGATTATCAAAAGTGAGCTTGTGATCAATTAGTACACCAAGGTATTTGATGTTATCTACGCACTCCAGTACAGGGCAATCGCAATTCAGGTCGCAATGAGAGCTACAGTAATGAAGTTTTAGTGTAAAGGGTTTGGGTTGAGTTCTATTTGAGATCCGAAACGCCATGTATTTGGTTTTGCTGGCGTTTAACGTCAGTAAATTGTTCTGTAACCAACTTGCTACTTGCGCTAACCCCCTCTGTGCCACATCAATGACTTCATCCCAGTTGTTGCCATGAAAGATCAGGGCGGTGTCGTCTGCGAATGTGAAAATATTTGCATTAGGCAGTTGAAGCTGGCAAAGGTCATTAATGAAGGCTAGGAAAAGCGTTGGGCCGAGCACACTGCCTTGAGGGACGCCGCAATTAACAGGAGTGAAGTCGCTGTATAGGTTGGAGACACGAACCCGTTGCCATCTGTCACTTAGGTACGACTTGAACCACTCTAATGCAGCTCCTCGAACTCCAAGGAACTCGAGTTTCCTCAACAGCATTGGCCAAGACACAGTGTCAAATGCCTTGGCCATATCAAGGAACACTCCTATGCACTTTTTTTTAGAATCAAGAGTGGCTGTGACCTGATTTACAAGGGCTACTACTGCATCTTCCGTGGATTTTTTGTTCCTAAATCCAAATTGATTAGAAGACAGGATCCCGTGTCTCTCGAAGAAGCTTAGAAGTCGTCGGTTAACCACCTTTTCCAGAATCTTTGAAAGAGAAGGTAAAAGTGAAATGGGGCGGTAGTTCGAGACTACTGATTTAGAGCCAGATTTATGGATAGGGCAGATATCTGCAATTTTAAAGCATTTTGGTACAGAGCCTTGGAGCAGACTCAGGTTGCATACATGAGCGATGGGTGATGCTAGAACATGACTTGCTCGTTTTAGCACATTGTTATTAATTTGATCGTATCCAGGTGCCGATGATGACTTTAAACTCGATATAATTTTGGCAATTTCGAGTGTGTCAGTTGGCGTCATAAAAAAAGAATTTAGAGGTGAAGATTCAAGAGAAATAGAATTGGTTATTTGTTCTTCAGTTTTATTCAGTTTAGTCAAAATATTTTTTGCAAGGTCGTCCCCAACGGATGAAAAGAAGGTGTTGGCGTGATTAAGAGATTCTAATTCGGTGCTTTTAACTTTAAGGAGTTCTTCGTTACTGTTGTCTAGAGATTTGAAGTTACAAATATCTTTGACAGTGCTCCATAGCTTTTTAGTATTGTCTTTATGAGTCATGAGTTTGTCGGCCTCATACTTATTTTTTTGGCTCAAAAGTAATCGGTGGTAAAGGTTGCGATAGTTCTTGTATTCGATTTGAAGAGTCAAGTTTTCAGGAAACTTACGGGCTTCTTGGTGAAGAACATCTTTCCTTCTTGCACATTTTAGCAAGCTTTTGGTCATCCATGGTTGGGTCATGGCTTCTGCACTACGGATTTTGCTACGGGAGGTGTTTTTTTTAATGATGGTTCCTAATGTATCGACTAAATTTTGAGCTGCTATATTGACGTCTGATATATTATAAAAATCTTCCCAGTTTATGCCACAAAGAGAAGTTATTACCTCGTCATAGTTAACTTTTGTGACTATTTTAGGGTTGGATTTCTTCAGTGAATTGTTATCTATGCCAGTAATAACAGTAGCATGGTCAGTAGTATCGGAGTCGCTGACAATCACTCGGCACTTTTTTTTAGTCCTGATCATAGAGTGGTCTAAGCAATTGTTTTCACGGGTGGGCAAGGAATGTCCAGGGATAAATCCGTAATGGGCAGTCAGATCAAGATAATCCGCGGCTTTACTGTCGTTAGAGGTGGATTTAACATCAATGTTTACGTCTCCGGTTATAAGAACAGTTTCGGTGGAAACAGAACATATCGTTTCTTCAAGGGAAGTGAGAAAATCACCAATATTATCAGTCGCTGGGCTGCGATAAAGTGAAATGATGCTAAGTACGTTGCCTAGTTTTAGAACCAAACAATTGGCGTCTTTAAATTGTGGTTCGGACACTTCAACGTTAATCCCTTCCTTGATAAATATAACAAGGCCGTCATTTTGGTTCCTTAACACTGAAGAGTAGTGACACGTGTAGTTCGGCAGATTGATTCCTTGAAAATCGTGGTTAATCCATGTTTCTGATAAAATTATTATATCAGGGAGAAAATCTAATCTTGTTAGGTATACGAGAAATTTATCAAAATTGGCCCTTATACTTCGAATATTTTGAGATATTACAGTAATTTGTTGTCCACAGTCCCCAAGTTTAAGTTTACAATCTTCCGCTATAGATATTCTATAGTTTTCTATCAAAATAGCTAATATAATAACTTATACCATACTACTAGCTATAATGGCTTATACCAACATAATAATGTTATCTGCTAAAACGATATTAGTGTCTTATTTAAACAGTTTCGCGAGTTTGTGCTCTATTTCCTTTCATTCGATTTATAAGTTGTAACTGTATGATAAGTTTCCGTACATGATAGTGATGATGATAAAGCATTTTTTTCAAGTTTTCACAAGGGATTCAACTGCTAGACATATATTATTGATAAATAAATCTGTTACTAAGGGTCAATTCAATCTGTTACATAAGAATTTAAAAAAAAAAATGGACAATTTTTTGATCATTTTATGATTTCAGGATTCAAAAGATTTCACATAGTAAAAGTAATATCGTTTCGTAAAAGTTTCACATACATACTTATATTTCGTCCGGCTAGAGATATAATAGGGAAAAAACTTATGACTACGAAAGTATTAGCATAAAGAGGGTTAAAAAGGAAAAAAAAACGCTCAATAGTTTCATTGTAGACTGTCCTTATAACTTGTGAGCAACAACAATTTTTCGTAAAGTATTCAGGTAATGGTAGTTGTGAGATTAGGTACATCGGGATTTTTATTCTTGTATTTATTTAGATTTTTTTACTTACTTAGAAAATGAATGTGTATACTGTACCTACTGAATTTATTCAACTTGGCAAAAAACCTTGCAATTGGAACTATGAGAATTTTTAAATGATCAGAAAAAATTGAAAAAAATGTTTTTTCTTCTTTCTTTTTTAATCCTTTGAAAGAAAAAGTTTACAAAATTATGTAAAATCTGTATGTATGCCATCATTTAAATTTCTATTTGATATACATTATACCAAAACCATGAAATGCAATATCTCTTGCTATATTAAGTCAAATGTAAAGGAGGCAATTCCTGAACTATATATTTATTAAATCTAAATCACACCCAAGAACTTGTGGTCTCTATATTTATTTATAGTACATAGTATCTGTGTGCTATTTGATATTTATTACTAGTTTTATCGTATAAAATGACAAAAGAAGGGCTCGTCCGGGATTTGAACCCGGGACCTCTCGCACCCAAAGCGAGAATCATACCCCTAGACCAACGAGCCGCTTGATGTGGCCTTTACAATAGCACAACAAAAGCATAATAAGAGAAAATGTAAAAAAATCGGCTTGACTCATTTGAACAAGTGCTACTAAGCTATTGTTATGATTTTGGGATATGTTTGTAATATAATAGTTGATTTGTGATTACCAAATAAATAAGTACCTACCCACTTATCTAGTTATGAATTATCTTATTTACGTAGGCATGTTATTTTTAATTTTACTATTTTTAAAACAAATAAAATCATTTTCATTAACCTCCAAAAAAAAGGCGGAGTTTGTTTCGTTGCGACACATTGGACTTTTTGATATTAATACTAATGATATTTGCGTTCCTTTGTGTTTCAGTTTTACTTTATTTCATTTTTTGTAGTTAAAGGCAATTTCAAGTAAAAAAATTATTGTCTGTAAAATCGGTTCATAGAGCTTAAGCTTAAGCCGATCGTGCCTCGCTTGTTCCGCGTTCTCGTTTGGACGCTCGTCCTAGGCGGAACGTGACACTTTTTCGTGCGTGCAGTTGGCTTTCAAAGATTTATAAGACGTTATCACGTCAAAAATCACAGTTTGAGAGTTTTAGGTATGCCTGAAAAAAGGAGTCTATGATAAACAAAATGATTATCATCGAAATTCACAATTTCACGTGTCATCCGGGCCACGGCAGAGCTCAGTTGTAAATTTTGCCCGTGGCCACCCTTCCGAAAAGTTGACCGTGCCGAACGTTGCTTAACTTCGGTGATCGATAAGTATACGTCAACTTTTAACATTTTCTTATTAAAGTAAGAAAACGAAGAATTGTGTGTCAGATACTTTGGCCTTTCCTTATTACATTAGCATTTGATGCAAACGTAAATAGATTATATTACTTATCTAATTTTATTTTTGCTCGTTTACATTATCAAAAAACTTATGTAACAAGTTAAAATAATAAGGCACAACGAACGTCCTTAACCTTTCCTTGAACTTTATTAAGTGACCTAAAGCGAATGGATTGAAATGACTCACAAAGCTTACTCTGGTCAGCAATCTGTCATCTGCAAAATAACTATTTTTCTCGGCTCATGGGCTGAATCAAATATAATTTGTCTGGCATTATTAGTACGCGTTCTCAATAATTTCTAAATGGCATCTGTGAACACGTGGTGGTTCGTTGTGCAATAGCAAAGTTATAATTATGTCAGTGGGAGCGAAGAGTGGGGTTTCGCACGGCCTGTAGCTAGCTTCAAGTTTGATTTGGTCTATAGCTGTTACTTTTAGAAGTAATTACGAGTAATAACGATCAAAGATAAAAGAGTTTCTAGGTCAAATTAATAAAATAAGTAAACAGAAATTAAAGATTAAATCGACTCAAATAACGATTTTAAAGCAATCTTACATGAGTAGATAACCTACCTACATATTTTTTAGGACAATACAAAAATATTTCTGGCGATAAATCTCAGCATTAACATTGGTGATTATAGTGTTTGCTACAATAACTCAGAAACTATATTTATTTTAAGACCTAAGAGATACTTATTTTGTAAGATTTGGAGGTTAATTAAATTTCAACTGTTTATCGATTGTAGAAGCCCTTATGGTGGCGAAAATTCTGTGTTTTATGAGAATAAATAGGTAGTTGTTTTTTATTTACCAAAAGTATGTCAGAGGAAACGAATTTTAATTTTACCGCCGACCATTTAAATAAATGCCATGGCCAATGACGGTTAGATAATCGCGATCAGAATATATATATTCTGGTTATGTAAATAAAAGAAGTGATATAATTTATTTCGTCACATTTATTAATACTGTCATTCACTATGTTAATAATGTCAGTCTCAATGTTTTTGCAAACAAAGTTAGTTAAATTAATTTATGGAAAAAATATATTTCTTTTTGATCCATTATATAGAAAAATAAACTTAATTAAAAATAAACCTGTTATATTACTTCTGTGAGAGCTTTTTTCTGAGTTTGAGAAGGAATAATTTTACGTATTCAAATAAAGCTATAACAACGTTTATGAAAAACAATCAAATCTTTCCTCATTATAATATTGGTATGGAGAAAAGTTATTCATAATCTTACGCACAAAATAGTGTAAAAAAACCTCTCAAACTCAAAAAGAAAGAGATCAATATCGTTTTGATTGAAAACACTTCCCATCAAATCTCTTTCGTTGTTTTTTTTTTAACTAAAACCCTCAAAAAAGAACAATTTAACGATACCTAAAATAAAGACTTATTTATAGCTTCACTAACTTATTTTGCTACTTATACTTGCTAATCCGTCGCCACTTAGTAACTTTACTCCATTCCTGGGACTACAATATTCAAGTATTTCTTTACTTACACCAAAAATTCTTCGACTCAGGAATTTCCAAAGTGATTCTGCGGAACTTAGGGTTTCCATTTAACTACATCAGCCTTTTCAATTGTCCACTGCAGGACGTAGGTAGTCACTACCGATAGACCACCAGAGCTTTCATTACCAATAAACCACCACGGCACCACTGGGTTACGCCAAAATTCTTTGTTATTAGCTTTTGCCCGCGGCTTTGTCCGTGTTACATTTCTATTTTTATGCTGTTCCTTAAGTACCTTTTAATTTTCCGGGAGAAAAATCTTATGTTACTTTCCTTTGAACTATATCCATGCCAAAAATCAAGTCTATCCGTTGCTCTCTTGCAGCGTGAAAGAGTAACAAACCAACAAATACACTTTCGGATTTCTGATATTAGTAAGGATTACGGATCAGCTGATAAGCAATACTTACCATGATTTCAAATAATATTTTGAAATAAAATAAAAATCAAATAAAATTGTTTATTTGGGCATAAGTTTACAATAGTCTGAATAATTTACCCAAAGGCTCCTAAACTAGTTAGAAACTGTATTTTAGGAGCCGATGGACTCTCCTATAGGTACACAATTTATAAAATTATAAAAATTAATAATGGCACACAGTATGCGATGAGAGGAACTCTTTACTTTTATGCAAGAATTGTCGGACATAATACCGATAAGAATAATAATTTACAAAGCTGTGAAACAATTTCAGAATCAGAATAATTATAGTTTATTGCTTATTCATATAACACTAGCTGCCCGTTCTGGCTTTGCCCCGTTACAGATGAGTTATAGCCCTGTGTATTCCTGATCGAAGGTACTACTAGGCTATAAACCATCCACAAGAAATATTTTAAATGATAGTGAAAACCGCATTACAATCTGTGTTGTCTAGTCTGGAAGATATACGCACACAGACAGACTCACAAACATAGCGGTTTTGCTTTATACTACGTAGTGATGTATAGTGATATTATTAAAATAGTTGAGAATAATTGTGTTTCAATTATTTCACATTTCTTAGAAAACATTTACTTATTCTTATTTTCAGAGTTGATCTGCAATGAAAGTATTTGGTTGGTGTTTAGCGCTCATAGGGTAGTTTCACAAGGTGTTTGCTAGCGATCACTGAAGTTAAACAACTTTCGGCACGGTCAACTTTCGGATGTATGACCGTGGGTAGCATTTCCAACTGAGCGCTACCGTGGCTTGGATGACACGTTAAATTGTAAGTTCCGGTTGTTGTAACCGTTGAGCCATTTCAGAGAGCTTCGGGCTGCATAAAAACTCTAACACTAGGGCTAGTTACTCAGCCTATTAGAACTTAATTTTAGACAGAATCAGACTTCTTGGCAGCTGTGACATGGTAATGAGATATCATTACCGTGGCTGTGATGTGTGTGAGCTACAAGCTGCGGATAACCCAATCCTCGCGCACTAATAAGGGAGCTTTAGCACGATTGCACGATGCGCGATGATGCACGGATTCCTGATTTCTTTGCAGTTATTCGATCTCGAATCGCGTCTTTTTGGGATAGGATACGAAGATCGAATAACAGCATACTACAGTGCTTGTCTGAAAATTTGTGTTGTCCTAAATTTCGACATTGGGTCTCTGTTTGTTGATTGGATCATAGCAGGAATCGGAAGTAGCATGACGTCAAATCTAGGTTTGACTTTAAAAGATAGTTTAATTAATTTTTGGACTGCGATAATTTTGTATTATTGCAATGTTTATTCTTTTATATTTCGTTTGTCTTATCATATGGCTTGTGTGCCTTGAAATAAACGTTTATTATATTTAACAGGTTTGGTTATCCACAGCCAGTACCTACGAGTAACATCACAGCCGCCTATAAGTGAAATTGTCAACTTTGGTTGGTGTTCCGTTATTTTTAAAGTTTAAGAACCCCTGTATTACACAACCAATCCTACCAAGTACTAGCTACATAAGTTTCCCTGTTATCCAACTGTATCTCGGAGTTAGAAAGCGTCAGTGCTCTAACAAGGGTAGAATAACGGCGAGCCGATAATAACTTCGAATCTTATTTAATTGCTCTTCAAAAATACATCTTTGTTAGGAAATAGAGTTTAATGCCGTTGTAAAAATGTCAGGCGCTTTAATTTTCACAGATCATGTTTTTTTCAACCTACTGTAGATTTTAGGTGCTAAGGTTATTATTTAAATGTCATTGTAGCATAATCACCACGGACACCACGGTTTCTATAAAATAAAAAACAAATCAACATTTTGAAAACTGAATTGGTAGAATATGCTATTTATTTTTAAAATGTCGGAGATTTATACCTAGGTAATATAGGTATCTAACGATATATCAAATAAAATTGTTTTATTTTTAGTTAATGATATTGATTTTACTTTAATTAATTATTTCAATACTGTAAAGTTTCTAATCGAAATATAATTCTAAACTTTACTCTACTACTAAGGTACTCTAATTTTTCACCAAATCCATGCAATATAAGTGCTTGCATGTAAGAAGATATATATTTTATTGAACACATTTATCTACAATGCAAACAATGAACAGAACAATACCCTAAAAAAACGTACTAAATGGCATTCATTGTACAATTCTAGTTGGTCCCATAACTTATTATTTTATATCGTACAATTTACAGCATTTAAATTATTATTTACTCTATAGCCAAATACCTATGCAGCATAGAACTGGCAATCCCTTTGATGAACGTTAAATAATAACGATGAGCTATAAATGATTTCTAACAACTTTTAAAGATTACGCAGCCCTTCTCGAATTCAAGTTTAATTAATAAGGAAATTTTAGGTATTGCTGAAATGACTGTTAATTGTTTAAAACTTTCACGCGTTTCTGCCTGTTTTAATTAGTCCCAAGGTTTCATTGGAGTCTCAAGGTTTTCTAATGTTTACTTGAACTATAGAGTTTGTAGGAATCAGATCTGAGTTTCAACTGACCTATTTTGTAGTACTTATTTCCACTTAAAAGTTAACACTTTTCTGGCATATTTTTTTACAAAAAACCTGTCCATTATTTTTTTAATAAAATCTAACCAATGCTCTAATTTTAATTATGATGCCTTTATTATTTACCACTAAATACAAGACTTAACAAGACTTAATCTAAAAGTGCATAAATTCTTACAGTATAACAAGAAATTGGATCGTCCACATAACCTAGAAAGTAGAAGATCTAAAGATAAAATCCATATGCTCAAGCCCACTGCCAGTTGGCAGCAATGCAATGTAAATGATGCATTATTATGATTATGCATTTATTATGAATTTAAATTATCATACATGCATATTATAAGTAATGTGTAATAGACTGTCAATTTATGTGTAAGAATATACCTACTAGTGTAAATACTCGTAATTTTTTTCTATTTACAAAAGAGTATTTATTTTATTATTTACTTTATTTTATTACAATAAAATTCACCTTATAATAAAATAATACCGAATGCAATGTTTGCGCTCTTGAGTCCAAAACAGTGTCTAAAAGATTTTTTGTGACTCAGTGGTTTTGGTCTTAAATAAAAGTAAAACCTCAACTCCTATCTTGGCTTGTCCGTGTCAGTAGCCGAAGTTCAGGATTTCAGCTATTTATTGCGATCCCGTAGGATTCGAGAATTTACGCGCGGAACGATAAAAGAACCGTAGTTTTGTAAGGCTAAGGAGATGTGGTTAGTTACGACTAACATCGTATTTGATTTCAAATTAGGTAGAAACAGAAAAGAAACAAATAATCGGCCAAGTGCGAGTGGGATTCGCGTAAGAAGGTTTCCGTACCGTACGGTACCCCCCTTAATATATTTTACTTTAATTATTTATTTTTGAAGGGAATATAAAACTTAATATATGCAAATATTTCAAGCATCTTCCTGTTGCAGTCATTAATATCGAGCAAAAATATATTTCTTGTATGGGAGCCCCCCCTTTATTTTTTCTTTTCTGTTTTTAGTATTTTTTGTTATAGCGGCAACAGAAATACATCATCTGTGAAAATTTCAGCGTTCAATCTATTACCGTTCCTGAGATACAGCCTGGTGACAGACAGACACACAGAC
Organism: Hypomecis atomaria; assembly: GCA_964007245.1. Classification (NCBI taxonomy): domain Eukaryota; kingdom Metazoa; phylum Arthropoda; class Insecta; order Lepidoptera; family Geometridae; genus Hypomecis; species Hypomecis atomaria. The sequence continues at coordinate 16,945,355 of OZ023283.1, forward strand.
GGACAGAAAGCAGGTTGAAGCGCTACCTAATCGAGCAAGCGTTTATGATCTTGAAGACTTCATAGACTACTAACTACTATGTACTATTCTATTAAATATATTATCATTGTTTGTTCTGATTTGTAAACTATGTTTATGAATAAAATGACTTTGACTTTAGACGGACAGACGGACGGGCAGCGGAGTCTTAGTAATAGGGTCCCATTTTTACCCTTTGGGTATGTACGGAACCCTAAAAAGCGCTGGGACGGTATGGTGGATAAGACCCAATTGCTCTTCATGTCTAGGGCTGCGTTCAGTGGACTTTTAAAAGTACGTAACAGTTGCTGATTACACCTCACATCTCAGTTGCTACGAATTTGCTTAGTTTTGTACCTACTCGCTAAAAACACTACCTACTACCTGCTCACATTCATTCAACATTTCACATTCGGCTAAAATAGCTGAAGCTATGTAGGTACTCGTATAACTACTTTTTACTTCCTGCCTATTTACTGATTCGTAATGATAGGAATTCATGTACGGATTTACACAACGCTGGCTTTTTGGCGAAGGTAAGCCTTATGACGCATCCTACATACATACGTTGGTAAAATAAATTTGATTGTATACCTTTATTAATCCACCATTCCGCACTGGACTAGTGTGGTGATTTTTTTCTACGCGCAGCAGTGGATTATTAAAATTCAGTTTCCTAAGATTACGCACTGACATTTCAATAGCTACGGATTTGTTACGTTTTGCACTCGCTACTAACTCACTCACTCACAGCTACATTTCACATTCAGCTTCCCAAAGCAACAATAGCTGACGCAAAGTAATTTTAGCAGTCATTAATTAGTTGCAGTTAGCAGTTACACTTGTCTAACAGGAGGGGAATGAACTCCGGTGTTCTATTTGAACAACGATACAATAGACTTCGTATTTAGTTTGTGCGATTTGTTGTGTTTATTGACTTGGTTTAATGAGTCTAGTCTGGAAATGTACTGTACTGTACCAGCCTTTTTAATAGTCCAATGCAGGACGTAGGCCTACCCACGAAGGGTGATTGGGCCATATTCACATACGCCATCGAATTTCTTCTACGGACGTTTGCAGGTTGCCTCACGACGTTTTCCTTCGCCGATAAGCCAGTGATGAGAAATTCCGTACATACGTTCCAAAGAAACTCATTGGTACGGGACCAGGATTGAACCCACGACCTCAAGAATGACAGGCCAGCGTTAGGACCACTAGACCACCACAGCTATTCTTATTATTAAATAGTATGGAAATGAATTTACTAAATTATCTAATGGCGCTGTTAATATTTTTTTAATTTGAGACATACAAAAGCTTACAGTTTTTAATGGGAATATTTCATTATACTTTCTAGAATCTAGATACTCCATCACAGTTAGTAATTTCGTATAGGTCGGGTATATATATAGATATACGAACAGCTTTTTTTCCAAAGTTTTAAATCGCCTGAAGGAGGCCTCTAGTGTGGCTGAACTTTATCATGATTTTGATATTTCATCATGGATACTTAGAATAGAATAGAATAGAAACGCTTTATTGTTCACACAATTGAAAATCTTACAATAAAAGAGTACAATATAATTATAATAGTGCGACAATCGGCGGCCTTACCGCTTAGAGCGATCTCTTCCAGGCATACTTATTATGTTTTCTATGTAAAGTAGTTAGACTTTAGTATCAAATTAACTTTTGTTAACGCAAAACCTTTTAAGGGCGGGTCTAGTACACCTAGACAAAAAAACTTTTGTTCAAGGACTTTTGGAAAATCATGAAGAAATAATCAGCTTTTTCATACAAAAAGTTGGACAACACGTGGCAAAATCGTCGTAGAAGCGATTTTTTTTGCGACTTTTCAAAAGTCGTAGTACTAAAGTTGTTTGTCTAGATGTAATTGACCCTACCTTAAAAGGTTTTGCGTTTAATACATGTGACCCTGTATAAGTTGTAGCTATATATTTAAACTAAAAGTCAAAGTCTTATTGATATCGGGCGAAAAACAGCTAGAAATTTAGATTTTTTTGTATGGGATCACCCCTAAACATTATTTTTATTCTATTTTTAGTATTTGTTTTTATAGCGGCAACAGAAATACATCATCTGTGAAATTTTCAGCTCTCTAGCTATAGCGGTTCATGAGATACAGCCTGGAGACAGACAGACAGACGGACAGCAGAGTCTTATAGTAATAGGGTCCCGTTTTTACTCTTTGAGTACGGAACCCTAAAAATAGGCTAACATGCTAATGGCATTCTAAGACTTATCAGCAGAAATAATCAGCTCCAGGAAAACAGCTGCTTATTTATAATACACGAAGTTTATAAAAGTAACTAAGTGTCTGTTAAGTTTTATCAGATATAACCTTCTTAACGACTCTTATTATAAGACTGATGCTCGTGCGTTATAAAAATAACATGTCTTTTGAGAAAATTAACCGCTGATGTTGATAAGAACTAAGATTTGCTTTTCAACACGAAATTTAAGAAAAATCATAAAATTAGCATTTTTATTAGCAGATATTCATTTAAGATAGCCTAACTGCAGATGAGCTAAATTTCTATTGTACACAAACTAGATTACATTGCCAAAACCGTTATTAAGAAAGGTTATATTTTTTGTTCATACAAGATGCGAAATTGAATTTTTGTTTGTGTATAGTCTTAGAAGGTTATTTGATACAATACAAACTTTGATACGTATAAACAAACAATTTTAAATTGGTAGCATTGTGAAACTACACAGAAGATTATTTTTAAAATTAGTAATATTTTTAAAAGCTAACAAATTAATATAAATAAGTAAAAACTACTTAAGCATTCCTAAAAGCAAATAAGTAACTTAAAGCACTTTTTCTACAGTATGTCCCAACATTCTTTATTCAACCATATTCTTAAGTAAACTTTTTGAACTTGTTTTTTATGTAGCATTCAAAAAGAGGCTTCGTTGATTCGCCCCGCGGACCGAACAGCTTGCGGGGCGAAACCACGAAAGAACCAATTTGATACAACCTTTGATACGTATAAACAAACAATTTTAAATTGCTACCATTGTGAAATTACACAGAACATATTTTCTTAAATTTAGTAATATGTTTAAAAGTTAACAACGTAACATGAATTAGTAAAAACTACTTAAGTATTCCTTAAAAGCAAATAAGTACCTTAAAGCACTTTTTCTACAGTACGTTCTAACATTCTTTATTCAACCTTTATTCTTGAGTAAACTTTTCGAACTTGTTTTTCTATCTAAATGTAGAGCTAACAAATAATCAATACTCAGCTAATCCCATCTCCAATCCAATGATAATTTACAATTCTATGTCTTATTGTTCCCTTCCTTTGATGAGTTCCAAGTTCTGAACCACAAATTACTGAGACAGAAGGATTACCCCGTAAGCGACACGCAACCAACCAAAAAGAGCGTGGCGGCGGCGGCGTAGATAGCTCTAAGCACCAAAAATTTGTAACCTTTGCTGTGTTAGAGTTAGAGTTCAATTTGCGCTGGTTGGTTCCTGTTTGGTGAGTATGGATGGGACAAATAAAGTATGAGAGAACAATGCTCGTCGACTCAGTGAATAATTTTAGCTCAGCGTGCCATCGGCGCGACGCGTTGGGTACGTGAGGCAGGGCATAAAGTATTGCTGGATGTGCCTGTAAGAGAGATTAATCGTAATGACCACAGAAGTAGAGTTTGATGTGGTATCCAGTAAAGAAAAGCTATATCTATTTTAAATACTCTTATTGAAAATAGGTTAGAACTAAATAAAACTATTCAGATAAAAATACCCAAGTTTAATACGGTTTGATACTCTTTACAACTAACTTTAGTAAGTAAAAGTAAGTACTTTGCAGTTTTCACTTAGTTCACGATAATGTAACATACGGTTTTTTTTGAAGTTTGGTTTACTAATACAAAGAGTACTTCCTTTTTTTTCCGTTCTAAAGTTAAGATATTCAAAATTTTGCAATTTTAAACCTTTCAAATAGAAAATGATTTAATAACACAACAAAAACGCGAACTTCCTTTGAATATCCAATCGTTCTTTTGAGCAGTCGAGCGAGAAGGAAAAATATTTTTGAGCCCTAAGTAACATTCTTTACCCTTTTTGCCACACAAAAGTTCTGAAGTCTATTTAAATGTATCCCAATATTTTCCCGGCATCAATAAATTCATATTGCTTATTTACTACGCTCTAACTTTGACCCACGGCTTCGTGGGTCAAAGTTAGGAAAAAACGTAAACCCTGTGACACTCTGAACTTTATCTGAAATTATACTCGTATCTATACAATTCAATCAAGTCTATGCGTTGCTCAGTTTCTGCATGAAAACATAACCAACAAACACAATTTCGGATTTATTATATTATCATTTAGGTATGTAATTCCGTCTACCACCAGATCCTGGCTCAGTGACCGAATATATTGGCCGCTTGAAGGTCTCTGATATAAACGAGCGGCCACCCATAACTGAAAGTCATATCCGACCCGCGACAGCGTTTATTAGTAAATTGTACCCGCGGTCACTTATCGTAAGACTATTAAGTAAACTCTCCGAAAATCTGTATGCAACTTTGTTTGTTGTTTACACTACCATGTTTCTGACAAATAAAGTATCTTGAATCTTGTTCGTTCCTCCCTATAGGTTTTTCAGCTGCCTGAAAGTCTCTGGCATGGCTAAACGCCTACAACAACCGGGACCTACCATTTTACTTGTCATCCGAGCTCGACTGCTAATGCCATCCGCGGTCACCCATCCAAAGACTGACCGTGCCGAGCTCTACAAATCGCAACAATCTGAAGACTGACAGTGCCAAACAATTGCTTCAAGATTAGTAAACATTTTTTACATTTCTTTGACCGACGAAACGGAGGAGGTACTCAATTCGACGCGTATATTCTTTTTCTTTTTTTTTATGTAAAGCCACGCATAACTTTTTACATAGTACTCCGATTTCGTTTTTTTTTTTTTGGCAGGAGTATATATATTGAATTTGAGAAATCAACAAAATAATGTACATCGATCCATGAAAAATGCTACATCGATCCGTACAAAATATTCGCGAATTCTGTACACGGTTGAAGTCGGTCATGATATTTTTTGCAAAAAATAATTATTAGAGCAACAACTTAACCTTTAGACCTACTAGTAGTACTAGTAGCCGTGGTGGCCTAGAGTTATTAATGACCTAGAGGTAATAAGAGACCTGCCTTGCAATCGTGAGGTCGTGGGTTAAAATCCCGGTCCTATACCTATGATTTCTTTGGAATTTATGTACGGAAATTCACACCACTGTCTTTTCGGTGAAGGAAAACATCGTGAGGAAACCTGTATACCTCCGTAGAAGAAATTCGATGGCGTATGTGAATTCGCCAACCCGCACTGGGCCAGCATGGTGGAAATGGTACAATCATCATTCGTGGGTAGGCCTATGTTCTGCCAGCAGTAGACTATTAAAAGGCTGATACAGTACAGTACAGTACTTAAGTGTTTTTTTTTTCAAATACCACTTCTAGCATATTTTTTTCTACCTCATCGTCCGACGCTATCTTTACCGCCCTCCAGGGAAATAACGTACTGTCACGCAGAATATACTGGTCCGCCACAATTAGAGATCGCCAGAAATTGCGTAATTAGAGTCCGTTAATCGATCTTGCATACGCTCCCCTTTGTTCTTGCGGAACCCGTTTGTTTATTGGCTGATGCTCCCAGCGTAGATAGTGATGTATTGTGCGTGTCCGAGAGCTTTTGGCATAGAAATCTGGTTATAGGATTTTAGAGTAATCGTCGCAGTTTATGTAACAATTTTTAAACTAAAGCTATGAAATAAAGCAATCTAACTACAACTATGGTATACAAGTAAATAAAAATAGTCAATATTTATATTAAGAATATCAGAGAGGTGTATAGGCATCACGCGTGTTTTTTTTACGGCAGATAACAAATTTACTGTAGTTTCGACCGAATTCGGCAATTTTTAATGCGATCAAAACTATAGTAGGCATTTTGTCTGCCATAAAAATCAAGCATGAGTAACATTTGTGTTTATTTTAATTAAACATAATATGTAAAAACCACGAACAGGAAATAATTATATCTTTCAAATCTGTAACTGATTAGACAGAAATAATAGTTACATGTTCCGAATGTCATCGATAAATAATTAGGTATGTATGTCTTGATGAACTTCTTGTGGCGTTATAAAAGTTTAATTTCTTGCGTCAGCGATTTTTTTAAAACTTGGTTGTTTCTTTACAATCGGTTAAACCAAGAGAACTGAGATATACATTTCTGAGGAAGAAAATGTATATTGTCTTTTGTCATTTAAAATTTGTCATGACATAATCTTCTGGTTACAAAAAAAAAAACAAAGAATTGTGCGGGACGATAGTACAAATATGTACTTGCATAAGTAGCAATGGACATTGGCTCTCCATGGAGACTTCCGGGACATATTATTAGGGGTTAAGCCTGGTGGACATCACGACATTCACATAATAGCTACATTCAGACCACATTCACACTCACCCTATCTGACAAAATCCCCTAATTTACTGAAGACCCCCAATTTTACAAAAATGACCCTTTATGTATCCCTAGTAATTTTCCGAACAGAAAAACCAGGAAGTAGTTTAACCTTTTAGGGGCAACATTTAGTTAATAATAATATGGGCACCCTCTTACGATTTAGTTACAACTTTTAGTCCATATTGATCATTAAATATCAAGAACTCAATTCAAATAGTTTTCCATCAGAAATTAATCATGTTTTTTGGTTTGGTTTTGAGTCACTTAAAATTACATATTGATTTAAGTTTAGTAGTTACTATGTTTTAAATTTGAATACATTTAGATTAGCATTTAATCTCATTTAACCTACCACACTTAATTACCAATTACTTCAATGAAACTATTTTATTTATAGTTATTCTACACCAGGTTAATTCGAAAGATTTTTTTAATGCAGGTTTAAATACTGCTGTCACATTTTTTTTTTTTCAAATTGCATATCACAATACTAAATTCTGCATTTCAGTTTTCAGTATCAATTATAAAAAGCCAACTTCAGTCAGCTCCATCACGATGAACAAATGCAAACACGTAAATGTATTAAATTGACGTAGCTAAGACCCACAACATGCTTATAGCACACGTACTACGAGTATAAACTCCATAAACACGGAATAGCTTCAATTACTAGGTACTATTCAATAGAAAACCAAACGCTGAATTTTTTAAAAAATAATAATGCAGTAGGTATTTATAAAGTTGATAAATAAAAACAAACTTCAGAAAGTACATAAGTAAATATCATCAAACTCTATTACAAAATTCAATCGCTTTAATGACAGTCGTGTAACTAAGTTAAATAATATTAAATTTTAAATGAATTGAGAATAAAAACAGAAAAATTAAGTGCTGTTGCTTTTTGGCTATGAATTACCCATGCATGATAATCAATCTAAACAAATCAGGTAAGGTAAATTTAGTCACGATAAATAATATAAAGCGCACCTTCAGTTCTACACATAGGTACAACATAAGACGCATAACGTGTCCAATGCTCATAGCGATCTCAATACTCATAAGACACGTACCTACTATAAACTCCATAAAGACGGAATAGCGTCAATTACTGGTATTCAATGGAAAGGCCACCGCTGCAGTTTCATTCTTCCCTCCCCAACAGGGCTTATTGAATCGGACGATAAGCTGGCCGGTAATTTCCCGTCATTTACTATCATTACTCTTAGTGATCACCGGCTAACTTGTCCAGAGAGTGACGTCGTGTGGTAATGCCTTTGTTTTGTTTTGTGATGAATGTGTTGCGATGTTTTGCTGTATAAAAAAATTATTAAAATGTGCCTTTTAATTATTATTTTTCGTCAATTATGGAATTACATACTTCAACCGTGTACAATAGAAGTAGCTCTTACGAATCGATGTATCATCTAAATAGGATTTTTCATTATTATTTTTGATTTTTCAAAAACAACTTCTCAGATTGCGATAAAACTTCTAAAATTTGATCTACGAGTACCAAAAGAAAATAATCGTCAAAACCGGTTCATAATTGACGTGGTAATTGCCTAACATAGGTTTATACAAAAAAAAAAAAGGTTCAGTTGAATTTAGATCTCTTTTCTTAAGTCTTGTAAAAATTGTCTCGATAATTTACCTTGCCAAAAAAAATATCATTGTAATATAACATTAGTATCGTTACTTCGTGATACCTACCTAGGCACATTTAGATACACTATTGTGTTATGTAGGTAAGCTTACCTTTGTTATGGAAGTTTTTAGTTTGATTCAACAGTTTCAATAATAAATGTTAATGTTAAGATTATCAATAATTTTTGATCGTATAAATTGTTAAATTAAATGAGTAACTTGTTTTGATTTAGTTTATTGTTTGTAATATCGTTAGTTTTTAGATTGGAAAATTGAATGAATGGAATTGATCAATTGAAACGTACACAAATGAGACTGTCAGTATTGATTATTACGCAAATATTACTAGTAGATTAACCGATGTTGGTTCAACATGAAAGAGTGTACAAAATAATGATACTGATAAATAAACACGCTTAATAAATATTATGTTTATCATAAAAAATGCTTAACTTGGGTAGGAATCGAACCCACGCTCAACGGTCTAGGATTCAGTGTCACTAACCACTAACATCATGCAAAAAAACAATGAAAAATTTGTTCCATATAAAATGTACGTTAACCCTAGAGAAAACGTATAAATCACTTTTTTCGCGGATTTGGGGTAGGCACATAGTAAAGTTGTTGATAATGATAATTATGTAGTGTTAGTAAATAGAACCTCTAAAACCCCCTAAAAATCTTAAACATGGGAGTCCTTGAAAAAGGCAAAGCATTACCTTGTATAATATAAAATGTGTCTTTATCTTTTAAGGGACAGCATCTTTTGGAACTGAACAAAGTGTGACGTCATCGTTGAGGTTGTAAGCGCGACTTGGATTTATCGCATACTAGACTGGAAGTATGTGAAAGCAAGAAAAACGACCGTACATAAGTTTTTTTTATTAATAATAGGGCTTCATTTGGCCACCAACTCCTGATGGAAAACAAAATTGTAGCCGAAGATGGAGTATGTAGACCTAGATGATACCTATTCACTCTTGACTTGAAGATATTTTACAAAATCTTATCTATTTCATAATCTTATCTTATCTATTATCTAAAAAATCTTAATTAAGACCTTGAATGTAACACTTAGTAGCAATAAATAAATATGAAAAAATTTGAGATATTCAGATTGTAATTTGTCAGGAAACAATGACGGAAGAAGGGCATTCCAATCCCTGACGATTACTAGGCTAGGATTACTATATTATTTAGTTACTATCTATATAAGTATGTATTTAAAAATAAGTATATGTAGTATATCAGTCTCTGGCAGCCATATCACAAGCTTTGCTTAGTTTGGGGTCAGAGGCCGTGTGTAAAATGTCTCCAAATATTTATTTATTTATTTATTATTTTTTTCTAGTTTCCCTCTTTGTATAATAAATACCCACTTTTATTTATAAATAGGAACTTATAATATTTTATTTATTTATTTTTTTAGTTACAGGAAACACTACGCAGAAAATCGCCACTCCTTTCAAGAGACATAGTAAAATCAACGCAACGAAGAAGTCCTAATGTTAAAGACTTGCGCTGCCTTACCTAATAGCATGAGATGTACCTACAAACCATTAACCGTTTACACCTGTATTACTCGTATGAAACCCAATATATAGCCCGAAGCGAATTTAACCTTCAATAAAACGTGCGCCGCATAAGTTAAGCCGAATCTTGAGGGAACATTTGTTCAGTAAAAACGCGTGACGAAATTGCGGGTAGGTACGACATTGGCGACGCTTTTCGATCACTCTCGCGCCCCTTACACTTAGCCTTCCCTTTTTACCAATTTCAAGAGCTTTTTTCACACATCAATCTCGTTCAATACGAGAGTAATATGATGTAAAAGCGTCGCTCTGCCGCCGGGTGTTAGCGAAAATTTGTTAGGAAAAATATTGACGAGGATTTTGTCTGGGGTCTTGGATCTTTTAAAGCCGAGATATTAAATCAGGTCGTTATGTTCTCTCCGACTCTGGCAGTATTTTGGGTGGAGTAATATTTTATGATGTGTGGCTTCGTGTGTGCTACTTTTGGTCTATCTACTTACTCTGTATCGTTGAATTTCAAGATTCTGAAAAAAACTGAGTTATGGGAACGTGAGACTGTTAAACTGCTACTGCTCCACCTGTGTCTTAACGCATACAATAGTGCGGTAATTAAGCCGTTAGGTAGATGTCGTCAACATTTTATCGCGTTAAGGCCTATGACTGGCAATAAAAGGCGTTTCGTATTGGCTTAAATAACGCGAAAATTTACGCGGAAAGAGCAGTAGCATTAAGCTTAAAAGTAAGTAAGTTCGTATACTACCTGCTGCTATTTGGAAAATGTCTTCAGCGCACACCCATCCAAATATTGACCGTGCGGAACGTTGCTTAATTTCGGTGATCGCTGACAAACACCTAGTCAGACTACGCTACGAGCGCTACATTAAGCAGGGTACTCATCTAGCCGTGCAGCATGTAATGTATCAGATACTGTATCAAGTGAGTACATAGACACGAGCCCGCTGCGAGCTGCCCGCGCGTGGTTCGCAGGGAGATCGCAGCGCTCCGCCGAGTGGCGGTATCGCTGTGAGCACAAAGCGGCTCGCAGTAAGCGCGATACGCGATACGCGATGACTGTGGACGAGCCGTACTCACTTGAAGGTTGGATACGTTACATGCTACGTTACGTGCTACATGGCAGGTGAGTACCCTGCTTAAAGCAAGCTAGCATTAAGCATAGACATTTATGTAATTTGAAACTGTCTATATTCAAAAAATAAATTCTAAAACCTAGATGTTTTTTAGTGAAATGTTCTAAGTGGTTTACGGCTGAAATATGTTAGTCCCTCCTAACTACCAGCGAACATGAATTAGAAGAATATACGGCAGAAACCTAAAAGAAAATAGCACCACTGTTTACGATGGTACCTTAATAAAGGTCTGAAACAGCCACAAAAAAGCCAATAGACGCTACAACTTTAATGAGATAAGTCCATTTCCAGCCTAAATCCTTATCGGGCCGGCGCAAGGCACAACACAATAATAAAGAGTAAAATGGTAGCACTGCACTATGCGAACTTCAATAATAATCCACTCACCTAAGGCAAATTAGGTTAGAATCTCGGAATTTAAGATTTGTATAAATTTGTATTTTGGCATTCTAGAAGTCCATTAAAATTTGAGGTCAAAAGTAGATTTCTTTGCATGTTATTTGCAATTGTCACATTTCTAAATGTCGCATATAGGTTTTTCTCTATTTGTTTGTACATCGATATTATAGAAAATTAAATTCCCCACATTTTTGTCACTTTTGTCACACAAAAATGTTTTTATACGTTGAATCGTTTTCGAGATAGAGGGCGGAGAGCGCGCGGTTAGAGCATAATGTAAGTTTAGTTTATAAAAGTTTGTACGCAACTTTCTAAGAATAGTCATTTTTGAAATTTAAATACTTATTACCTGTTAGTTGTTGTTATAATGTTATTCTGGCCCGTATAACTGTTTCGATAACCTTGTATTTCTGTAACCTAATGAGCTATGTATGTATTATTAGGTACAACTTAAACAGCTGGTCCAATATGAAGTGCTCTACGACTGTTCAGGCGTTTAAATTATTGTCTAGACTAGATATTAGATATTCCAAACAGTACCTAACAGTTAGATATCACAATCATAGTAGCGGTATAGGTTCAATTTTAAGGCACATTTCTATTACTAAAACTTCAAAAGTATATATCGATCTATCTATCGTACGGCTAGACAGACGCGACCAAAGCGCCACCCTTTTATGGTGGACATTCCGCGCGTTAGAACCAAGCGTTTCGAGTCCTCATTCCTCATACGAACAGCCAGAATGTGGAACGCTTTGCCTGGGTCTGTCTTCCCGCTAAAGTACGACGTGGGTGTCTTCAAATCCCGAGTAAATAGGTATCTTCTAGGTAAGCGTGCTACATCCTAGACCGCATATCTGCTCAACATCAGGCAGTATGTAGTCAAACGCAAACCTATATAGAAAAAAAAAAAAAAAAAAATTATATATATCTCGGCTTAAGAACAGGATAATAATTTGTTGTTATAAATTATTAAGTGTTGATTTACTATTGACTGATTTGGTTTGCATATATTGTTAGTATTCATAATTATATCAAATGATCTTGCCAAATATTATTAAAATCGGCTGATAAATAACTCTACCGTAATTTATTTTCTCTTTGAGCGACCAAAAATATATAAAACTGTGCACCAATAAAATTGTTTAGTCAGAATTCGTTCAAAATGCGACCTGTAGCTACTCAAGCATCAACACCCAAAAATTAATAAACTATCACCCAGTCAGAGGAAAGATAATTACTTTTCACAAAAAATGGCAAAACCGCCTTCCATCGTGTACAATATTCGAAATATCGAATATTTCGCTCGAATTGTTTACACTATTGTTGATTTTTTAAAAAATATCAGCCGATATCTATGAAATTTAAATAGGACTTCGAGAGTATATCCTTTCTAATTAAAAAATATTTTTAGGGTTCCGTACCTCAAAAGGAAAAAACGGAACCCTTATAGGATCACTTTGTTGTCCGTCTGTCCGTCCGTCCGTCTGTCAAGACCCTTTTTCTCAGGAACGCGTGGAGGTATGAAGCTGAAATTTATATCAATTACTCAGGTCTACTGTCCCTTGAAGCTGTGAAAAAATCAATTTTCTAAGCCAACGCAATCAAAAGATACAGCCGTTTATGCCGCAAATTTTCGACACTTGCAAGGGAATCAAAACCTACAGGTTGCTTCCCGTGAACTCAGAATCTTGAAATTTGGTACGAAGCAACGTCTTATAGCATAGATAAAGGAAAAATTACGAAAACCATAAATTTTTAGTTACATCACATAATATATTTTTTTTTAATAATTTTAACCTTACTACCCATTTCCTCATAAACGCGTAGAGGTATTAAATTGAAATTCATACCAAATACTCAGGTCTATAATACCTTTAAGCTGTAACAAAATCAAATTTCTATGTCAACGCAATCAAAAGAAACAGCAATTTAAGCTGCATATTTTGAAACTCGCAAGCACTCGCAAGGGAATCAAAACCTAAAGGGTACTTCCAGTCGACCTAGAATCTTGAAATTTGGCATGAAGCAACGTTTTATAGCACACATAAAGGAAAAATTCCGAAAACCTTAAATTTTTAGTTACATTACAAAATATGATCTCAGGGGGGCGGCCCGCCTTCTCACCTCTGATTGTTCGTTTGCTTCTCGTGGCGACGATACTTTATCAACTCTTAGAGCGAAACATCCCGGTGCAGCTCGCCCTCTCATCACCCCTCCGCCCCTCGATAGCTCCACGCCTTGCCTTGTTGTGAAGGCCGAGGACGTTTCTGCAGCCCTCCACTCGTTTTACCGCGGTTCCGCGGCTGGCATGGACGGGTTGCGCCCAGAGCATTTAAAAGAACTGTGTTCTCCTTCGGCCGGGGACAACGGTTTTCGGCTCCTCGAGTCCATCACTCGCTTATGCAACTTTCTGTTGGAGGGAAACTTGAATCCGATCATCTGTCCTTTCTTGTACGGGGGTACTCTTTGTGCGTTGCAAAAGAAGGATGGCGGTATTAGGCCTATCGCCGTAGGGAGCACATTTCGACGTTTGGTTGCCAAGCTGTGTTGTCAAGCAGTCAAGCACGAAATGTCACGTTATCTACAACCCCATCAGATAGGATTCGGTACCCCTCTAGGTTGCGAGGCGGCTATCCATGCCACACGGGCGTTCATTATGAGAGAGAGTAGTGACGATGTACTCGTCAAATTAGACATTTGTAATGCTTTTAACAGCATCGAAAGGGGTGCGATGCTGTCAGAAGTCAGGGAGTTAACGCCGTCCATTTTCCCATTTCTGCTCCAATGTTACGCGGCTCCAAGTAATCTTTCCTACGACGGTATTTGCGTCTTGTCTCAAACGGGGGCCCAGCAGGGAGACCCCCTTGGCCCATTAGTCTTCAGTATGGCTATCCATAAGGCCATCAAATCTCTGAAGTCTCCATTAAACGTCTGGTATCTGGACGATGGTACTCTTGGCGGGAGCCCAGAGGTAGTAGCGGGAGACCTAAAGTCACTTTTTCCGGCCTTAAAGGAGTTGGGCTTGGAAGTGAATACCACCAAGTGTGAGTTTTACTCCTGTAACCCACCAGCCGAGGAATTGACTGACTTGTTTACGTCTCTCGTACCCGGTCTTCGTATTATGGATCGGGAGAGTCTTTCTCTGCTGGGCGCCCCCATTTTTCCCGAGGGCGTTCCGAGCAGTTTACGTGCGAAAACGCAGACGCTGACGTCACTTGGAGAACACTTCCAGCATCTTCCAGCGCATGTGTCTTTGACGCTTCTGAGAGCTTGCTTCGGTTTGCCTAAGTTGACATATGTTATTCGAACAGCTCCAAGTTGGAAGTTCTCAGAAGATGTTCAAACCTTTGACAACACCCTTAAAAAGATAATGGAAGAAGTCTTGAATATAAGCTTCAGTGAAACGCAGTGGCGTCAGGCTGGCTTGCCAGTTCGGTTCGGTGGTTTGGGTGTACGATGCTTGCAGGAGACAGGTCCGATGGCCTTCCTTGCTTCCTCTCATGGGGTCGCGGGTCTTGTCTCCAGCATTTTGCCGGAGACAGATGTGGCAATCCGTATCCCTTACTCCGAAGAGGCTCTCGTGGCTTGGTCGCTGCTATGTCCAGACACTGACCAGCCTGCAAGACCAGAATCACAGCGGAGTTGGGACGAAGTGTTAGGGAAACATATCTTTGTTCAGCTGTGTGACGGAGCTTCAGGAACCGAGTCAGCTCGCCTCAAAGCGGTGTCTGAGAGGGAGTCAGGTGCCTGGCTACATGCCCTGCCATCGCCTCACTTGGGTACGCTGCTGGACAACGATTCTCTCAGGGTAGCTGCGGGTTTTCGACTCGGTTGTTCAGTGTGTGAGCCTCATGTGTGTGTTTGCGGTGCGAGGGTGGAGGCCAATGGTTACCACGGTCTCAGCTGCACTAGGTGCCTTGGTCGCAGACCTAGGCATCACGCTATCAACGAGCTGATTAGGAGAGCGCTCGTTTCTGGCGAGATCCCGTGTGCCTTGGAGCCCCCGGGATTATCGCGTGCTGACGGCAAAAGGCCCGATGGACTCACGCTGATTCCATGGCGAAAAGGACGCTGCCTTATCTGGGACGCCACGTGTGTAAGCACATACGCGTCCTGTCATCTATCGGCTACGCAGCGGACCGCCGGCGCAGGTGCTGAAACGGCGGCAAAAGGCAAGCGTCTTAAATACTCTGCCCTGGAATCGGCGTATGAGTTTGTCCCATTTGCCGTTGAGACGGCGGGACCGTGGAGCAGAGAGGCAAAGAAATTCATATCAGATCTTGGGCGTCGTCTGAAAGAAAGGGGGCGTGATCCACGCTCCGGGGACTATTTGATCCAAAACATATCACTTGCTATTCAGCGCGGAAACGCTGCCAGTCTTATGGGCACTTTTGGACGTGGGGATGCCGAGCGCAGGGCACACCTTTGTTAGTTTTATAGACAAGCGAAATTGTATTTTGTTAATTTAATTTATTCCTGTATATTGTGTCACTTTATTTTGTAGTTAGTTTTAATTGACATTTTTATAATAATTGTGTTATTAATTAATTGTATATTGACATGTTTTCAGTGAAAATAAACTAAATATTTTGTGAATTAATGAATGAAATAAATAGTAATTACAAAATATATATTTTTTAATAAATATAAACTTATTACTTTTTTTGAAGAACTTTGAACTTAGAACTTTGTAAACCTTGCAGGTTTGTACGGAACCCTCGGTGCGCGAGTCCGACTCGCACTTGGCCGGTTTTTTTGATTCAGTTTACACTTGGCGAAACTATCGATGACATTAACAAAAAAAAATTACAGACGAACATAGAACCTCCTCCATTTTGGAAGTCGGTTAAAAATGTTATCAACACGAAGCAGAGACACTTCGCTCTTTCAAAATCTATCAAGGGATAACTACAGAAAACAAAAATGCAGTCCAATAAGTGACAGAAATTATCAGGTTGATTATCTTTACACCTTTTAACACTGATAGCTTGTACATAGTGTTATTTCAACTTGCCAATTATAAAGGTAATTTAATGATATAGCAGCGTGGTGATGAATGATTTTACTACCACGTGAAACTCAGACTGACTGATGACTCCTCCAGAAATAGTATTTCTTATCTCAGTGCGATTCAACCCCAAAGTGAGTTACCGTATAGAAAAAGTTACAGCCTCACTGGAGCGTCGCTTGATTAGGTTGGGTTCCGAACGACCGTATACGCTATAAACATTTTTGGGTAAACGTAATATCGCGTCGTTAGGGTAATAGAACCGGCCGCAACACCCCCGGACGGGCCGTTAGTGCAGATTCGACCATTTACTTCATGTAAAGTGACAGAAAAAGGAATGGACTTAACGAGCTTGTTTTTCGACTTATGTGGACTTTACCTCTGCCAGTGACAGTTTTATCACAGTTTTTGTAGATATAATATTTTCTTTATTGACTAGAATTTACATACATTTTTGATTCACTACAGTCGATCGGGAGAAAAAATTGTCCGCAACACCAAGCTTACTTTTAGACTGAGGTGGACTTATCCCCGTTCTTTTTTGACTAGATTTTTGTTATCACTAATTTTATAATTAAATCATAGTCATCTAACCTTTACAATCTAACATTTGGATTATATTTAGACCTTCAAAGGTCTGAGGATGATCAAATGCTTTTTATGTAATTGTAGTAGTGTAGTTTTGTTGTAGTTAATAAAGGAAAAAAAAACCTTTACACTGTATTGCGTCGTCCAGGGAAACAGAACCAGCTGCAATAGTCCCAGCCGAGACTTTAGTGCAGAATTCAGTAGGTACCATTTTCTTCATGTAAAGTGACAAAAAAGGAAGGTTATTTTTAAGTGGACTTTACCTCTACTTTTTGAATCGGTTTTTGTGATTACGGAATTTAGAATGCTATTGTCATCATCATTCTCTTTTACGGCTTTTTACCCCACTGATTTAGTTAATTTAAAAAATACGCATAGCGCAAATACTAATAACTAACTATATGTATACTCTATGTAAAGTGATAGAAATGTGAATGGCGGAACAAGCTTATTTTTTCCCCTTTGACTTTACCCCTGCTTTTGACTTGTTTTTTGTTAATGCTTATTTAAGGTGAAATTATCTTTGTCTATAACGTTTGTTATCTTACTGTTGTTGTTAGGGCATTAATAGTATGCCTAACCAGACTACATACACCTCCGTTAGTGCATATTTGACCATTCACTTCATTTGTGTACAATAACAGAAAAAGGAATAAAAGTAACCAGCTTGTTTTTCGTCTTATCCTCGGTGATACTTTAATACTGCTTTTGAACACTTTGCTAGCGGTATTGAAGTATCGCCGTCGATATGTGGAATTTTTAACCGACTTCCAAAAAGGAGAAGGTTCTATGTTCGTCTGTATGTATTTTTTTGTGTATGTTCATCGATGATTTCGCCAATTGTGAACCGAATCGAAAAAATATTTTTTAGTTCAAAGGGGTATACTCCCGAGGTAGTCCCATTTAAATTTTACAGTAATCGGCTGAGCCGTTTTTGAAAATTTAAAAATAATGTAAACAATTCGATTGAAATTAACGAATTTTGTTAACGATGGAAGGCGGTTTTGCCATTTTTTGCGAAAAATAATTATTAGGTAGGTACTTACGGTGTAACTTAGTTTTCTTGGTTTTGATTTATTTATTATTTTCATTGGCTACTCGCCCACAGCAGATCTAATAGTAGCATGGTAAGACCTATTAGTGCTGATTTGACCATCTAATTGAAAATTTCACTGTTTCTGAAAATAATAAACTTTCTTCAAAATTTCGAAGACTTTTTAGAATAATTAGCTAATTAGCAGTAAGTAAGTCTTCGTTCTCAAACTGAAAATATGAGTATGTCAGCCGATTAATAATTTCTCATAATAATTTTCGGAAATGCTGTAATATTTTCAGGATACACAGCATCGTGCTTAACTCGTATTCACGGTTTGTATCTAAACCTGATTAAAAACCCCACTGCTCACCTATCCAGTCTCTTCGATAAACTTACGTGAAAAACGTTTCGGCACGTCTCCTGCTATCTGGTGGATCTAAATTGAATCGTGGTATGGGGCGTTCAGTCCATAAACTACCTCGTGTTAGTAACGTACTGAAACTTATATATCTTTTGACGGAGACTTCGGATTAGGTCATTTTAGAAGCGAGAAGATTGCTAGATGCAGAGCGAGCATCAGCTTAAATAGTTTTGGCATGCTACGTCATTGACATGAACTAGGAATAGCAAAGACCTGAAAGATTTGGATTGCCACGAAAAGGGGCATTGGGTTAGCTATAGCGATGGAAAAATCAAACACAATGTTTAGCTATTGACACAAAATGATGATGATGAAGTTGTTGATGCTTGTATTTGCCATAAACATTTTTAATGTAGTTTCAATATTATACGCATGAATAAAGCTTAACTAGGAAAGTCAAAAACAGCAATATTAAATAATAATGTAATTAGTATGACGTAGATACCTACTTACTACAAAAATCTTCGAGTATCTAATACCTACCTAATAGTCCAATAGGTTTAAATAATTAATACCTTTTACCTATTTATGTCACCTTCTCTAGTATGCAATCATATTTCTATGGTGAGAATGCATTCTAGAATAATACCATTTAATCGTAGCTCTTTCTCTGCTTTTCAAGCTTGTACTGTTTGTAGAATATTTCATGCATACCGGATTAACTTAAAAATTGTGCTTTTTAATCTAGACTGGCTTTGAGTTATATTCTGAATACTATTTCTGTCACATTTTCTTTCGTGACAATTAAATGTAGTTTATTTTTTATTTTTTTAAGACACAAAGGCAGCACATTATATGATGAGTGTTCATTAGCATTCAAAGCTGGGTTTTTAGGGTTCCGTACCCAAAGGGAAAAACGGGACCCTATTACTAAAACTTCGATGTCCGTCTGTCTGTCTGTCACCAAGCTGTATCTTATGAATGGTGATAGCTAGAACGTTGAAATTTTCACAGATGGTAGGTACATTTTTGTTGCCGCTATAACAAGAAATACTGAAAACAAAAAAAAAATTAAGGCGGCTCCCATACCTGAATTTTAACCCTAAAAAAATCGTACGGAACCCTAATAAACGAAATTGTAGGCGTTCACTTTGCGTAGAACCTATTACAAAAATGTCTTCACATAAACTTCTCTCTCAAGGTCGTACAACAAATACATACTCGTAATACCTGGGTTACGCAATAAAGTATAACATTAATATACTATACTTAATGTAATTTCTATGCCTAAGATAAGTTGTAAAACATAAAAATATGAATAAATCGATCATGCTGTACTTAATGCCTGCCAGAATGGCGTTTTGTGTGTATTATAAGACATAGAGGGCTGATCCAGAATAATGATAATAAATAATGTATAATGATAATTATTGACACAAAAATATGATAGATAAAAAAATATTACATTGTACATAGTCTTCTTACAAGTCCTATCTCTTTTGTGAACCCTAAGATCCCTGAGAAAAAAAGTATTTCTCTTGACCGTCTAAAAACGCCATAAAGGCGGCCATCACTTCGTTAACCCGGTTCCGGTTGCTTTAACCGTTTAGCCAAGTCAAAGTCCTTCGGGCGGCCAAAAACTCTGACACTAGGGCTAGCCACCCGCCCTATACGAACTTACTTACTTACTTTGTTATCATCTTCGAATTTCTTACTCCGGAG
Organism: Hypomecis atomaria; assembly: GCA_964007245.1. NCBI lineage: Eukaryota > Metazoa > Arthropoda > Insecta > Lepidoptera > Geometridae > Hypomecis > Hypomecis atomaria. The sequence goes on from OZ023283.1 coordinate 16,965,341, forward strand.
CTGTTCCCTTAGCCAATAAAGAGATAAAAGTCACTGGATGTCAGATCTGGCGAATAAAGCAGGTTTTCCGGCAATTTAAATCCAGTTTCTTGAATGGCAGCTATCACAACTGCGACTTTGCGTGCCGGTGCATTTATTAATGAAACAGAACTCCAACTCGCTTAAAGCTTAATATTTTTTCATAATGGCCTCCCGCAATCTTCTTAACTGGTGTGTGTAGTAAGAGGCCGTAATCGTGGCTCCGTTTCCAAATATTGACCATAAAGATACCTTCGGCATCACAAAAAAATAGACGCCATAACCCTGCCCACCGACTTTAATGGTCATTCTGTGATAACAAGATCTTGGAATTTTTTGATGTTATCCTCAGGTAAAGACGTGTTTGGGCGTCAAATGAATGTATCTCCCTGGAATCATGACCTATTTATATATTTTAACCTTAACTAGTGAATATATAATAAAGTAAAAACGATGGACAGAAAACCTTAAGATTTCAGAATTGCTCTAAAAGTAAGACGCTTCGAATCAGTCTAATTCAACATAGATCTACAAGGAAGCTCATGTCCACCAATAGACGTCATATTCCTGAGATGATGCTACATTATAGCTATTAGGTGGGAGCAAGAAGCCTTCTAAAGCCTACGTTCGCAAAGTCTCCATGGCCGTCTAATTGCCAACAAACGCAGCCGTTTCCCTTTCCTACATTAATAACAGTCAGCATTACTTAAGTGAAAAGTTGAATACACTAAATGGCACGGGAAACCGTCCCCCATCATTTGTTACGGACGCCGCGTAAGATGAAAGCCGCTAAGTAGAGATGGAAAGAGTATCCGGCTGGAAGTAGGAGAGTAGGTAGAAGTGAACGTTTCCCTTATTTCTTTACTTGATTTTTGTGTGACAAAATGTATCATAACATTGCACTAAGAATACAATAAGCCCGATTACAGAGTCGCCAGCGTAAATTTAATAGCAACGTAAAAAGCGTTTTCTCTATCGAATAACTAACGTGAAAAAAAAGAACTATGCTATTTAGCTAATATAATTACAGTGGCGCCTCTGCAATCGGGCTTATTACTCGTAAGTCCGATTCAGTTCAATACGAGTATATTGTTAACTTATGTAAGCAGTGGACGGCAAAATCAGTTTTTTAAATGGTTTTTGTTTGGTTAAGTTGACAGTTGTTTAGTGGTTATTTTTCTGTGTTTTGTATGAAATATTTTTTGTGCAATAAAAAAATTACGTGAAACATAATTAGAGCTTAGATTTAGTTTGAAAGCCGCCATTTGGAATTACGTAAAGGAAAAGTTTTATATTTCTGTGCCTCAGCTTATTAATTTGTGAAGAACTTATGCTGAATTTAAGTTACGTGTTGTTCGGCTACAATCTTTGCACTAGTAGATATTTCAGATTCTTGTTTTGAATAAATATTTAGTGTATTTCCGCTCTGTCGTAGTCATATAAGTTAAGGGTACTATTCAAAATCCAAATTAAATCACAAACAAAATTAGTAATTAATCATCAAACTGTATCATGGTTCGACTATGGTTAGGCTAAGATTAGGTCAGGCTAGAAAAAAAAAAAAAAAAAACATGGTTAGGTGAGGCTTAGGTATGTTTACAAAATATTAATGAACCTGAAACAAAATTATAATTAATCCGTTAAAAATAATAAAAAATAATTAAACCTGTAACAAAAATAGTGATTAGTGATCTGTTTAAGAAATGTCTCTAAACGAGGCATCTTCAGGACGTGTTGACTCTTCGAGCTCACTCGCAAGAATCCAATAAGAATTCTGGCAAGAATTCTTGCGAGTGAGCTCGAAGAGTCAACACGTCCTGAAGATGTCTCGTTTAGAGGCGAAACACGTGTCGAATAGAGTACAGTAAGAATAGGGGTGCTATTTATTGACTAAGTATTTTTTCAACTATTTTATACCATTTTTTATAAATTCTTGTTTTGAATAAATATTTAGTGTATTTCCGCTCTGTCGTAGTCATATAAGTTAAGGGTACTATTCAAAATCCAAATTAAATCACAAACAAAATTAGTAATTAATCATCAAACTGTATCATGGTTCGACTATGGTTAGGTCAGGTTAGACAAGTTAGGCTTAGGTATGTTTACAAAATATGAATGAACCTGATAAACAATTTAGTCAGAGATAAGAATAGAAACATAGCAAGATCTATGTTATACTCCTGCCCACCTGTGAGAGTAAATAAATATGTGGGTAGTTTGACATATTTAGGGACTACGTCAGAAAAAATTGCAAAAATACTGCGGAGAAATGATGTACATGTGGCATTTCGAACAAATCACAACATGAGACGAATGTGCAATGGGAAAGACTCCTTAGAAAAAAGCAAGAAATCGGGGGTATACAAGTTAACCTGCGACACATGTAACGCAGTTTATGTGGGACAAACTGGAAGGAGTTTTCAAACCCGCTACAAAGAACACTTAGCTGCATCTAGAAACAATCACCCAGAGAAGTCGAATTTTGCGAAACATTTATTAGAAACTGGACACGATTTGGATAACAACAACACTTTTGAAATTCTACATGTATGTGAAAAAGGTTTTCGCTTAAATGTTTTGGAGCATTTAGAAATAATGAAACATCAAAACACACACAACGAGTTGCTGAACGATCAAACTACCGTCACATCGCCTTTACTTCGGTGCGTCACGACGAGTATATAAGAAGCGCCGGCGCGGCGAGCCGTCATTCTTGCGAGTGAGCTCGAAGAGTCAACACGTCCTGAAGATGCCTCGTTTAGAGGCGAAACACGTGTCGAATAGAGTACAGTAAGAATAGGGGTGCTATTTATTGATTAAGTATTTTTTCAATTATTTATACCATTTTTTATAAATAAATAATATTTGTAATTTTAACATATTAATTAAATATTATTTTCAGGTTTACTACATTTTTTAAACAGATTACTAATCACTATTTTTGTTACAGATTTTTTTTTTTTTTTTTTTTTTTTTTTTTTTTTTTTTTTTTTTTTTTTTTTTTATTATTTTAAACGGATTAATTAAAAAATTTTGTTTCAGGTTCATTCATATTTTGTAAACATACCTAAGCCTAACTTGTCTAACCTGACCTAACCATAGTCGAACCATGATACAGTTTGATGATTAATTACTAATTTTGTTTGTGATTTAATTTGGATTTTGAATAGTACCCTTAACTTATATGACTACGACAGAGCGGAAATACACTAAATATTTATTCAAAACAAGAATTTGAAGATGAACTTCCGCAAAGTAACGCCTGATTCAATAAACTATAAAAAAAAATATTTCAGAGCTAAATAGCGAGTTTAGTAATAATTACAAACTCAAAATAACTACTAACGCGATATTTACAGGTTCGGAGACCCGCGCAGCAGCTCTTGGAAGCCTTTAATATAAATACGAAAACCATAGTACTTCAGCTGCGTTGGACTTCGGCAGTCGACAGTTGCAGTTGGCAGTTAAATTCCAAATAGCACATAAGAGTACTGCTCTACAGCTATGAAATTTGGTTAATTTTGTAAGTAAGGTAAAGGCCGAATCGTACAAGTTGGCGGATGTGAAGTTAGCTACAAGCTGCGCAATATTCAATCCTGACTGAAGCTCACAAAAGCTGCGAGTTGATAGGATATTTTGCAGCTTGTAGCCAACTTCACATCCACCGGCTTGTATAATTTGGCCTATAGTTTATTTATTTAGATTTAAGACTTATTCCGTAAGACAAGGGCAGATACGAGTATGTCAAGGCAAGACACGGGCGAAATATGCTCTCATCTTGTCGAAGGTGCGTTTTAGGCTTAATTTTTTTTTCATTAATTCCATATCGCAACGGCTCACTTCTTCCTATCACCTTTATGCAGACGATCTCCAAATTTATTCGCAAGCTCGGCTAGATGATCTAGATTCAGCGATAGCTGCTATAAATTCTGATCTCTACCAAGTAACAGAGTGGAGCAGATCTTTTGGCTTAAAGATCAACCCCACAAAGTCGCAAGTCATTATAATTGGCAGCTCTTATAACATTTCAAGAATCGACTGGCCCGAAATTCCTTGCGTAGAGTTCGATGGAATCACTTTGCCATACAATGAATCCGTAAAAAACCTCGGTGTCATGTTTGATCGTACGCTATGCTGGGATATTCATATTAAAACGATCAGCTGCAAGTTGTTTGCTGCTGGTAGCTCTCTTAGACGGCTCCGAAACTTCCTGCCTACTGCTACTAAAGTTGCGCTCGCACAGTCCCTTCTTCTTCCTATTTTAGATTACGCTGACGCCAGCTTTTTAGATCTCACTGAAGTCCAACTTGATAAGCTTGAGCGTCTTCAAAATTATTGCATTAGGTTTATATTTGGGCTACGCAAATATGACCACGTATCTCATTTTCGAACTAAGCTCAAGTGGCTTCCAATTCGTCTTCGTCGGAATGCTCATATCCTCAATCTCCTTTATAATATCCTCTTCAATCCTTCTACTCCATGCTATCTTAACCCGTCAAATGTCTTACGTACACAGCTATGTACGTAAGGAAAAATGGCACGACGTGCCTTACGTACACAGCTATGTACGTAAGATTTCTCCATTTTATTTTTCGTCTATGCATCTATCCACAGACTAATTCTCTTCACTCGTGGCTATATTCATGTGTTAGATCAGGGTTAAAAGAAGGCGGTTACTTTATCTATTTTCTACCAAAATATTACTGTTAGGATGGAAATCTTACTTTAAACCAATGCAGCAACCCTGATTCTAACTTAATAACAAAGAAACTCTTCAATCTGATTCTTTAAATGTTTGTGAGGGTAGTTACCTAACTTGAGGTTTCTAAATTAGTAAAGTAAACAAGTAGGTAAGTATTATTTGTTTATTCATATACTTCATGGGTCCCTCGAGGGTACCACCATGTATTGCAATAATTATGCCACGTTCGCAAGGCCCTAGACGTTTTGAGAAGAAGTGGCAAGAAACTCAAGACGCCATCAGTATAATCTTTTGATACAATACACCTTAATTTAGATATTACACAAAGTACTTAACTTTAGCAACATGGCGACGTCCACTCGACTTGGCTTCGAATATAAAAGTACCGACACTCAGCATAACTAGCTAAGCAAGACTCTAACGTTATTATCAGAATACCGGGAAAACACTAAGAGAGATTCAAAGATACTAAGAGAGCGAAGCCGCGCCAACAGACCGTTTTATACTGATTTCACAAGCTTCCACCATGCCTTACCACCACTGCTCGATGTAAATATTACTAACAACCAATAGGGAACGAGCAAGATGGCGGGCACGGTGGTAGCTTCCATTTTACACAATTGTTAAACATAAAATCATCTTAAACTGTATTTCATACTTATTAGAATTATTAGAACAATTATTGATACGTTTCAAGTAATCTATAACATTATGAAATCACAGTATTCAATAAATGGTATATGTAAACAACAATGGCCGACATTCGGAAGTCATGATTTAGTTACCAATAAGTCTTATATTACTTAATACATCTTGTAATCGTTATTAAATTAAATATTATAATAACATTATTATTCTAACACGGCCAGCCTGACAGTACTTCGTCCTCGAAGTACATACAACCTCATCTCCACCATTACACTACAATAAAACTTAATACCATATTGTATTGTTGATGACATATTATTGTGTTTATTTTTTTTTTTATTTCATATCATATTTTACTATTCTATTGAGATGAAACTTCTAATGCGACTTCCAACAAGGTTGCGTTATAAGTTAAATTAATAAGTTAGATTTAGTTAAATTTAGAAGTTCAATTAATCAAACAAAAACCAAAACACCTCGTCCATCGACGGAGAAAGTAAATACCGCGGGCTAACTTGACGCCAACGCCATCTACCTCTAGTTAAGAGTTAACTACTCAATTTCACTTCTTCTGCGCGGAGGGACTCCACGCACAATTTTTTTTATTTTCGATGTCAAATGATCTCCCACTCAAACCATCCAATGATTACGTGGAGAACATCTAACAAATCAATCACAATTTTATTATTTGTAGGATCCGTTAACAAAGCCTTTTATTCGTTTATATTTTAAAGAATAAAATCTTAATTTCAAGTACCCTCAATATTTTTTCAGCACCTTTAAAAATTGGTTTGCCATTATCTCGACAAGATATAAATAATTTGTTATTTTTCAGAATGTCAATAAATCAACTGATACACACCTAATTCTGCATCATTAAATAGGAGATCTTAGTCAAGTCATTTCAGTCAAAGTAACACACAGTTCACCCTTCATAAACTTTTTCCGGCCATACAGGACCATTCCATATTTAGCCAGCATTTCAAACTTTCCAATTTCTCATTCCACTGTGACACTGTGTTCTTAATATTGTAGTCAACAGATTTCCCAATAATGAAGCAGCTATGTGAATCAGCTAACTATTGTTTGCATTTCATTTTTCACTTTTCTCGTTTTACTGAAGGTTTACGTCTTTTTCAGACCGCTCGGTTATTCTGACACATTTATAACCAGTTGTCTTTCAAACTTCCCAATATATATATTTGTGTAGTATGTATGGTCTTATGTCGTTAGATAAAAATAATTACAAAATGAACAGAAACTTTCTGCAATATTTTTTAAGCAAAATTCTTCTGGTTTTGTCAACTGATCCCACATTACAAAATAGACAAATTATGCAAAACATTTTCTAATTATATATAACAGGGCTCAGCCCCTTACCTCCTTTATCGTCAGAACACTGTATTCACTTCACTATTTTAGTGATACACTTCACTATTTCACTGATTCACTTTATTTGGCCAGGGAGCCCAGTAGTTCTGGGACCTGGAGCCCCGCAGCAGAATTTCCCAGGCAATCATTGCCAGGAAATCGAGTGGCCGCTGCACAGGCAGCCTTTCAGCATGGATATGCAAAAAGCTTGTCGGGATTCTCTGAAATACAATGAACGGCATTAATGTGGGTATTTCGGCACCACTTCTGATGTTAGATCAGGGTTAAAAGAAGGCGGTTACTTTATCTATTTTCTACCAAAATATTACTGTTAGGATGGAAATCTTACTTTAAACCAATGCAGCAACCCTGATTCTAACTTAATAACAAAGAAACTCTTCAATCTGATTCTTTAAATGTTTGTGAGGGTAGTTACCTAACTTGAGGTTTCTAAATTAGTAAAGTAAACAAGTAGGTAAGTATTATTTGTTTATTCATATACTTCATGGGTCCCTCGAGGGTACCACCATGTATTGCAATAATTATGCCACGTTCGCAAGGCCCTAGACGTTTTGAGAAGAAGTGGCAAGAAACTCAAGACGCCATCAGTATAATCTTTTGATACAATACACCTTAATTTAGATATTACACAAAGTACTTAACTTTAGCAACATGGCGACGTCCACTCGACTTGGCTTCGAATATAAAAGTACCGACACTCAGCATAACTAGCTAAGCAAGACTCTAACGTTATTATCAGAATACCGGGAAAACACTAAGAGAGATTCAAAGATACTAAGAGAGCGAAGCCGCGCCAACAGACCGTTTTATACTGATTTCACAAGCTTCCACCATGCCTTACCACCACTGCTCGATGTAAATATTACTAACAACCAATAGGGAACGAGCAAGATGGCGGGCACGGTGGTAGCTTCCATTTTACACAATTGTTAAACATAAAATCATCTTAAACTGTATTTCATACTTATTAGAATTATTAGAACAATTATTGATACGTTTCAAGTAATCTATAACATTATGAAATCACAGTATTCAATAAATGGTATATGTAAACAACAATGGCCGACATTCGGAAGTCATGATTTAGTTACCAATAAGTCTTATATTACTTAATACATCTTGTAATCGTTATTAAATTAAATATTATAATAACATTATTATTCTAACACATGCATTACAATTCGAATGAACGCAACTTTAGCATCTGTCCAGAGACAATAATTTAAAAAAAAAAATAAACCAAGATTTTTCGCTGACGCCCTTTTATTCCGCCATTTTGACACGGTGAAGTGTAGTTGTAAGTTCAAAGAAAATCAAGAAAAATGAACCAAAACAAGCGTAGGTAAGTAAAAAAGCTATCAAATTACTAAATAATGTGTAAGGAATCTATTTATGATAATAGTTTTTTGATTAATTGCAAGTTTATATGCAAAAAACCATTTCAACTTTCGTGGAGCCGTTTTCGTTTCTATGCGTCATGCATGTTTGGTTATGATTTTGTATATTTTTGTTGTAAATTGGTTGATTACTGCATGTAAGTTTGTAAATAATATATCTGTGAATATGTACTGCTAAATATATTTTCATTTTAGTGTGAAAATATTGGATAGAAATCATTTTTTTCCAAAAACAAGTGACTCGCCATTGTTTTCATTGCAGAAGTACCGATAGCATCAAAATTCATTGCCGTAATAGATTACGTGATTACGATTTTGTTTTTGTTTGAAAGGTGAATTATTCGGGAGTGTTGTTAGCTATGTTTGATGAAAAATTTTAAATGAAATTTTAAATTTATAATTAATTTTTTTTTAAAAATTTTTTTTAATTCATCAATGTTTTTGTTATTAGTTTGAAAGGTGAATTATTCGGGAGTGTTGTTAGCTATGTTTGATGAAAAATTTTAAATGAAATTTTAAATTTATAATTTAATTTTTTTTTAATTTTTTTTTAATTCATCAATATGGGTATCAAATGAAAGGGCTTGATAAGTAGAATACGATACACTAAGATAAGCATTTGTGTTCTAATTTTCCTTTTTTATTTTAGACTCGCAAGACTGCGCGCTTCGAGCGCGGACATAAGGTCGCAGTCGGTGACGCCGACCGGCTCCCGCTCAAGCACTCCGCAGCCCTCATCATCTCGGCGTGCTTTGATCACGCAGTTGATCAATGCCGCCGAGGAACGGGACATCGAAATGCCGCCGGAAGTGCAGCACCGCACCCCCAAGCAGTGAGCATTTTGTATATTTTATTACATTTTGAATATTACAAGTCATTACAAACTAAAGTACATGAGTTTACGGGACATTTTTACACATTATTTTTTTGTTTGTTTAGAATACGCGCCATGGTCGTAGATAACACGCCTGGTGGTACTCTGGGCGTTACCGGCGAGACTGTGACGCTGCAGAGTACCCCAGGCGGCCACATAAGGAGAGCCGTTGATACCGGGCCGTTGTCGTCACTTGCGTAAGTTTTTTTGCAATTTATTTTTCCATCTTTTTTTACTCGTACCTCGGATAAAAATAATAATGTTACATTTGCTCTCTTACAGAACCAGCGTCGAAGAGCGCGTAGAGGCGCTCGATGTGAGTGACGACGACGACGACGAGGTGGACGACGCGGAGGCGCGGCAGATATTGCGGTGGGTGCAGCAGGGTCCGGTATTCTTGACACCCAAGCCGCTTTCTTGTAGCTCGACTGCTACCGGAAACGTAGGCGATGCTTCGGGCAATAACAGTTCCCTATCTCAGGGAACTGTTATTCAGCCAGGGAGCGTTGCAGATGTTTCTGTAGCAGATGCCGGTGTTTTCCCTTCGACCTCGGGAGTAGGAAAAACACCAAGGTCCCGAGTTATAAGGAAGACTCACGAGGGCAGCGATTTTGATAGTGACTTCGACGACGAGTTCGACGTAGACATTATCTCAAACGCTGTCGCTGGAATGGGAAAAGAGATTCCAGATAACGATGAGTTAGACGAACGTGTGCAAAATATTGTAGCTTCTGTAGAGAGTGCGATGGATGAAGAAGCTGGTCGCTTGCCGGGTGTATCCGATAGTTACACGTGGGAAGAAAACTTTGAGTCGTTCCGCGGTGTTCCCGAAGTTTTTTCGGGTCCTACTGCAGGACCACTCAAAGATTACGATTCGCCCTATGATGCCTTTATTGATATCTGGGATAGAGACATCATGGAGCGAATTGCCCAGGAAACTAACAGGTACGCTCAGCAAACAATCAGTGGTCTGAGACTCGAAGAGGGATTGAAGCCATCCTCTCGTCTTCATCGGTGGACTGACACTGATGCCGACGAGCTGATGGTTCTTTTCGCGATATATATGTTCATGGGTATCGATCAGCGTACATCACAAAATGAATATTGGGAATCGGAAAATGTTCTTGAAATGCCTAGATTCAAGAACATTATGACGTTCAATCGCTATGTTTTGCTTAGCAAGTTTCTGCACTTTGTGGACAATTCTGATGCGAGTCGGGATTATCTACAATGTGAAGGGATTGAGCTATCACCGAAATTAGCAAAATTGGCACCCGTGATTTCACATCTCAACAAAAAATTTGCCTCCCTTTACAATTTGCATAGAGAAATTTCGATTGATGAGTCCTTGACCTTATTCAAAGGCCGCTTGTCCTGGGTTCAGGCAATAAGGTCAAAGGCTGCGCGGTTTGGAATTAAATCGTACGAGCTCTGTGAATCACATACGGGGTACCTATACAAGTTTCAAATTTACGCTGGAAAAGGTTCTTCTTCGGACGGTGTTGACGTCCCACCTGCTATTGACTTGGCTGGCAAGAGTACACAGGTTGTACTCGAGTTATTGAGAGGACTCGAAAATCGGGGGCACTCCGTTACGATGGATAATTTTTACAATTGTCCAGCGTTGGCGCGGTACCTCAAGAGTTTGGGTTACGATTGCTTGGGAACTTTGCGCACGAATCGTAGGAACGTGCCTAGTGAAATCGCGAAGGTACCGAAAAATGTGCCGAAGGGGTCCATCATCGCGCGCCATTCTGGTGATGTTTCCATCGTAACATGGAAAGATTCCAAACTGGTCACGATGATCTCCACCTACCACAATGCCGATACCTACGTCGGATCGAAGGCAGGTAAAACGTTAGTGAAGCCTATTAGCGTGAGGGACTACAACAATACTATGGGAGGGGTTGATCTGAAAGATCAAAAACTGTCAATGTATTTGTTGGAGCGCAAGAGATGTGTGAAATGGTATGTCAAGATGTTCAAGAGGTTGCTGAACGTGAGCATACACAATGCTTTCGTTATGTACGTCGCTTCTTTGAAACGACGTGACATGCCAGCTGTGACGCATCGTGATTTTCGCAAAAAGCTAGCAAACACTTTGTGGGAGCGACACCGCTCCGCTCCTGTGGAGATTTGCGAGCCTGATGGGAAAATCATGAGGTTGAGGCGGGATGTCGCGCACGTGCCACAGGTTCTGACGAAACAAGGTAACCGAAAACGTTGTGTTGTTCACCAACGGCTGTCAGAAACCAAATTGGTTCATACCAAGTGCATGACCTGTGGCGTATTTCTGTGCTTTGGTGCCGGAGACGCCATTCCGTCCGACAGCTGTTGGGCGCAATGGCATTCTTTGGTTGAACTCAAAGGACACGAAGTTCGTGGGCGGAAAAGGAAACGTGACTAGGTATTTACCAATTTGTGAGAGAACGATGTGTGTGATTGCGAGATTTGAATGCCTTATGATCTGTGATGCATATTTCTCAAGTAATTTCTTTCAATAGCCAGGACAATTGCTATCCTTTATTCAATTGTAAATACCGGATTTTACTTTTGGATTAGTAGTCAGTAGCAGGCATTTTTCATCTAGGCGGAGGGTTAGGGAGGTTGCAAGTAAGTTTGTAAGTATCACGTGAATATTCATCTTGATATGAACCTTCAAATCCATGAACATTATATATATGCCTTTTTCTTTTCGTTTCTTTTCCATCTGCACTCTGTGTCCCGGGCAAAATAGAAGTTATAATTTTTCGCCCAGGTGTGGCTAGTTCATCTAGATAAGTAGGTTAGGTTAGGTTAGTTTGTCGGTGGTCGGCTGACGGAATAACGTTGACTATGTACATTTTTACTGTGCAGACAGTTGAATTTATTTGTGTACTAGCCGATATATAATTAGTAATAATAACATTGACGATGTACGTTTTTGTTTATATCATTTACTTTGCAGACAGTTGAATTTATTTGTGTACTAGCCGACCAGCCGATATATAATTAGTAATAATAACATTGACGATGTACGTTTTTGTTTATATCATTTACTGTTTAGACAGTTGAATTTTTTTGTGTACTAGCCGATATATAATTAGTAATAATAAGTAGGAATAACATTTTTGTTTTTGTACGTTTTTGTTTATATCATTTACTTTGCAGACAGTTGAATTTATTTGTGTACTAGCCGATATATAATTAGTAATAATAAGTAGGAATAACATTTTTGTTTTTGTACGTTTTTGTTTATATCATTTACTGTTTAGACAGTTGAATTTATTTGTGTACTAGCCGATATATAATTAGTAATAATAAGTAGGAATAACATTGACGATGTACGTTTTTGTTTATATCATTTACTTTGCAGACAGTTGAATTTATTTGTGTACTAGCCGATACATAATTAGTAATAATAACATTGACGATGTACGTTTTTATTTATATCATTTACTGTTTAGGCAGTTGAATTTATTTGTGTACTAGTCTTAAGTTTTTTTCCTGTGCCCACCACTGTTTTACATAAAAAATATACAAAAAATATATAAAAAATATGTTTATTTTATTTTGTACCCTCATAGTAGGTACCCTAGGTAGGTAGGTGTTCCTAACAAAAGTTCCTAATCGGGTGATCGATATTGGCCGAAGTTGGTAAGTATGAAAGAATCTAGGGGTAACTAAGTAACTAATCTAGGAGTAACTAAGTAACTAATCTAGGAGTAACTAAGTACTCGTAAATATCACACAAAATTCAAAATTATCACAGTTTCTCTACTTCCTACTAATATGTATTATAAATGCTAAAGTTTGTAAGAACGTTTGGATGTATAAATGTTTGTTACTCTTTTACGCTCAAACGGCTAGACGGACTTTGATGAAATTTGGTATGGAGATAGCTTAGACCCTGGATCAATACATAGGCTACTTTTTATACCGGGTAAACGCGTGTAACACCGCAAGGGCGTAGCTAGTAATGAATATTTCAAGGTATTTTTTACACCTATAATATGTATATATAGTATTATATAATATATATATAACTATAATATAGCCTATGTTCACCGGGGACAGTGTAGATTCCCAACAGTGAAAGAATTTTTCAAATCGTTTCATAAATGACGGAGATACGGCATACGGCATATTTGGCTACGGCAAAACGGCTGGGCCGTAATCGCCGTAATAAGATTTTTCATCGAAAATCATATAACCGAAAATCAAAGATTACCTCATAAACGCCAAAATTCATGATAATTATCTGTATAGTTCATTTTATGTGTATATAAATAAATCTTTGATTTTTGTCTGAGAAATAAATGTATAAAAATTGTTGTTGAGCAATTGCGTTGCGAACGGTACTTCGTTCAGTCTTGTTTCCGCGGCGAAAAAACATGGCCGCACCATTTTTTTGCGTCGTAGTGTTATTGTGTTTTTTAGTGATTATATCGTGTTTCCGAGTAAACAAAAGCGTGAATTGTGTAGTAAAAAGGTGCAGGTATATATCCTGAGTGAGTGAATTGTGTAAAAATTAGTTATAACAGTGTGAGAACAAAATGTTTGTGGGGAGCCGGCGAAAAAAATCAAAACAAGATTTTCATCATCATATTTTTTATTATCAAGTAAGTCTAATAAATACTAAGATTACATTAAAACATTCTGCGTTTCAGTAGCTTTCTAGTAGTATATAACTCTTTCTAAATAAAACTAGTTACAATATCGAAATAAGCAATTTTGTCAAGCGCCTTGTCAAATTTTGATTTTTCGAAAATAACCTTGACATTACCAGCGACCTTCAAGTCGAGCGGGGGGCACCAGACGGGTTAAAGACTCTTTTTCCTTCTGGCAAGATGCACATTCCCTTCCCCTCCGATCCAAGGAAAACCTTTCCCTTATGACCCCTACTGCACGTTGTGAAACTTTTTACGGGCGGTCTTTTGCCTTTCAGGCAGTCCAGCTATGGAATGCCTTGCCCGTTACTGTCAGAAAAGCTCAATCACTGAACGTATTTAAAGATCAGGTTAAAAACCATTACCTGCAGAAATTGTCAATACTTTAACTATGTAACTGTTGTTGTTGTTGTTATTTATGTTGTTTTATGTAAGTAGTATATTGTAATGTATTATGTAATAGTTTATTATTTAGTCATAGGTTTCTTTTATAATTTTATATGTATGGTTTTCTTTATTTTTAGGTATGTTAAGTATTTATATCAATTTTATTAGTATGTATGTATGTTTATGATATAATCAAACTTATATTTTAACTAATGCGCACCCCGTCCATTATTTATACGCTTTCTGTCCTCTCCATCCTAAGGTTGCCTGGCAGAGATCGCTATCAGCGATAAGGCCGCCCATTGTTACACTGTTTATGTATCTTTGTTTCTTCTTTTTGTTTATTTCTTGGTGTGCAATAAAGAGTTTATCTATCTATCTATCTATCATCCCTATCCGGAAAAACGAATAAAAATGCAGCTCTATTCCGATACAAAACGTCTCGCTTCACGTCTCAGTGCCCAATGGGCGGACACTGCGTTCTGCTCGGTACACACTGAGGAATGATTTGTGGTGCATCGTGTGCCAAAATAATTTGCGGTCACTGTATTTGTAGCAATGTTGCACTCCGTAGGTCTTTTGTTGCGAAAATAATGGATAAATACTAGTTAGCTAGCTAGCTATTTGTTGCAGTAGTCAAGTAACTGTTATTAATTGGTTTTGACTTAGAAACTTTGAAAGTGTTGTGTCTTTTATAAAAAAGTGCGTATAATTTTTGCTAGCTTCAAAAGATGCTAGTTATTTTACAAGCTTTTATTTACTTTGCCCTGTCCCATTGTCCGTCTGTCTGCAATCAAATCTTGCAAATTCAATTTGATCCACTTCCCGGTTGAGCTGAAATTTTGCATACAAGTGTATGTGAGTGTATGTATGTGTCGCGAGACAATGCAATATTATGATGACATGGTGCTGATCTAATCATGGAGCTGGAAGGTGGCCAAAGGAACTTAGCAATAAAACGACACAACCTCATCAAATTTGGGTTCATTTGAATGGTTTTGGCGAGTAGTTGGTCTTTCAACGGTAATCAAGGTCTGATGATGGAGCTGGAAGGTGGTCATAGGAACTCTGTAATGAAACGACGCAACCTTATCGAGTTTCGGCTCGTTTGATTTGTCATGGCGAGACCTTTTTTAGTAAAAGCATGATTTAATTTTTTTTAAATATAATGCTATTCCTAATGAGTAAAAGCTCGTGCAGGGTTAATGACATAGTAAATTTATTTACAGCAATTATACCATTGTAAAGTAAACTATGCTCAAGAATAAGCTACTAACAAAACAATTAATTATATTATTTTAATAATGTTTGCTTCATATAACCTGGTCTCCACAGTACACCCGCTCAAAAAAAAAACCAGTCTATAGTTCATTGAATCATACCTGCAAGCAACAAACTCACCTTAGCCACAGGCAACCCCACTGTCACCGTCTCCTTACCCGGATACCGTCTCGATATCCGCTCCATTACAGCTCAGATAAAACTTTGATTTGATTCCGAATAACTTGCGCGCCAACAAAGAACTTTATTTGCAACTTTATTGCGGCTGCCGATTTCTCTTTGCGGCAAGCTTTGCGGCTGATGGCACGATTCTTTCAAGTTAGACTTGGAACAGCTGTTAGGTAAGTGCTTACGCATGGGCGAAGATGAAAAGAAAGACAGGTTCTGGTGATATAAAAACTATGGCTGTGCAAGGACAGGAGGGTAGACACGAATTTGGAAATGTAGGACGATGTGTATTTGGAGAGTAAAAGATCAAGACTTTGAACTGAAGGACTGTCAGATGCACTAGTTTAAATAAATATCAATTCCACGTTAGTTATTTAAATTAGGCTTAAAACACAACTTCAACACTGCTCCTTATCAGTCACGCAAAAACATAAACTGTTGCAACGTCATGTTGGTCAATACGAGTTTCAATAAATATTTCAACGCTTCTTCTCTCAGTTGATTAAAACAGAAAAAAAATTAAATTCGTGTGCCTTAGAATTTTTATTCCTAATATTAGGGTTAATGTCCTAAATTTTTGAGTTAAGTTAGCGCACTTAATGTTTGGTGTATTACGTATTTATTTAAGTACATTGGTGGATTACATTGCATTAGTAGTTATTTTGACTTTTATGCAATAAGTTCTATCAATCTATTTTTAAAGTCATTTTGACTTTCATTGAATAAATTCTGTAATTTTCGAGTTTCTTTGAAAAAGAAAATCTTAAATTACTACCAACTTTATAATGTCAGCCTTCAATAGTAGAACTGGTTAACTATTTTTACCTAGGAAAGCCTTCAGGTCACGTACCTTTGTCCAATGTGTATAATATTTTGCTCTAGTGTAACGCCAAGCTAATGAATATTAATGAGAAAGTGTAAATTAAGGCAACATTTCGGGGTCGTTTCGTGCTTGATGTGCCAAAATTAGCTTCGTGGCTTGTTGTAAAGGTTCAAATAGGCTAAATATAACTCAAAGGTTTATATTTTTAGATGCCATCAATACAAATGTTGCTATCAAATACGTGGTAAGTTCGTTATATTGCTGCCAAAGTTATCAACGTAATTCGTACATTCAAGTTTTTTGTGTATTTAACCAATTAATTTACCGAAACAGATGTAAAAATAAAATCTATCACTTATTAGGTACATACAACGTTAAGGACGGACCGATTTTCAAGACACATTCTCATTCAGGAAGATGGTATTTTAAATCGTTGCAATATTTAAAAAGTTCTTACATGGTTTTAAGGATATAAAAGCAAACGCTTTTTAGTTCAAGGCAATGGCAGTTGATATGCCTGATGACACAGCCTGGCAAAATTCAGATTTCGTCAAGAATATAAATCATCAACTCGTTATAAATAAATTGTATACTCTCTATAACCTTTCCCAATTGTAATTCCTAATGCAAAATACAAACTAAGCGGCCCTTTGTTCAAGGTTTCACGTAGTTTCGCACGTTCTAATCAAGTACCAACATGAGGCTCATGTCCTACCGCCTACGATAGTAATAAATAAGTAGAGCTAGAAATTACAAATGGACATCAAGAAATGAGTGTATATTGCCATATTACTTACTATTATTCACTATCACACATTGAGTGGTATCCTGCGCTGGTAAGTATGTTATCAACTATACTTGTTTTAAAGAGTTATTTTTATGAAAAACATCTCAAAAAAATTGTCGCGAACCCTGGACTTGAACCGGCTTCTTTCGGATCTCCGGCCCGACGCCTTACCAACTATTCTAGTTTGCTTAGGCAAACTAAAATAACTATGCTAACTTTGAGATATATCTATCTAGAGTAGAAAAGCACTATAAAAATAGATCAATATACTAGATTTTTTGGGAAATATGATTCCTAGGAGAAAACATGTGAGGATACTTTATTGAGTTTTTAAAGACCAAAATGTTAATTAATTTAATTTATTTTTTCGTGGAAATTTTATCACCGCCACCATCATCAACATTATCAGTTGTACCTATATAATGTCCGCTCCTAGACACTTGTCTCTCCTATTTATTGTTAATAAAATCACTCGGAAGCAATTTGCATGTAGTGTATTCTTACAGTTTTAATCAAATCATCATTCGACCTTGTCGTCAGATTTTTGTACTAATAGGTATTACCCACCAATTAAATTACCTATTACTTTAATTTACACAGGAAATAGGTACATTTTTATATAACATTTTTAAGCTTGAAAATAGTGACGATGATACAAGTTCTGCTATCGCATACGCATGTTTTTCGTTTCGCGTCGCTTTCTCGACAGTTACGGGACAAGTGCCTACATTACCTGTTCTGGCTTCTTACGAAGTTTCAGGCCATCAATCAACGGAGTTGGGGAGCGAGTGTTTTATAAAGTACCTTTTACGATACATGTAGAGGTGAGACGTGTGGGAGGTTCTTAGTTAGATGAGGTGAAATACTTTTCAAGTTACACATATTGGTTTGGTTAGGTTAACGTTTAGAGATCAGGTTTTTCTCGAGATTATAATTTTTTGAATTTATATTTTTTGCTGTTATCTACATTTGGTGTTAAGCTTCATGTTTGTGAAGGTGAAATATTGTATTTAGTATCTATGGAATATTATTTAAATTAAAAAAAAAACTTATTTCTTAGTAGAAAAAACATATTCTTGAATGAATTGGTAATTTTGAAGGCATTTGAAAACTTGAAAATTGTGGAATTTAAAAATTTTTGGCTCTTACTCGTAAGTCAGTTGATTCCCACACACAAAAATATTTTGGTATTAAATAAAAAATAAAAGAAGTACATCTGTTATGTGTATATTATTTAAAATTAGCATAAAATATGTCATCCTCTGTGTCTGTTTGAACAATAAACAAATCCGTATAATCCATCTCTTGATATAGGTATTTGATAACGAAAGCAAAGCCACGGGAACCTTTTTTATGATTATGTGAATTTTCATTACTGTTTAAAAATAAAAAAAACATTCACATAAAGGATAGCTTGCAAAGATTTTTACTGGGTTTAGATACATCATATAGAAAATCTTGTTTTAGCGTTTCTCTGTAGTTAGTAATGTATTTTAGTGGTTTCTAGAGACCGACTAAGTTGACATTACAAAGAAGGATAAGTAAAAAGTGTAATCATTTATACTAGCTAGCTGCATTAATACTAGTTATTTGTTTAGATGATGTTCCAAAGTAACTATACTTTTTCCTCTAGCTGATAAAAACGGCTTCACTCAGATTTCGAAGAGCGAACATATTCTTTCCGAGATGGGGGGATGAAAAGGTTATTATTTATTAATCTTAGATATGATCACGTTTGATTGTTGACTTGATACGGCCTTGAATGAGACACACTTTCAATGCACACTTTCCAAGGCAATAGATTACGTACCTACTCTAGATGAAACATTCCTACATAGAACGTAGTAAGTAAGTTCGTATAGGCCGGATGGCTAGGCCTGGTAGTATTATTATATCTTATTTGATAGTACTTAGACGGAAAGACAAACTGAGACAAAGAAATTCACAATTCCACATCCTTTCTTCAAATATTAGAACAGCTGTTTTCTTACTTTAAAATACAGATATTATTATACTTACATTTCGCGTTGTCCCCAACCCACGTCGTATGCAGTTTTCTCGCAACACTATAATCTAAGTTGACGGCATGTACAAAGTAACAAGATCCTTTACAGGGAAACAAGGGATCTTACCGCGAATGAATATCACGAAGGAGAGAATATCATTTTCAAGACTGTGTTACATGAAAATGATAAAAAACGGCGTGAGAAAGCTATTGGATGGCGACAGCTTCGAAGCTACTCGATTTCGCCCGTAGAGAGTTGACTTCGGAAATGCAATGAGGAAATGATCTTTGGTAGGTATTGTGCGTGATATGAATAGAGGAACGTGTAAGTACATAATGCTGTGAAGGTATGGTAAATCTTGTGAAAGACTATCAGAATTTTGTGGGTTTATTTGTTAGATTATCATTTTTTCGGTTATAATTTTTTCGTCCTTATTTATACGGATACTTGAGTAAGTAAAAAATCGCCCAAGTGTGAGCCGGACTCGCGCACAAAGGGTTTCGTACCGTATGGGAGCCCCATTCTTCTTGCCGTTATTAATAGCGAGCAAAAAAACTCCTGAAAATCACATTTTTGTTGTATGGGTTAAATATTTATTTTATTCTGTTTTTAGTATTTGTTGTTATAGCGGCAACAGAAATATTTTGATTATTTTATTATTACATTAATATTACCTGTGAAAATTTCAGCTGCCTAGCTATCATGGTTCATGAGATACAGCTCGGTGACAGGCGGACATACGGACATCGAAGTCTTAGTAATAGGGTCCCATTTTTACCCTTTGGGTACGGAACCCTAAAAAGTTATTTGTAAGTAGTTGCTCGATATGTATTATAGTCTAATTTGCGATATAAACCAGTAATTTTTTTTTACTGATAACCATCCCTGGTCGGTTACTTATCTTAACCTAGCATATTCTTTTTAACGTCATTTACGCTTACTTAAAGTGAATTTATTTTTAAGTACATCTGTACATACGCTGCAGAAGTATAAATGTACACCTTTATGGGTGTTCATTCACTTCTAATCTCTAATAACAAATACTTACCTACTAATATTAAAAATACCCGAGTTTTATTTAATTGTTTTAAAAAAGCAATAAAGTGACCTAATTTTTAAGTTAGAATACAATAAGCAGACATACATACGTACCGAATCACAAACACGTAATAACACTACCCCTCTTAAGTAACAAACATCCACCTTTAGTAACTTTCTCGGTTATTGTCTCCTTATTTCCTATGGGGACGTCTACATTACACTATAGTAAAGGAGTTTAGGGACGCACCTATCACAAAACCTTAGCTTTAATAAAGAAAACGATTTTAGGTATATTCCAGGGGATTCAAGTCCCCTTTTCCAATGTTCATAAAACTCGTACAGTAGCTAACAAAGCTAGGCGGTAATGTTACTAACAGTATGAGAAGCCGCTAATGTTTATGTTTATAAACTTTTTACCATTGCGCCTTCGAGCAAAATATCTACAGAGCGCCGTCAAATATACCGATTAAGATATTTAAATTAAATCATTTACAATGACCCGTTTTCTCGAATCTTGACGTTATGTCACCTAATTAGTGCTTGTAACCGAGCACATTGGCTTCGCGCAGCGTTGTAGTCGACTTGCAATCGCCTTAAGACTAACTAAAAAGTCTGCCCACGATGTAGATTGGGCAGGGTTTTGGCTCGGACACATTTTTTGATATTTATTTTGTAAGCTTTAATTGTTTTAGTGCAGGGAAAAGTTATCCTCCATTTTACGTTTTGTCTGTACGCTGTCCCTACTAAGCCGTATTTAAATCTCCCAATTTCAACGCGAATTAGTGGCAAATTGTGACATATCTGTCTGTCACTGGTCATATGGAAATTAGGGGTATCATTACTAATTTCTGTGAAATGGGCTAATAAACACGTTTACTTTTAAAATTATGGTAAATTTGGGTCTCACATAATTAAACTAATTCTGATCAATTTTATTGACTTTGTTTTTTTACATTTATGAGCAATTGCTATATTTATGTCTTACTTTTACGCGACTCCAAAAAAGTCCATACTGATATTACGAATCAAACTAACATTGTTGATCTCGTACACCGAAAAATGCTGACTGGTACTTTTATGAAAAAATATTTATGGGTCTGCGTTGTTGTCAGTTTGTTTTGTGCACCTTTGTTTTTGACGAGCCAGCTCTATTCGAGCAAAATGCCCGATACAAAAATGAAACCGCGCTGAATAAAGTTTTAAATCATAGTTTCGTTCTCTTTTATTTTGCTTAAAAGTGTTGTTTTATTTGGGTTTTGACATAAATAAACTTGTGATTATGATTATTATTCATAAGCCGTGGTGGTCTAGTGGTTGTAACGTTGGCCTGTCATTCTTGAGGTCGTGGGTTCAATCCCGGTCCCGTACCAATGAGTTTCTTTGGAACTTATGTAAGGAAATTTCACAACTCTGGCTTTTCGGTGAAGGAAAACATCGTGAGGCAACCTGCGTACGTCCTTAGAAGAAATTCGATGGCGTGTGTGAACCCACCAACCCGCACTGGGCCAACGTTGTGGATATAGCCCAATCACCCTTCGTGGGTAGGCCTACGTCCTGCAGTGGACTATTAAAAAGGCTGGTACATGTCACACATATGATTATTTAAGTTTGCATTCGATACGGAAAACATTAAAACTTAGTTAGGTATGTCAAAAGGTGTTGAGAAAAAGCTCCACTTAAAAGAACACTTTATACTTCGATGCTGATTGAGACATCGCGACACACATCAGTTTACAATTTTGATGTATTTCAAAAAGATTAAGTCTGAAAGTTGAATGAGCCGATGATATCAGTTGGTAGTGTAATATAAATCATGCACCGAAACGCACTGCAACAAAAATTCTCAAGGAAGGTAATACAAGACGATTGAAATCAAAGGATTTCACTGCGCGTAGATTTTTTTTGGATATCTATAAAAGTGTCTGACATCTCTCGAAAAAAAATACCACATGCTAGACGATGATGTTAGTAATCATAATATCATTCAACCAAAATATTCAATATTTAATGTGAAAAAGAAAATGCACACACGAAAAAGTTAGTAAAAACAATGCAATACATTTTTAACATCACTAAATCTGTTAACAGCTACTTAAACCACTTATTCCAATAGAAAGAAGAACCAACGAGGACTCTAAAGTGTTATGAAGATAGTCGTCTCACTTTACAAATATGAATTACTTATTTCAGGTCCGCTGCAAGCGGCTGCCGCATAGGGTTCGCACAAGCTCAGAATATTCCTCTGCCATTGAAATTCATTCACAACACGAAACCGACCGCTACTCGCACACAAAGAATTTGAGGTTATTTTTCTCATTTCAAATTCTCCATCCCCGCGACTAGAATCGTAAAAAGCGGATTATAGTCTTCGTGGGCGTAACTAGGACGGGGCTAGTATAACCTGATAAGGTTGTACTAGAAGCATTATGAACAATTTCAAAAGGAAAATTACATTGATCAAAAAGTAAGCCTTTAAACGTCTATACATTTTATGTCCATCCATCCATCCATCAGCCATAAGAAGTCCACTGCTGGACATAGGCCTCCCCTATGGATCTCCAATAAGACCGGTTGGAAGCGGCTTGCATCCAGCGCGATCCTGCGGTCTTAATGAGGTCATTCGTCCACCTTGTGGGTGGACGTCCTACGCTGCGCTGGCCGGTAATATACAGGGTGATGGGGAGAGGGGTGCAAAGCTGAAAGGCGACGCTAGCATAGATCATTTAGACCCTTTTGAGCCATGGTTGTCTAAGACGAAGTGGGACTATTTTTTTGTAATCAATTTTTTATGATTTTTGGCTAAAATCCCCGAAATTTTACCGTTAATTGCTAATGGTGGCCATGTTGAATAATAAGTGATTTTTTTACATGTTATTTAATTAAAACAATCTGTAAGCAATCTAACAAAACATGTACTGAGCTTGTGTGTCATCAGATATTTTTTTTACAGTCACTTGAAGTTCCCAAAAATTTTCAAAGATTAAGAAAACTGTTTTATGACGGCGTTTAAAAAAATAATTAATAAAGCTTTATTAGTTCAAACCTTTTTGAAAACATGCTTAGTTATTGTTCTTTCTTTTGAGATATCATTTACGCCGATATCTCAAAAATTACTAAATTAAAACGTAAAAACCAAATTGAGGAAGAAAATTTAAATTTTAATGTGGACTAATTAAAACAACATTTGATTTGAAATAATTTATTTTTCATGTTCAAAATGACTACCGCGATTTCTAACACAAGCACGAGCCCGTCTTCTCACTTCTGTTGTTGTGGTTTTTAACATCATCTCCAGTTTCATGGTTTCAAAAGCTGAATTGATCCTCTCTATCAGTTCGTCTTTTGTATTGATTTCTACGCTCGTATACACTAGCTCCTTGGCACGACCCCACACGTAGAAATCCAACGGGGTCAGGTCTGGTGAACGAGCGGGCCAAGGGATGGGCCCACCTCTTCCGATCCAGCTATCAAGGAAGCAATGATCTAAGCATTCCCGTACATTTAATGTCCAATGCGCTGGACAGCCGTCTTGCTGAAAGATAATTTCGCGCTCCGATTCGAATATCGGGGCACCGGATTCCTCTAAAAGCACAGGTAGATCGTCAAGTAGAAATTCCAAATAATTATCGCCATTTAAAGTGTCTGGTAAGAAGTGGGGGCCAATCAACGTACTGCCAATTACTCCGGCCCACACATTGACAGAGAATTTCCTCTGGAACGACACCTGCTTTTTCCAGTGGGGGTTGTTGCCCTTGTCGGCCCATTGATGGAGGTTGTGAAAGTTAGTTATGCCTTCCCTAGAAAATTTGCTTTCATCCGTCCACAAGATTGACTTCAGGAACCACTCATCTTCAATGTCTCTGTTGAGGAGGTAACGGCAAAATTGAATCCTTCTGATGGGATCTTGCTCTTCCAGACCTTGCACACCCGTGCCATGGAACGGATATTTATCATTCTGGTGCATTGTACTCCACACCTTCCATTGTGAAATATTAAGATTTCGAGCTACTGCTCTGGTGCTGGTATGGGGATCCGCTTCAAATGCTGCTATGATGTCTTCCTCGACGTTAGGAGTGTGTCTGCCTGGGTTGACTCCAGGTTCCACGCGGTGTATCCCAACTTCAGCAAGCCGACGAAATGTGTTGTAAAACACTCGAACATTCGGTACCCTGCGATTCGGATAGCGCTCTTGGTACATTCGCCGCGCCAAAGATCCATTGCCGTCTGCTCTACCATACATGAAGACGATATCCGCATATTCCGCATTGGAAAAAGTAGCCATAGTCACTACACAATTTAAAAATGCCGTAGGAGCGCACTAAATGTCAACTCTTCAAACAACTACAAAATCAACACGTGCAGGAGCGCAAAGCTAGGGCTAAGGCTACGACTGGACACGGTAAAACAAAAATAACCAATACTAATTCAACACGTGCAGGAGCGCTTAGGGCTACAACTGGATACGGTGAATTATGAATGAACGCGATGAAAATTACGTCTAGTCACAAGGGCAGTTGTTACTTGACTAAAAGATGTGACGATGACGAGTCCTTTGAAGTAGTTACTGATCCTAAATAGAGATACACTATTTTATTGCCATAAAGTCAATTTTGCTGTAAAATAAACCCTAATTTATGGCCCATTCTTTTACTGGGCGCAATACCTGGAAAGGGCAAGTTTATTGCCGCCGCGCGCGGTGGCCTTTGTTTGGAATCCTCCTGGTTCCTGCACGTGCAATGAATCATTCTTAGAATTGAACTCGGTTATCAATTCGAACACAAAACAGTTTTTTTGAAGCAAAATGTTGTTTCTTTGATCTGCCTAAAAATTTAAATTTTCTGCCTCAATTTGGTTTTTACGTTTTAATTTTAGTAATTTTTGAGATATCGGCGTAAATGATATCTCAAAAGAAAGAACAATAACTAAGCATGTTTTCAAAAAGGTTTGAACTAAAAAAGCTTTATTAATTATTTTTTTAAACGCCGTCATAAAACAGTTTTCTTAATCTTTGAAAATTTTTGGGAACTTCAAGTGACTGTAAAAATAATATCTGATGACACACAAGCTCAGTACATGTTTTGTTAGATTGCTTACAGATTGTTTTAATTAAATAACATGTAAAAAAATCACTTATTATTCAAACTGGCCACCATTAGCAATTAACGGTAAAATTTCGGGGATTTTAGCCAAAAATCATAAAAAATTGTTTAAAAAAAAAATAGTCCCACTTCGTCTTAGACAACCATGGCTCAAAGGGGTCTAAATGATCTATGCTAGCGTCGCCTTTCAGCTTTGCACCCCTCTCCCCATCACCCTGTATATATGGAATATATTTAAAAAAATAGGAGGCATCATACACACGACTCCCGGTCACGGTGACCCCTAACTAATCAAAGCTTGTGATTTTGCTGCCTAAGACTGATAATATTTTGACTACACAAATATTCATATTTGTTTAAATACAAACTACATAACATCCAGATACAGAGCAAACATCATGTTAATCACCAGAATGCGTGCCCTGGGTGGGAATCGAACCCACGCTTCTTTTACCAAGAGTTCAGGGTCACTAACCAATGAGCCACCGAGACAGTCATAAAGTTTATTAAAATCTGATATTGTTTTGCTAGAAACATTAAAAACCTACCCAATAGTCAACTTACGGTAATCAATAATGACGAGTTTAAAAGTATTAAAAAGATATTTTTATTTTTATTTCTAGTATTAAAATAAAGGTAAGCTACATCTTTAAAAAAATATTTGAAGAAAGTTTTCCGGGTGATTATTGCATTACGAGTACATTCTAAATTAATATTAATACATAGGTACTCATATTAAACAACCAACTACAGGTGTACGAAATAATGTTGTATTTTTTAATAGAAAATGCATATTCCCGATTTCTTTATCAGTTAGTTTACCTTAAGTTATTTTTTAATCAGTTCGTCTACCCTCTAGTTACCCTATCACCAAGTACAACGAGTCACATCTACTACATTGCCATGTCTAATACTTTTAAACTAAATTAAAAAAACAAAGCACCGTCCGGGTTAACAATATCTCTATTTCTAGCAACCAAGCTCTATCTGACATACCTATACCCCCTAAATTTAATCCTGGTTCCGCCCACAACCGGCAAGCTCGCGTGGTGGATAGAATTCGTGAGAATAAGCCGAGACTGCAATATGGGTGGTTTATTTACTGTAAGCCTAGCCACTAAGCTGCATATAATGAAAACGCACTGTCGCAGGCGTCAAACCATGTTGGCACGAATCTAACTGCCTAAAATATATCTTGATCCTTGACATGCAGTAAAAAATCAAGATTATGGAAAAAGATGTGGTTTTCGTACCGCAAAAACATATGTGAAAACAGGCCGAATCAAATTTAATGGTGTGTGTGAATTTAGCTATAAATTAATTACTTTATTTATTTATTTTAAAGAATGATAAATAGGTATCTATTGTGTTCCACTTTATGTTGTCAAAGATAATACACTTTACTTTACTTTTACTTTACTTTCTGATAACTTAGTTCTGTCGATAGATCTTAGCCTTATAACTTCCGCACTTATGAAACAAATTAAATGAAGTTTGTCAATATTATGGTAGTTTAAATATAGATCTCCATTATAAACCAATAAAATTTCTAAAATTGTGTATTTAAAGAGTAGCTCCCATATCTACATGTAAAGTGGGAAAAAAATGTTTTTCAACCCCATCCCCTCATATGGAGTGTCGTTGAATAGGGTTTGTAAACCATTTTTTTGTCACATGTACCATTTGTGAGATATAGGGCGCCAAAGTTAAAAATGAGTGGCCCCCCATAATTTCTAAAGTATGCAAAATAGATTATTCAAACGTTCTTTCAATCACATTAACAACTTTCTCAAAAAAAAAACTATGAAATTATAACCGAAATGATGAACTATGAAATTATAACGTATTGTCCATGTCCCTTTTTAAGTAGAGCCATATTAAATCGATGCATATCTTTCAGATTTCCTCGATCGACCACAATATCCCTCTGGTATCTCTGTGCCTACGACTTAAGATGAAGATGTAAATCAGGGACGTTATGTCTAACATTTTTCAATTAAGATATCTATCTACCTTGTGATTGAGAGGTTATTTGAAAATGTCATTCACCACAACATATTGTGAATTTCATAAAATATAAAAAGCTCTCTAGAAAACATCAATTCTTGTAAGTATTAAACATATAAAAAGGTGTACATTTTTCTTCATAACACGAACATCACGTAAAATATTAAGTTTTATGCTGTACTTCATTTATCACAACACAGCGAAATTTAATTTAACAGAGCTTACAAACGATATACGACTACATGTACTGCAGTTTTAACATAATGTTTAATTTCGTGCAAACATGCAATTGCAAATGTTTCACGTATTTTAATTTTATGATAACACGATTTGCTATAACGTAAATACAACACTTTTGAATACGAATTATAAGCTTTGTTTTATTGTTTTCGATAACAGAATGCGCAATTAGCATGCTATGTTAAGTGCAATGATATTTCACTGCTTTTTCCGCAGCTTTTTGAACGCCTCCCATGACTTTTAATGAATGTTATGCACGCGAGCTCTGCATTTTGTTTACTTATTATAAAAGCTTACAAAAAACCTCTTTTATTTTGAACTTAAAACAACATAAAATCCCATTTTTCAAACATAAAACAACAAAAGCTGTAACTGTGTAAAAACAGCATGCAAATATTTTAAAGTTTGATTGTAGTAAAAGTTGTACTGAATAATGTATTAAAGCGGCAGGAAAATTAATGTGATAAATTTGAAACGTTTACTCAATTTAATTTAGTTAAATTTTTATTAGAACGTAATCAAGTTATTTTTGGAAATTTTTGCCTCGGCATTTTAAAAAATAAGTGTTTTTCCAACTATTAGGTATAAGTATTGTCAAGACTAGGTTTTGTTTATTTTAATAAGTATTGTTATTTTTTTTCTAATATTTATTTTAAATCAAAGTCATGATTTATATTTAATTCATTTGTATTTTTCAAATACTAAGTCACCCTTAAGAGGTTGCGCGTAATGACCAGTCCTGAATTCTGAGTATAATTTTAGCTTATGATTTTTTAAATAGAGCATTTTATTTAAGACTAGCCAATTTATTTGTTCTCAAATATCAAACCAGCGGAGTCACAGTAATTCATACGGTTATCCGCACACGTCGCGAGATGTCACTTGTCGCGTCGCACGCGACGTCGCCTCCCCTTTGCGACAATGAAACTCCATACGACTTTTCCTGTTTCATTCAAATGTTATCTTAATTCGATGATTAATAACATTCTTTGTAGATATATTGTTCAGCTGCTTTGAAATACATTCAGAGAAACGAAAGAGCAGGGAATGTATGATGTGACAGACGATGCATATATTGCACAAAGATACAAAGATAAAACTGAATAAGTGTATGGAGATGAATAGTGTAGAACTCCAGATTGAGAGGGGCATTTCTGTTATGTTTACTTTTTTAACTATACTATTTTAGCTGGTATTCTATAAAAAAAAAGTGTCCGACTGATCCATGCAACAATCGCATACATAGGACCGATACCTAGTGAATAAAACGAAAGATTGCAGTTACCTTCTCAATGCTAATAAATAAACGCAGTCAGTAAATCAATAACAACATACCTCTGCCTCTTTTCATAGCCCTAAGGGCCCTATCTCACTATGTTATCCGAGTGACGAGTGGTAGTTTTGCAAATCTAATCGAATTACTTTTACGTCACGTTGACCGAGCGATCCGAGCACATTGACTTGACTAAGCCAATCACAAACGTTGCCGCGCTTGTGTTCGATCGATTTAGCGCTCGTAATATTACCGTAAAAAAACTCAAACTGACCTACTCAGTTTTCCGTACGTGATAAAAGATGGCGCTGTGCCATTTCCATAGAAATCATATCAAACGTTAACGCGATCGAGCAGGTTTCGAACATTGTTAAAATCTGCCACTCTGCCCTCAGAATAGACGACCAAAATGCTATGAAAATCAATCACGTTGCGCAACCGGCGTCCACTACCTATTTGATGCACCCTCCACATAACTTCATATAAAAATAAGTAGTAGTTCTAAATTGACGACCAAGTTCCAAAAACTAACGCCTGATTCAATTAACTATCAAAATAGACTTTGATCACGCAGGTTCCACTAAACTTCTGACAGGGGCTTACACTCTTCAATCTCTACATCCGTTCAAAAGCCAATTCCATGAAACACTGAAACTTAATCTCGCTGACGTATAGAATTGCACTAAACTGGAGTAACTGGCGACAACAAAATAGCTCGCCATACAATTTTATATGCGTCTATAAATTGCCTTGTTCTTATTTCTACAAAGAGCTTGGAGGCATCTATTGCGAGGCGTTCGACTCATATCAGTTCCCATAAAAATGTTTTATGTTAAAGCTAATAAATGACATCAGCAAATTCCGTAAGACAATACGCGAGACGCTGTCTGCATTCGCTCTATCCATTTGGCTGCCTCCCCTAGTAATCATTGTTTCGGCCCAGCTACATTGTACAGGGCGTTTCGAATTTTATTTGGAATTATTTATACTAGAGCTACGCACTTAGAGTTGAAGTTGTTTTTTCGTCAAGTGAAATTTCGTATCGGATTTGATTTGGAACTATTTTTACTAGAGCTACGCACTTAGAGTTGAAGATTTTTTTTCTCTCAAGTGAAATGTCACAGAAATAATTTTAATTAATAATATTTTACGACGATACACATATTTGGGTAAAAAATTAGGTTATAAAGGTAAAAGTTTCGAAAAATTTATCAATAAGCCTTTCTTATCACAGTATCTAGTATCATATCATAGTATCACAGTCTTGAATTTTAATTATAATCATAAGCTATTAAAATTAACAAAACATGGAATTTTCTATTGACCTCTGGCAGGTTTTGCCTACCTACTTATAAAATTAATCAAACAAACAATTAAACATCAAATTAAACAACTTTATGTTAGAGTGTTTTGATTTTTTTACAGCTCTGTGTTTTTTTTATAAACGAGACTTTTGTCATAGTAAGTACATCACAAATGGATATATATAAAATTCGGTGACTTTTAAAGTCTTTGTAAATATATTAGGTATTTAGTATAATTTGAATCATCCTGTACATTTCTATGGCTTGGGTAAGATCATGGGTGCCGACTAGAGCATGCAAACCGGTTAACCGAAAACCGAAAAAACCGAATAACCGACCGCATTAAAAACTCGGTTTTTTTCTAGTTATAAAACCGGTTTTTTCGGGTTTATCGGTGTTTTCTACAATTTTTTTAAATTCGCATATTAACTTTCCCCTTCGCAATAAAATACATTATTGTTATCTAGTTGCTCTATCAACCAGATTATAGAACATACGTGTCGAATTGAGTACCTCCTCCATTTCGTCGGTCAAAAAGCAATTGATCACTCACGTTAATCTTCTCCGCCTCACCTATTCTCAAAGTACCGCTGCAATAAAATTACAATCTTCTGGTCCAGCATTTGCAATAGAGAAATGTGTTGAACAGGGAGACCCACTGTCCCCGAAAATATTCACGGGCGTCCTCGAAAAAGTTTTCAGAAAGCTGGCGGCAAGCTGGGAAGGATGGGGTGTTAATGTCGGTGAAAAATGTTAACTAACCTTCATTTTGCAGACAATATCGTCAGCTAGTATCTCTTCCTCAGTCAGAGAGCTATAATCAATGCTACAAAACCTAACCACTGCAAGCCGTGAGGTTGGATTGCGGATACGGAACATGTTAATTAAAGACCAAAGTAACTGTCGATGGTGAAGACATATACGTTCACGATTACATCTATCTATGTTGGCTAGTCACCTTCCAGGAGACCCACTGTCCCCGAAAATATTCACGGGCGTCCTCGAAAAAGTTTTCAGAAAGCTGGCGGCAAGCTGGGAAGGATGGGGTGTTAATGTCGGTGAAAAATGTTAACTAACCTTCATTTTGCAGACAATATCGTCAGCTAGTATCTCTTCCTCAGTCAGAGAGCTATAATCAATGCTACAAAACCTAACCACTGCAAGCCGTGAGGTTGGATTGCGGATACGGAACATGTTAATTAAAGACCAAAGTAACTGTCGATGGTGAAGACATATACGTTCACGATTACATCTATCTATGTTGGCTAGTCACCTTCCAGGCAAGAAGACAAGACGAGACCAAGAAAAACGAGACGATTTCGAGACAAGACCAAGAAAAACAGAGAACGCCTGGAAGAGCTGTTGGGCCATGAAAGAACATATGAAGAAACGCCTTCCGATCACATTTTGACTTATGGTGTACAAACATGGTCTTTAACTGAGGTCCAAAAGTCCAAGCTCAAGGTTTGCCAAAGAGCGATGGAGCGCAGTATTCTCGGTGACCGGCTAATAGACCAAATAGGTACTGCGAGTAAACACCGAACTGCGTTCCAGAACTCAAATCAAAGATGCAGCTTTCACAGCCGCTAAACTGAAGTGGCAGTGTGCCGGGTAAATCAGTCGAATGCCAGAAGACTTCTGGAAG
The DNA here is from genome assembly GCA_964007245.1 of Hypomecis atomaria. Taxonomy (NCBI): domain Eukaryota; kingdom Metazoa; phylum Arthropoda; class Insecta; order Lepidoptera; family Geometridae; genus Hypomecis; species Hypomecis atomaria. Next base: position 16,997,082 of record OZ023283.1, read on the forward strand.
ACCTCTGGGCTGAAATCACCACCAAATGGAGTCCCAACTCGATGCGGCCTCGTGGCAGACCCTCTATTAGATAGTGCGATGAACTGAATACATTTAATCCAAATTGGCGGCATCAGCACAAGACCGACAAAACTGGAAATCTCGAGAGGAGACCTTTGCCCAACAATGAGGCAGTACAGGCTCATAAACAAAGAAACTGTTATATTTACTAGTATTTTCATTAATTTACTAGAAAAAAACCGAAAAACCCGAAAAACTCGATTTCCCCGGTTTTGTAAATAAAAAACCGAAAAAACCGGTTTTCCAAAACCATCCGGTTTTTGCATGCCCTAGTGCCGACTCGTCATAACGGGCACTCAGCTAATATCGGCCCCTTGTTATTGTTAAGCTGTGTGAGTCTTACTCATACCATGGAAATGCGATAATTGGTTTCTCTCGTATCTAAAACGTTTAATTTCAACAATTAAATTAAAAACAAACAATTGCTAATATTTTACAATGAATTTGATGTAGGTATATGCAGTCTATAATTATGAAATATTAAAACGGCAAATATTGTGTTTCAACTCGACACGCTTGTGATAGGGTTACGTTAAGATGATGATTATTTTAATAATTTACCGAAAAAACTTTATTATAAGAAAATACCAACAAAACACAATAAAATGCAACAGCAATTCTAAAACTTTTTTTATAATCCAAAGGTTCATTCTTCATGCCGTTTCTTAAAAAATATACAAAGACACTTGGTTGTCAACCAAATGATCAATTGGTTCAAGCGAATAAAAATTACTAGGTAAAAATATCAAAAATAAAATAGGACCGTGAGTTAGATTATCAAAAAATATTGGACGCGTATTTTTAACTGACTTCGAAAAAGGAGGAATACATACACACGAACATAGAACTATGTTCGTGTGTATGTATTTTTTTTTGTGTATGTTCATCGATAATTTCGCCAATTTTGCACCGAATCGAAAAAATATTTTTTTAGTTCAAAAGGGTATACTCCCGAGGTGATCCCATTTAAATTTTACAGACGATTTCTGTAAAATTTAAATGGGACCTGAGCCGTTTTTAATAAATAAACAATTCGAGTGAAATATTCGAATTTTGTACATGATGGATGGCGGTTTTGCCATTTTTTGCGAAAAATAGTACATTGTTCACCGAGAGGAGAAAGTGACCGATTACTCGCACTTTCTCTCGAGTGACACATAGTGCTTTATACTACACCTACGAGGAAAATAAAAAACTAAATCTTTTCTAATTGAAATTTATATTGAAATTGTTGCAGTTAGTGAAGCTGCGTCTGCAATTTTCACATGTTCTTTTTTCAAATTGTTTGACACCATCCAACACACAGCTTGTGGCCAGTGTCATTTTGCGAACTTGGAGATAAAAAAGCTGCGTCTGCAATTTTCACATGTTCTTTTTTCAAATTGTTTGACACCATCCAACACACAGCTTGTGGCCAGTGTCATTTTGCGAACTTGGAGATAAAAAAGCTGCGTCTGCAATTTTCACATGTTCTTTTTTCAAATTGTTTGACACCATCCAACACACAGCTTGTGGCCAGTGTCATTTTGCGAACTTGGAGATAAAAACTCACTGTAAAAACTTTTTGGCTTTTGATATTTAGGTTACCAGCGCATAGTCTTATCCAAAATTAAAAAAGAAAAACCACGTAAGAAATGGATTTTCATACACTTTTCTCTCCCGCTCAGATGCGTTTTCTCCCCGCATATTTGTTCGATATGCAGTGACGTACTTTCTACCGTAAATTTGATAAAGTATCAAGGTACTTTCCGAGCAGGTGTAGTATAATAATTATTTCTTTTGTCACTCAAACAACAAATGACAAAAATTAACCTTGTCAAATTTTGGGAGTGGGGATCATGACGTCACCTCTCTTACAGAAGTCTGTACATTTGTATGGCACTTGTGACGTCACGCGGAACTTTGACGGGCTATACCTTCATTGACCAAAGAAAAAACATGTGTCTGATTTTTTGATAGTGTATCTGACAGACTATATATTTTTAGTCATCATGCCCATTGCTAAAGCTAAATTGATGATCAACGAATACAGATCGAATCTAACCACTAAACTAAAATAAACTCGGTAACGTTTCACACACAGTCTACAGTCTACACAAACACAAGCAAGGTGTGTGTGTTGCAGCTTCCAGAACTGTTGGCTAAGCAATATTGGAGACCGCTGTAAACTATTAGCTGTTTGAGAACTGCCAGATGTGGATAAAGCGGAAAGTTATTTTGTTTAGGAACTGTCTGCATTCGTGAGAGCTTTTATGTAACCAAACCAATTGTTACAATGTAAGTTATGAAAATCGGCCAAGTACGAGTTGGACTCCCGCAAGAAGGGTTCCGTACTGTATGGGAGACCCCCTTAAACATTAATTTTATTTTAATTCAATTATTTATTTTTAATGTGAATATATAGCTAAATATTCTGTTAATATTTCAAGTTTCTACCTGTTACTATTCATAATACCGAGCGAAAAACGGCAATAAAATTCAAATTCGTTGTATGGAAGAAATTAAATATTATTTCTATTCTATTTTTAGTATTTGTTGTCATAGCGGCAACATAAATACATCATCTGCGAAAATTTCAGCTTTCTAGCTATAACGGTTCAAGAGATACAGCTTGGTGATAGACAGATGGACAGACAGACTGTGTTTACCCTTTGGTACCCAAAGGGTTACCTAATTCCTAAAAGCAGTACATGCATACGAGTAACATTTTCACTTAGTAATTTAAAGACCATGACAGAACTGATATTTTTTTCTTAAAATGCTATCAGACTGATTTGATTGAATTGTGAAATTGTAATATTATGTCCTTATGAATTTATAGAAAAAAATATGAAACTTTTCGAGCTTTTTTTATTGAGAATAAGTCCGAGCTTGACCACCAACTCGCATGATGGTATGCGACGTTGTGGTCAAAGCAATTGCCTTGAACTACAATAAAATATAATAAATCTGCAGCTACTACTATAAAAAGAAGCAATTAGATTATCCGCAGACCACAGATCTAAAATTGGTGTAAAATGTTTGTTTTTAATCAAATAGAATTTTAGTTAAATTCGATACAAATATGAAAATTTTCAGAATCACTTATTGACTAGCTGAAAACTAATAAATATCGATATTATAATACCTATGTGTTTTCGCACATCCCATTTAGATGTAGGTATTTTAAAAATATGTTCGACAACTTTAAAGTGAAGTTTACGAAAATTCTATTAAACAGAAACGCTTAGCTTCAGAAAGCTTGGTATTTGAACAAAGCCAACTACTCAAATATTAAAGGCGATTTAAAATTCCATTCAAGATTTTAAACGTAATCTTCATTGAAAGTAGTCCTTAATCGAAAATTTTCCGGAAATCATCGTTGTTTCAGTATTAAAATAGCTTGGGTTGGGAATAAAGATTATGAGGTGGTTAATTAAAATTTCTGCGGATATTTGTTCGCTTTGAATACAAGTACATATTTTGTTTTAAGAATAAAATGTATAAAAATGTTTGAAAGAAAACCTTTCAGTTAACCATTTCTTAATGATTAACATTGTCTTGTGATATATTTCTTGCTAGGTCAAAGGCTTGCTCTCTATTTCCAATAAGACCTAGGTCGACATTGACTTGCATCCAGCGTGTTCAGGTGGTGTCAATCAGGGCACCTTAAAATATAATAAGTATATTGGTATTAAGCAAACATAACATAATTTTGCTTGCTTGGGAAGCTTATTACAAAAAAAAAATCAAGAATATCAGAGAGGTAACAAAATTAAATATATCTGATAATTTTGACCCATCCTCTTAACCCGGTTGTTGCAATCATTTAGCTGTGTCAAATACCTTAAAATAACTCTGACACTAGAGCTAGCCACCCGGCCTATACGAACTTACTTTTTACCAAATAATTATACTTTATTTCAAACCGTGCCATTTAACATGTAAAAAAAATTGGTTGCCTGTAAAGTCGGTATACGGGCGAAAGTTTTACGTGACAACGACTTTGAGACGAATGAGACGAATGAGAGCGCATAACGTGAGCGGAGCGTAACGCAGTTTCTTGAAGTGTCACCCGGCAAACCAATTTATAAGACGTTGTCACGTCAAAATTTGCTCACTTAGCACTAGTTACATATTAAACCCTGTAAGGGCGTTGCAAGTATACAATTACTAAGTATTATTAGCCATAATAATAAAAATACTGCTCATCATCATCACATGCTTTCCGCGAGACTGAAACATTTTTGTCACAAAAGAAATCTTCTATAATGTAGTAGCATTTTAGGACTAGCACATTTTTTAGATTTTCATAGAATTTTCGTTAGTTTGATTCTTTTCGTAAATTTTCAAGGAGCGTATTAAAAAAAATATCGTCATATATTACAAGTTCTAGTTTTGGCTCTGGTGCTATAATTTGTTTTTTTTTTTGACGCGGATTTTCGGAGATTGTAAAGTGATCAGGATTTTTTTTTAACAAACTTTGCTGATTCAAGTACTCGTATGTATATGCTAGGTAATTTTTATTTATTTTTGTATTATAAAATGTGGCGTAAAATTATTGAGTAGATACCTGTTTTGAAAAATCAATCACTCATTACTACTGGAATTTTACATTGTGTCATAACTAAAGTTTTGGCTAGAGCCAATACTAAAACTAAAATTCATCCCATTCTAAAGCTAAACAGACCGTGTAAATATCACTCCCTATTCTGCTGAAAGTGTTTGTCATCTATCCTTTTCCTCGTATGATCCTATTGTTTGACTCCCTTTCTGCGATCTAGCGAGATTGGTTTCACACTTTTACTCACTAAAGTTATTGTTCTAAGGCCACATGTCATTATTCATTGTCATGTAGGGATGGAAAACCCCGGCATAGACAACTACCGTACGTACGTAGGTAAGCGTCATTAAATAATCGGCCAAGTACGAGTCGGACTCGCGTACAGAGGGTTCCGTACTGTATGGGAGCCCCCCTTAAATATTTATTTTGTTTTAATATTATAATGTATTATTGAATATTAATATAAAACTAAATATTCTATGAAAATTTCAAGCATCTACCTGTTACCATTATTAATATAGAGCGAAAAACGTCTAAAAATTCAGGTTTGTTGTATGGGAGCCCCCTTAAATATTTATTTTATTTTCTTTTTAGTATTTGTTGTTATAGCGGCAACAGAAATACATCATATGTGAAAATTTCAGCTGCCTAGCTATCATGGTTCATGAGATACAGCCCGGTGACAGACAGACAGACGGACAGACGGACATCGAAGTCCTAGTAATCGGGTCCCGTTTTTCCCTTTGGGTACGGAACCCTAAAAACTAATATCTTTGCTCTGTTAAAGCAAAATAAAAACAATTGACAATTGGACATACCTCAGGATAAGTAGAATTTAACTTTGCACTAAATTTCCGATCCAAATTTCTTTTTTTATAAGGTTTAGGATCACTTACTGAGTATGAAATCACAAAATGCTGACAGATCCAGGAGCTTCAAGCGCCATCTTGAAAAAATGTTTTTGGCCGATATCTCGGAAACTATGCACTCTAAGGCAAAAGTCATCGAGACCATTATTGTGGAGAGTAAAATCAAACATCTTATGTTTTTTGTAAACTTTCTTAAAACTTACTGTTTACGATTTATGGCCAATTTAATGAACCGGCATTTATTGATTAACCTAACATTTCAAGAGTTATTGGCCGCAATAGAGGAAGCAAAATCTCACGCGGGCGACGCCGTGGTTAAAAACTAGTCTAGACTACATTATGAAAATGAACCTAGACACGCGGAAGCGTGTCCGGCCAAGTCAAAAAAAAAAAGGAACTGGCGACGCGACGTGTGTAAACCATTTCGAGCCACTTTTGACCCCTTCATAACTCGAAAACTATTTAACATATATATATGAAATTTATAAGCTAAAGCCAAGTCACATAAATTGACTAAGCTGTAGAGTTTGTGGAGTAAGAACTTGTAGAGAAAGGAGTGTAGAGTTAGAAGCTTGGCTTTACGTGAGATCTGACAACTTTTTGATAGTGGGAACTGTGACTTGGCTTCATTTCACATGTAAATGTTTTTGTTGGATCCAATATACACAAAAAGAAAAATAAAATCCGGCAAATATGTTTTGAACATAACAAGAAGCTACTCGACTTCTTGGTATGTCTCATCTCTAGTCGTATGTCTCACAAATGCGAACACTTTGCTGTGAATGGGGTGGACGGTAACGTTTTCCATTAAGCATCAATCCTTGTTTCAAATATTGCGATGATGCGACTCTCAGGCAGCTGAGCCGTGAGATATTGTAAAGCTAAACTAGAACGATGTTGTATCAATATGAATAAAACGAACATTTTGCATGAGGAGATTTGTATGTGCTTTTATGTGATGGATTTTGCGCTTGAATTTTATTTCAAAAGTGTTTTGATATTTTTATAGTATTTCTGCTGAAATTCAGTATTGTTAACGGAATTTGTTGAATTGGAACGTAATTGACACGGGTCGTGGACATGATTTGCAAAGAATCACAGAAGAGTGAAAGAAACTGCTATGTAAAGGACTGAGGCAGATGGCACTGCAAGAGAGACGCTATCACCCAGCAGCGGTACGAGTGTAAAGAAGGCTACGTATGATAATAAATAATAAGGAATTTGTCAGTAAATTACCCTTACTACCTAGGAATTTAAGGAAACTACGTATCGGAAAGCGCTGCGTAGGATTTTCACCTACAAAATACTTTTGCACAATCATCAAAATAAACTCTTGTCAAAATGCACGTAGTAACACAAGTAGGTACGAGTATTGTTGTCTATACAAACCTATCACACTACATAATAGAGACATTATGTACATAGGTACTTATTAGAATTAAGAATAATTTGTTAAAAAACAAAACGGAAACCTCAGAGATCCTGGTTTTCACTCAAATTATAACTTTAGCATCCTAATCCGCCTGATCCGTCTCACAGGTACGTAATAAACGCATGTCGACGTTATAGAAATTCATTGCGCATGCCGAAAAAAATCTTTTAGTGAGAAAATACCCAAGACTTGGTCCCCAATGTTTGCTCTTGGTGGTTAAGCTGCATCTAATGAAATCCCCTGTCAGAGGAGCCTTGCACCAAATCTTAGAACGACTGAGTAGCTTTGATACTTTAGGGAATGTCTTGATTTCCGCTAGGAGTATATATTTTCCTTGGGCTTGATATTAGTCATAAAATGGACTTGGAAATGAAGTAATTTCATGTGTACATATCACGAAATATTAAAAAAATAACTTATTTCTAGTCAAAAAATAAAATACATTTTGTTAATACCATAGATTTAGGTAGACCACAGATGTTTTGGCGAAAGATAGCATTTTTGTCGCTTTTAAATTCATTGCATCATTTAATTTTATTTAAACATAGAATGCCAAGTAGTCCGTCCATTTTCCGAACAAAATTAGACATGTTGAAAGTTGCTTTCGTTGAAACCCAACATTAAATTTCTCATTCGTATCATCATAGACTCTAGAGTCTTTTCAAGATCAGAGTGAATCTTCTAGGTCTGCGTGCTTTATCTTCGACCACAAAGTCACTTACCACAAGACAAGTTGGGGTTGGGGGTGCAGACTATTCGCGTTAAATAAAAAAACTTGTAATTTTACCAATTAAATACTGATATTATTTGTTATTGTTGGCGAAATGTTACTAAATGTATTTCACTAAGTTTGTAAGACTCGCATTGTTTTAAACCGTTAAATTTAGAAGTCACACACTCTTATTGTAATAATTTTATACCACAAAATAAAGTTTTTTGACTCACATGGAAAATAAATAATAAAATCCTGTTCTATACTTTAAATAAAAAAAAGAAAACAAAAATAACCTCATTAAGACTGCAGGATTGCTCAGGAAGCAAACTGCTTCCAATCAGTCATATTGGATGTTTATGGGGGTAGCCTAGCCCAGCAGTGGACGACCTAGTGTGGTCAAAGAAGAAAAAACGCTTTTCAATTCAGAGAGTCGATAATTTATTAGTACTTATTATTTAAAAAAAAATCAAATGATCAAGTCACTTTTAGCGTCGTATCTATAAAAGACACGTGGACTTTGAGTATTTTCAGTGTTCCTCCACCAGATTATTTTGGATTGTTATTCTGATCACGATGTTACTAACCTTACTTATTGAACAAACCTGTACAACTATAATACAAACTACAGATTTCACTAAACTCCGAATTCTTACCAAAGCAAAGCTGGGCGGGACGTTGACCGCCGCAAGTTAACAACTGTACAAAATTAAATGTTACATTCGCTTAGCGAGAATAAAACATAGCTAATTATTCTGGAGATTTTATTTGAGCTGGTAGAAAATTTGGTTTCAGCTAGTCATAATTATATGTCTATCACTCACAGACTGTACTGTACCAGCCTTTTAATAGTTTACTGCAGGACGTAGGCCTACCCACGAAGGGTGATTGGGCCATATCCACAGCGCTGGCCCAGTGATGGTTGTTTGAATCACATACGCCATCGAAATTATTCTACAGACGTAAGCAAGTTTCTTTACGATGTTTTCCTTCACCGAAAAGCCAGTGATGTGAAATTCCGCATATAAATTCCAAAAAATTCATTGGTACGCGGACCGGGATTTGAATCCATGTCCTCACGAATGTAAGACGGGTGTCATCACCACTAGACCGCCTCGGCCACTCACAGACTATAGTTATGCACGTAACTCAGCTTAATTGGGTAAATATACTCCGTGAGGGAAAGGCAAATAGGCTGCAGGCACAGCTCTGCTTCACTCCGTACCCACACCTCCAATATTGTGAAATCTGTGCCTCATTCCAGCCCAGTCCCGATAAATCGTTAGTGGTATCCAAACAAAAAGATAAAGGAGAAAATTCAATCAGGGTCAATTCAAACTTTTGTGGGGCTAAAGGGTTCCTAAGAAATCTTCGACCGTTTCTACTATACACATCTTTGAATAAAAGACCCCTTGGATTGAACAATGGGCCGGTTCAGCGTAGTGGACATATAACGGTTGACCAATTTTCTTTTGTCCGAATGCCTACGAATTGAGAATATCAAACGGGGTGCTCAGAAGTGCTGATTGACACTCTCTTTGTACGAAATCCATTGATTTTAACCGATTCAGTGAACAATATTACATCCACTGAAAATAAAATTGGTGCGGTTGATGGAATATGGATTTGTATCGAACTGTCGGATTTCCGTGAGCTTTCAATGTGTTGGTTTGAATGGTATTAATTTGAATTTTTAGGACATTTAGGACGTGTTATCGTATTTGAAAACTGCTATTTTATTTTATCCCCATAAAATATTTTGGATTCTACTGGAGTACTGGACTCATCACGTAAAAATGTAAGCAAAATACAAATGTAGTCCAAGTTTTTCATTAGAAACAATCGTAGTAGGTACTTTACCGGTTTTTTAACCGAAGAGTAGTCGCGCATTTCCATGAAACGTGGATGCTCTCGTGGGGAGCATTTTGCCGCCCGCAGTCAATCGTTTTTTTTAATGATAAATTGTAGGTAAATAAATTTACAATAATTTTAAAAGGACAGAATAAAACATAAACTTCCAGACAGTAACATTTATTAAAGTTTTATACTTAGTATTTATGAAAAAAAAATGCTTTGGGATATCTTGGGTAATTTCTTGGGAATTATAACAATGTCTTTACCTTAACCTTAATAAAAAATTAAAAAATAAGATTTCGTAACAAATTTAAACGTTTTCAGGATCTACGATATATACTTAATCAAAACAGTCTTATCACATGAACATACAATGTTCGTTGAACAGTAACTTTGCGCATCTATTGCACCCTTTTTTGTACGTCTTGATTGTTCATTTTGCTTACCTAAAAAATATTAGTTTACTAAACAAAAAGAAGTTAAAGAACAAATTAAAGTAAAAAGACTTTTAAAAATATGTATTGTCATCCAAACTAAGCGTGTACACAAAATTTTAGTTCAAATTCTTGAAGATATATTCTTCAAAATTGAGTTGCAAGATTCCACCCGAACATACATTGCAAGTTGAATAAAAGCTTATAAAATCGCCTAAAATTAATAAAAATATAAAGAATATTAATGCTACTACGATATTTTCATCAAAACAGCATTTTAAACAACGAAAACTAATAATTTACAACTAAACTAAAATTTCGTTTTCATTTCTTTCTTTCATTTTATTTATTCGACAAATGGGTGTCAGAGACACACTTTTGAATAGTCAACAATCTACATAATGGCAAAAACTTAGCAAGAAACTAAACACTTACGATAAATATTAATTGCAGCTATACAATCAATCATTACTTTAAACTTAATTCCCATTAATTAAATCACAAAAATCAATTAATCACATTAGATAATTAATAATAAATACAAGTAGACACAACAAGGTGCCAGTTGTTTGAATGACGAAAACCTACCAGATCCATATAACTTGGTAGATTTTCGTCAGCCTGTACTAAATTAAATATAATGTCAAATTGTAAAAATACAATGTTAAAAATAAAAAAACAGTTACACGATTTTTACTTACGTGAGTAGTCGCGCAGTGAGCAATTTGCCGCCAAATTCGACACACTAACAATAACCGCTTTCTCCTGCGGTCACCCGAGCTCTAAATCTCTTCTAATTTCTAAAACAAGGAGCTGAGGTCCTGGGGGGCAGCTACTAGGGCGCTTGACCTTGACAAATGCATCGTGTATAAAGTAATACGTAAAGTAAAATGAACATAGCACGAGCACTCTAGGGTTAATAGTCCACCGCTAAATATGTTATACCCATGAAGGATAATTTAATACATGCTATTAAAATGACTATGAAATAGTTTTACATTTTATATGTACACTAGGTAAGTACGAAAGCTTGTACTCAAAAAGTATATCTACTAAATTGTATCATGAAAGAAATTTTCGCGCCTGTTCAGAAGAGGGGTGAGAGGAGTTGGCAACGGTCCTATTTTTACACATATCGGAGAGATCCGTACTCTCTATTTAGAAATTTGAGGACGTGGGAGCAATTTGGTATGATTCAATAAGCATCAAATTGGATACCTACTCACATATTTCTAAAAATAGCTAAAAATATTAATATTTGGTTCCATCTACATAAAATATATTTTGTTTACCTAGTTATGTGTATCAACATACCGCTGGAAATAGGCCTATCCACAAACGGTATCAGGGCCATGTTCACCACCCACGCTTGCCCAGTCATTCATTCATTTCGTGTCAACGGCTAGACTTTTTTTTGCTTGCCCTGTGCAAATAGGTGATAAAAATACGACATCGAATTTCTTCAACAGACAAATGCGAGTTTCTACACAACATTTTCGTTTACCAAAAAGCCAGTCATGGAAAAATGCGTGCATTATGTTGCAAAGAACTTCTTAGTACAGGACCGGGATTTCACCTCAGAAAAGTCAAGTGTTACTACCACTAGGCTATCACAGCTTATTAGGCAATGTCGTTGTTTTTTCAATGACAGCAGAGTAATTTCAAAGTTTCAAACTCTACTACATTCTACCCTTCGAGCAAATATCTATAGAGTTACAATCGTGCATAAAAAGTGTCCAAGCAAAAACTCTGCCCAAGCTTCGTAGTGGGTAGGCTTTTTAGTTAGTCTTAAGTTAGTCACAACGCATCGCGATTCCAAAGTCCTCGGTTATAAGCACTTATTAGGTGACAAAACGTCGAGATTCGAGAAAACGGGTCATTGTGAATTATTTAATATAAATATCTAAGTCGGTATGTATGACAGCGCTAGAATTTTTTTACTACTTTCACTTAGGGACTGTTGCTCTGTAGATATTTGCTTGAAGATTCTAGCCTATAATATTAACCCTTTCAAACCTGAATTATTATTTTTAATAACATTAATGTGGTAAATTTTTTTATGGTAAAATAGCACTTGCTGTACGTAAAAAAAATAATAAAAAAAATCCTTGATGCTTAGTTAGTGAGAAAATATTGTTTTTCTTTATGTGCACAAATGAGGACATCCGGGCAATATGATACTATACGTAAATGAAAGATTATATAAGATGTTCAAGAAAAAGGCTGAAATATAGGCAATATCTTTATTATTTTGGTATGGAAGGACAGGAAACAATTTTTGTCCTTATTAAGACACAAATTAACTTTGCACTTGATGCATTTTATACACGATTTTCCCTTGCAACCTACAAACTTGCAGCGTGTTCCAAGTCCATCGTCATGTGAAGGAAAATGGACAACACCATCGCGAGCTATTTCTATTCCAGGTCGGACTTCTCCAGGTCTTCTTGGAATTATTTCCGACATAGGACTGCTGATGGACGGACGACCTCTTTTAACTGGTATTATTTTGCTACCAAGCTCTAAGTTCATTCCAACTCTTCGGCGAAAATGAAGCAGTGTTAGTCGTTTGGGTTTTGACACTTGAAGAAGATCACCCTCGTATTAGTATTCTTCAAAAGCCTGAACAACTCCTAGATCTGATGAATGAAATATCATTTGATGAGGACATTTCTTTAATTTTATGAATGTTCTGAAGCACCTCACCAGTTGGTCAAGTAAATTTGCTCCCCCCGTAGCTACTGCTTCACTATTTGAGGTCTTTCAACATCTACAAACCGTTTAGCCTTTTTAGACCACCTCTTGATCATATCCTTATGGCCTACCACCCATAAAATTTGGTGCTATATCATATATATGGCTTTATTATCCAATCAACTGACTGATATAACATGACCATCTAAACTACTAAATTCTTCAGCAAATCTTCTAAGTTTCTTACTGACTTGTTTGTCTTGTAAAAATGGGGGCTTACTTAATCGATTGACATGAGCTGTACAATATGCCTTAGCTTCTTTTCTTTTTCGAAATTATTTGTAGTAAACGGTACGAAGAGAAATAATTATCAATATATAACAGCCATTCGTTTTGCTAGCTCCAGAACAACGGTGGCAGCGTACCCAATTTTTTTTCACAGAATTTGAGTTCAATTCTGGAGAAAGGCATTCGAGCATAGCTAAAGACAAAAATTGTACCATATTATGATCGGTATCCTCATATCTGGGAACAGCTTCAAGATTGGTGCTGTCAGAAAGAGACTGACGTGCTTCAGAACCAGATGACTTACGCAAAGCAGCAACATCATCGTTTTCAAACTCAAGTGGGTAGACTTCCCTCGGATTTAGGTTTTTTACGTCAGCACCTATTTGGAGAGATCTTTGTTGCTGAGGTGAATCATTATCGTCTTCTTTGTCGGACGATAATCCAAGTCCAAGAGTTTTCCATTTTTCATAGCTTGAACCACTGTCGGTTGTGAACTTTTTTAAAAACGAATACAAAAAATAAAAGTTAGTGAAAAGAAACTCAAAAAATAGTAAAATTACACAACTTTGCAGGTATTCCGTAGAAATAATGAATTTCTTTTGCAACGGTTTTGATATTTTGTAGTCTGAAAAAATATCATTTACGCCTGATGTCCACGTTTGAGGACAAAACTGAAACACAAGATAAATCGTAAAAAAATGAAATAAATGTAAATTAACATACACCATATGATCTCGTTAGTATAACATAGTGTTAGATATTTATTCTAGGTCCAGAATTTTACAAAAACCTATTATTTAGCTTAAACAAAACCGGCTTACTAACACACTACCAAACTTCACTGACCACTGGAAGAAAACCGTGAAAAAGGTAGTAACAACAGGAAAAACATGGCGCTAGGATTTCGGATTTCGTTCAATTAATATATTCTTAAACGATTACAATCGTTTACAATTCAGAAAAGATACGTTTCCTAGTATTTTTAATTTTATTAAACTTATGTCCTCAATTGTGCACCTCAGGTCTGAAAGGGTTAAACTTGACTTGTTCTCGTATATTATGCCGTATTCTGTAAGTTGTTAGGTCAAGCGTCATTATGTGTCAAGTTATAAGGTCAAGTGTCTCATAACTTGAGCAAATATAAAATGAAATTTGTGAAATACTGAAAGTTTGAAGGACACTCAATATGATTCACTATTACATTTTTCCTTTGGACTTGTAGTTTAGTAAGTAAGGTATAAGAAATCTTTCAAATGTTATTTGCATTTCGATATAATTAAAGTTTAGTGATAAACTTTATCATAGGTTCATGAAGACCATACATTTATCAAATGGAGACTACGTACTTTCTGGCAAGTAGGTCTGTACCTACTTGCCAGAATTCGCTTAACGTTCTATTCTGTAATAGAAAGTCAATAGTCAATTAGGACAAAAAAGAGCTCATGGAGACCGCAGGAACGTACTGGATGCCTGCTGCGTTAAACTGATCTTATTCGAAATCAATTGGGGAGGCCTATGTCTAACAGTGGACGTCCAACAGCTTACATAATCATAAATTATTATACCGTAGGTATATATCGTTCGGATAGATTCCACCTCTATGTTACTGACAAATATTGTCTTTTTTTTTTCAAATAGGTTTGCGTTTGACGACAAACTAGCTGAAGTTAATTAAGCCGGAAATTGTTGACATATTTTTTTATAAATAGCTTTACTAACAGTTTTTTTGATATTCTCAAAATAATTTATCTGCTTTGGCACGAGATGTCACTACGTGAAATAGTTTTCAATAGAAACCCGGTCAAAAATTGCGACCACGCAAACTTCCTTGGCAGCTTTAGTTTATTAAGTGTGCTGAAATATTGCAAAAACTCTATATTAGACTCTGCCAATTCATGTTATAATAAAATATGATTGTTTTTATCGGTAATAAACACTTGAAGTAAGTAAAAATTGCGGGTCTCTCATAAAACAAAAAGACGTGTGGCACTAGGGGACTGTCGCGGTAAAGCTATTGCATAGCATACCTATACACCTATATACTTTCTCATAAACAGCTGCTTATGTATTCGTCCAATTCCGGAGCAGCTCGTCTCGATTCGTGCGAGTTTCGTAGAGTCGTACAATACGTCTAATCGCACACAACGCCGTGTCGAAGACTGCCGAACTGAAACGACGTTAGACAAAGCACGGCCTTCAAGCCACACCTCCTTGCCCGTCGGAGTGGGGAGCGTGAGGTTTTTTCGTTACGGAATTTCTGGATTCGGTCCCCGCGCTCAAGGCCCGCGATAGAAGCTATGCAATAGCTTAAAAAAAAACAAAGTTATAGGTATCTATAATTGCATAAGACTGGAATGAGTCGCGTAAAAGAAGAAAGTTCTATGCCTAGCAGTGGGTAATTACGGGATGAAAATTACCTATTATGAAAAATGTCCAAATGTCATATCAACTACAGGCCGTTTACAGTTATTCTACTTCTGACATTTGTAGCTGTGTTTCTGTCTAACCTGTGATAGTGTGTAATTTGTGTGTAAGGCAGAGACAGCGACAAATATCAGACGTAAAATAACTTTGAACTTGCTGTAGTTTCTGTCTGGACATTTCGGCACTCTATATTAAAAAAGAAACGTTACTATAAATGAAGTAGCCATATTCGCAAAATAGAAAAGATTTATACACAAAGAAATCGTGCACAATGATACTGTAAATAAAATTTATTAGGTACATACCTACCTACTGGATTCGATTTGACGAGAACCTAGTTTAAATATGTCTCAATTTTACATTCATGTGCAATGATATACTTGATAACTGTATAAGTAAGCTAGATGTCTAAGTTATCCAAGAAGTTCAACAACTGGGACGACAGAAGTAAACAGTAAAACTAGCTCACATGTATAAAAAAAATTGTTTTGAACTACTGATTTTAGGTACTATTTAGGTATAGGTATATAGTGTAATTCCGTGATGTTTTTGTGGTTTCTTTTTATTTACTTTTATTTTTTAGAAGTCTGCACTCTGCGCTTCGAAACAAGAATGTACTTATAAAAAGTGTGTAATCTCAGTAAGCGAATTTTTGTAAATTCTTTTGAGATTAATAAATATTCTTACACCGTAAACCATAATTAACCCTGTCTAAATTGAAGCATCAAGCCAACCAACCTACTACCACCTATACCAAACCCCTAGTTAGCAAATAATTGACCGAACTAAACTCATCTTCAAGCTCGTACGTATCGTATAAGATACATACAGCCCACCGCAAGCCCGCAAGTGCTTGTTTGCCGACGCCCCGTGTCGGCAGCAACGCTATTACCTTGTACGAACGAATTTATAATGCAAATACGATTACGCGCCTTCCCCGAGTTGCGACAGCTAATGCACTCTACGCTATGAATTGCAACCTGTCATGCCGGCGCGGGTCTATCTGTAGGACAAATAACTACCTACCTACTCGTACCTACGTAGCGTAATATTTAGTTTGAATAGTTGGGTTATTGTTATTTGAGCCACATATATGGGAAAATATTCTCTTATTTTACGTAGGTATTTTTATGTAACCACTTTTAAAAAAGTAAGATATAATCACATAAATACAGGATTTAAATCTGTAGAACAATTAACTACCTACCTAAGTAGCGTAATACTTAGTTTGAATAGTTGGGATATTGTTATCTGAGCCACAGATAATTATGGGAAAATATTCTCTTATTTTCACGTATGTATTTTAATGTTACGAATTTAAAAAAAGTTGTTTGTGTATAAAATAAATAAGTACGGTCCAGTATTAATCTTTCTTCGTGTTTTGTGAAAGATTTTCATTGTTACAGCTGTATGTCTAAAGTTACTCCCTAACTTTTTGATTAGATCTCTGGAATGTAATACTTTTAGTTTCAAATATTTATTGACTACCAAGTACTACGATTTAACTATCATGACTAAACAAACACCAAGCTATTAGAAGAAAACGTTTTAAGTCTACTTTTTTGAAAGAAATTGTTTACAGATATGGTAGAGAAAACTTAATCAAAGGGCATTGTAGTGCTTTAGCAGATTGAACATTTTTTAAACCAAATAGTCAACGACCTAATTTTATATAATTTGAACATTTAGTTATTTACATTTGCGTATATATTTTGATACATTCTAAGTAAGTGTACTAGGCAACCAGCATTCTGAGACAGTGGCGCTTCAACCGCTTGTAAAACGGCTGAGGGTTTGGTAAACCACAGCAATCCGCCGAGCTAGCCGAATTCTCGACTATGCGGATAATAACATATCACAGCTTATTGGCTAATCAGTATTCTAGATATCACATTGTTTATTACTTGGATCATTTAGAGAAGAAAATAACGCTTAGCACCCTCATATTGTCTGAAATGCTTACAGGAATACTCAATCCAGTCATTTGCAAA
Source organism: Hypomecis atomaria (assembly GCA_964007245.1). Lineage (NCBI taxonomy): Eukaryota > Metazoa > Arthropoda > Insecta > Lepidoptera > Geometridae > Hypomecis > Hypomecis atomaria. Next base: position 17,014,383 of record OZ023283.1, read on the forward strand.
ATGGTCTAGTGAAATTTAGTCAAAATATTTATCTATAATCTCCAATGTCATAATTTCCATGCCATATGACGTTCACTGATGGACATAAGCCGCCCCTAAGTATTTCCAATAATACCCCATGATAGCGCCTTGCATGCAATGTGTCCCTACCGTGTGCATTTGGTCTGTGGTCCAGCTGTCTACCTTGTCTATAGGCAAACAATACACCAATATCTACACTCACTCCATCTTACCCTGCGTTCGTCGTATCGTTGGTACGTACAATAATTATTTTTCGCCAAAAATAACACCATCGACTTCAACCGTGTATAGAATTCGAATAGTTTCCACGAATCGATGTGTCATCCATTTTCATAATTGTTGATTTATCGAAAACAGCTCAGCCAATTTCGACAAAATTTATTGTTCATTTCGAGAATGTACCTAAATTTTCAAAATAGAAGAATGTTTGGCGGAAATATCGATTACCATACACAAAAAAATACATACAGAACATACTATTTCCTCTTTTTTTGAAGTCAGTAAAGATAATTAATAGGCATTGGTCTCATAAATTGATTCTAATAGTAATATATAGCTATGATTGCTCTACAAGCATTCAAAGAATCAATTTTCTAGCTTCCGTGTTCCGTTGCAAAAGAATTTATAATTTATCGTCGTAAATGGGAAATAGCCAGTTCGGCGCTGAGGCGTCTAATTTAGCCGCGACGTAGCCCCACTGTATATTTATTTCCGTGGGCTTTGTTCTTCTATCCGCGAATTAAGCGGGATCTTCCACGGAGTTTCGTTTTGAGAGAACTGCTTTCTATTTTTTTTTTTTGAGAAACCAAGAATGCAAACGTAGAAATACACCGACTCTATATCTGCATTGTGATCATATCTTATCTATTGGTGCTTTAGTGTACGTGACTACGTGTGATTCTGTTCTGTTCTGTTTTTGTAACAAATTACATATTTGTATATTTTTTTCTTGTAACTAATGGTAAAATACTGAATGAATTTGTTTAAGATGAATATCGTATACCTATTCAGACGAATACACGACAAAAATGGGAAATAGCCAGTTCGGCGCTGAGGCTTGTAATTTAGCCGCGACGTAGCTCCACTGTATTAATTACGTGACGTGACCTACCGGTTTCTGTGAATAGTGCACGTCTAGGAATATAGGCAAACAAAGCAGAATAAATACACGGACACCAAATTACAGAGATGCAAAATTCCTAGCGTTACAATTCAACTTTATAACCAGATATAGTTCGATAATACGTTTTATCAAAATATCTATGCAATGAACTATTTATGTTATTTTTGAGTTTTATTAGAAAGTTATGGAAAACGTCGACCAACAAAATATACACCACGAAAATACGAACTCCATTTAAGGCTCTGGCGTCTGTAGCAGTTTCGTTACTAGTGCGTACGCCAGCCAGTCTTCGACCGAAACAAAGCGAAGGTCTATGCTACCACAGTGCGATTTTATTATCATCTGTTCTATTTTTCTTTAGCGGATTTCGTTAATAATTTAGCAATTTTTTAGGGTACCGTACCCAAAGGGTAAAAACGAGACCCTATTACTAAGACTTCGATGACCGTCTGTCCGTCTGTCTGTCTGTCACCGGGCTGTATCTCATGAACCGTGATAGCTAGGTAGCTGAAATTTTCACAGATTATGTATTTCTGTTGCCGCTATAACAACAAATACTAAAAACAAAATAAAATAAATGTTTAAGGGGGGCTCCCTTACAACAAACGTGATTTTTAGGAGTTTTTTGCTCGCTATTATTAACGGCAAGTGGAATAGAGCTCCCATACGGTACGGAACCCTTCGTGCGCGAGTCCGAATCGCACTTGGCCGATTTTTTACCATACAAATCCTAAAAAGGTTTGCTTTTTAAGTATAAACTAAATCGGTTAAGAGTGAGTCTAGATATAGTCTTACGAAAATTCAGTTAATGAGATGTGTCACGAGGTCTTCTGTTGGATAACTACAAGATTGTTACTAAACAATTTTGTCATTCTTCTTTGAGCAATACCTGTGGCAAATAAAGCAGGATCGCGGGCGCGTCGAATGATTTATATAGGCAACGTTCATCCCAGTTTATTTACGATTCCAGTTCTACAGAATAATTACAGGCCGCATAAACGCGAATGTAAAAAGGGATTTACCCTTTAATGATTACGAAGTAATTGCTTCTGAATTAGTATAGGACGCGTAAGAAAATATTAGGTTGTGGTTTAGAAATGGTCGGTACTACTTTAAAGAGAGACCAAACACAGTGAGTAAATACAGAAAATTTTAAAATATAGGTACTATGGAATAATAATTTATTAACAAAATGCAACAGATAGCTATAGGTTTACTTAAAACTGCCCAGAAATGTGCCTAACATTGTTCGAAATTACGCAAATTATTTCGTTTTCATATATCACTGTAATTCTAAGTACTGAAAGCTGACACAAAATGTCTAAATAAGCAAATCACTTATAATAGAGCTCAAATAGTATGTAAAAATTGTATGCCACCAACTCCAAAAAATACAACGTAACCTTTGGTTATAATCAACTTAAAATATTATCAAACCCAAAACTTTATAAATACGTAAATGTTATTCAAGTACAAAATTAAATTACCTGTGGTAAATAAAACGGCCACAGAATTTTTCAGGCTCAAGTCTTTTTTGCTCCCATTTGTAATCATTAAATGAAAGGAAAACAAAGCGAGCAATTTTAGGCAATAATTATTTACCCTCGCTGGGCATAAACAATTTCTACATACGCTAATAAAAAAACAATAGGTGAGCGGAACCTAAACAATTCTGTTTATTTTATCCACAAAAGAAGAGAAGTAAAAAAAGGATAAAAATGTTTTCAGCAGTATTCAGGCGGCCGCGGAACCATTGTTGCCTCAATCGTGGTCTTTTTTCCCTTAGAAAGGAGGGAACATTCAAATTAGCCCATTGTGATTTATTTTTCTTGGCGCCCTTCCGAACGTATCCCAAATGTTTAATGTTCAATGTCATGAAAAAGGTCAGCTGTGATGTATTATCTTTACGTTTTATTCCATTTGTAGTGTCGTGGTTGCTTTAGAATTAGCTTGTGTGTTTTTAGGTGATAGTTTTTTTCACTCAATGACATGTACCTATATACTTATTTGTATTTCTTAGAAGTGTTGTGTATTATTTAGTTGAGTCAAGCAGCCGCTGACAATAAAGTCTGTGATTAGTTTAGGACGCCTGCACTGTTAGACAAAGAGTTATTGCTGGCAAAACTATTAAAAATAAGTAATACTTAAGCAGTGTTTCGAAATTTTTTAAGGATATTGATTAAAACGTTTCTATTTTTCTCAACTAAGGTACAGTAAATACAAACTTCCAAATATGGGACTTTTGATCGCGATTCAGGTTACGATGGATCCTATTGAAAACAAATTAAGAAAGCCCAAATTATGCGTTAGACTTTCAACGCACTACTATTGAAATGACGATGATGATAACTAGGTGTAATGATGATCAAATATGAAGTCTCCAATATTGATTGATGTGACACGGGACAGTAACTTTGTTTCATAATATAAATCAGATAGAAAATAATAATTACTGACAATTTTTAATTCCAGACATGATGATAACATTGTACTCTTCATAAACATATCAAGCTTCCAAGTGTTTGTAGCGGGCAACGAAAGTCAGGGTCATTAATGCACCCCAAGCGGCACCCTCACATTCAGATAGGTAAGTAAAACAACTTTATTTGATGTTTTGCGTCAGCGGACGACGCGTCATGACACGAGGGACGTGATAAAACACCTCATATGCACAAAAGAACGACATTACAGTTGTTAAGCTATTGTATTTAGGTACTGTGATTTTACATCTATGTTTGGCGATCACGTACTAAGTATGTATATCATAAGCAAATTAACTGGACTCAAAAGATTAACAAATAAATCACAAATAAATAATTGTGCAGTTCCGAAGTGAAATAGACATTAATTTTTGTATTTGTCGATTAATAATAATTTATGCACAACTTAATGTCCGTCTACGCCGGGTAAAGATAAAATTTCGTAGCCACGTAACATCAACGTTACGACGACAAGTCATCGACGACAAGTTACGTGTTGCTAGCTACAGATTGCATTTTATCTTTCATAGACCATAGACCGAGTAGTGTTGCGTCGCGACGACACTATATAATATTACTATAATTATTATGGTCTACTACTGCTACGTACATTCAGCTACGGAATCGTAACTTAACACCTACATTCAAACAATGCTTACAAACCTTCGAGCAAATATCTACTGAGCCACAGTCCATTAATGAAAGTAGTAAAAAGATATCCGTGCACCGTCGTATATACTGACTTGGATATTTAAATTAAATCATTCACAATGACCCGTTTTCTCGAATCTTTACGTTATGTCACCTATTTAGTGCTTGTAATCGAGCACTTTGGCATCGCGCGGCGTTGTAGTCGGCTTGCAATCGCCTAACGACTAACTAAAAAACCTGCCCACTACGTAGCTTGGGCAGAGTTTTGGCTCAAACACATTTTTTGCACGATTGTGACTCTATAGATATTTGCTCGAAGTTACAAACCGGATTAGCATTTTGTGTCAGAGACCGCTGTCTATGTTTGTGTGTGTTGCCCAAACGCCCAATGTATGAAGCTAAGTTTCTGTATTTTTGGTGCTTTGTGTTGTGTGTACTTGGGCTGTTTGCATACCCCAGATCAGGTCAGGGACGCGGCGAGGGATCTTAGACGGAAACTTCTTGCGCGAGTCCGCTATTTATATAACTAGTGCGTGGCCTTACCAGATCTGGACCAGGTAAACATGACCTACAATAATTATGTGGCTCTAGAAAAAAGCCTCTGTCAAACTAACAGACAATGTTCTAATAATCGGAAAAATACGAGCCGAACTCGCGCACGAAGCGTTCTGTACCGTTTGGGAGAAATTATTTATTAGTAAAGTGAATATACAACTTAATATTTTGTGAATATTTCAAGCATCTACCTGTTACCATTATTAATATCGAGCGAGAAACGGCTAAAAAGTCAGGTTTGCTGTGTGGAAGCCCCCTAAAATATGTATTTTATTCGGTTTTAGTATTTTTAGGGTTCCGTATTTGTTAAAGCGGCAACAGAAATACATCATCTGTGAAAATTTCAGCTTTCTAGCTATAGGTAACGGTTCATAAGATACACCCTGGAGACAGACAGACGGACAGCGGTCTTAGTAACAGAGTTCTGTTTTTATCTATTGGGTACGAAACCCTAAAAATTGAATCACTAGCTTTCGTGTGTATAACATTTACAGAAAATAATGTGTATCTACAATAGAAAATTCGAAAACATATAGCAGTCTAAAATATTTTAGATGGAGACACAGATTTAAGATTTTTTTGGCAGACAGCACTAAAGTAAGAATCTTCGCAATCTGTATATCGTTCATGCAGGATATCTCAGATAATCTAGATACTTTTATAAAGAATCGTGTGTCTCGCACCCCTGAGATGTAAATCGGTGTGTTCATCGGTTAGAAATGCAGATAGCTCGTCGCCATGGATGTATTCTGTAATGGATTAGAAGGAAAGTCACTCGACTTTAAAAAATAAGCTTGGGTTTGAAGTTGACTGCCATTTTGAGTGGCGGACTCTAATGGCATAATTATGAGAGAGTAAATTTTTCAATTGTCACTTATGTTACATTTCACGTTTTCAAGGCATTGTGGGCAGAGCCGACGCTATATTACTAAATAATTATGTAGTCTTTGTTTTAATATTATTGGTTTATTCATATTTTTTTGTTAGGGTATATTGATGACATTGTTTGATTTACGTTGGTAGGGTGTATAAATGACGTTGCTTACAGACGCAGCCCTGTTCACGTGCTTGAGCGCTACCAATACATCCATGGCCTTCCTCCCGCGTACAACCCACCACTACTCGTACGGCGCGCGTACTCATACAAATAATTGTATGTAATAATACATGCTGTTATTTTTTGTTACTTGCTTGTAGTGCAGGAAAAGCACACGAGTTGAACGCTTGCTCCTATTATAAACAGTTAGGTATACTCGTATTCACGGCGCAAAGATCTATACACGCTTTTACATCCATGCACCGTACCCCCACATTTGCGTGTCACGTAGAGTCACGGTGAATCCTGAACAGCGGTGGATATTCTGGCGTTAATGTCGAGAGTGGAAATTTAAATAGGCCTCTTGAAGCCTCAGACGACTACCTGAAAAAGAAACATGTTTTAAATTACCCGTGCTTCCGTATGCGTAACTTTTATGGAATGTAAATAAGTCTCCGAGTGTACATTATTTTGAAATTTATGCAGGATTTTGTATGCACTTTACATTTTATGAATTTCAAAAGTAAGCCTTTCGTATATTTAAAATGTATACAGTAAAAATAATACAAATACCTATGCAAGCACATTATGTAAATTAAAATGAAACATGAGAAGTAAAGCGTAAGAGCCAGCATCTCAGGTATGATTACCGAAGTTAAATAACGCTTTGCACGGCCAGGCTTTGGATGGGTGTCCGTGGGTGGCTTTTATAGATGAGCGTTTGAAAAACCGTTTTCCCCATGTCAGATACCTTCAGGCGGCTTAGAAACTCTGACACGTGGGCTAGCCACTCGGCCAAAACGCACTTCCTTAAATTTATACTTTAATTGTTAAAAAAATTACTTTCGAAGATAATTATTAAGATGAATATGCCTGCTGAAGGACATGTAATGAATATTAAAAAATCCAGTTTTCAAAGTAAACAATTGAATAATATAATTAATTAAACTTCAATTCAAATTCAACCCAAGATATAATATATTTCAGATTTTTCAATCTCTATGTAGTTCTACAGTTCTATTTCCAAATAGAATAAAACAAAATGGACCATCCTTTCCACATAACCTACTTATATCCGATACATCAGGATGAATGATGACGTCAGTCATCCGTGCAGTGCACTGCAAAGCAGCTTTGATCCACTCTGGCGGGTGGCCACTAGTATAAATACTTTCCTGCTGTGTCAGGGCAGCGGTTCATTTACAAAGCGATGCTAAACAGCTAAATGCATTAGAAGATATCAAAAATAAAGTGAAGAACGCGGAATTATTTTTTTCCATTCATTTCAAGTCCATTGAAATATTTACTAGTATGTTACTGGGTCTTTAGCCAGTAAAATACTAGTAAAAATTTCTTCTTTTGTTAAACGGTTACAAAATAGGGTTAAAGGTCTTTCGCTAAAAGTTTTTTTGAACTGTTATGCGATTTCAGTCAAAAAAATGACAAAATGCCACGGGCCCCCGCCCAGTCCCGAGGGGGCTCCGGCCCAAGAGGCCTGGAGCTCAGAAATAACCTAACATTTTGAACAAAATATCCAAATTTTACCACTTTAATAAAACATGGAAATTTTATCGCTCGCTAGGATTGCGCTTCGTACAAGTAGAGATGTTTCCTTGAGTCGTATCTCATCTTTACTTCAAGTTTTCCCTTTACTGAATAAAAGATTCAATAATGTCCGCGCTCATAGTTAAATTACTGTTTTCTCACCCTTATCTGTTTTCTCAAATTAAAACTGGTCGTTAATCATAAAGTCCCCAAAAAAATACACTTGCTGCGCTTGCGCTGAGTAAAAATATAATTGTTTATCTTTGCTCTGTTTTCAAATGGCTAAATTTTGTAACTTATTCCAGAAATTTTATTCAAAAGTCTTTGTATCCCTCTGTTTGCTGCTTTAAACCGAATCAAAAATAAAATTTATTAGATAAAATAATATAATGTTGGTTTGTTAAAATTAAATCACAATGCGACAATTTTTACCGGGTGGGGGCCCCATCTAAAGTATTTGCCTCGGGCCTCAGATGGTATAGTTACGCCACTGCTATAACGTATAGCAATGAGTAAATCTACAAAAATCTAGCTCTTGAAGATTGCTTTGTATGTAGTAGTAGTTTAGTTTTAGCTTAAGTAGTATTGTATTTGGTTGCAGTTAATGAAGGCACTTTAAAAATAAATCTACAACTAGTTCAAACCATGTCCTGTCGGGACCGGTATGAATGAAAATAAAGAGAAGAGACCTATATCAAGCACTGGGTCAATACATGTTGATTAGATAATAAGATGTTAGCATAATTTGAGTTACAGCCTTACAGCTAGTCTATTTAGCCAGCTAGCTTTACAGCAGTGGAGTATCAACCATTCAGCTCTTACTGCAAATGCACCGCTCAAATGGATCGCTGGGTAGGCTTTACACTGAAATGCTTCTGCATAGAGACAATTGTCCTTAAAACTGCAGTCACTAATAACGCCCCACTTCGAGTCACAAAGGAACTTTTACTATTGCACTCTGTCTCGAGTGACGCTGACTTGTAATTTGCTCATTTGAAATGGTTGTTGATACCTTTCATGGGTAAAATATAGATATATTTTTGTTATTCTTTGGACCAAATTAAAATTCTGAAATTAATAAGGCCATTTTGTGATAAGTACGTACGTACCTTCGGCCGTTGAGTAAGAGTTTGTAAGCCACCTGAAGACCTCTAAATGGTTAGAAAAACCGAAACCTACAATCTGACGTGTCGTCCGAGCTACGGTAGCGGTCAGTTGGAAATGCCACACGCGGTCACCCATCCGAAGATTGACATTGACGAACATTGTTTGACTTTGGTAATCTCTGACAAACACCTAGTCAAACTACGTTATGAGCGCTAAATTTTATGATACGTTTGCATTTGAGGTTATTCAATGTTTAATCATTAATGTCTCGTAGTATTGGACTTGTGAAACGCGAACTTAACTTTAATAAGTAAGAGTTTATAAAAAAATCTAACTCACGTTATTTGTTTACGTGCCTACATGGGTCGTGTCATATGCCTTCGCAGTACATTTTGCATACAGACAGAAACCGTTTCAGAAGCCGTACTATCCTGAATTTATTATCTGTTTGCAGCCATTTGCTGTAACACTGCAATTCCGAAACGCAATCCGGCAGCCTGTTGACGGTGTGAATGAATGCCTGCCATTTTGCACAAATTCGCGTGAATTTGAGAGACGAATTTCGTTCAAATTTCGAAAAAAAATGTTTAAAGAGACGTATCAGATGCATTTTCCTTAGATTAAATGTCTTGCGAATAAGCAAGTTGAAATGGCAGTGGTCAGGGCACATAGTTTATTTCATAAAGTCACCAGTTGTCACCTTTTTCTCTGCCTGTGTGTAGTACAAATCTGTGCTATTCTGAAATTGTGACATGTTCTGTTCTAAATGTTATATTCTATTGATTGATCTATTTTTCTTTTTAAAACGTCTTACTTTTTTGTGGAGTAGATTTCTGACTGAATGGTGGCCCCGTGAAGTATAGCGCAGTCCCGGTAGACCCATTCAGCGCGACGGTGTCGTAGTGGTATCCAAAGTTTTAAGGCAATACCTGGATAATAATACGAGATACTAGCACGAGTTCGACCAATGTGTGTTGCCATGACTTATGGCACTGAAACGTGGTCTCTAACTATGGGCCTTAAAAATAAGCTCCAAGTAGCACAACGAGCTATGGAGAGGGCTATGCTCGGAGTCTCTCTGCGAGATCGAATCAGAAATGAGGAGATACGTAGAAGAACCAAAGTTACCGTCATAACCCAGCCGATTGGCTAGTTGAAGTGGCAATGGGCAGGGCACATAGCGCGAAGGACTGATGACCGAAAGTATCGAAAAGTCCTCGAGTGGAGACCACGCACCGGCAAGTGCAGCGCAGGATAAGTATCCATTATACACACATAAGGTGGACGGATGACCTTATTAAGACCGCAGGATCGCGCTGGATGCAAGCAGCTACCAACCGGTAATATTGGAGATCTGTAGGGGAGGCCTATGTCCAGCAGTGGACGTCTTATGGCTGATGGATGGTTGGATGACTAGCACAGGGCAGGGATAATTGGTGTACGTGGGAGGAAGCGTATGCCCTGCAGTGGGCCGAAATTAGCTGCTGACGATAATGATGAAAAGGTCATACAAAGAACGTCAAACAGGAACAACATTTTCGCTATGCATCAAGTATTAAAGCCTTAAGAGACGAAAGTTTAAACTTTAGAACGTACTAACCAGGAACTGTCAAACTAAGTTTCGAGCAGGCTACATAAACACGTAGCTGCGGTTTTAATGACCTGCATTCGCGACGCAGATGTGCCTGCAAATCCGCGTAAGCTGGGACTTAGTCCCGCTCGTGTTGTAATCGCGATGACACTACAATGCAAAACAGTACGTTATCTAGTGAGAGTTTCGTCTAGTTTTAATTAATACAGCTACATTAGGTAGCGTTATACGAAAATCGGAAACGTAGAGCTGCTACGAGCGTAGCGCTCTGTACGTTTTAAAATCGCATTCGTACGAGTATTAAGACTTATACAAAAAATATGGACCGTAACGCATTCGGCGTTACGATTAAACACACCAGAAACAGCTTGGAGTAAAAAAAAGGACAAGAAGAAGACGAAAACTATTTTTAACCGACTTCCAAAAAGGAGGAGGTTCTATGTTCGTCTGTGTGTGTATTATTATTATTTTTTTGTTTAGGTAATATTTTCTACGAATAATTATTTTTTTGGTTCGAAAGGATAGACTCCCGAGGTGATCCCGTTTATATCTTACAAAAATCGACTAAGCCGTTTTTGAAAAATCAACTAGGTATATTTTTAACAATTCGAGTGAAATACATATTCGAATATAGTACACGACGGAAGGCGGTTTTAACATTTTTACGCAAAATAATTATAGTCCAATCCTTTGTAAATCTATTCTGCATATTATGTAAGCCTAGAGCTGTCTGCTATGGCGTTGAACTTGCTGATTTCTGGTGTTTCTGTGCTAGTTATAATCTCTCACTTCCTGAATTTAAATATTTGTATTACTTTAGGTACTGATACAAAAAAATACCGCGTTCGTGCAATAATCGCGGCTCCGGCTCTTGAATTATCGTCAGTTTTATATACAATTGTTTCGGTACGCGGCATTTGGGTAAATAGGTGCGTGTACGCGTGTGAATTAACGGGTATTGGATTCGAACGGGCTAGTAATGAAATAGTTTTAACTGTTACTAACTTTGATGACGTCGTACAATGCTGTAACTTGGCCATTCAATAACAAATAATCTACCTATACAAGTGTTGCTTTAAAATGGCCAGTAGCAGTTATAAATATATACCTACCTACTTACCATTAAGAATAACTTTTGCAATGAGATCAACCCCTAAAATCACAAAAAGACGCCTCCTCCGTACAAAAAACTTACCAATTTTTACAAAATATATGGAACAACTAATTTTTGTTTTGCAATTTATTGGTTTGCGATTACCTCGTAAAAATTCCTGCGATACTGCGGTCTTAATGAGATTATCTGTCTATCTTTTAGGTGGATGTACTCCGCTTTGTCAGTACGTGGTATCCACTTGAGAACTTTACGACTCCATTGGTCATCAGTCCTTCGTACAATATGTCCTGCCCACTGCCATTTTAATTTGCCAAATTCTTTAGATTGGAATTTTCAAAATATTTAGTAGAAATTCAAGCACGAATACGTCGACTTAAACGGCTTTTACAAGTCAAAAAAATAGGTGAACCTACCTATTTTTTTGACTCGTAGCAGCATAATAATTGTAGAAGCATAATATTTTGCTACAAAAAATATTGTAATTTCACGTTCCAAGAAAACTAGTTTATACAATAAAATTTCAGAGAAAAGGGTAAGTATTTCCGATTGCCTTTCAAAACAAAGCAGCAAAAAATCTTACAATAAAAATTCTACATCGTCCAAAAAATTTCCATCTTACAGAAACCGAAATTGCTTCCTCGGAAACGAGAGATGAAAAGAGAAATTGAATTACACCCATAGTATTCAAAGTCGAGAGCCCTGTGATGTTTGTTTGTGGCAATAGAGAAAAAGTGAATACATTAGACATCGCACCCCTACGCTCTCCGGCGTCATAAGCACGGAGCAGCAAGTCAGTTTTCAGTACTCGAACTCATGTAAAATGTTAAAGGCCGAATCTTTGGCCGAATCAAATAACCTAGCGGCTGTGATGTTAGCTACAAGCTGCGGATAATCTAATTCTGACTGAAGCTCTCTTAACAGCTGCGCCAGGATTGGGTTAACTGTAACTTATAGCTAACGTCACAGCTGCCAATTGGTGTCTAAAAATATATAATACGTATTTATGTTATGTGGTTTCTAGCACTATTATGAATTGTTTTATATTCTTTATACCAAATAATATAGAATGTATCTTACATAAGTTGCTAAATCAGTAAAACGAAATAACAGAAAATTCAGTACCAGTTTTTAAGACTATACAATTATTATTAAGGTCCATCTAGTTTTTGCTCTGTACGCTGTAATTTCATGTATTCGAATATGAAAAAAATGCGATAATAAAAAATTAAAGAAGTGATAAAATTAGTTCGATCAATTATCATTACTCAAAGTTTAAAGATAGAGTTAAGATCGCGACATTTCATTAAATTTTAGCTATAAAATTAGTTTTAAGCTAAGGTTAATATTTTATTCCAATTTTACTCATGAAAACCTAAGTTTATGCTAAGCTCAACAACTGTTCCACATTTTCATAGGTGAAAAGAATTCCTGGACCCTTCACTTGCACTACTCATGAATATTTTAGGCCGCTTACGACACGAAAAGTGGTGAATATCCTTTCAGGATAATGGCGCTCCATGCTTGCTACCGGTAGCTGTGTGGCTTTCATTGATTTGAAAGTGGCTATGCAAAATATAATTTAAAATGTAATGTCTTACCATTCAGAGCAACATTTTTCTAAAGTCTTCAACAGTATTACTTTATTGATACTTTTTAAAGTATCTTCCTTACTTACTTACTTACAGTATCAATAGTACTCGTAAGTATATATTATATACTTGTATCTTAGTAGGGCAACAATTTGGTACTTCGTGACATAACAAAATATGGGAAAATTTTAAGTTATAAATGACTACTACGACTATTTATTTATGAAAGAACTTTCGTTTCAAATTAGTTAAGCTTTCTTTTCCTTTCAAATAAAATGCGAAAGCTTTTTTGACATAGCTGAAAGTTTACGAGTAATTCATCCAAAATTCTTAGCAGCACGGACTTAAACTGTGACATGGACTATCAGTCAACTAATTCAAGTTTCCAAAGCAACATAGTCAAACGTCTCTTTCAATAGAAACATAACTGAGGATGGGTAGGTAAATTTGTAAAACGCGTAAACAAAACAACATTTTACCTCTGAGTCCAACAGAAATTTGTGGAAGAAAATGTAAATTTCGTATGCGCTTTGAGCCAATTAAAGCCATGTAATTAACCATTTAAATCCTACCTAATTAAGCAGTTAGGGACCTAAACGTTTTGCAAATAATGTCGAGAGCACTTGTGTTTTTTACCTCGGGTAATGTGGATTGTGGAATGGCTTATTACCGCTTAGTGTTTATTTTGTATAAAAATGTGTATGATAAATTAAAAAACCAAATTAAGGTAAATGTGAAAATTTACAGCGAACTTAAGAAATATTACCTCCTACTTACCTACTTTGCGGCTTGAAACTATTGTACAGGTACGGCATAAATAAACGCACCTACATCCAGTACTTTTGCATTTTTTGTGTATAGGTGAGTATGTTTAATTCACCACAATTTTAAAATAACCATGTGATATGACTATGATAGTAATTATTTTCATTAGCACAGTTTGTGTTTCCATGAAATGATACAAAAACCGAAATAAATCGGACGAATAGTGCAAAAAAGTTTAGCAGAACATGATTTGCAAAAATTATACAAAAACCTAATTTAAATATATTGCTAAATACTCTAGTAACTTTCTCGCAATTGAGTAAAATTGGAATATGTCTTATCGTTCGGAAACTAATCGTGAATCAAACCATTTATGATTATACAGTATTAAGTAATTAATTAAGCACATAGAACATACAAATCAGAATCTCGACAAGAGAATCAATCGTGGCGCACTCCAATTTACACCATGAATATGACTTGTTTTTATTACAAATCCAATTTTCCCATTACAATACTCGCAATCAAATCCTCTCCGAATCAATAACAGCTCTACTGTTAATTCCACATCTAATAATAACCATATCCAAGTCTATAACTATACACTAATCCATAAATTGGCACACGAATTTCAATTTACAGATAATAATTACAGCAGCGGAGGATTTCACTCGATCGTGTTTGCTTTGCAATCTAGGTTAATATATTGCGATTATTCCCGTTAATTTAGCTCCATGCCTGTTTAATTATTCATCTCATTAGAGAAGTTTCCAGGCGTGCCTTTGTAGTGAGTAGACTCCAGTGCAATACCGATAGCCTAGTTTTCAACGGGCAAACTTGCGCTCCAGAAGTTTTGGCCAATTCAGAGTGCACTATCATCTCGTGCCTCTCTCATATTACGCTCTTCTATTGAACTAAAGAGTAACCGAGTTTCGCTCGGTTACTAGAATAAATATATTATTTACTAATACAATAATTTAGATAAAACAATCTAAGGTCCCTGTCTCCAAACAAAGCAAATTTGAAAGTGTGTTTTTTTGGTTTTTACCTATGTTACGTGACCCAAAAGAGAGGGTCTAAAGTCGTAAAAGGTTTTACGACTTTTGACCATCTCCATCGATGTTCATCATAGGTATGAAAAAAGTGCAAAAAATTAGTGTGGTATTTGGCTATACCTAAACCAAAGCTGCTATTACGAAATAAAATTCAACTGTATCGTACAAAAAGATAATGACTCTCGACAAAATGTATGTTACAGCTGTTTTTTTTTTCGCTTTCAGAACGGATCTCACTGTTAAAATGGTCAGAGTGATGTATATAGTGATAGCTTATAATATGTCTATCGTCCAGAGATAGGCAAGTCTAAAGATTGAAGTATGCAACTAAGATGCTCAATGACGTTGTCTGAAGACGCCTTGAACTTTTGCAAATGGCGAATGTGTCGTGCCCAAGTTAAGCCTTCCAATTGGGAGTCAAAGATAATATATTCAGAATTTCTGAATATACAAGTTTATTGCGCTGTCAAAAACATAGCAGATAATTTCCTGTCGGTAGAGAACTAGAGAATAGCTTTGAGAAGTTTTGGGTAGTTTGGATAACTATTAGAGTTTTACTCCTTGACTTAGATGAATTATTAAGTGTGAAGATGCTGAGTTGTGTGCTCCAGATTTTTGTGTTTACGTTATTAAGTAGAAAAGTTGGTTAAATTATTTATTTTGAACATAAACAGATAATTAAAACTTTGGCTACAATCAATGTGTCCGTGTTTTCTAAGATCAATCAAGTTTAACCATAAAACTACATAAAGTGATTGATTTTTTGCAGGATGGTTACTTCCCAAAAGTAACATGATTGGGAAGCGAATCCGCGTAGTAAATTAAAAAAATGTATTCACTTATTCGAAAACTTTAATGCAATTTTAGTCCATTATATCAAAGCAATAAAAAAAATGTATAATATCCATTTTATGATATTATACATTTTTTTGTTATAACATAGCATTTCTAATTATACTTGTAACATATTTCAGCATTGTGGACGTAAAACGTGTTATTATTCCTATTACATGTTACTTAATCTGTATGCACCCATAACTTTTTAACAAAATTATTTTAGACTCAAATACAGACATAAACAAAACAAAATGCATAAACCCGAGCAAGTTTCAATCAAAAGCTAAGCGCCGTCACAGTGCAGACAAGCATGACATATCATGCGTCGAACGCAGGCTGCCGGAGGCAAGTACTGGACTATCACTCGATAGACTAAAAAATATCGATAAGCTATAGCATTTTATTATATGGTGTTATCTGGTATCTGTTGTCAAAGCAATTTGACGTTGAACGCTAGAACAGAGACTTCGCAAGCATAAACTTTTTTTGTAAATGAGTTCATTCTGTGCATGATGTGGCCGAGCAGTCACGGTGTTTTATCTCAACAAATAAAAAAGACTAAGGCGCTTTCCCGTAACGATATTTGTAGGATACGATACTCGAGTAAAATAGTGGTTGAATAATAGTTCGCCACTCGACGCTAGCAAATGATGTTACTGAAAAATGACTAAATTCATCACACTGTGCTAAGTGGTAACTCGTTTTTACGGACTTTATGTCAAGCAACTCCAGTGACGAGGAAACAGATGCAGTTTTTCTGTTTTATAGAAACAGAAAACGTCATCACAAGAGTAGAAAATAACTGGATTAATCCATATATTGAAAGAAACAAAAATTGTAGAGTATCTGGTAACTTATAGTTATATTAACAAGGACAGATAAGAAAAACTTGCTGCTATTAGCGATAAATTGTTTGAATTCAATCTGCACAAAATTATTTTAAATGTTGTAAAAATATATAGCATTGTTGTTTTTAGTTTTAATATAACGAAAAACACTCACGAGACATGTTAGCTCATGAGAATTTCGACTATTTAACGTCATTTTTCAAATCGAAAAATAAATGTGTAAAAACCACGTTTTTGCATTATACATACAGGGTTATTTCTAATCAACTAGCATACTTTTAGGGGCTTATTCTGTACATCAAAACTAACAAGTTTAGTTCTATCACTTTATAAATTCTCAAAGAAAAGGTTGTTGTTCCATAGAAAAATATCGTTCACCCTCGACAAAATGTATGGAACAGCTGTTTTTTTTTTAAGTTTTGCCAAAAGTCGCAAAAAAAAAAGTTGTTAGTTTTGATGTACAGAATAAGCCCCTAAGAAAATGCTAATTGATTGGAAATAACCCTGTATATCTAGTAGGTAAACAATAATTTATTAATCAAAATTGTCACCAAAAATGTTAGTTGGCTTTATCTACCGTAGCTAAAAAAACAAAATCTCGTCATCCACTATATTTATTCGATACAAAACCGGCGATACCCATCACTTACCGGAACATCGATGTACCGTCATCCCTCGGACAGCCGTGACGAGGGGAACGTCACTAACATCGTCCGGGATTAACTCACATCTCTACTATTTATAGCAATTCATTTGAAAAGAAAATGTTTGAGAAGTAGCGAAGATTCGATGACAAAAATGTACAACTTTATATTGTCGTATTTTGCGTTATTAGGGTTCCGTATGTAACTCTATTCGCTATTTATTAATTATTTATTTATTTATTTGGCCAAACATAAACGTGATCGTCTAGTAAATATCTAACTCAAATGGACCCTTCATCGTTGTGTAAGATTTACGTTGTGTCTTTAAAAATAAATTATGAAATAAATAGTGAACTTAAAGTAGTAAAGTAGTTCCGACACTAACTTATATAAATTTATAAATCAATAGAAAACAATAGGTGTTGCCAGTTCATTGTATAATCAGAAATAAATAGGTATTTCCAGTTCATTGTATCAAAAATAAATAAACGAAAAGTCAATAAACACCAGCACAAACAAGAAAACATTCGCTTAGCACATAAACACATAATGAAATGAAATTAATGGGATTTAAATCTGGTAAGATAACATAAAAGTCAATTGGACTTTTATGCTATCTTACGATACGTCATGAACGATATAAACGAAAATATAAAATCAGTCGTGAAGTTAAATTAAAGCATGCAACTTAGCTTGTTTTCCGGCTATCTGCTACACCTTACAGTTACAGCGATCGGTGGTCCGCAGTCTGTCCTTCTTCTCTCTTCGTGGCCAACATTATGCTAAAAGAAATAGTGATTAATGACATTAGTACAATGAGAATAATATTATCTGCCCCTCTGAGCTGCGCCAGACTGCATCGCTGCTATCACCATCCTCTGAAAGGAAAACAGGTATAGGATTTGGAGTTTAGATCCTTAAGATCTATAAAGGGAAAACCTAAGCGAAATAGAATGCAAGGCTCCCTGCCAACTCTACACCTTGCTCCAAAGTTGACCAACGAATCCGTCAAGTTTAACCCTAACCACGCCACTAAAGACACTAATTCTTCAAACCTTCTTATCTCTTACCGATCATCATTCATTCATCTCTTAATCCAGTCATACATCCAAACACTCTTTTATTAAAGTTAGAACCTAAGGTTCTCAAATTTAGTTATTATTTAAGATTCCCTAAGCTAAGTAGTTGTGACCAGAGATTCCTCATGACTCGAATGATCCCTACAGGAATATCATGGTCGTGTGGTGTGTGTACCTAGTGCATGTTCGGATATCCAGTTGCGAGATAGCAACCGCTAGCAGGTCACTATTTCGGCCGGATATCCTGTGTATCCCTCCCTGCTGCTGCTCCTGGCGGCCGGCTTTCCCTGCTGGAAGGGTGGGGTTCGAAGGGCCCGACTCTCACATCTGACCAGCTTTAAACCTTCGCCCGACTCTTATTCGAGTTATCTAGTGTGCACGTGTGTAAGAAAGTGATTCTTCATATAATTTTTATTTGGGGAAAAGAGACCTAATTCCAATACGATTATTTTCCGTTTTGTGTTAGTTTATGATGAAAACCTTCAATAACCGAATACTTTTGTCAATAAACATTGTGTTTAAATGTTTCAAAGTATGAAATCATGTAAAGATAAATATTCCAAATCTCGTACTGCATTCGTGAAATACGAATTTGCAGTGAGAACGTATAAATATTTTGGATCTCGTTCAATAAACACGAACTCTGAACTCCTTACGTAGGTTTGATCTCCTTACATAGATGTTTGGTCTTCTTATGTAGATCTTTGATCGCCTTATCCCCGGAATGAGGTAAATACTGTTATATTTTATAACAGTATAATAATACGAGTATATGTACAGCTTAATGTGTTCATATATCCAAATATCATGAGAATAAATCAGCAGATGTGCAATATGAGGTTATCAAAAGTTTTCATTTAAATATGTTATTGTTTTGTTTGTACCGGAACTGTAAAACAGCCTAGCTATATGTTGCTGAATTTAAATGTTTAGTAGCACTCATCCACTCAGTCTTTCCAAACATACATCTTATGAGTCCTAACGTAAGGAAAACTAATAAATAGTCTACCCTTAGATGGCCCAAAACAATGTAGTGGCGCGCTGCTTCTGAAAGAAAAGGACTTTACGCTACCACTATTGTAATTTGCCTATCAAATAATCTGAAAAGATGATGGGAGAGAAACGGAGTCTAAGGTGGAATCGTACTTATAGTACCGCCACCTGAAAGTTAAATACTTTGAAAATTAGGCCTGAAAATAAATACCTTGAAAAAATATGTACATATTAGTTAGAAATCTTTCTGAGACCTGGGGCAACACAAAACTTTATCCTTGATACTGGAGAACAGCAGGAAGTAGCTATAAATTGATTATATTACTTAGATAAAAGATATTATCATCAAATATCTGATTTTATCAAAGCTATCAGGTACTACAAAGACGAATCCTTGAAAGGCATCGCCAAAGGTCTCAAAGAGATTTATGATGTATCACTTTCACAACACAAACACTATAATAAGCCTTAATCGACGAAGGCTTTTGTTTCACTTATACACTTGGGAAATGAGCAAAGCGAGCGAGCTCTAATTTCCAAATTTTCACACGCGTTATAATTTAACACCTGAACTATTTTCAAAAGCGAGTATTCTTTACCGCGACCAAACCCGAACTGCCCCTAAAAGCCCTAGTTAATTTTCAGTAAAATCATTCTAATCTCAACGAATCCCATTCCTGTCAAACACTTCAAAAAATAATTATAGAAATATTTATTTGTTTTGGCAAAATGAACAAAAAAAATGGAACCTCTTGAAATCACTTTAGTTTTTGTCAAAATTTCTGGGGCTATTTATCATTCCCTTCACCAGTAAGTCAACTAGCCACAAATATAGAGTCTTCGACAGAAACAAACCTATATATGTGATTACTATCTAAACATAGTACTTTATTTGTATTTCAGTACCTATATTATTAAGTGATTTGATCTTATAATGCTATAAGGTTTATATTTACATTACAGTCTGCCGTCATTCCTGTAATACTTCATTTATTTCGTAAAATTGTTTGAGACTATTTTCAATCAGCACGTAATTAACCATAACTTACCATTATTTACTTAATTTAAAGTTATTTTCGCCATGAAATTAAATGTCCTAATACCGTACCAAGTTGTCTTACTGTCTAAGTTTATACTGTATCTACACGACAGTTACCACTTGAAGCTATATTATCGAAGCAATGTAGACTGCATAAGGGACAACTAGGGTTAACACATTTATATTTTTGACCAACTACCAAAAGTAGAGAGGTTCTCAAATTGTACGTACTTTCGCTTTCTTATAAATTTTCAAAATATTACTAGAAAATAGTATAATTTATATACTCGTATTCAGAATAACACGTAAAATTATAATAATAATATTTAATCTGACATAAAATCGAAGTAAGCAAGATATTGACATGGAATGCATGAAGACTTCTATAATTAATGTTATCATAAAAATTCAGAAATCAAAATGAATATTCTAATTATTTTAATACAAAAATAGCATGGTAATAAGTGAAACGACAAAAAGTTGAATGTATGTAAAATAACAGAAAAACAATGATTTTCGAATTTTTACTTTCTCATATTCAAATATTTACTTCTTTACTTATTTAATATAATAATATCTCATTCAAACTACATATAATTAAATATCTCTGAAACAGTGACAACCCTGTCTTCAGTGTTCGATTTATTTCAATACTATATTTCTGTCAACGCAGTAAATAAAAAGGGAAAAATATGACTTCCTAACATGTTCTACAGAATTTTAGAGGCCCCAGTACTTCAGACACTCGAAAGTTTAAAGCTTCTAATAATTTGCGGTTGACCTGTGTCAGAGAATAGCAATTTTGGACTTTATTCTTTAGTGCTTTAGACTCTCTAACAAACACTGACCAGTAAACTGTCGTGGTATTTTGTCTAGAACTTCTCACGACTCTAATCTTTTAAGAACAATAAATATTTAAAAATCAACATTAGCATGAAAAGGATAGCAAACACAACAACATTACTAAGTATGAGAGAGACAGAAAATTTTAGTTATTAATTTATGAAGTAAATAGTCGACATATAGCATAAGTACATGGAACAGACGTTATGTGTATATATAGATACATAACGGCGGTTACACGTACCCAAAGGGTAAAAACGGGACCCTATTACTAAGACTCCGCTATCCGTCTGTCCGTCTGTCTGTCTGTCTCCAGGTTGTATCTCATGAACCGTTATAGCTATAGAGCTGAACTTTTCACAGAAGATGTATTTCTGTTGCCGTTACAACAACAAATACTAAAAACAGAATAAAATTTAATAATTAAGGGGGGCCATATCCCATACAACAAACCTGATTTAATAGCTGTTTTTCGCTCTGTATTAATAATGGTAAGATGCTTGAAATTTTCACAGAATATTTGGTTGTATCACTTCAATAATAAATTACAAATTAAAGTGAAATAAATATTTAAGAGGGGCTCCCATACAGTACGGAACCCTTCGTGCGCGAGTCCGACTCGTACTTGGCAGATTATTTTTGTAAACGAAAGCGTTTTGTTTTTGCAATGCGTGTTTGCAAAACTGTAGTCGTTATGACTAGCACAATCTTCTTCTTAGTCGTATACACTCTTGACAGAGTGGTCGTGGTCATCAGTTCCGGTGGTGGCTCGCTTTACAATGCGTCGCCATTCCTCTCGTATGGACGCCTTTCTCGTGCATATATTGATGGGACCGTTTAGTGCAGCCTTTATTTGGTCGGTCCAACGTAATGGAGATCTACCGCGCGGTCTTGTACCTTCAATCTTTCCCTGCACCACAAGGCGCTCTACAGAGGTGTTATCTCGTCGCGATACGTGCCCGAAGAAGGTGACAATACGTAATTGATTATCTGTTACACAGAGTTACCCAGAACTGGTGTACTAAGCCGCAACTTTTACTATGAGCCAACTTGGATTTCAAGAAAAAAATCATCTGTTTCATAAGTTTTGTCGATACCAATTTGCAATTTTGTATGGAACAGCAAATTTTTTCCCGAATGCTGGTTGACCCCATAGTAAAAGTTTATAATTATGAGACTCAGTTACCTCCTTTCGACTTAGTATAGGGCAAGTACCTTAGATAACCCTACCAAAGGGAAGGGCTCTAGGCCGCTGGCACAACTGCTCCAGTGGCTTAGATGGTGAATAAGATGATGGCGATGTGGATGACAAAGTTGATGGTAATGCTAATGCAGAAGCGTGATGCAATCCATTAGCTATTGGAATGTCTTCCGTGGCTTATCAATGCCACAGAACATGCTCTACAGTTTCGTTTTCTTGCAAACAGCCACGACAAAGTGAGCTATGTAATTTTATGTTATGATAATTATTTTTCACAAAAAATGGCAAAATCGCCTTCCATCCTGTACAGAATTCGAATATTTCGCTCCAATTGTTTACATTATTCTTGATTTATCAAAAACGGCTGAGTCGATTTCTGTTAAATTTAAATGGAACCATCTCAGGAGTATACCCTTTCGAACTCGATTCCGTTTCTCAATTGACGAAATTATCGATGAACATACACAAAAAAAAATACATACACACGAACATAGAACCTCCTCCTTTTTGGAAGTCGGTTAAAAAGTAGAAAAATGTGAAAAAGTAGAAACATGTTAATAATCTTTGTTAGTTTCCATAGTAAAAAAATGTTTATTTTCGTTTTAGTCTTTTTTATCTAGCCAGAAAGCAAGTCAAAGGACAAGATTATTCTTTAGATATAACTTATCAACAGAATTATTTTAAGGTAAAAACAAAATTATTTAAACCAACTTATTTGTAAAGAAAATGTTTAAGTACCTACTAGAAAAAATTCGATGAAAGGAGAATTGAATACACGTGTCATAAAGTTTCTGGGTCTTCATTGCGTAGTAACCCAGCTGGGTTACTTCCAGACAACAAACCTGATTTTTTAAGCCGTTTTACGCTCGATATTAATAACGGTGACAGGTAGATGATTTGACTCGCACTTGGCCGATTATTTTTAAACCAACCAGCTAATTTTTCTTTGCGTAAAAATTATTCTGTCTTAATACAATCTTTTTGTTTAGCTAGCTAAACAAAAAGATTGTTCGTATTGACTTAAGACATAATAATTTTTTAAGCCGTTTTACGCTCGATATTAATAACGGTGACAGGTAGATGATTTGACTCGCACTTGGGCTAAACAAAAAGATTGTTCGTATTGATTTAAGACATAATAATTTTTACGCAAAGAAAAATTAGCTGGTTGGTTTAAAAATAATCGGCCAAGTGCGAGTCAAATCATCTACCTGTCACCGTTATTAATATCGAGCGTAAAACGGCTTAAAAAATCAGGTTTGTTGTCTGGAAGCAACCCAAAAATTTTTTTTTCTTTTTTTTTAGTATTTGTTTTATAAATTATAACTTTATATGTAATGTGAATCAGCTGTTTTCTTTTGTTTAAAATTAATGATGATCATTATACAGCAGTAGCTCATAGCGTAGTTTAATCAGGTGATTGTTAGCGATCATCGAAGTTAAGCAACATTCAGCAAGGCTAGTCTTCGGATGGGTGACCGCGGATGGCATTTACAGCTGAGCTCTACCATGTCTCGGATGACACGTTAAACTGTAGGTCTCGGTTGTTTATACCGTAAGCCAAGTCAGAGGTCTTCAGCCGTCTTAAAAACTCTGACAGCAGGGCTAGCCACCCGGCCTATACGAACCTTCCTTCATTAATTATTATTTACCTCATTTCCGCTGCAGTAAATGTAAGTGCAGACAGTAAAGTAACTTCGTGTGAAAATACCTATTCTTACATAGGTATTTTCCAAACTTTCGATAACGTGCATATTGTTACGAAGTAGCAAAAAGTAAAGTGTGCAAGAGTGGCTCAAGGCTATAATAATTTAATTACAACCCCTCGTTCCATGCAACATTAATTTGACCGGTATTACACCTTAACCCTTGCAAGGAACCCCTGGCAAAATCAGTACAATTTGCCGTCAAAACAGCGTGACGGAGTTGACTATGGGCCATAGATTTACGTATAAGCAGATCCGCTGCTTAGAAATTCGCCATACAAAAATAAGCTCCATCTTGAAGGTTGTCCAAATTTAACTCTAAGTTTACTTAAATGTTATATTCGTTTATAAATTAGACTAAGAGATGTATGTATTTGTGGTGCAATAAAGGATTGAATGTTGAGTGTTGAATATTGTCCGACTTTATTGAGACGCCTAAGTGACATTTGAACAGTAGTTAAACTTTCGCAGTTCTAAAAACTTTTGCACAGCAACCTTTATCGGCACGACTCACGACTGACGACGTTGACTGTAAACCGCAGATTCACAATTCAGTTGTTTAGTGATTCGAATCAGCTTCACTTTGAAGTATGAACAGTAATTTTAATGTCATTTATGTCAAGTTACGTTGTTGATTACCTACCTAACAGAATTTTAATGTCATTATGTCAAGTTACGTTGTTGATTACATAACAGTTCTTTGCGTTTTTGTCATCGTTATGCGATTATTATGGCTTCAATTTTTCATCACTAGAGCTTTTCTGCTCTTTTTCTTTCTTCCGTGCTATAGACAGGTCGTAAGCAAACAAGTTCAATATCGCGGAAAGAACAACAAGGCGAGACGTGACAAGACGACGTGACAAATGACATGCAGGTGTCACGCGGTGTTATCGGCGCGCCGCAGCTGACGTATTGTAGCGTGATTGTGAATACATAATGAAAGTAGTCTTAAACTCGATAGATATACTATTTATGGACCTGTGTACTAGCTGATGTAATATTTATCTAGGCTAGTCATCGTTTCATCACATAGTGAAAATTGAATTTTATTTACGAATGAAAAAATATTTTAGAGTATATACTCGTATATAGCATTATAATAATTTAACAATGAGTTTATAAATTTTAACAATGGGTTGTATTACTTATTTGAGACTATGATAAAGTGATTTTTATTTTGTTATTATTAGATGGATGCATTTTATATTTGGATTCTTGTGAAACATAGGTTACAAAGCTAAGCTAACAGTAAAAGTTCTTTTCAGATGTTTGTATAAAGCTTCACACGATTGTTTCGTTAGCATAAAATACCTTAAAAGATTCTTGCTTTGTATAGTATTGAAAATATGTAAGTATTTAACTTCTCTTAACACGTTATAAACGTCACCGTTCATAAACATAAATTTAAAATTTAAAAAGCCCCCGACACATTGACAACCATTTTGGGCACATTTGTAGAATTTTGGTTCTTCCATACCCACTTTAACCCACCAGAACTCTTAAACGGCTCAATCGATTTTTATAAAACATAGCTAAGAACACTCTCGATTAAGTCTCCTTTCATCCAAAAAAAACTAAACTGAAATCGGTTCAGTGGTTCGGGCGCTATGATGCCACAGACAGACAGACAGACACACAGACAAACAGACACGTCAAACTTATAACACCCCTCTTTTGCGTCGGGGGTTAAAAACTCCAGTGTGTTTACAATTTTTAACAGATAGCAATAAGGTATGGTAGTCAATTAATAAAAAAGAACAACAAGGCTGACGTGACAAATGACGTGCGCGGTGTCACGCAGTGTTATCGGCACGCCGCACGCCACAGCTACGAGTAGCAGCTGCGGGAATGCGGCGGGATTGTGAAAATAGTTTTCATGTGTCGTAATTTTACAGAACAAATTTTAATCCTAAAATTTTGTGTTTTATTGTCACTATAAATAACCAAATGCTAAAATTTTATTTCACATTCAAATATTATAAAACTTATCTGTTGTAAATACCAGACAATGGACGTGCTTCTTTCGTGTTTTTCGTTTTAAGACTCAAAACATTTGGTGGTGGTAAGCTCGTATTTATGAGCTAGCTGCTGAGCTTTTAAAATTAAGTATTTAGTTTTATTAATATTTACACATTTCACATTTTTTTCTCACATAGCCTCGAAAATAATAAGAAAAATTACCATTACGAGTACGTTGTTTTTGGACTGAAATAATACCATACCTATGCTTTTCTCCAGTTGTGTTTTAGTACGTGCCATAATAAATCTTGAAGTATTGTACTGTACCAGCCTTTTTAATAGGCCACTGCAGGACGTACGTTGCACGTACGGCATCGAATTTCTTCTACGGACATATGCAGGTTGCCTCTCGATGTTCTCCTTCACCGAAAAGCCAGTGATGTGAAATTTTATACCTACATAAATTCCAAGGAATTCATTGGTACGGACCGGGATTTAAACCCACGACCTCACGATTGTAGGGGGAGTCATAAGACTCCCACCTTACAATTGAAATAAAAATTCAACCATTCCACTAGACCACCATGACTTTTTTCTTTTACATAATTTTGAAGTGTGTAAGTATAAACAAAAAAATATATTTTGAAATATATTATATACCTACCAATATAAACTGCCTGACACATGACGTCTTAGCGTGACAAATGAAATAGGTACGAATCTGTCACGTGACGTTATTAGCACGTCGCAGGTGCCGCAAACCTAGCGGAATAGCAATAGCAATAATGAACGGTTAAGCTTCGAGATTTCAATAGGAAATCCAGGTTTGAGACTACAAAGATAGGTGGCTTAGTAGATTTGAAAAAGTATGTGGTATCTATGCTGACGGAGTTTGAATATCATTGTAATTATTAATCGAGGATGTTAATAATGTTTTAATGAATAAGGTAGTTTATAAAAATTAGATACTATAATACGTTTCGGTTTTATAATTTAGAGATTTTCTCACTGAAACTCTCGCTTTCATTTTCACCTTTATTTCTGTGATTTGTTGTCTACTCGGAGTTTGATTGAACGAGTCGAAGTTAAATAAGTAATGAAAACACAATTTCAAAGAAACAAAAAAGCGTTTTCACAAACATTTCAATTCCGAACTCGCAGTAAGTATTTAAAAAATGTTCCGCTTGGAATTTGAAAGTAATTTTAACAGCCATTTGCAAAGTAAAGCGTGGGTGGGTAATTAAAATCCCAAATGAGATTTACTTATCGCAAATAAATAATTTCAAATGAAAAGGAAAGCTTTTGCAGGTCCTGTAAATTAACATGTAAATTAGGGGCTTGGAAAATGGGGTTTTTCTGAATTTAAAAATACAGTCTTTACATACAAAACATTGATGTAGTACTTTTTACTTTCGAAGGAATGAGCAGCTGAATATATTATTGATCCTACTATCTCGGTACTAAGTATAGATTCTGTACTGTAGTTAAACGCAAACCTATGTGTATTATCTCAAAAAAAGATACACTTTAGAGAACAGTCTAGAAAATTATATTTATATCAATTTGGAACAAAGTTATCGCCACTATTTATCTTTTCTAATGCATGTATTGTGTGTTTAAAATTGAATGCACTAATGCTCTAAGTCTAACCTACCTACTTTTCACTTTGAACAAAAGCCTTCCTAAACAATTTTCGTTTTGTTTAGAAAGGATTTTACAATATTCAAATATGATCAGTTCAGTGTAAGTTATAAGTTTTTGATTGGAACGCTTAAATATTACAATTTTTAGCTTTAACGGTAGGTACCAGTAGGTAGTTCTATAGTTTCCAAAGGAGAAAATAAAATAAAGGCACATCCAAGTACCTATCATAAAAAAAATAAGGGCACACATAAAAATATACACTGTTTTACGAAATTGTATAAAATTATGCCATCAACACAGAATTAGAAAGACCAACTCAGTGCGGCAAGGTGGCGTTCTCTGGAGTAAAAACTCTAGGTATAATTTTCATAAGGGAAAAAATAAAATCTAAGTAAGTACCCATAATAGTATACATGATACAACTAAGTCTACCCACATTTACTAAACACACGAAGTATACCACATCCATAACAATAAACAATAGGTATTTTACAAAATCGTATAAAAATATGCCATCAACACAGATTCAGACTAGCTCAGCGCGTCAAAGTGGCGTTCTCTAGAGTAGAAAACTCTACAGTTTTCAAAGGGTAAAAAATTTAGTAAGTACCTACCTACCCATAAAAATGAACACACTAGGTATTTTACAAAATCGTATAAAAATATGCTATATAATATTATGCTAATATGCTATCTTTTCTCAGACACCTATAGTTTTCAAAAGGGAAAAAAAGAAATCTAAGAAGTACCCTTAAAAATAAACACACTGTTTTACAAAATCGTATAGAATTATGCCATCAACACAGAATTAGACCAACTCAGCGAAGCAAGGTGGTGTTCTCTAGAGTAGAAAACTCTACAGTTTTCAAAGGGTAAAAAATTTAGTAAGTACCTACCTACCCATAAAAATGAACACACTAGGTATTTTACAAAATCGTATAAAAAATATGCATCAACACAGAATTAGACCAGCTCAGAGCGCCAAGGTGGCGTTCTCTAGAGTAGAAAACTATAGTTTTCAAAAAGGAAAAAATGAAATCTAAGAAAATAAACACACTAGGTATTTTACAAAATCGTCAAAAATTTAGTTAGACACTTCTAAGTAGCTAAGTACCCTTAAAAATAAACGCACTGTTTTACAAAATCGTATAGAATTATGCCATCAAGACAGAATCAGACCAACTCAGCGCGGCGAGGTGGCGTTCTCTTGTAGAGATAAGCTTGACGCCTGATGGTTGGAAAGTCGCGGGCGCCCGCATGCCATTTGTCAACCGGAGGCGACGCAACATTATCTCGCGACTCGACGCGGACTGACGTGCCTGATATACTTTCATGCGAGATTGATTGTGTAACAGTCCCTTAATATTTTGTTACTAAGATATTGCGAAAATTGCAAACTAAATTTGAATCGAAACGATTTCTATCGGTAGATTCTTTATGCAAAAGGTTTACTTCTAAATATTTTGTGGCACTTTCTGACAGACAGACAAACCCAACTCTTTATTGTGTGCACAAATCTTAGTAACAGAAAGATTTTGGTGACCTTCTTATTTTGTGTTATATAAAATTCCATCCATCAGCCATAAGAAGTCCACTGCTGGACATAGGCCTCCCCTATGGATCTCCAATAAGACCGGTTGGAAGCGGCTTGCATCCAGCGTGATCCTGCGGTCTTAATGAGGTCATCTGTCCACCTTGTGGGTGGACGTCCTACGCTGCGCTTGCCGATACGTGGTCTCCACTCGAGAACTTTCCGACCCCATCGGTCATCAGTCCTCCGCGCTATGTGCCCTGCCCATTGCCATTTCAACTTGCCAATCCGTTGGGCTATGTCGGTAACAATGGTTCTTCTACGGATCTCCTCATTTCTGATTCGATCTCGCAGAGAGACTCCGAGCATAGCCCTCTCCATAGCTCGTTGGGCTACTTGGAGCTTACTAATAAGGCCCATAGTGAGAGACCACGTTTCTGTGCCATAAGTCATCACTGGCAACACACACTGGTCGAAAACTTTCGACTTGAGGCACTGAGGTATGTCGGACGAGAAGACGCTACGCAATTTTCCGAACGCTGCCCAGCCGAGTTGGATTCGGCGATTGGCCTCTTTCTTGAAGTCGGACCTACCTAACTGGACTACTTGTCCTAGGTAGACGTACGAGTCAACGACTTCAAGAACCGAGTTCCCAACAGAGATCGGGGTGGGTACAACATGGGAATTACACATGACTTTCGTCTTGTCCATGTTCATCTTAAGACCCACCTGTTGAGAAACCCGATTGAGGCCTTCGAGCATCGTGCTGAGCTCTTCCATCGATTTTGCCATGACTACTATATCGTCGGCAAACCGAAGGTGAGTGAGGTATTCGCCATTGACATTGATGCCGAATCCTTTCCATTCCAGGAGCTTGAAGGCGTTCTTCAAAGTAGCCGTAAACAGTTTCGGAGAAATTACGTCTCCCTGTCTTACGCCTCTTTTTAAAGGGATCGCCTTGGAGCTCTCTTCCTGTACTCGGACCGACATAGTGGCGTTATTATACAAGCACTTCAACACTTCGATGTACCGATAGTCAATACGGCATCGTTGGAGAGACTCGAGCACAGCCCAAGTCTCGACCGAATCAAAGGCTTTCTCATAGTCCACAAACGCTAAGCAAAGAGGCAAGTTATACTCTTCGGTCTTCTGTATAACCTGCCGCAGCGTATGAATGTGGTCCATGGTGCTAAAGCCCTTTCGGAAACCGGCTTGTTCGGAAGGCTGGAAGTCATCAAGCCTGCGCTCGAGACGGTTCGTAATGACCCTTGAAAACAGCTTATAAACATGGCTCAGAAGCGAGATGGGTCTGTAGTTCTTCAATAAGGTGTTGTCACCTTTCTTGAAAAACAACACCACCACGCTTCTGTTCCATGCTTCTGGCGTGATGCCCTCGAGGACGACGGTGTTGAAAAGCTTCTGGAGGACTTTTAGTACCGGTGTTCCACCCGCTCTCAGAAGCTCTGATGTGATACCGTCATCACCCGGCGCCTTGTTGTTCTTAAGCTGATTCAGGGCCATTCTAATCTCGTACAGGCTGATGTCCGGGATATCTTCGGTGAAGTGTCGGGTCAGCTTGGCTCTTGGATCTTTGGCCGCGCTGCTAACAGGCTTAGCGACCGAAGCGTACAGCTATCTATAGAACCTTTCGATCTCCTCCAATACCTCTGCCTTGGTCGACGCTATACTTCCATCTTCTCTCTTCAGCTTTGACAATTGGCTTTGCCCAATAGACAAATCTCTCGCGAACACTTTGGAGCCTTTGTTCCGCTCTATTGTCTTTTTAATATGATTAGTATTAAAAAGACGGATGTCGTGCCGCAAGGATTTTGAAATTTGTCTATTGAGCCGCCCATATGACTTTGCATCATCGGAAGACTGCAATATTAGCGAGCATCGGTCGGCCATGAGATTTACAGTGTGATCGGAGAATTTCTGCGGATTATTTGAACGGCTGGGTCTAAAGAACTTAGCACCCACCGTTTGGACAGTTTCCACGAGCCCGTTGTTGATCTTGTCCACCGACGCAAGGTTCTCTAGGCAAGCAAAACGATTCGAGAGCTCGAGCTGGAAGTCATCGGTGTTTTGGATATGTTCACGAGTAGGTCGGAGCGTGGACTTCATCAAGCGGGACCTTTCGAGCTTAACATTAATATCTAATGTGCCTCGTACAATTCTGTGATCGCTGCCGGTTTTCACCCTGTGGATCACGGAGACATCATTAAATATTCGTCTCTCGGTGGTCATGATGAAGTCTATCTCGTTTCTCGTGGAACCATCAGGGCTCATCCAGGTCCATTTCCTATGAGGCGGCTACTGGAAGAAAGAGTTCATCATAAAGAGTTCCTCTTTCTCCAGAAAATCAGCCAGCCTCTGGCCCCTAGGGTTCCGTTGCCCATATCCAAATTGCCCCACCCTCAGCTCATCATCGTTTTTTCTGCCCAACTTTGCGTTGAAGTCCCCCATAACAACAGTGAAGTGGGTCTTAGACATATGAATGGCCCGACTCACGTCCTCATTCATAGTCTCCACTTCATCATCTGGGTGTGACGATGTCGGTGCGTATACCTGAATGACCTTCAGCGAATACCTCTTGGATATTCTGAGTATTAGGTATACTCGTACCACCCTGTTCGACACACTTTCGATGGTAATAATGTTGTTGGTAAGGGACTTGTGAACGAGAAAGCCAACACCACCTTGGGACCGTTGGTCACCTTCCCGGTAGTAAAGCAGGTTGCCGGATTTCAAGGTTATCGTGTCCTCCCCCTCTCTACGGACTTCAGACAACCCCACAATATCCCAACGCAATCTACTCAACTCTTCTTCCAACTCAGCAATCTTCTCGTCAGTCCTCAACGTGCGCACGTTGTGTGTTACCAGGGCCAGTCGTCGTTTGCGGGAGTGGTAGCCGGGCGTCTGCCAGCGATTCTTAGCACCCCCTTCTCCGCCGTTACCGGGGCCGCTACCGTAGCCCCGGGCTAGCGGAGCTGCTGGGGACTGGGGGCCTGGTCTATTTGTACTTTCCATATTGGGGTTTTTGCCCATAATCGCCGCGCTGGGCAGGCGTGGTGGCGATCGCAGAAACGTAGCTTCGCGACAGGGATGCTGCTCCCCATCCCTGCCCTGTGCCATTTTAGCTACGTTTTATTTGAATGGTTATACCGCCATTGGTCGGTTCCGCTGTACCTCAGTCGGCTCTTACGACACCTGGTACTAGAGGGGGGTGCTATTCTACTCTGCCGGCACCCCACGGCAATTTGCACGGCAAATTTGAACTATGATGATTACTAAAATACCATTTCATTTCTATTTTAACTACAATATCATCTTAAATCAATCTTATTTGAAGCTCCCTCTATTTAGGCTCTGTCGTCGTTTCGCCCCGCAAGCTATTCGGCCACCGGGGCGAATCGCCGATGACTCATTTTGAATGCCCCTTTTCGCCCCGCTCCAAACAATGCGGGGCGAAAGAGGGCGATTATAGATCTCAAATAAGATTGGTCGGAAGTGTTTTGCATGTAGCTCTATCCTAAGATTATTTAACTGTCCATTGGTTGGCCAAATAGGGCCCTAACGTTGTTGGATGGATACCATGTACAGGAAAACGTAGCACTGGTTGCCCGTCGATAAGTTAAACCGACAATTTCATCAAGATGTCAGAAACACACTGCATGCCAGATTTAACTAGCTTTTTTTCAAATTCCGTTGGAGAGTCATATGTCTAGCAGTGGACGTTTTACAGCTGATAAATACTTATAATATTAATGAAAACCATTCTACTATTTTATCACAACCATTACCTTTATGATTTATTTCTACCCTTTGCAATAGCAAATTACTTTCTCACGGAGCTGCCTTATCAGTTTTGCGATAAAAACTTCACAGGCGCCGCTTCCGCCGCGGTCTCAACCTGACAAATTAAATTCCTTCCTCTTGAAGAAGCAGTCAAATACATCAGACGTGAGCGTTCTGAACAAACTACCTGGTTTTATTGGGTATCACGTATCTTTCCTTTGTTGATCAGTCAGCTGGATCGATGGTAAAGATTGTTTCAAAACTGGTTTTAAAATATTACAATCAGTGTGATGTAACAAACTCATTGGTTACAATCTTATATTTTACACCTAATGAGATCATATTATATTTCAAACTAGTCAAGATGTTTTTATAGACGTGGGGCATATTCTACGTAGGTATCATTTCACCATTATGCCCTACTTTTATTTTGCCACTATCCAGCATAAATTAATTCAATGTACCTACTTTTGTAAGCAATAACTGTATTTTTGGCATTTTATGGTTGGTCCTATAGTAAAATATAGTCAAATGATAATTACAGGTATATCATCTGTATCTGACGTCTTATTAAAGTACATGCCACACGCAAAAGTTCTAAAAAATTGGCCAAGTGCGAGTCGCGCACGAAAGGTTCCGTACCGTTTCGGCCCCTTTAGCCCCATTTCTCCTGACGTTATTAATAGGGAGCAAAAAACACCTGAAAAATCACGTTTGTTGTATGGGAAATTTAATATTTGTTTTATTATAATTTTTGTGTATGTTGCTATAGCGGCAACAAAAATACATCATCTGTGAAAATTTCAGCTCCATATCGGTTCATGAGATACAGCCTGGAGACAGACAGACGGGCAGACGGACATCGGAGTCTTAGTAATAGGGTTCCGTGTTTACCCTTTGGGTACGGAACCCTAAAAAGTACGTTAGAGCGTCAAAGCTTTTTACAATGCGGAAACAGTGAGTCATAAATAAAATATCTCATGTTCGCTTTCTATCTTGCGGGTGGTATCTCTGCTAAGTTTATGCTATATTCTATTTTACACTAATAATGTTCTCCGTTTATATTATTACTTATTGAAACCCGCGTCGCCGAATATCTACAAAAGTACGCAAAAGCGGCAAAGCTTTTTTAAATGCGGCAACAGTAAGTCATGCAAACGCCACAACATCGCGACTTCGCGAGTCACGTTGTTGAACCACAATGAATATTAACACTCGAATAACGCTCGCAATAGTCCCGCGAAGATAAATTTATCCGCGTGTCGGGAAATGGACCATTTTTCACGGCACCTAACGCTAGGTGTCACACGAACTGCAAAGAAAGGATAGTGGAGAAAGACAAGTGAGGAAACTTGATCAAAAGTTGATCTTTACAGACTTGAGAACACTGATAATAATCATTATTTTAAAAAGATATGTAAAAAAAATAATTTTTATACGCCAATCGCAGAACTGTGGTCGGGTGGAATTTTCCCTTCAGCAAATGAGTCATGAAAAAATATGTGATGTTAGATGTATGTAGATGTGGACGCGATGAACCGAATTCCTAGTAAAAATAATTTTACAACGCCAATCGCATAATTGTGGTCGGGTAGAATATTCCCTACTGTATTGCAGATGAGTGAAACGCTCGATTTTTGTTATTTGACGTGACCTTTATAGTTATATACATTCTATTGGATGACTAAAGGACAAGGCCTGAGCATTAATTTGCCTATTACTGTATCCAGATAAATAAAATTGTAAAATATAAATAGCAAAACTGATTTTAATAACACATTTTTTCTCTTCCATTTTAGTGTTCCGTACCCAAAGGGTAAAAACAGGACCCTATTACTAAGACTCCGCTGTTCGTCCGTCTGTCTGTCACCAGTCTGCATCTCAGAAACGGTAATAGCTAGAGAGCTGAAATTTTCACAGATGATGTACCTATTTCGGTTGCCGCTATAACAACAAGTACTAAAAACAGTACAAAATAAATACTTAAGTAGGGCTCCCATACAACCCTTCATGCGCTAGTGCAAACGGCACTTGCCCGATTTTTTTTCTTTTACTTCAGAACTTTCTTCCTTCTAATGTATTGTGCTATCGCTACCCTTGATGCCCTGTACGTGTTCTAAGCTCAACGTGTCTTTACGAGTAGGTCTATCCTTGATTTCATTCTTTGTCCACTTTGACTCATTGCTACGTCCACATGATTGATCAAATTGCCACCAACGTGAAACGTATTTTTTTATCTTACTGCCTTTTTTCACTGTCACATAAGGCTAGGTGTCACACGCGAGCTACGAAGATGCCGTTACTTACGTACGACGTGAGTGGAATACAACAAGTACGTAACACGTGCGCCGTCGAATTAGCTTTAGCTTTCTTTATATTGCTGTTTGTTGTTTCATTAGGAATCAACAGGCGGAGGGTCCCAGGGCAGTTATGATAGTGTTTATTGCGAAAACTGCTGGCATTTTTCAAGTGTCTGAGTCGAGGGTGTGACTGAAACTTGGCCCGTAATAAAGGACGCCATAACCAGTATTCGTCGAGTTTAATTTGATATTCATTGGTGCGTCTTTTGATATATTTTGCAAAAAAATATGGATATGATAAAACACCTGTTCATTAGCGGTTATTAATACTTCAGTTGTTTTAAATTTAATTTTTTAATTTTTTTTTAGAGCTTCAAGGGTCTTTGGATGGTCCAATTGATTTTTATGTAGTAGTAGTTTTGGCTTATATAAGTAATACCTACTGTATTTTGTTGTAGTTAATAAAGGCTTCAAGTTGTACATTAGTTATACACAATGGGATGTTAAAAAAATATAGCTCTTAGATAAACATTCAAATTTAGAACTACCTACGTTAAAAAAAAACATTCTTGAATAATAGATAAACTTACTCATTCAAATCTAGATTCACGTTGCTACTTTTAAATAAAACGCTACTTTTCAATAGTTGATAGTAAAAGAAATAGACCAACATTCTGAGATTTGGTACGTTTCACCGGTTACGTTAGTAAAAAAAAATCGGCCAAG
Source organism: Hypomecis atomaria (assembly GCA_964007245.1). Lineage (NCBI taxonomy): Eukaryota > Metazoa > Arthropoda > Insecta > Lepidoptera > Geometridae > Hypomecis > Hypomecis atomaria. Next base: position 17,050,163 of record OZ023283.1, read on the forward strand.
TACGAGTCGGACTCGCGCACGGAGGGTTACGTACTGTACGGGAGCCCCCCATAAAGACTTATTTAATTTTAATATTTCATTGTATATTCTCGAAGTGAATATACAATTAAATATTCTGTGAAAATCTCAAGTACATCTACCTTTTACCATTATAAATATCTAGCGAATTTATTGTATAGGAGCCCCCCTTAAATATTAATTTTATTCTGTTTTTAGTATTTGCTGTTACAGCGGCAACAGGAATACATAATCTGTGAAAATTTCAGTTTTCTAGCTATAACGGTTCATGAGATACAGCCTGGTGACAGACGGGTGGACAGACGGACAGAAGGACAGCGGATTATTAGTATTAGGGTCCCGTTTTTTACCCTTTGGGTACGGAACCCTAAAAATGAAACAAGCTATTGAGAAGGTTCTAGTTTTAGAGGTGCCGTTTCATAAAACGCAGCTGTATCCCAAACCTGCCAGTAATTGAAAGACGATTTAATTCTCAAAAAAATCATAGAAGTCAGCTTTGATTATGTATCTGTATATAATCAAAGGTAGTCAAAACGATGTAGGTTGTGTTCTACCTCAGAATGTTGGTATTGCGCATTAGTAAAGTGATACAACTTTGACTTTGACTGCCTCGTTGGCTCAGTGGTTAGTGACCCTGACTTCTGGGTCAAAGAGGCGTGGGTTCGATCCCCACCCAGGGCAAACATTTGTGTGATGAATATAGGTGTTTGCTCTGTGTCTGGGTGTTATTTAGGTACTATCTATATAAGAATGTATTATATTAAAATATGTATACATATGTAGTATATCAGTCTCTGGCAGCCATATCACAAGCTATGCTTAGTTTGGGGTCAGAGACCGTGTGTAGGATGTCCCCTAATATTTATTATTAACTAAATAATCATATGCATAAAAAACCTCAATGAATCAAATACAAATGGACAAATAAAAAATCAGAATGTATGAAGTGATTCTGTTCATTCATGGTCACCTACGAGTACACAAGAGTTTTCTTTTCCTCGTCCATTTATTTACCTTCTTCAAGAAAAATAACGCAATCGCACTACACTCGTGAAATATTATCTCGCTTCGCACACATGGCCGTAAGTGCTAAGCACGGCGTATAAATTGACGTAAGTACTGCGTGTAGAGACGTATAGCGCAACCGGCAAAATTTATGGGCAGGATATGAAAATATTTATTTTTTACACTCTAATACCTTCTGCATTATTTTTCCAATTGCTTTAAAATATTTTACTATGGAAAGCTACATAGTTGTACACATTTCGGTTTGAGTATTTTTATGTATAACACAGGTACACTCTTGAAAATTAATTTCGTTTCGCACGTACATATTATTATGAAGTGCTAAGCAAGGCGTATAAATTGACGTAAGTACTGTGTATGAGGTATTTGCATCGACTTGGCATTTTTCTGTTTTAAGTATTTGACATATTTGTATACGGGTGTATATTTTAAAATATTTTTACTAGACTGTACCTAAACGTAGAATGAATGAAAACTTACATAGAATGTAGCACTTGTGAATATATTTTATAAGTTTAACCCTATCTTTTCGGTTTAAATATTATTCAAATTTACCGTTTCTTATTAGGTTAAGTTTACTTCGTACTGACGAAGTTTTTATCTACCTATCTATTTGCTAAAAAAATGTCATCCGGCCAAACTCGAACCGTCTCCTCACTAATTACTTAAGTCGCTACTGTTATTACAGGTCGGAAAACAATAGGTAGGTAACAAAACGAATGTTCTACGGTAGATATCGCTGTGGTGTGGTTTCAGCCACCGGTTAAAATAATATGCATTACAGCATACTAATTATGGAAGCTATCACAACCGAGCAAGTAGTAAAGAGACGAATGTAAACTGGTATAGAGTATTTTGCTTGCACATCTGAAACACAGTAAGTCACAGCTTTCATGATATAAGTACTTTCTTACACTAAACTCGTCAAAAAAGTTAGCTAAGCTGTAAGTACTTATACTAGCGGCTTTGTATATCAAGTCTGTCAGTGATCACAACTAATGCAGTCGAAACGTCGGGGAAAAGGGGTAGGTTGTTTATTTTTCACTTATAGGTTTGCGTTTGACTACATACTGCCTGATGTTAAGCAGATATGCGGTCTAGGGTATAGCACGCTTACCTAGAAGATACTTTTTTAGGTTAGGTAGGTAGATTTGTCTCCTATTTTTATTTCATTTTTATTAAGTCCTGTAAATAAGAATGACTTACTAATCTTGCTAAAAGATTAACGTAAACAAAATATGTACCTATTGAATGACTAATTCAGAAAATTATAATCAATAGTTATGTACTGTTATGTACATGAACTATGGGACAATATTTTCTTAAATTTTAAGATTTTTTTGACCATTTTGCTGTTTCAAGGACAAAATAAAAGTGATTTTTATTTGTAAGTTAGTTATCTGCAAGCCACTTCAAATCGGTCTTATTGGAGATCCATAGGTACACACTGCAGATAGTCGATGAAACTGTAAGTATGTAATAAGGATAAATTGTTGCATTTTTGACGTATATTTTGTCTCGTATCATTTCAGTGGGGTAGAGAGTGTGTAGAGAATTACAATACACGCTATTACGGCCACGAGTTTAGGCTTTAGTGGCAGGGGCAGCTGGGCGGCAGTGACTACGAGCGCCCGGAACGGGACTTAGCTTCGTGGCGTCATTCGAACATTTTAGCACATTTGGTTCTTTACCGCTCGCCGCTCCGTGTCGCATCGCGCCCCGCTACCGTTAATTGCAGCGCGTCGCGGCAACAAACCACAATCGCAAGTCGCACAATCCGTAATAATACTGCTTGTCGCTGGACGATGAAAATATTATCACATGTCCATTTTATCTCGTTGGGATGATTATGGCGTTGTTAATTAAGTTTTAATAAAGGATTTGGTTGGTAAAAAATTACGGTGTAAAGTTAAAGGATATTGTTTTCATGTAAATATTGGGATGCATTAAAATATTAATTTTTATGAATGATCATTATTATTGGCTAGATATTAATCTTGTGCTACTAACAAACAACTGACGGTTAGTAAACTTAAGGATTGAAAATTTTAATTTTTCATGTGCTGCAATTGAGACATTGTAAAGTAAATAACGTATAGTATTAGTATATAGTATTTTCATTACGCTTACATGATACAAAAACCAAGCAAAAAACGTTACTCACAAGAAATACACAGATTTTTGCGCCTTACCTCTACGAATAGATAATTAATAATTTTATTACCTAACTTCACCCCCAAAGTTCTTATTAAACATTTTGAATGAAAAATTTTGACCAACATACAGCAGAATGTGTTCCACCGCAAACCCGGTTTCCAAAAAGAAGGAGGTTCTATGTTCATCCATAGGTGCGTTCAGATAGCCTACTGATGGCTTAACAGTTAAAAACGCCAACAACGATCACATTCAGCGTTCGTTTTGAGAATGTGTGAGCAAAAGTAGCATTTTCAACTGTTTTTGTTCACCGTTCGGAAAGCTCAAGAACAGTTAAAAATGCCATCGTGAACTGCCACTTTTGACCCACCTGCGGAGAAGGGTTCTTTGTGATAATTTGAGTTTTATACGTTTTAGCGTTCGTTTTGAGTAGTGAGTATATTATTGGCGATTTGGGGTAGATTCCCGAACCGAACGGTTTACATCAACGCTATTTTTACAAATGCTAAAAATGCCATCGAGCCCAAAACAAACGCACCTTATATTGTATGTATTTTTTTTAGTTCGAAAGGTTATATTCCCGAGGGGACTCATTTAAATTTTATCGAAATTGGGTAAGCCGTTTTACAAAAATAAACAATAATGTAAAAATTGTGTACATCTATTCGTGCGAACTATTCAAATTTTGTACACGATGGAAGTCTGTTTTGCTATTTTTTGCGAAAAATAATTATCTCACCCTAAGGCCCAAAAAATCCCGTACGATATTTCTACTCGTTACTCCAACAGCTTGATCTCAAAAGAGATAAAAAGTATTTTTACTCGAAAAGCGATAGGTACATATAATTTTATTTACACATTTTAATAAGTTAAAACAAAGATTTTAATATTAATCAAGTACTTACTTTTCCCAAAGCCAAAATATCGAAATGGCCGTTTTAACAGATTTTCGTGCAATCAACCGCATTGTTTCCCATCGTTATTTAATTCAGGAAAAATGGCCGCGCAAATATTTTAAACCGATGACAAAGGCGATGCACTGAAAATGTCATGCGACCGCAACGCGAAACCAATTAAGCCTATATCTGCTATAGTTCTGGGGAGAGACGATGAAATAATAATATTATCAAGGATACAGGGATGATCAAGCTGAATATGCCATTTTATTTTATTCTTTAGTATTGGTTTTGGACATTGCTACTTACAAGAACCAATAAAAGAATAGAGGATAAAATAGTCAGTAGGTAACTACCTATTTTCAATATTAAAACAGAATTTTATTATTTGTCTTACTTAATTTTATTTAGTTTTAATATTTACTCTATGTTGTACTGTAGGTTACATATTTCAGTTCTGTGTTTTTGTCACAAAAAAAGCTCTCTATGTATTTAAGAAATTATTATATTTACATTAAATTAATTAAAAAAAGTTTTTCTCTCCTACGTTATACTCGTAGCATTTTTGTTCTAAGTGATTTTGACGATAGACACCGTTTGCAAAATCATGTCAAAAATTGCACAGATACAGAAAAAATGCCAAGTCGATGACTAAAACTAATATGAATTAATAAGCAAAAAGACACGATATTGAAATGGTGTTTGTCCTATTTTTCAGACAATTAGGTTAGGTTAGAAAAACCAATAGCTTGGTCATATCCATACCATCTATGTTCCAAGGCACGACGAGGGTGGACCACATGCGAATCAATGACCAAAAGCGCGTTTCAACTAGACAACTTTAATTCAATCGTCTCCGACCATCCCTTATCAGTGTTAGGCATTTCAGTGAAATCAAGACACATTTTGTTTATTTTTTCGAAATTTGAAATTACCACTACATACGATGATACATAATACAAGTATGGCAAAAAATCCCAGAGACTGGATAATATTTAAGTTAAATTGATTCATTAGCAGATGCTGTTTTGCAATGAAATATTTCCTATCCAAGAAACGTAATAAACGTATTTAACCTTCCTATACTCGCGCCCTTGGTCTGTGAGACCGACGAAACACATTTACGTCATTATTTTTATGCTGGTAAATCCTGCGAAGTTGCATTTCTTGCTAGCTGCCGGATTTGTAGCTAGCTTCAATTTAGTGCACGCCGCGCGTTCGAGCGGAACGTACGTGTTGTAGCATTTGGTGCCAATCGGTCCGTGAGACCGACGCGAGTATACGTGCAACAAAAAATGTGAATGAAATGTTTGTATTGGTTATACATTAATTGGCATTTTTACATTCTAAAATTTTGATAGCTACATCTCGAGTCTCAACTAATAAGGTACTAAACTGATTTTTTACTGAGTACAGATTTTAGTCAGTTTTTTCTACACTTGAACAAAAATTTGATATTTTTGAAGGCTGTTACGCGAAGTACGATAGACAGTAAAATAATAAATTATTTGTACGAAAAATTAAGTTGATTTTGTAATTAAATTATATGGCTACCGGAAAAATATACCTATGTAGCTTTTACTGCTAATAATAGTAAAAAATAGGGACCCGAAATTACGGTCTGCGACACCGTGCGCGAGTATAGGTGTTACAAAATTTTACGCGAGTATAGGAAGGTTAATGTAGAAAAAAACGAAAAACTGACTCCTACTTCATACCACTTCTGTTTCAAGTCACGACGAGGGTGGACCACATGCGAAAATATGACAAAAATCGCGCGACAACCAGACGGCAATAATCCGATCGTCGCCGGTCATCCCTGATTAGTGTAAGGCAGATCAACGTGAAATCTGACATTTGCTACAAAATCTGATGTTTACTACGAGTACTACCTACATACCGAAACATGACAAACAATGCCCAGAGACTGGACTATATCTACTTAAAGGTAATTTGAATCATTAACAAATTGTCATCAATTTACGAGTACAACAATATTAAGAGATGCTGTTTTGCGATGGAATTTGTCCAATCATACAAGGAATTAACGTATTAAATGTATAATGTAGTAGTAGTAGCAGAGGGTATAATGTAGTAAGAAAAACTAATAACTGAGTCCTACTCCATACCGTTTCTGTTCCAAGTGACGACGAGGGTGGACCACATGCGAAAATATGACAAAAATCGCGCGACAACCAGACGACGTTAATTCAATCGTCGCCGGTCATCCCTGATCAGTGTTAGGCAGATCAACGTGAAATCTGATATTTTCTGGGGATGGCCAATTTTCTTCCTTCCTAATGGATGAGGGGAGGATGCAATTATTCATGCTAATGACGCGTATGGTGTTGGTGTCTCTTGTTTTTATGTGAGATGAATCGGAGCTATCAAGAGCCTACATATCCAGAACCCAAGTAATTACTAGGCAAAATTTGCCGCGTCATTGTCTAGAATATCACCACATAATACGTAATCAAAGATATTAAGTAAAATAAATAAGTATCTTCTATTTAAGTAAAACGCAAACCAATTAAAAAAAAACAACGGTTTGCACTCCTGGAGTGCTAGTAGAAGTGAAAACTTGCTACTCCGTCTTACGAATTTTTGATCAGGTCACGTGTTCTGACGCGAATTTAACATTTTATACCCATCTCAAAAAATGCACAATGCCGCTTAAGAAGATTTCATCTCAACAAAAATCACAAATCATTATGACATTATAGAAATATTTCAAAATTAAAGTTTACCGAGCCACACAATCCGTTTAACCCACTGGGAATATAAACAAGATGGTATGAGGATTCTTTGCAACTTTATGGGCCAAAATGCAAGATGAAGATCATTAAGTTCTCAAATGTACTGTTAAAGCTATCGGGACCTACAATTTAACGCGTCATCTAAGCCACGGTAGCGCTCAGTTGTAAATGCTACCCGCGGTCACCCATGCGAAAGCTCTCCGTGATGAACGTTGCCTAACTTCGATATAATCGTTAACGAACTCTAGTCAAACTACGATACAATTAACACAACAGAAACGTGCTAGATGCAAGGCGCTTCCAACCAAGAAATCCATAGTAGAGGCCTATGCCTAGTTGATATTGGACGTCAGAAGGATGGATCATATGTATATTTAATTAATAAAACCAATGCACGTATGTATCTCTCTAAAAACGTAAAACACGTAATATCTTATGTGACGCTCTGTAATGTAGGTAATTTTATTTAACGAGAAAGAGTATTTTAACACCAATAAATAAATAGTCGTTGATAATTACTATTAAATATTTAACGATTTAAAGTCGAATACGTAATTAAATCGGGACACGCAATCATTTTGTCAACTCGTTGTTACAGTTGTATTACTCATTATTCTGTGGAAGGTAAGTTAATTTAAAATGAAGTCATCACTAAGTAAAATAAATTCCTTTTGAATTACAGACAAATAAACCTTCCCTTAACAGACGAATAGAATCTCCTTAGATAAACGAGTTATGAGTATATAATTATATTTTTATATTATTGTACAGATTTAGATACTTTGACTAGATCTTGACTGGTGTACCGTAAATATGCGGTCTAAGGTGTAGTTAGCTTATGTTATTCAGAAGATACCTATTTACTCGTAATTTGAATACATTTGACTGCCTGGTGGCCCAGTGGTTGTGACCCTGACGCCTGGGTCAAAGAGGCGTGGGTCCGATTCCCACCCATGCAGGGCAAGCATTTATGTGATGAACATGTGTTTGCTCTGTGTCTGGATGTTAGTTATTATCTATATAAGTATGTAAGTATCTAAACCTAAGTAGGTATGTACTGTTTCAGTTTCTGCCAACCATATTTTAATAAATTTGTTTAGTTTGGGGTCAGAGATTAAGTGTAAGATGTCCCTAGCAATTATTTATTTATCTACGTAGCAAGTTTGCGCTGTTTGCCTATATGGCAGGATAAGATTAGTGGTCTAGTAAGGAACCTTCTAATTAATCGCCGGGAAATCAGTGGAGTATACGAGTAAATCAGTAGGTACATTACCATGGACCTATACGATGCCTTCCCTCGTGGAGTGGCAGACTCATATACTTGGATCATTGACACGACGTAGAAGAAGAACCAGTACATAAGTAAGTTCGTACAGGCCGGGTGGCCAGCCCTGGTGTCAAAGTTTTTAGGCCGCCTGAAGGCCTCTGACATGGCTAAAACAACCGAGACCTACAACTTAACGTGTCATCCGAGCCACGGTAGCGCTCAGTTGGCAAATGCCACCCGCGGTCACCCATCCAAATACTGACCATTCGGAACATTGCTTAATTTCGGTGATCGCTGACAAACATCGTACATTATTTCCAAAGACTAATTATCGGGCGCTTGTGAGGCTAGCGTAAGGTTTGGGTTCCAATCCGATCCAATTCTTCCCGGTTCTCCCACTAAGCCACCACGGTTTGTTGTCCTAACAGTCTGATAAAATTGCGATAGGAGTTTGTCAACGCTATTATCTGGTCTGTTCGCGTCATTTAATGCATCGGCCCGGCTATTAGTATTGTCAGTGCCATGACTTTCAATAATCTGTACTCGAATGCGAAGCACTGTTGTTGATAGTTATTGCGGTTGGGGCATTGCGTGATGATTTAGCTAAATTTTGAACCCGTAAAGTGTATAATTTTAGTTTTTAGGATTGACGCGTAATCTCTATCTCTATGTATATAAAAATGAATCGTGGTTGTTAGTCTCGCTAAAACTCGAGAACGGCTGAATCGATTTGGCAAATTTTGATCTTGAAATATTTGTGGAAGTTAAGGGAAGGTTTAAACGGTGAAAAAATGTATAAAAGTTGCGAGAAAAATACTATTATTTTTTTCCCACACTAAATGTTCCTCCATGTAAAAGTTGTCATTGACAGTTGACAGATGGTGAGATGAAGTTCACCGGGACAGCTAGTACCTACTAAATTTGTACCCAGTACCCAGTAAAACAACTTAAAATGTTAAAAACTGCATTAGGCATAGAAGTTTAAGCTACAAATACCTATACGTAAAGTTGACGTTATTCCGAAAAAATTACCCAAGTAGAGGTAAACTCAAATTCAGCATAGTCTAAACTCTCTGCCTATAGCTGTAAAGTTCTTGAATGGAGACCATGCGTCATCAAGCTAAGCACTTGACGTTCCCCAACAAGATGGACAGACCATCTGTTAAAGTTGGCACACGCGCTGGATCCAAACCGCTTCCAACCAGTATCATTGGAAATCAATTAGGAGGCCTATATACAACAGTGTACATCCTTATGGCTGACATAGTGATGATGAAAACTTAGCCTACATTTTGAACTTTTAGTGTTTACTTTAACTTCCAGTTTCTTTTGTAAATTTTTCTCTAAATTGTAATTTCTTCAATTCGGATTCATAAAACAAACTGAAAGTAAAAACATACAACGTTTATTCAAAATACCATAAAAAATTACTTAATATCATTTTAGCTACTATTTATAAACTTACAAGCTCTTGTTCGGGTTGGGAAACGTGACAGGTACATGGTCCATATTCCGAGTAGCCTGCGGCGACCACGCTGGATGTTGTGAAAGCTGGTAGACAACCATCTGTCATAACTGTCAGAAATCGGAATAAACTGTTTAGAAATCAGAGTAATTTTGCAAGTAAGTTACCTCTTAAAGTAAATTTTCAGAATTCCGTTGTAAAACAATATACTTTTATTAGGTTGTTGTGCCTTGTCGTTCATCTCGTTTGATAAATCCTTATAATTCTACTTCTAAGAACTGAATTGCATTAAATTTTAAGTTATGATAATCACTACGTACTTAGTATAAAGCAAAACCTCTATTTTTGTGTGTGAATCCGCTTATATTTTCCGAACTAGATAACAAATTGCAATGCGGTTTTCACTCTCTTTTAGAATATATCTTCTGGAAGGTTTATAGCTTTAACTCATCTGTAACCGGGCAAAGCCAGGACGGGCTGCTAGTTCTACATATGAACATCATTTTTGAAAACGTATAAATTTGTAAACTCAACTTTTTAATTGTTGTGTTATTAGTGTCTTTGTATATTTTTATTTTTTGCAAAACCTTATTGAAACGATCAATAGGGAAACAGTATTAAGAAATGTTTGACTATGGCATACAACTATGTAGATACCTACATTTTTCTTGGAACAATTTCGAAAAATAACTAAAGATAGACACTAAAATCTCTAATAACACTATATAAGTGACCGTTCAACAATACTAACAAACTTTAATGTAATGGAAACGCATTAGAAACCCAACAATAGCGACAGTGCAGCGAGTTAGTGCAACAAAGTCGAAACCGTAACATGACAAAGTAAGTGATTGCTCTCTACAACGGCTACAAACCGAGGGATTTCACATGTCAATTGGAATGAGTGAGATGCGTGCGAGCAGAAAACTCGATTTGCAAGCGCTGGGGGCCCGTATCACTGAGTGTCACTACCAGTTAATGTTGAATGCAACTCTACCCTTTTATTTTGGTTGTTGACCGCATATCTGCTTGCGGGATGAAAATGCATGGAATGGAAAATTACTCGAATAACTGCGATATTTTTGTGATATTTTGTACGAAATGCAAGAATGTGAAATTTCCTACCTCGGGGTTTGAAATGCAATGAAAGTGCCTTTAAATCTAGAGTAATGAAGTTCTTACTAATAAGTACTATTAGATGCCATGTTGTTGCTCAGCATTAAGTGATATTTGGTTGCAAAGTATAGATAGATAGATAACACTTTATTGTACACAAAAAAAGAAATAAGACGAACAGTACTACAAGAAAACCTTATGCTAGTGTAACTTAAGGCAGCCTCATAGCTGGAAGCGATCTCCTCCAGGCAACCCTTGCACGGTACGGAACGATCTAAATTAAGATATTAAGTGTACATAATTAAGACTACATTATATGCTGCACACGGAAAGCGATGAATGTGGCTGAATTTCGATTATGTAAACATAGAAGACTCTTTCCATAAATACATCCAAATTTTAATGGTCAGGAAATAATGACTTTTGACTATCACCACCATTATTATTATGAAGGGTAGTTTTTGGTATTATTGCTTGTGATGCCTTTAATTACATGTAATGTTAAGGGTTTGTTCAAAAATTCAGTCTAAATCGATATTTTAATAAACAAATAAAATATACAATTATCTTACACACTATTATTTCTATTTTTTCACCGTCCAAATTAGGTTTGGTCTATATTCATAACTGTTTTTCATAACTAGCTACGAAAAAGGAAATTTTCTTCGCTGTTTGATAACTAGTTATTAAAATGGAAGCCGTTGTTCATTATCATAACTGATTTTCATAACCAGCTACGAAAAAAGATAAATCTATATTCGCGAGTAAAATGCCTACGACAATTTTCCCTAAATAGTTGTTCTTCTCCAAGCTCTAGTTCTTGTTCTTATACCCTTCAAATCGTATTAAATAGACAATACCACGTCTTGTACCTACAATTTCATAGCTAATAGTTTAAACCCGAGTTGTACAGCGAGAAGTAATCTTGTTACTCTTGTTAGCTAACAACCTGCAGGGGAAGGGCTCTTGCTCTAAAGTTAGGGCAATTCCCTTTACTTAGTACGCAAGTTCTCGAAACTATAGTTCGCATTCACGCGTGTTACATTATTGTTACATTTGTAAGAAGTTTGGACTTCGCTAATATAAGTTTGATGAGAATGTGTTAGGAAATTAATAAAATTCGCATCAGGTAGGTCACTCTACCGTACATAAGTAGACAGTACACACACGAGTAATTTTGTATGAAAATCTACGCACCTACAATGGTTGCTTTTAGCAGGATGTATGAACCTCTAATATTTTTGTTTCCCTAATAGTCCAACCTATAGCATTATAAGTACAATATACAGGGTTATTTCTAAGCAATTAGCATCCTTAGGGCTTATTCTGTTCATCAAAACTAACAACTTTTGTTCTATGAATTTTATTAATTCTCAAAAAAAAATGTTGTTCCATAGAAAAATATCGTTCACTCTCAACAAAATGGAACAGCTGATTTCTTTTTTGAGTTTTGACAAAAGTCTCAGAACTTAAGTTGTTAGTTTTGATGTATAGAATAAGCCCCTAAAAAGATGCTAATTGATTAGAAATAACCCGGTATATCTTATTAATTTGCGGAAGATGCGGTTTAAAAGATTCACTAATCCATTGATGTTCTTCAATAGAAAGAAAATAACACTACGTTAGTTTAATTTGACAAAATATTTAAATTGAGGTTCTGATCTTCGTCATAATTTTTAGTACAGTAATATAATATACCTAAGTGTCCTATAATTGTAAATGCAGTTAAGTCCTTTGAACAGAAAGCGCTTTGTAGGGGCCCTCACTATAGGATATTATTATAAAGTATGCACATAATAGCACATATTGAGAAATCAAGTAGACACCATATGAGTACCGTTTCTACAGCAGTATAAAGATATTGCAAAGTCGGACCAGACTTTATACAGTAGCCCAAAAAAGCGTTCAAATATGGTTAAGCTAATTAACAGAAAAAAACAACGTGATTTAATGCTTAAATATTAATCACGCCGCCATATTTTACAAGCAATGACATAATTTTAAGATCCGAAAGTATGAAATTACTTTAAATAGACATTGCTGTGAAAGAAAATAAAAGAAAAATATTTTCTGAAACAATAAATGAAATATTTAAATACTGTACAGTAAGTACAAAAAATATATAAATTTAAAATAAAAATAATATTTTTAACCGACTTACAAAAAGGAGGAAGTTCTATGTTCGTCTGTATGTATTTTTTTGTGTAAATTAATTGAAAATTTCCCCAATTGTGAACCGAATTGAAAAATTATTTTCCAAGGGCGGTCTCTGTAAAATTTAAATGGGACCACCCTTTACCCATACAGAAAACGGCTGAGCCGTTTTTGAAAAGTCAACAATAATGTAAAAAATCCGAGCATAACAATCGAATTTTGTACACGATGGAAGACGGTTTTGCTATTTTTAACGAAAAATAAAACATTGCATTATCTCCTTTCTCGTGGTAGTTTAGCGGAGCTACTAGACAGTAGACTGGCGCCCTAGTAAGATACAGTCTAAGAATGCCAGTTAATTTAGAACTAACAGCTATGTTCTCAGCTTAAACTATCTACAACGAGGTACAAACTCTTCACAACAATGAAGATTGATTTACACTAACACAAAGCGCAACTCTAACTAGCACCTTAACTGAAAACTTTGAACTTGTCAAACATCCGCCACATCTTAAAAACGTGCTTACACAAGTAAACTTTGTATCGTTTGATTTTTGCACGACAACATAAATAGATTATTGAAGAGTTTTCTGGTGCATTGTTTTTTAAAACTATTTGAAATAAATTCAATTTAAAAGATTTTTTTTTCGAAAAATTGATTTTCAATTGAAAATATTGCTTGTTATTTAATTTTTTAGTGTTTAGTAACTTCTAGCTAGTAGTATTTTTCATACCTGTAGGTACATACTTGTCAGTAATATTTTTAAGTTATTGTATGGACTTGTTCAGCCACTCTATTTTATTCTTTTGATTCTATTTTTTTTATTGTTTCGACTGAAATAAACTAATAATTCAATCAATTTTAATTATGATAAATATTGTTTCAAAGCTCGAACCTCTGTTGCTGGAAGTTGGTATTGAGATTTTATTTATAAATTCTGAGTGATTATTTCTCTTCTTCAAACCCGTGTAAGAGCACCTTAAGTAATGCTACATCCAGTACACTAATGATCGAAATTTTGATGAAAACTAAGCATAGATTTGGTCTAGTAAGCAAATCCTGACAAAGTTTGTAGCGTTGGCTGTGCTAATTGGTATAAAGTTGGTTCAGAATAATTGAAATTGATAGGTTTTCGCGGTAACTACGTTTTATTGTTTAATGTGATCATTAGGCCCAATTTTAAAGGCAGGTAAACGCAAAAAATGGCATGACCGCCCATCGTGTATCAAATTCGAATATTACGCTCGAATTGTTGACGTTGTTGTTGATTTTCAAAAACGGCTCAGCCAATTTCTGTTAGTTTTAAATGGGAACACCTCGGGAGTATTTCCTTAGATTTTAAAAAAAAACATCGATTCGGTTCACAATTGGCGAAATTATCGATGAACACACACAAAAAAATAATCTGTCAAGTACGAGTCGGACTCGCGAACAAAGGGTTCCGTAATGTATGGGAGCCCCCTTACAAATATTTGTTTTATTTTAATTTAATTATTTATTATTAAAGTAAGCATGCAGCAAAGTATTCTGTGAATATTGCAAGCATCTACCTCTTACCATTATAGATATCGAGCGAAAAACGGCTAAAAATTTAGATTTGTTGTAAGTATGTGAGTAAAATAAAATATATTCGTTTGAAATTTCTTTAGTCTGATTTGCTATAACTTGCATTGATAGGGAAGCTTAATGATGTTTTATTTGAAACTTTTCCTTATACATTATCAAAGTTAGTCTAAAGTTAAATGTAATCTTAACTATAAACACAATAATTTTCTTTTGACGGTCCTTTGTAACGTTCTATAGATCTGAAGTCGCCTAATTCATGATATTTACAAAATGGACACGACCAGCAAACTCGCAATATTTCACAGCATAAATTTACTTAGTAACAAACAAAATGCCTACAAAGCTTCGTTTAAGTGCTTCCAGGCCTTTCTAACCTTTGCCCTTAGCGAAATAGCCAAATTAATTGGCTTAAAATTAATTTGTTTTACATCAGTCTGAGCGACTTTCAACTTATTCTGTTGGTAGTTATTAACATCGTTTAAGATATCGTTGTAGGTTATAAGATGAGTTTACTTCATTAAGACTTTAGATGTTTTCAGTCTGGTTTATGTCTAGTCATCAATTTGCTTCAGTGCTCTCTTAATTAATGGCTATTCAGGTTAATGCTTGTAGCGGTTTTTGCATTATGATAAGTAACATAATTAAGTGAAAGAAAAATAGAGTAGGTAGGTGCTTGACTGGCATTAGATGTAAAAAAATACCTACTTAGATTCATGAACTATGCACTTAAACATGATTCGTATACTTACATCCATCCATCCATGCATCCGCCCAATAGCCTTAAGACGTCCACTGCTGGACACAAGCCTATACGTTGCCGCAAAATCAGTTTGAGTAAATTTAAGGTTTTAGTTCAGCAACAAATTGCAAATAAGAAAAACAAAAAAAAATAATAATTTGGCGTGCTGTCTCTGGAATTTTTCTTTCAAACGTTATACTTAAATCATGAATAACGTGATGTCATAATTTATAGCGTTGAACGCAATGTCCGTAATATTTATAATTAAATGTCAACACCTCATTACCAAGTTTCAGTAAAACTCCACCGCACGACAAATAAACTCACATAAATATAAAGGCAGTGTCCCACAAACGCTAAATATGTTTTGCAAAAAAAATTTCATAAAAACGTCTAATGCAACCCTTACGCGTAATTTGCGTGAAACACACGTAATATACAACGCTTCGACAAGGCGTATGATTCAGAACTGTTCTGCACTATAATGATAATTAAGGCATACTGCAGTGGCAATACAGGGTTATATGTTAACCCTGTACTAAGCCGAAAGGGGGTGATTAAGACCATCATTACTAGCAACTTTTATTACGGGACCAACTCAAAATATGAGAAAAAAAACAACTGTTCCATACAAAATTGCAAGTCGAAATCTTCAAAAATGAAGCAGCTGTTTTTTTTATCACGAATTTTGAATTAGCCCCATAGTAAAAGTTGTTTGTAATTATGTTAACACCCCCTTTCGGCTTAGTACACTCTAGTTCTGGATAACTCTGTATAGGCTTACATTTTCACGCCATCTAAAGGTAGGTACATTAATAGGGATGTTTACTAGATATAAAAATCATTATTATAGTTAGTCCGTCAGTTAGATTATTAGAAGATATTGGACACATATTTTATCTTTTGTTAATAAAACTATCAGTGACAAAGATATAGGTATCTTGTCAAAATTTGAGAGAGGATGCTCGTGACTGCACTATCCGGTATATTTGATACCGGTTAGTGACGTCACACGGAACTTTAACGGGCTATATTTTGTTTGTTAAATTGACAAAAGAAAAAATACGTGTCTAATATTTTTTGACAATCTATTTGATGAACTAATTATTATTTTTTAGTTAAAAAGTCTACTACACAGCCACAACAGTAGCGTGGATGAGACGAGCCTTTGCGCAGTAGGGAATTCGTTGTGTTAGAGCTGTTAAAAGAGCTTCTCGCAGGATTGGGTTTTGCGCAGCTTGTAGCTAACCTCCGTCAAGAAGATTGATTTGGCCTGTAGCTGCTTCATTCATTTGCTACGCTACGGTATTGTTAACCTACGCAGCTAAATTCGCCGCATATATTTTGTGCTCAGTTAGCGCAGCGCAGGGACAACGCCTTTACTCACTCGAAGTTGGTGTACATTTCAGAGGAAGCCTCTTGCCATCCACAATGTTGTGAAGACTTATTAAGAAGTTCTCACACAGTATGTAATCATTCTGTCAAGTTTGGAGACTGTAAACTTGGAGGGCCTTAGGGCGGGGGCATACCCGTTGCAGGACTGTGAAATTTTGAAATTTAAGTATAAAAGCTCCATGAAATCGTATTTACAACTGTTAATATAGCCCGGATCAAACATCTTGACGGCTGTGAAATTAGCTACAAACCGAATCCCAATTTTCGCGCAGCTGATACGTTAGTTTCAGTCAGGATTGGGTATTCAGTAGCACGTAGTTAACGTCACAACCGCCAATGAGTTTGGTTCGTCTCATACCTACTCCCTTTGAAGTTGGTAATGTTTGTCAACATACGAGTAAAAGTATTTATTAAGAAATCATTAGAACATTATTGTTATTTTTAACTTTCGCGATTTGAAAACATTATCCTACTATATTAATAAGAGACTAGTTATTGCGCAATTTGAGTGACACGGCATCGCATTTAGTCTGCCCGTGACCAAGACCAATGCAACTTGATTGAAACGTCGGGAAAACAAGAGGTATTTAATTAATACATATCTCATGTTTTATTGCGCGATAAGTCCCGTAATAATATATAAGGATAATAGAACATTATAGTTATTAAACCTACTTGTTCAGTTATTGATTCATGAATGACCCCAATTAAAGTTATTCATCTACATAGGTACACACATGAGATCTTTTTGCGGGCAGTTGAGCAATGATAATTTGATCAGTTTTGACTTAGTATTTATTATTACGGCGACTTATTTATGTACATTAGTTAAAATATGTAAATGTACCTACCTACTGCACCGTCTCAAACAGGTTTTTTTTTTTTTTAATCTTTATTTTGTTAAAGAGGGTTTGATCAGACATGATCACGCCACCCTCATTGGCCTTTCTTAAAGAACACAAATATCATAATTATATTATCTACTTACTCTATTTATACCTAATTTTGCTATTCTTAACAGCATTCTGGCCTCCTCCGATAAGGCATAGGCCAGAATACTGTTACACCAACCAACATTCATGGCATTAACATTGGTCAGAATAAAAAAATCGGACCTCTCCGCTACGCTTCGAACACACTCCACGACCATATCTCAAACTAGATGTAGCTAGCATTGCGAGGCGCTCGCTTTTGCATCGTGGTGTGTGTATCTTTTCGTGAGAACTTAAAGTCAGTTTCTAAGTATTCTTACCTTACACACCCAATAAATTAAAATAATTTAAAATCAATAAACGCAATTAACCTACGGCTAACGTTTACTCCCGCAATTAATCGAGCCATAAGTACCTTACATAGATACGAGAGATAAAAAACACACCTACAAAATACGACTTACGTACTCAGAGACTTAATACTCTCAAATAAGTTGTGAAAAAATAAGAAGCTCACAGTGTCACATCACTAATATTCTGACTTCTACTCATATTAGTGTTGCCGCAACATCGTAATAATTTGATCAGGCATCGCACCGCGAACTTTATGCCAATTGAAAAGTTACTCCACACTGGAACACTCGTATGTGCTGTCGTAGCCATCTGAAAAGTACGGATCTATAGTCATAAAATTCCCACGGGCTTATTATAAAAATTAATGCGATTTTTTTACAGATTTCGCTTTGAATATAGGTAACAACGATTAAGATACAATTTTTTTTATCAATTCCGATAGCAAAAACACATATACTTTACAGTCAATATTTTCGTATTTTGGGCACCACCAAAAACATGGGGACCAATTGATAACTTACCGAGAAACTATAATGTATAAAATACTTATAAGTATATATTATTGCCAAAAAGGGATAGCAACATGTTAAATAACATGTAAAATACAAAAAATAAAATAAGAAACCAAAGCAATAGATGATCTATCCCGCGCCGTATAAAACTAAAATGGAAATGATGGATGGAATTTAGATGGAATGAATGCTGGACCACCAGGTAAGCACTACAAAAGAAGACCTCAAACTCGATGATAGGACATTAGAAAATCGCGGGCTCAAAATAGCACAAAATAGGTAGTTTAACATAGAAAAATATGGTATTTTTTGGAGGATGCCTTCACTTGATAGGGTTTCTTTTATTTTTTTTATTTGTTCATTTATGATTGCATAACTTTAAAATATAAGGCTCTTATCTGTTATATCTCATGCTTTTAATGCTTAATTTCTTTTTAAGCGAGAAATAACACATTCTAAAATACAATATTCTAGGCCATTTTCGATCGCGAGTGGTGCATTAGTTAATTGAGTTGGTATTAAAATGGGAGTAGTTCGGAGGTGTGTCTATAATTTGTTACTGGCTGCCTACGTGCTAAGTGACGTGAAAATATTAATTGGAAAAAATATGCTTGTAATTTTACTGGGATTCATATAAAGCGATGGTTGTTTTTTTACTGAGCGACCGAAAGCAAGCCAAGTGACGAAGTTTCTGGTGGCAAATTTTATTTCGTTTGTCCGGATGTTTGTAAGTATGGCTATTGCTTCTACTTTACAGGTCACATTTTTCAAGCTCTTATTTAGTTTCATCTGTCCCGTTGTCTGTCTGTCGGTCTGTAATAAAATCTTGTAAGTTAAAAATTTGTTACACTTCCCGGTTACCGATTGAGCTGAAATTTTGCATACATGTGTGAATCGCGTAACAATGCAATATTATGATGACATGATGCTGATCTGATGATGGAGCTGTAAGGTGGCCAAAGGAACTTAGCAATGAAACGACACAACTTCATCGAGTTTGGGTTCACTGGAATGGCGAGTAGTTTGTCTTTCAATAGTGACCAGGGTCTGGTGATGGAGCTGGAAGGTGGTCAAAGGAACTCTGTAATGAAACAACGCAACCCTATCGAGTTTCGGCTCGTTTGATTCGTCTTGGCGAGTACTTGTTCAGTAAAAGCTTGTTTAAAAAAAAGGTTTATTAATATTATTTTGTTTCAACTAATCTTGGCCAATATTGGTAGGTATACCGGTTCTTTACATTTTTAGATTTTTTTAGACGGAGGTTTTTAATTGGCGGTGTGCACTCTAATAAAAGGGGAACATATGCTGTCGCGCGGTTTTATGAGCCAATTTTGATAATATTTGGCAAGATTATTAAATACCTAAATTCTAATAAAAATTGTGAGTATGAATCCAATCGGTCTCGAGCGAGTCGATTTAAGACTTATGAAGCTTTAGTAAATCAAATTCGAGGTTTACTGTTCAGATAACTACTACTATATAAATAGTAATATCAAAATACAAATAGAGATTTTATTCATTACTTGAGTCTGCTGCTGCATGCAACCGACTACTAAATTGTAACCATACAGTTGTAAATGACACGCTATTAAACTTGTCTTGAAATAATTGTACAAATCTCTTGTCGTGCCATTTCCAAGGCATGTTTTTCGTGTTCGCAATTTATGTTATAGTCCGAATTTTACACCTCACCCGAAGCCATGAAAGTCGTGAAACATTCCGTACCAGAGCCATATCAAGCTCTAATTTACGTTGTACTAAACTTTAACTATCAATAAGGCAACCATTAAATGTGCGATTTCACTGTTCTAGCCTGAATTCAAATCACAATGGTGAATTACATCCTTGTTTCTAATTGGGATTCTAGAATCTGGTTTATTATCATCACAAAAAAAAAACAGAAATCGTGAATATTATCTTTATTTTACACAAAGTTTTTTGGCGACTAATAAAAGCATCTGTACCTTTTTTAATAGTCCACTGCACAACTTAGCCCTACCCACGAAGGGTAATTGGGCCATGGGGGGCCATGACGGGCCCAGTGCGAGTAGGTGCATTCATATACGCTATAGATTAATTCCTTCTACGGACGTATGTAGGTTGACACACAATGTTCTTCTTCACCGAAAAGCCAATGGCGTGACATTTCCGTGCATATGTTTCACAGAAACTTATTAGGACGGGGTCGGGATTAGAACCCACGATCTCATGTTTGTAGGGCGGGTGTTACTGCCACTAGACCACCAGGGCCAAGAATGTTTGTTAAATCACATTTATGTGAACTTCTGTAAAAAAACGTAGCACTCATGTTACAGGGCCATTGGTAGGTATAACACAATTAAGTAAAGGTATATTTTAGTAAATCAATATATTATTATACAAAACTTAAGTAACATAATTTATTCTAACCTATACTATTATCTTTACAAAATACCTAAACTAAAATATAAATACTAAACTAGATTAAACACATAAAAAACTTAATCTAAAAGCCCCTTTGTACAAGAAAACGTGACCAGAATGCTGGCAGCATTGCCTCGCTGAATGACAATGCTGAACTTTTGACCATAGTTGACGCCAGCATTATGGTCACGCGTCACCTCTACTTATTATACAACTTTAACTATGGGATCAACTTTTAAATCGGGAAAAAAACAGCGTTTTCAAACATTTGTCGATTATGAATAAACGTTTTCTATCGAAAAGTTTTTTTTTTGTGTCTGGTTTGATTCCATAGCAAAAGTCCATCTCAAAGTCGGCCTTAAGACGTTGTAGCTAAACTACCAAAGACAATGTAAGTATAGCGTAGCTTGCTTGGAAGTAGGGTAAAAAACCATGTCATTGATTTTAGCTTTAAAAAAACCAATCGTAAATTCTTTCTCCACCATCATCACCGATTCTAAATTTAAATCTTTGGACAGGAGTGACAAACGACACTATTGCGGCTAGTGGCGTATGAATTCGTGGAGTAAAATTGCATTGAGGGTGGCAATCCTCTCGTTTCTAGTGGCAAAATGGCAGCTTCCCGCTTGAATGATGACGGCGCTATGTTGCAAAGGTAGAATAACTATTGCCCTGACTCTACCTTATAAAGAGATAAATGGTAGGTAGGTAGAGTAGGTAACACTTTTGGGAAATTGAATGTATGTTCAATATGCATGTAGGTACATAATTTTGTTACATATTTGTATAAAAGTTTCTAGGTTAAATCATGGAATGAGAATGAAAAATGTAACGATGTTGTTGAGCATCACTAACCATAAATAATATAATCGGTAGTACGAGTCGGACTTGCGCACGGACGGTTCCATACTGTATGGGAGCGCCCCCCTTAAATATTTATTTTATTGTAATTTTATTATTTATTATTGAAGTGAATATACAACTAAATATTCTGTGAAAATTTCAAGCAACTACCTCTTACCATTATTAATATAGAGCGAAAAACGGCTAAAAAATCAGGTTTGTTGTATGGGAGCCCTTCTTAATTTTTAGTTTTCTTCTATTTTTAGTATTTGTTGTTACAGCGACAATAGAAATACATCATCTGTGAAAATTTTAGCTTTCTAGCTATAACGGTTCATGAGATACAGCCTGGAGACAGACGGACAGGCGGACAGCAGAGTCTTAGTCATTACTATTCGGGACCCTATTGGGTCCCAATTTTACCCTTTGGGTACGGGATCCTAAAAACTGGCAAAAATGCACAGATATCTATGTATAACAGATTGACAATGCTGTCACTTAAAACAATTCTCAACCACAAAATGCATAGAAAATCTTTACAAATTGCTGTCAAAACTGTCAACTACGTATTGCAATTTAACGTGCCTTGTCTAAAAATCCGGCAATCGACACCGAATCAAGATATTTTTCATGTCTCTTTCTAACTTTTGCCAAATTAAACTAATACATCTCTTTCAGATTTTCTCGTTCTACCACTTCATCCCTCTGGTACTATCTTTGTGCAAAAAGAGTTGTTAGGTAAGTGTTTTTGGTTCTCAAAGTAAAAGTTAAGTTCTCAAAGTCTGGCAGTAGGTAACCTAGTTTGACCAAAAAAGAAACAAAAATAGAGATATTGTAAAAAAGTGTATAGCCTGGAGCATCGCCGTAAGGTTGCGAGTCTGTCCATTTTCTATAGGAGATTAGATTAGTCTGTAGATTTTCTATTTTGGAGAGTGTGCATCTGAGCTGCACGACCTTATCCTACCATCCCCTTTTTACTACAGGACAAGTAGGAAGACGCCACATCACCACCCCTACACTGTCGATTTTCCTTCGATACGTACGAAGCGGTTTGACTCAACATTTCTGATTCGTACCGCCAGGGAATGGAACAGTCTTCCTGCTTTCCTGTTTCCTAAGATATATAATCTAAAGCTTTTCAAGGTGAGAGTGAATAGGTATCTTCTAGGTCTGCGTGCTTCATCTTCGACCACAACGTCGCTTACCATCAGGCGAGTTGGTGGGCAAGCGCGGACATATTTGCGATAAAAAAAAAGTTGGTTCACTGAATTTTAATCCGATGCAAAATATTCTAAAAATCCTAGCTAAGGTGGCAGTTCATGTTATATTCAGCTTTTATAGCACCATTATACATTACAGCACATGCTGTGCGAATATTGTACACTAAGCTTAACGATTATTAGTTGAGCGAAATTGTTCCTGAATATTACCGGGGTTAAGCGTCTGGACTAGTTTAAGTATAAGTAGTCTTCGGTTATGAAATTGTTAGAATGTGGCTCATGAAAAATTTAAAATTGAAAATGAAACCGTAGGAAAATATGGAAATAATAAAATAAACCATTTTTATTAACCAACCGTAAAGTGGTATATTTTATTTAATTATTCGTTGGACAATTATTAAGAAAGGAAAGGTAAAATTACCATATCGATTATATAATGTAAAAAATGCATCAAAATAAAGACTAGGAGAACCCTGAACAAATATTTACATTCTAACAAGGTATATATAGGGGCCTAAAATATTTTACTTTGTAACTGGTAACGAGGAAAAAAAAAACTTCTGTTTTAACCGGTTGCAACTCGTTACTATTATGAAACTCGCTGCGCTCGTTTCATAAACTCACACTCGTGTTTTAATACCCTTCATTATATGACAGTTGCATAAACTACTATTTTGGACATAAAAGTGTTAATGTTCTCTTGTCTTCTTTTGCTGAGTTCTGACAAAAGTCGCAGAACATAAGTCGTTAGTTTTGATGTACAGAATATATCCCTAAAAGGATGCTAATTGATAAAAAATAACCCTGTATAACTACGTAGAAATAATTTCCTTATAGGCCAAATCATACTTCTTGACGTCTGTGAACACGGAGCGAGTGGTTGCGCAGTAACAATGTATTCATATGTTAGCTGCGCAAGAGTGGGGATGTGCTCAGCTTGTAACTTCATGTTAATGTTTGATTCAGCCTATACCATCTTTGAAAATGCGGATATACCTAGCAAAAGTAGCGTTCGTAGCGTAGTTGACTAGGTGTTCGTCAGCGGTTCCGCAAGGTCAGTATAAGGATGGGTGACCGCGGGTGGCATTTTTCAACTGAGCGCTACTGTAGCTCGGATGCCACGGTAAATGGTAGGTCCTGGTTATTTTAACCGTTTAGCCATTTCTGAGGCCTTCAGGCGGCCTAAAAACTCTAACACCAGGGCTAGCCACCCGGCCTGTACGAACTTACTTTTTTACCTAGCAATAAAAATCTGCATCTAATTCATTACATCAAATCATTATCTGCCTGTTTAGTACTCAAATAATCTCAAACTCAAATTCAATATAGAAATAGTATTACAAAGATATTGACCTTAAATTAAAAAAGAAAAGGAACCAAAGAGGTTTTTTCGCGCGTCAGGATTCCTTGCCACATACGTTGCAACTAACTTAAACCAAGATTCGTTTTAGCTGCAGTAAAGTGGAGCAACGCTAATGGTTCCTGCAATATACCTCATATCTCAAGGAAGCGTCGCGAAATGAATTTCACATTCTCGACGCAGCCAAATGAATTCCACCAGCTCTTTGTCAGCGGGAAGTGAAGCCACTCACAGTGACTGATGACTCGCAGGTCTAGTGCACTCGCGCTAGTGGTCAGGTTCGTAGAGGACTCGTGTTTTTAGGGTTCCGTACCCAAAGGGTAAAAACGGGACCCTTTTACTTAGACTCCGCTGTCCGTCTGTCCTTCTGTCACCAGCCCGTATCTCATGAACCGTTATGGCTAGAAAGCTGAATTTTTCACGGATGATGTATTTCTGTTGTCTCTATAACAACAAATACTGAAAACAGAATAAAATCAATATTCAAGGAGGGCTCCCATACAACAAACCTGAATTTTAACCGTTTTAGCTGGATATTAATAATGGTAACAAGTAAATGCTTGTAATATTCACAGAATATTTAGTTGTATGTTCAATTTAATTACAAATAATTAAATTTAAATAAAATAAATATGTAACGGCTCTCATACAGTACGGGACCCTTCGTGCGCGAGTCCTACTCGTACTTGGCTGATTATATGAGATCTGTTGGGGAATGAAAGTCACTGACATAGTTTAACGGGTTTACAAGTTGAAGTACCTGTGAGGGCCTAAAAGACGATTGCGCTCTCGTTGCGTTCGACCAACGTGCTTAATTCAAATGTTCATTTTTCTTACTTTTGTTTAAAACGTTCATTATTATTGGTATGCGCTTATTTGGTAACAGGGTATGGTATGTGCGCGATGGTTTGATGATATTATTGCAATCACGGGTCGAAACTAGATACTATTGGCCAGTGGCGGACGCTTCATAGAGACAGAAAGACACTGCCTACACTAGTTCTGATAATAGATCTACTAAAATTTTATCAATAAACAAAATAAAATAAAAAACTTAAATCATAAATCAGCTCCACCTATCGAGTGCCGGTGGTATCATTAAGATAAGATCGACAGGTTTGCTGCACGAGCGCCACCCGCCCTTGCCACGGCAAAGACACAAACTATGGATCTCTTAATGTTTTGTATGTGTGCTCTCGTGGTAAGTCGTGATCATGCGGATTTAATGTGTGTGCGTTCCTATAGCTACGTGGGCTTTGCTTACACACAATGACAAAAATCACGCACACAACTGCATGAAAAGCCAGTGTCTTTTTGCTTGGCCATCATTTTTTTGTGGTATTTTTTTTTTACTACTCTTTTTTACTACTAATTTCAATAGTCAATAGTCGCCATATCGTTTGATGTGTATTGTGTTTGTGACTACGCTATCAGCTATTTAGGATTTTAACGTTGTTAATAGAGTGAAAAATGGATAATATTGTCTGTGAAAGTTGTTCAGATGGTGTGTGTATTGAGAAAATAAAATATGGTGCGTTTACAAAACTATCTTTCGGTGAAAAAAAAACAAGTTTTCGAGATAGGTCGTGCTACACCGCAATTAATACAAATTATAGGTAAAGTCAGTCGTAAATTCAATAAAAAACAATATGATTCATATCATTGGCTGACAGGTTGCATACACAGTAATCGGTTATTTTGTTTCGTTTGTCTACTATTTTCAAATAATAAAACCGTCTGGATATGTCTATAAAATCAGCCAATCTATGGATATTTGAGCTGGCATTTGGCAATTACCTACATTATCAATCGACAAGACGACGAACCAAAACCAACGTGTTTTTGGTGAGTAAAATATTCTGCCTACCCTCTCTTAAAACTGTGTGCACGCCACTGCTATTGGCACAGGGCTCTGGCAGATGGCATGGTAAAAGAGGTAGACCTATACCCAGCAGTGGGAAAAGGAAGGCTTTGTAGATGATGATGATGTGCTCTTGTTGCCAGGATATTATAAGAATGCAGTTTCACAAGTTTGATTTTGCATGATGACTGGGTAAACATTAATTTTAATAATTGATCCGTTAGTTACATTATCAAAAAATATGAGACACGTACTATTTTTTGACCGACGAAACGGAGGAGGTGCATAATTCGACGCGTATATATTTTTTTAATCTAAAACCACGCATAACTTTTTACGTGGTGGTCCGATTTCGATGTTTTTTTTTTTTTTTTTTAATGGGACCAACCAATGGATTCCCATCCAAAAATCCGTTCGAACTTGGTCCCATTTAAATTTTACAGAAATCGGCTGAGCCATATTTGATAAATCAACAATGATGTGTAAATTGCTACATCGATTCACGAATTCTGTACACGGTTGTAGTCGGTCATACTATTTTTGTGAAAAATAGTTATTCTTTTGTCAATCAAGCTATAAATGACCTTGTTAGACTTTTGGAGTGGGGGTTCGTGGCGTCACTTCTCTGTCAAAAAATATTTGAATGTTAATTGACAAAATAAAAAATAAATGTCTAGAATGTCTAGAAAAATATTTTTTTGAAAATCTACCTGATGGATTTAATATATTTTTTAAGTTATCCAGTATATCGCCAGGGTTTTTACCAGGCTTTTTCTCACCTAAAACAACAAGACGTATCTAATCTTAGCTAAGCTTTTTTAAATTCAGAATTCTCTAGCCGTTCTAGAAATTCAATTCATTCGCCCTCTACATGCAATCCCTTTAACACAATACATTCATAATAATATTACAATTATTGTAACCCATTAGTCAATTCAACGATCAACCCCCACGATCTCAGCAGTGCACATTAAATCGAATCTTAAATTAGCCTCCGTTCGGGTACGTATCACGTACGCTGTTAACCGCCTCGCTTTGCCACATTATTATTACCCGATGTCATCCCATTCGCAAAGCAAATGTCCCAATTATCATAGCTAATGCGCCGAAGAGTAGGCGTGCCCGCAAAACAGAAGGAAATAAGCGACTTTGTAGGCCGAGAGCTAGCAACTCTTGTCGAAGAGAAAATTAACCGTTATTTTAGAGAAGTTTAAGGAAACTCGTGGAGAAAAAATATCTTTACGGTGATGATAAATAATGTGTAAGTGATTAGTGCAGTTTTTGGAATTATGTAAACACACTTGTAGAAAAGTAAACAGAAGAAAATGTTTTTACAAATTAGGTGAAATAAGATGTTGTTGTCTTGATATTTTTTTTTACTTATTAAACGCGTTGGTATAATATAACTTATGCACAAAAATACCTACATTGAATTGGAAACTAGAGGCTTACGTCAACCGCTAATTCCGTAAGTGAAAACGGAATATTCGATCATTTAGTTTATTTTCGTTATCACCCATACGTATAAAACATAAAGTTTTATTCAATTACAAACACATATGTTAATGTCCTAATATTTTTAAATAATGTTTTAAACTCATTCATACGCATTAACTTTACAGCCAAAACTGCAAGCGTATCGTCTTGGATAAATATCAACAACAGAATGTAAGTACCTAATTTCTTAATCTAATTTTTATGAAAAATCAGAAATATGCAAAATTGACTGCGAATATTTCACGCCCCTAGCTCCTGCATCAATAACATATTCCCAAGTATTCCCAGCGCTTTTTGTTTGGCGTGCGCTGATTTGATTGTGTTCTTGTGTGAAGTGACAGTCTGTGTTCAGTTTGCGTCAAATATTTTTATGCCTGTCATGATCAAGAAAATAACAAAAGCGTTTCTTTAGTAATAATCGTGAATTTTCAGAAGAAACGAGAGAACAAACATGAACATCTCCGCACGCAATCCTACCATACTAGAAAATAAAAGTTAGCATTAAGTCTCTCTCATCGACTAGATCTAAGAAAATAAGACTTAGCGCGTACTCTTTAAGATTTTTTCAGCCGATAGCGTGACCAAAATTTCGTAAGACGTCGAATTTTTATATCTCGGTTAAGCCGAGCCAGACAGCCCGTTTATCTTACGACCGGCGTTGAATTGAGTTTAACTGCTTGAGAATAAAGATGTCCCTAAGATAAAAGTGCCCGATGGGGAAGAAAGAATTTTCTAGAACGGTCTCGGTAGCAGAGGGTCGGACGTCGACGAGTGACAATAAAATTAGATAAGTACAGGATAGTCTCGCTCCGATCCGGGGCGTCCGTCTTGCGGACGAAATCAATCGCAGTAAAACATGCTCACTCTTCCCCAACTCCCAAACACAATATCTTTCACAAACTTGCCATCTAAACTTGAACCTTAGGACTGTAAGCTTTAAAGCATTCAACATTTTCAACATCCGTAAAGGCTACGCTTGTCCATGTGTATATCACTCCGCTTTCCTGTAATGACACGAAACGAGTGGACTTTGAACGAAACGAGGATATCAGAATGGATTACAGAAAATCTCGTTGTGAATCGGAACGAAAAATGCACGCTTTAAGTACTGCACTTTTCTTTAAAATTTTGCTTCAAACTTTACGACTTGAGATTTAATAAGCTTGAGTGTTTACCGAAATAATTTTACGGGAGAATCTGACGAGCGTATAAAAATAAATTATGCAGATTCTGTTTACTTTTATGCCATTGAGAGGGAAAAACCGTGGTTTCAATCGCTATAACATTAATGCACGTGTCGAAAAATGAAATTGATTTTGCCCTCGTACTGGCTGCGTGCCGTATCACCAAGCTTCGAGTGGGTGGGGAGAGGCAGCGCTAATAACTAGCGGGAACCCGGCAGAGATGTTTATTTAATGGCATGCCCATAGACCCTTAATGGGGCTTCGCACTCGCACCCGCGTATCTGTAAAGCTCCGGAGCTGCTTGACGCCTCCCAGAAAATTATTTTTCGACGTAAAAACGTGTTTGTAGCAACCGCAGCCTGCGAAGTACGTATTAAGGATTTACGCGTACATAAAAAAGCTTGGTATTTTTAGGAAGGTGAAACGTAAACACTGTACGGAGAACTCGATTTCGAAATGTTTGAAAGCACCAATGAAGGTATTT
This sequence comes from Hypomecis atomaria, assembly GCA_964007245.1. Lineage (NCBI taxonomy): Eukaryota > Metazoa > Arthropoda > Insecta > Lepidoptera > Geometridae > Hypomecis > Hypomecis atomaria. The sequence continues at coordinate 17,079,366 of OZ023283.1, forward strand.
ATGAAGTACCTAGCCGCCTAGACGGGAATGACTTTGTCTTTGCATGTTTGGGCCTAATTAAGTGCGAAGTGCGTTCTTTCTGACAAATATCATTTCAAAAACAATTTCAGCCCTATATTTCTAATCGCAAATGTTGATTCTCTGTCCAATATAGGAAAACAACAAAACATTTAGACCGATGTCAAATTTCAACTGAAGTATACACCGCGCCACAGAAGTTGGCGGATGTGAAGTTAGCTACAAGCTGCGCAATAGCTATTCAACGTGCGGTTTTATGTAGCTTCAGTCAGGATTGGATATTGCACACCTTGTAGCTAACTTCACATCCGCCAACTTCTGTGGCGCGGTATATAAATTTTTGAAATAATAAAAGCTTATCATTTTATCTTTTATTTATTTTATTATCTTACTTCTATTGTGTATCTGTGCATAAAATCTGTACTTACATCACGTTAAGTATGTTCTCTACATTTAGACACTTGTGAATCGCCAACTTGGCCATAAAAAAACTATGAGCTGTTATCTATCTCTAAATTTATGCGATTTGAGTATATTTTTTATGTAATCAGAATTCTAATCGCTAGGTTTTAACGTCTTAATTTTTACAGATTTATAAATGACCTTTTAAGATACAAGCCTCTAAAAAGTCATATTTTTACGCATAACCTTATATAAAAAGTATACATACACAAATTTGCAATATACGTGCAATATTTCTTACTCAAGCGATTGACGACAAAAACATAACATTGTGTTTTAATTTAAGGGGCGAAAAGATTTTTCTTCCGGAACGTAAATTTTATCGAAAATGTACCGCGTATTTTCTTGATGTACCTACAACGGAAAACGCGAAAGCACTGGTCGATTCAGAATCCTCTTAAAGCCACAATAGCATTATGTGTGTCTAAAACCGTCGATGATCTTCACCGGTCATTAAACCAAATTACAATCTAGACTGCGGAAGCACAACAAATAATATATTGCCGAAATGTAACATAAGGGTGCGTGCACACTGCTTCAGTCAGGTAACGCGTTTAAATCAAGCTAATGTGACATCCCGGCATCGGTGTTACCGTGTTACCACAGGCACAGGAATAATTTTCAAAGGGAGCCTTGGAAATGATTTGCTGTAAAGGTGATGTTCTCAAACCTGGCCCATACCTGGCTAGCTTTTATCTTATAGACAAAAATATGACGAATCACGAAAAAATACTGAAAAAAATCCAAACGCTTTAGAAAAAAAGCAAAACATTTATCAATATCGCAAGCCTAGCAACCCATGATTTGAATTTTCCGCCATCTAGTGTACCTAGAGAATAAAAAAGTTAATTTCAGCGTTGCCGCTTTGTGGGAAAACACCCGAATCACGGGGAATTTTAACTCGATTGGTAATTGAATTTAAACGCAGGGATTTTTTATATTATTTTATCAATCATGAGGCATTATTATTTTAAAATGATAAAGGATCTTCATGCTAAATATGAGTATGATTTGATAAATAGTTTTGTCGCGAATATCCGAGGAATTTCGCAAAACACGCATAACTGTTTTGAAATGAGCTACGATATTTTTCAATCTTAGTGATTGCGAAAATACAATGTAGGTATCAAATCATCCTACTCATTTAATAATCGTACTACCTCATTTTTCTGGGAACTAAGAAAATAGAAACTGGTAATACTGTTTACGGTTTGCTGTTGTTTTATCTCATTCGGCTTTAAATGTACGAATGCATTGTGATATCTTTGCCTTTGCGACAATTCAATTCTTATTATTTACGCCATGGTTACGATAATGGACTTCGATGTATTACAAACCTGACAGATCTGGCAATGACTTTTTTGGACAACTGTGACATTTAAATCTGCAGATTTTGAATCTTGTTGCCGATTGACTCCTTTCTTACATCCATGATCCACAACATGGTGGATGACTAATAGCGGTTAATATGGCAATAACGCAAAGCAAAAAAAATTGTTTGCTTTTTAATTGACTGTTCGATTAAAAAACACTATGCCTCATCGAATTAAGTTGATTTTTCTCCCTATTATAGCCTAGAGCCCGTCATTGAGCCAAAGTCCCATACAAAAAAGAACATGTCCTTTACTCTGGTCAGCAAGTTATCATCAGCAGAATTACTATTTGGTCAGCTGAATGTTTGCGGAGAGTTAGCTTAATTATTGTTTTGGACCGCTTTATCCCAAACACAAATGAATAAGTTCATATAGGCAGATAGCTAGCCCTTATGTCTGAGTTTGTAAGTCGCCTAAACCTCTAATATGGCTAAACGGTTAAAGCACCCGGGTCATTCAAAACGCTGCAGCGCTTTTTTATAAATACGACTCGGAGTCATTCACCCATCCGAAGACTGACCGTGCCGAACGACGGCCTGCATCCTGTGTGATCCTGAGGCTTTGACGACATTTTTTTTTTTTTTTTTTTTTTATTCTGAATAGGTTTGCGTTTGACCACATACTGCCTGTTGTTAAGCAGATATGCGGTCTAGGTTGTAGCACGCTTACCTAGAAGATACCTATTAACTCGGGATTTGAAGACGCCCACATTGTACTTTAGCGGGAAGACAGACCCAGGCAAAGCGTTCCACATTCTGGCTGTTCGTATGAGGAATGAGGATTCGAAACGCTTGGTTCTAATGCGCGGAATGTCCACCATAAAAGGGTGGCGCTTTGGTCACGTCTGTCTAGCCGCACGATAGAAGAAAGGGGCAGGTGGGACCAGATTGTGCAACTCCTGGGCGCACTCTCCGAAGTGGATCCGGTAAAAGGCCGATAAACACGCTACCTTACGTCGATGCTCGAGACTTTGCAGCTGCAACATAGTCAGAGTGTCGTTGTCGATCAGCCTCTTGGCTCGCTTCTCAATCGACTCCAGAGCCTCCAGTTGATATTTGACGGAGCCATCCCAAAGGTGAGAGCAGTATTCCATGCACGACCTGACTTGAGATCATCCTTCTACCTTGTCTACCTCGTGAACATCCTACGCTGCGCTTGATGGAACGTGGTCTCCACTCGAAAACTTTTCGACCTCATCAGTCTTATGGGCCCTGTCCACTGCCATTTCAACTTACAAATCCGCCAGGCAATGCCATTAACTTTGTGTCTTCTACAGATCTTCTCATTTCTGATTCGATCTAGTAAAAAGCCTTGGAGCGTTGCCCCCTTGATCATTATGCTGTTTGGGCCTTGCTAATAAGGTATAGTGAGATACCAAACAATGCTGACCGTTAAAAATAGCACCATTTTCAAAGCGTATGCTGAGATTATCATTTGAATGTGCCCTCAGACGATTGTTGGATTCCGTGGCGGTAGCACAATGGGGAAGCTGCCCGGAGGCGAAATATTTTCGTATAAAGACCCGTGTTTTCGCTACTCCGGGAAATTACATTTTTATCACGAGTCACATTTCCGTGTTATCTGTCGCTTCCTCTTTTGTTAAGTCACTTCGCTTGTTACATTGTTCTATGCGATTGAGTCGATATGCTTGCTGAATTTGAATGCGGTAAGTAGGCGTTACGAAATGACGATATGTAGAAGCAATCGGGGATTATCCATTGCAGCTTATTTTGAATAATGTTAAAATAATCTAAGACTTTATGTATTTGCTTACGATGGAACCGCCAAAAGCTACTATTAAAAAAAAACAAAGTACCAAACAATTTATTTACGTAACTATTTTCGCAAAAAATTGCAAAACCGCCTTCCATCGTGTACAAAATTCGAAAATTTCTCTCGAGGCGAGGCTCGCATTGTTTACATTATTGTTGATTTATCAAAAACAGCTCAGCCGATTTCTGTAAAAATTAAATGTGACAACATCGGGAGTACATTTATCCTTTCGAACTAAAAAAATCGATTCGGTTCACAATTGGCGAAATTATCGATGAACATACACAAAAAAAAATACATACAGACGAACATAGAAACTCCTCCTTTTTGGAATTCGGTTATTTCATTTCATTTTCATTTCATTTATTTCTCAACATAGATACAATTATGTATACTTGTGAATGTCCAACAAAATACATTAAATATTACAATTGAAATTAAAACTTTTGGTTAAAAATAAGATAGGTATTATCTAGAAAAAATGTAAACAATCAAATATTGTCACTATGATTGAAAAGGAAGAAATGCGCTACAGCTCCACTCCTTTAGGCTTTTAGTCATAAATATCATCACATCCATAAAACATTTATCGCCATAGATACACGTAGGCATGCCTTAAATAATTAATTTTCAAAAAATGCAGTGTAAGACCGCACTTTAATTTTTGAAAATTAACTAATTAGGTTATTTTTCTCATTCTCGACTTATTTTCTCTTTCCTCCGAACTTAAATTTATGTTATTGCCAAATCTTGTCTTCATAAATTCTAATATTATCAAATTGAATAATTTCAACTATTTGTTTCCACAGCAAAATTTAAATTTAAAGCGGTTCCCAGTTCAGAAACAAATTCCCAAATATTCCTGAACAGGTACTTATAAAAACATCAGTGAATAATAAATATTAGACGCGGCATTATTGTCGCAAGTCATCGCAACCTAATCATAGAAATGGGGGAGGACGCCATAATTTTTGTCGTTTACCATAACGCTGCAGCATGATAAAGCACGAAATTTTCTATCGACACACCTATTTTGCTTAATGTTTTTCTCCCTGACATTTTAGAATACGGAACCCTAAAAAGAGTATCATTTTCAAAGTCGTTTTCAGATATTAATCTCGTAGTTTTATTAGAAAATTTAAAAAAAACACTAAATATCAGATCTAGGTAAAACTTTTGTGATACCCAATTCAAAAATTCTTCGTGACTGCAGGATTTGAACCTGCACTGATACCCGGGTTTCCGTCTCGGGGCATTTAAGGTAAACCACATTTTTGCTTTTTAGGAAAGCAAAATAGTACAGTCAAAGCGAAGACCTCTTTCATTTCGTTCACTCCGTCAATAACCATCATATCAGTCGTAGAACTTCCACAGTTACATATAGGCCTTTCCTGTGGTTATCAAGTACAATCACTTTGATTTGAATTTATTACTTAAGAAATGTTACTAAATTATGTCTCTGGAACATACAACAACATATAACCTAGATTCAGTCATAAAAGAAAAGTTTTTTTTTCATCTATAGCCGTAGAAAAAATAGTCTTTTAAAGTATTATATTGCCGTGGAAGTCTAGTGGTAATTACGTGTATTTTTTAATTAATTAGTGGTAAAAGCGCCTTACATTCGTGAGGTCATGGCTACAAATCCCGGTCCCTGCTTACGTCCGTGGAAGACGTTTGATCGCATATATGAATTCACCAACCCTCACTGGGCCAGCGTGGTGGATTTGGCTTAATTGCCCTTCGTTGGTCACTCACTTCTTGCAGTTGACTATTAAAAGGCTGGCACTTACAGTATAGTATTAGAAAAATATTAATTAGCATTTATGAGTAGTAGATTTACTTAAGTATAGTTAATTTCAATAACGTCGCAAACACTAATAGACTAAATATCTAGAGTCACTCCTTCTTCTATTGTACATAACAATAGGTACGCAGTAGGAGCTAAAAGGGTTGAAGCTTAATTTTAACGATGATGGCTTCCAAAGGCGCCCAGGTGGGGTTGAGAATCCTAATTATTAATAACGATAGTTTAACTCAAAAGGAAATGGAGCCATTTCAGTAATTCCTCGGATTCTAATTGAGATTATCTGTAAACGATTAAGTTAAGTTTATGACAGACAAAAAGCACAGGAAAAAAACCATTACTCAGCTTAATAACAATGCAACGTAGTGACATAAATTTATATTAAAAAAACCTTTGCTACGTACCTATTTTATACATACTTACGTCGGAATCATTAGTAGGTAAAATGTGAATAAAAATCGGTCAAGTGCGAGTCGGACTCGCTCGTGCACGAAGGGTTCCGTACCGTATGAAAGCACCCCTTAATATATTTTATTTTAATTCTTTATTTTGAAGGGAATATTCAACCTAATACTTTATAAATATTTCAAACATCTTCCTGTTGCCGTTATTAATATCGGGCAAAAAAATGCGTTTTTTGTATGGGAGCCCCCGTTGAATATTTTGGTTTCAAATTTAATTACACTTTTAAAGTGAATATTTAACTAAATATTCTGTGAATATTTCAAGCATCTACCTGTCACCGTTATTAAAATCGAGTGAAAAATGGTAAAAAATTCTGGTTTCTTGCATGGGAGCCCCCTAATCTGTTTTTAGTATTTGTTGTTAAAGCGGCAACAGAAATATGTCATCTGTGAAAATTTCGACGTTCTAGCTATCACCGTTCATGAGATACAGCCTGGTGACAGACAGACAGACGAACGGCGGAGTCAGTAAAATGGTCCCGTTTGTAGCCTTTGGGTACGGAACCCTAAAAATCAGCAGTTCTATACAAAAAGTTCAATGACTTTCGACGAAATGAATAGAGCAGCTGTTTTATTTTCTTTAAAGGGTTGGTCTTACAGTTAAAAATGTTCATAGTATTATAGAACCTTGTAAATATATTATAATTTGTAAAGCAACACTTTGTTCGTTAAAAATAAATATAGGCATAAAAAAGAAATACAAGAATTGTCCTAAGTGTAAGTGTGTAAGTATGTGTGTCGTAAAGTGTAACGAATTCGGTTATTGCATAATTATATACCTACTTCAAATACTTAAGAATACCGTTGATAAAATACTATTTCACTTTTATAAATGCCGTTAAAATATTAACATTCAATCAAGGCAATCTCTGAAATTCCAGCTTAACTCAAACCAAATCTACATTCTGAACTGTTTCGTATAATTTTCACTTACAAATTAATTCCAAGTCTATTTGCAAGTCTTCGGGATTAGCTGCAAAGAAGTCTTAATCTAGATAGGTTTTCCAGACTCGCCAGACCACCTCCAAAGAAACAACCCGCTAGGGGAAGAACTGTGGACTGTGTTCAAATTGATTTTGCTTGGTTCGAGGCGGCGCGGCCTTCCATTAGCTACTACTACGGGAGAGAGCGATGACTTGCAAAAATATAGCACGTTATATTTGGTATATCTCCAAATGTTTATTTTTTTAAATATGAGACGGAGTTTTAACCTATTTACTTAGTAAGTGTACTAAATACGACTAAGAAATGCTAGACAAAGAAATCTAGGAAACTTGTTGACATTATTGTAATACGACTGAATGAAAAATTAAACTTACAGTGCAAGGTGTGTCTACTATCACTACATACTTATATAGTATAAAACAAAGTCGCTTCCCGCTGTCTGTCAGTCCCTATGTACCTTTGCTTATATCTTTGAATCTACGCAACGGATTTTGATGCTGTACTGTACTGTACTGTATCAGCCTTTTTAATAGTCCACTGCAGGACGTAGGCCTACCCACGAAGGGTGATTGGGCCATATCCACCACGCTGGCCCAGTGCGGGTTGGTGGATTCACATACGCCATCGAATTTCTTCTACGGACATATGCAGGTTGCCTCACGATGTTTTCCTTCACCGAAAAGCCAGTGGTGTGAAATTCCGTACATAAATTCCAAAGAACTCATTGGTACGGGACTGGGATTGAACCCACGACCTCACGATTGTAAGGCAGGCGTCACTACCTCTAGACCACCACGGCTTATCATTTTGATGCAGTTTTTTTTAATAAATAGAGTACGGTTTCAAGGAGAAGGTTTATATTTATAATACACCTGAGAAAAGCCGAGGCGCGTCGCTAGTTTATTTTCAAACTCCGCTGCTTGGCAGTTTATTAGTTGCGATAACTGTCATTTTCTTGAGAATAGGATGACACTGTTCGATAAATTAACACAGATTCTTGATTTTACTAGATTTTGCGTAATCTTTAGTTAATATGAGATGATAGATAAATGCGTAGATCACAAAATAACGTGTACCTAAATATGAAGGCTAGTGTATTAAAACCGCTAATTTTAGTCAATTGCATCGATGTTGTAAATACGATTTTTTTTACAGGGCATGTGCCTTTATTAACTACATACATAAATATGATTACACCTGTGATTATACCTGTTTATCGATTCATTTGTTAAAAGTTAAAAAAAGGTATGCTCTATCACAGACACATATCTTAATAATACACAACAACATATGGTATTAAATTAACATGGATCGGAAAACAATATTTTCTGGCTAGAGCGGTTATTTTTCCGGCACACACTGTACTCCCATACATCTAGCATTTTACCTCGCCCACCGTGTATCTTGTCGACAAACGAGCGTAATAAGATTTTTTTGTTACGCCAAAGTAATAAACAAACGCAGACACGATTGATCTTTTCGGCACAAATTGGACGTAGAAAAAGAAAACCTTTGGCTTTGTGTTCCATTTTCTTTGGCTGGCATTAATTTGTCAGGAAAATAGATGAACTGGCTTAGAAAGGCCTAAATTAGAAGAGCTATTCATGGACATTTGACTAGTTTAGTCTTAGGACTTTTTGAAGAAACTAGGTAACAAAAACAATGTTACACAATTGGCCGAGCGAGCGAAGCATCTACCTAAGTTTCGGATTGTTTTTTTTTTCATCTGTCAGTGTGTTGGACCTCCTCTACAGGTCGCATTTAGAGAATTTTAACGAAACTTGGTACACAAGTTTTATAATTTATTATATTGGTGTTTTTTTTTTGTCGATGACTGCTATTTATTTCCCTAATAATATTTATTAATATAGTAATCCTACCAAAATTTGCTAGTATTAATCAAATCGGTCAAGACTGAGTCAGGATATAAGGCTTAAGAAGTTACTTCGTAATAAAATTCATGCAAATTAACAAAACCAGACAATCAAACTTCTATAATTGTTTCCTCTGTAGGTTCAAAAAATATCCGCCAGAGGCAGCACCTTTGGGTACAAATATTTTGATTTCCCTTTTGAGAGGAACGTTAAACGCATGTTTTATCTTTAAAATAAGTAGGTTTATGAAGTGAAAAGAAATATTAATAATTTAATTATCATGCCTACCTATCTTTATGTATTCGTGAATTGCATTTTGAATACTTAATCGATATTATAGTATAATAGTGTACCTACCTACATACATATATCTGCAACTTATTGACATGAAAAAGTTACTGGAGTGGATTAATTTATCGTGAAGAACCTATTTAAAGAATAAAAAAAAACACTTCTGTGTGTACGAAACATTTTTATCCAAAAATCAAAATCCGTTTGATTAAAATAGGTATCGAGCGAAAAACGGCTAAAACATAATACAGGTTTATTGTATGGGAGCCCCCCCATGATTTTTTAAATATTTGATTTTAGTATTTGTTGTTATAGCTGCAACAGAAATACATAATCTGAGAAAATTTCAACTCTCTAGCTATCACGTTTCATGAGATACAGCCAGGTGACAGACAGACAGACGGACAGCGGTAATAGGGTCCCGTATTTACTTTTGGGTACGGAACCCTAAAAAGCATCGTTGGTAACAATTTTTCGATTTACATCACATTAGTCTAACCTGGCTAAATAATCCCAACGTACACATAGGTATTAGTTTCCTAGTTTCAACACTGTATTTTCATTTTTGACTGACGAATCTAACCGGAGGAGGTACTCAATTCGACGCGTAAATATAATACACATATAGGTATATTTATATACATAACCACGAATAACTATTTTCATAGTAGTGGAAAGAATATTTGTCCCAATAAAGTTTTATTGAAATCGGCTTAGCCATTTTTGAAAAAAGCAACAATATTGTGAAAAATGCTACATCGATCCGTGCGAAATATTCGCGAATTCTGTGCATGGGTGAAGTCGGTCATGCTAATTTTTGCAAAAAAAAAAAAAATGTTAGCTAGGTGCTATGCGCGCCTATTTTATTTCAAACATTTTCTTTATATTTTTCACAATCAATTGTGGCTTAGAACCTTTCGGAGGCCTTACATTGATCCATTGTCCAAATCCCTAATCCTTTTTACCGTATGCGGCTTGCGTATACTGCGTTCGAACGGGGTAGTCTGATTTAGGTCTATTGCCTCCCTAACTATTCCAGAGGAGTTTCGGCTTTATTGCCATTGTTATAAAGGTCCTGGTGATAATGAGTCGGTCCTTGTTTGTCCCTCATCATATCGACAGTCAGCTTTAGTGAGATTACAAGGTGCTGATTCTGTTTGTGAAATATTTGCCTCGTTTTAACAAGGTATGTGATTTAACCCTTGTTACCCCTTGTTTGTTTACCACTTGTAAGAAAGCGTGTTTTTGAGTCGCTTTTGTGAAGATCTTTTCTAAGAATGTTTGGAGAGTTATTTTTTAGCGAGAGATTTTTGTTATTGGGATATAATAGAGTTATTACTGTTATTGAAAACATAGATTGTCTGTCTTTTTAAAACTAATACTTACGTTTCTAAATAGTCCTCTTGCAAACTAAGATGATGCCCTAAATTTTAGTTACGTAAAACAGGTGTTACTCATGCACAATTTTAGTAGAAAACTGCTACTATAGTTTAAATCGCATTTAATTTTGGCGATCTTTCTTAAGGTTGGAGTACTGGCACGCGGGCTCGTCTCGCATAGCAGCAAACTGTGCGTGAGTAACACCTGTTTCACTTAATAAAAAGTGCCAGAACCACGCTAGTTTCCACAGTCAAAAGATGCCCTGAAGTCCAATAGTGGGTGTCACCCATCCAAAGACTGACCGTACTGACGAAAATCGCTAACGCACACCTAGTCGAACTACGCTATGAGCGCTACGCACAACTAACATAACTGTATCATTAAATTCTTGTAAACATTTGAACCTATACCATAAAATAATGATACAAAACTGGATCTCAACCAGAAATGTTACAGTTCGCTCGGGCGCCCTTTCACTGGATCTGCAATACATTATATCGTCCCACTGTCCGAGTCCGCGTGTAAACAATCCCTCATGCAGATAACACTGGGTGCAGAAAATCTTGAAATATTTATTGGGTGTGATGCAAAACTGTAACCTCCACACAAACGTGACAATAAAATGGACAAATATCAGTGTTTATCTATAGTAAAATAGCCTCTGTTTGATTTTTTTTCTATGTAAAGCTTCAAATTTACGTTTTAAGCTAAGAGTATGACTCAAGATACGAAAACTCAAACAAATTAGGTATAAGTCGGCAGATGAGAAGTTAGCCGCAGATGACACTTTGACGTAATTCGCTAATTATTCCGCATGTGTGCACAATGCCGACGCAAGTGGCGTAGTGGTGAGTACAAGCACGGGCGTAGGGAGCGTCTCGTCTCTCAGGCTTCCGCGCATATTTATGCACATATATTTTGCCTTTTGCGCAGCGTTCTGCGCCTAACTTCCCATCCGCCGACTTGTGTGGCGCGGATTATACCCATGTATCTCATTTCCAAATGGGTTCTACAATTCAACATAATATTATTTCGATTATTTTGTAATAAAATTATACACGCACATTGCCACAGCGTATTTTCATAAATTGGTCTTATTGGTAAAATCACTACATAGTATAAAACAAAGTCGCTTCCCGCTGTCTGTCCCCATGTATGCTTACATCTTTAAAAACTACGCAACGGATTTCGATGTGTTTTTTTTTTAGATAGATTAATTCAAGAGGAAGAATACACCTGTGCAAAGCCCGGGCGGGTTGCTAGTATACTTATATACCTAATAAGGTTAAATAAATAAAAAAGTGAACATCTAAGAAAAAATATAAGTTGACTATAAGTGAATTGGTTCATACTCGTGCCATTTATGTGCAGTCACTTAGCACAACACATATTATTTTAGGAAAAACTTTACCATTTATATAACAATCCAATATGGCAAAAAATTCTACCCGTAATAAAGTCGCGTCGAGCAGATTGCGTTCCTAATCCGTGCCAATCGCACTTTATTATTCCAACACAACCGCAGCTAGAAATATTTTCTCCTTTCCTAATCTAGGATAGTAAGCGGATCACGTCAGCTTATTTGTGTTTGTTATGAGATCTAGCCCCCCGGCGGTGGCGCCGAGATATGCAGTTGTCTTGTATGGATTTCAAAAAAAATACGGATCTAATTTAGTTTTGAAATTTAGTGAAGTCTAAGTTGAACAATTTAGCTTCTCGAATGTAGATAGGTAGATACCTTACAAACTCAAAGTTTATAGATCTATCTCAGTTTTAAAAAACTCTTATACGAGTAAATGTCTGCCATGTTATCCTACTAATAGGTATTACAAACACGAAAGTTTGTGAGTATGTATGGATATTTGTTACTCTTTCATGCAAAAACTACTGAACGGATTGAGATGAAACTTTGCAATAATAATGCTTATACATCAGAATAACACATAGGCTATAATTTATAAAGATATTGCGTGAAACGAAGTTCGCCGGGTCAGCTAGATTGACATAATTTCATATCTGTTTACCGATACATTGCAGGTACTTACAAATTTTGAAATAAGTAATGAATAATTTTGTATCGAAAAGAAATGTGATGTGATTTTAGTTTTTTTTGTCTTTTTGTTGTTGAATAATCACGCTGGAAGAATATTTATAAAAACAGTCATATATCTAGAGTGGTAGACTGGTTTAACATTGTACCTAATTAATTTTATTATAATCTAACACTTTACAGCATGACAGTTTTAAACAGGATCAAAAACAGTTTTTTAAATTAAGAAAATTAACAAACTATGATTCGAACTTTAGAGCAATTTTGTATACCATTTACTACATTTTTATTTTATCTGTGAACCATAACTACCCACTTAGCTTCACTTAATCTTTATTCAACGTTCAATCCGTTCTTTTTTGTTATCTGTATTGTCTTGGCATATTTTCTATTGTGCAAATTGAACCAGCATTACGCTATCTACCTGCTCAGTGGAACAATACTGTAATTTATGGTTCGGTCCCTGGAGTAATGATAAAGGTAACAAGCTGCTGAATTGTGATGTGGTCTGCATAAATCTAAAATTACGTAAGCGCTGGTTCGGTTTCGCGTTCTGGTTATGATAGAACAATGGTCAATGATGACGATAGATTGTTTTGTCTAGTAGTTGAGTTAGAATTTTGAGACCGTCTGAAGACTTGAGATATGGTTTAGCAGAAATGATCCATTGAAAAGATCAAAGCAGCTAAGGGGTTTGAACATTTGTGGCATATTTACCCGCCACCATATGTATTTTTTTGTTCAAAGTTTCCACGCACGTTGAATATGAAATACTAATTATATGAGTAGGGGATACTTATGCACACAATAAATGTTTCTTACTATGGTACACTAAAGAGTCACGTTCTCGAGATATTTGGATGTGAAGATCGCTGTACGAGAACTTTGCGATCTTTACATCCAAATATCTCGTGGACGTGACACTTTAGGGTATCACAGTTCTGACCAACTTTTGTTTGTCTAAGTGTGCCCTACTCATATATACTACTTTCATTGTGCGCGGAAACTTATAAAAAACATAATGGCGGCGGGTGGATATGTCAGTTTCCATACAAACATGTTCAAACACCTTACCTATCATTGGAATGGTAGAGTTTGGATATAAGAGACGACCCGGGCAGCCACCAAGCAAGAAGCTGGTATCCTAGCTTTGACTTGAGTTACTCATTAAATAATTAGTAGGTAATTTTTTTAAACGTCACAAATTTACTTTCATAATTGCATTCTGTGCTTATCCGTTTGCACTAATGTAAATTGTCAATACTCGTTGCTGTTTTCACTCGATCTCGTGACTATTTACGTATTTATTAGACCTAGCGGACTGCTAGTTCTATAACAGACCCCATAAGGGGTAACAAAAGAAAGACTTGTAAGACTTGTCAAATATAACCACAACTGAACAACACTAATCAATGAAGTTTTAAAGAAAAGTTCTTTAAAATACCCCTTGCAACGTACATTATAAATCAATACTCTTTCACAATGAAACATATGAATCAGAACATTTTAAAAGTAAATAAAAGTAGTTCATTTTGTTGGATCAAAACCAATTTCCTTTTTGCTTAAAAATAACATCTAAAATTGAAACAAGCCGTGCGGAGTTTCAGGTTTCAATTCTCTCTTACATTACCCCTAGGGCTGTAGGTACATTTCCTGGTATTTGGCAAGTTTATTTTATGTCGTTTTAAACAGAATTTTAGCCTCGAGACACACTGAGATATTATGAACAGATCAAATGAAGCGCTCACTTGGATAATTTGTTTAAAGACACGACAAAATGAGCTTATCAAGAAGTTGTCATTAATTTCTACTTTAATGTTATTAATATTGTTACTCAAATATTTATATTTAGATGTTTAAATAGTGTATATTTTTCTTAGACTTATACTTAGACTGATTTTCATGATCGGCATGAAACCAGCGCAATCATGAGGTTTTGATCAAGTCATCCGTCCATCTTCCAAGTCCTATGCTAAGCTTGTTGAATTTGCGAACCCACCGACTATCGGTCCCGTATAATATGTGCTCTGTTTACACTAATTTCGACTCGTTCGTTCTCTGAAAAATGTCACCTGACACAATTGCATTACTATCTGTGCCGCAAAGACTGGCAGCAATGCCGTACCACACTTTCCTCAAAGCCATTCAGGCAATTTTCAACCACCTATAACTTTGTTGTGAATAAACCCAGACGTTCGAATTTATAATTACGAAGAAAACATCGTATGACTAGGTAAATTTCCAAATTTTATTGGTATTTACAGGAAGCCAAAACCTAGCTTATTGGATCGACACAATCGCAAGTATTGCGGATCCAGGTTAGTAAAAATTGGCACAAGACCGAGATGAGTGGTGTAAAAGAAGAGAAACATATATATAGAGACAAAGACCACCTACTGATTGAAAAAGATGATAATAATTTCAGTGTGCCAACACCCTAGTAGCAGTAAAACTACAGGTAACTGGAACCAGAAGCGCCGATGGCTATCGTATTCGAGTCACATGCGCGTTAACATTCCTCGTAGGTAGAGTTTAGCTTTGAACCAGTTGGACCGTCTGCTCTCTGAAGACTGTGAACTTGTACTTTACACAATGGACTGTAATAGTGCTTGTGTAGAACTGTTTTGTCTAAATTGTATTTTATCCTATTCTGTAATATTTATTTAATGGGGCATACTTTTTAGGGTTCCGCACCAAAGGGTAAAAACGGGATCCTATTACTAGTCTTAGTAATAGGATCCCGTTTTTACCGGACGGACAGCGATCTCAGCGGAGTCTTCCGCTGAGATCGCTGTCCGTCCGTCTGTCCGTCTGTCACCAGACTGTATCTCGTGAACCGTGATACCAAATACAGAAAAAAAATTAAGGGCTCCCATGCAACAAACCTGAATTTTTAGCTGTTTTTTTGCTCGATACTAATAACGATATCAGGCGGATGGTTGAAATATTCACATAATATTTAGTGAAAAATTTACTTCAAAAATAAATAATTAAATTAAAGTAATATACATATATTAAAAGGGGCTTTCAAACGGACCGTTCCTTTCGTGCGCGAGTCCGACTCGCATTTGGCCGATTTTTTTTAAAATCATATTTGCTATCAATATAGTATTTTTTGATCTATAAAACTGTTAGCTTAATAATAATTGAGACCATATTTTTCCCTTTTTGTAAAATTGTTAGACAATTCACTTCTAAACTAAGTTTTACAGCAAATTTTGTTCTCAATTTAAATCTGATATAAATGATGTATTAATTTACAGTGACGAGTCAAATATCTAGGTTACAGTTCAGCTATTCCTTTAATATTTAAATACTACTTAAATCAATAGCTATTTGATCAAAATACTCGCGACTATTTCCAATTTCTAGCTGGGGTCTAAATCAAAATAGGTATCATGTAATAATACGTAACTTTAGTTATATGTTCATCGGGGTTAGGAGCTTTACGACTAAGTACATCTCTATTTGACAAGGCAGCAGATATGACTAGATCGCTTTAAGACTAGATCGCGGTTACATTGCTTTTGGACTACATCGCCAAAGGACAAGAAAGCGTAATGACTCAAACCTCGTTTGTTTTCTAAAGTACAACTATGGCGAAAATCAAAACATTCAAGTTTTTAAATAGTTAACTTTATTAAGAACAAAATGTTACTTCTACTTATATTTAAGTTTTAAAGCACTGACATTTTTTAAAAATACGATAGGTGTAATTTCCTGTTTCTCAAGTTTGCCTCATTCGGTTTTATATGTGCGATTAAACATTTTGTTGTCATGAAATGTTTTGTGAATGTTATGTGTATTGATACAGTTTTCCGATTATGTATCTACATGTCTTAACTTTTTCTCATATTTATTGAAATTGAAAATCTATGTTTTGTCAGAATAGTGCATTGATTTAATAAAAGGTTTTTTTAGAAATGTATAACATGAAACCGAAATAATTAACTATAAGTACAAACACAAAATACAAAATCATTTATTAAGCATAATGTTTACATTAAACCTTAAAAGTAACTTAGAGCTAGACTTTAGGAATGCTAAGTAGAAGGTTTACAGGTTGATGGCGGGCCCTGCACTAGGAGAATCCTGTATCGCAGGGTCCAAAACGTGAGTGATTGCCAACTATAGGGTATTGGTGCGACTTTTAAGTTAAATTACTAGATTACTGGGTAATTCATTAATTATACACAATATAAAATTAAATGACAAAGTTACAAAATAAGACAAGAAACGCCACAAAACGACTGTGTGTGTGTGTGTCAGTGTGTGTGTAACACCGCAATAATAAGTAGGTATTAATATTCCCAGTAAAGCACAGGGAAGAAAAGTAGATAATATCACTTCCTACAATCATTTCTATTTGGCGAGATATGAATGTATTTCGTGAGCCACATTAAGTAAACAGCTTAATACGGGCCAAGCTTAGCGTCTACATAAATCTATTACCAATTGAATAGAACCCAGTCACTTGGACTTATATCTGGATAATATTTGCTTATTAGGATCCCTATTAAGGATTAAGTTGTGAATGCTAGACATTACTATCGTTTCCAACAAAAAGGCTGTGTGTAGTAATAATATAATTAGTAGGAAGGCTACACATTTTGTATAGGCCGCGCCACACAAGTTGGCGGATGTGAAGCTAGCTACAAGCTGTGAAATAGCCAATCAACGTGCGGCTTTATGTGATCTTCAGTCAGGATTATATATTGCGCAGCTTGTAGCTAACTTCACATCCGCCAACTTGTGTGGCGCGGGCTATAAGTAACATCTAGCAATATATTATACTCCTCGGTTGTCCCATATCTGGGATGCTGATAAATATTATCCAGATACAAAACACGTCAGTAAATTATCAACACATTACATAAATTGGGCAACCATTATAAATATAACCCACCCCTGACGTACACAAGCAAAAGTACCCTGTTTAGTACGTATAATTTGAATACTTGTAATGAGACAGAAAAAATCGGCCAAGTGCGAGTTGGCATCGCGCAAGTAGGGTTCCGTCCGGCAAAAAAAAAACAAGTATATTGTATGCACTTAATTTTTTTTTTCCGTTTTTAGTGTTTGCTGTTATAGTGCCAACAAAAATACGTCATCTGTGAAAATTACAACTGTCTCACTATCGTGATGCATGAGATACAGTCTGGTGACAGACAGACAGACGGACAACGGAGTCTTTGTAATTGGGTCCCGTTTTTACCCTTTGCTGGGTACAGAACCTTAAAATTGTTCCATTTGAAGACTTTTCTTGCCAAACTGTACTAGTATTTGTTAAAGCACGTAAATAATCTCTACAATAAATAAAACATAAACAGCAAATTCCAATCTGGCGTCAAGAATTTTATAGTTCGTGACATACGATTCAAAACATAAAACCCTAGCGTTATTGCAAAACCAGTCGTTTCGACGGAACATGAACTTGATAGCTACTAGCAAATACTGAGTATCACTTTATCGATATTTACTTTGGACTTAGGCTAAGAATTGAAAAAGGTACAGGTAACTATTTGATGCCGAGATGCAGAGCTTTGAGAAATTAAGGTGGGCATACACGATGCGATGATTTGATTAAATTTTCGCTTCATTCCAACTGGGAGCTCATTCAATTAATTCAAAGGTAGGAGGTGTCCCATTTTGTTTCCTCAATAACTACTAACCAGCTATAGTTAACTACCTATATTTGGCCTCCACTGGACTGATCTGATGAATTGATGCGATCATCGCGTTCTGTGCGCCCAGTTTCAGGTAGTAGTACAAATCGTTGACTACCAATTCCTACCTTTGAATTAACTGAATGAGCTCCCAGTTGGCATGAAGCGAAAATTTGATCAAATCATCGCATCGTGTATGCCCACCTTTAGAATAATCGGCCAAGTGCGATTCGAACACGCGCTCGAAGGGTTCCGTACTGTATGGTAGCTATTGAACTATTGATTTTATTTTAATTTAATAACTAATTCTTGAAGTAAACATACAATTAAATATACTGTGAATATTTCCAGTTTCTACCTGTTACAGTTATTGATATCGAGCGAAAAACAGCTAAAAATCACGCTTGTTTTATGGGAGCCCACCTTGAATATTTATTTTATTTGTTGTTTTAGCGGCAACAGAAAAACAGAAATACATCATCTGTGAAAATTTCAGCTGCTTAGCTATCACGGTTCATAAGATACAGCCTGGTGACAGACAGACAGACCGACATCGAAGCCTTAGTAATAGGGTCCCGTTTTTACCTTTTGGGTACGGAACCCTAAAAGCAACATTTAGATATATGTTTGAAACTACATACTGTCACGCAGAGCTTTGAGAAATTAGAAAGAAAAAAAATTGTGTCAAGAATACTATCATGGAGTATCAACTGGTTTTCAAATCAGCCAGGCAAGATAACGTTGTTAAAATGAAGCACTGTCCGCTCTGATTTAGGAAAATATAACGATACACAAAGGTCCGAAAACATTTTTTCAGGTCAAAGAGCCAATAGGGAAAATGCGCTATTTTCACATTCGTAAATAACACCCTATGAAAAAAAATTGCAAGTGGAGTCCCTCCGCGCGGAAGAAGTGTAACTTCGACGCAACAGTGCTTTCGTACCCTCTCCATGGTAGCGTTAAACGTTTAACGCAACCTTGTTGGAAGTCGCATTAGGTGTTTCACTTCAACATTGTCATTTTACGATAAAATTTAAAAAAAATAGCTAAAAAATCTAGATGACTCAAACGCAGCAAGACGTGGCCATGCACCGTATGTAGTAACTTAATGTTAAATCTGTAGCACCATCAGCTATGGCAATTGGCTGTCACGTTTAGATTGGTCACTAATCGCAACGCTATAGGTCAGAGTTAGAGCGATCTGACCTATAGAATTTCATTTAGCTAATGCATCGAGAAATGAAACAACTGATGATGGAGTAAGTAAGTAATATAAATGGAGCAATCAGCATTTTCAGAGCAGCAGTTAGCATTTTCCATTGTTTTTCTTTCAGTGACTTAAAGTGCCAGTTGTTTAGAAGTAGGTTCCTTTCAACATGTGTTATGGATTGCCACGCAGGTATGCAAATTACATAATTTCAGTGACTATTAAAACGTTTCGCGAAAGAAGGAACGCTATTTCACAGTAATTTAATATTAAGGGGTTATCACGTCATCTATTTTTTTCATATAAATGATTATTTTTTTCTATCTTCATGTCTATAATATTGGCATTTCACTAAAACTAAAAATTAAAGAGTAGGGAAAAGTGCTTGTTTAAAATTGTGAAAAAGTACCTAATGCAATCTTTTTGCGGGTTTTAATCGATTTCACAACAAAAACCAACGACGATTATTTTACAAACAATATTGAATTCTTAAATCTAAAAAATTGCAAATCGTAAATCAAAATCATACTTTGTTCTATGAACCTTAGGTCAAATACAAATACATCATCTATCACTTCGGCACCGCACCGTGGCGCACAAAATCCCTGACCGCTCCAACCGAATCAATGAAACATTCAATTCCACTACAAATTTTTAGTAAAATCAACAAACTTGGTCACGAAATAAATGCATTGGCGACTAATCAAATATTTCGACGGGCAGCACACTCAGCGCCAAAATTAAATTGCAGCTGCGGTCACGCACCGCATGTAAAGCTCACGCAAATAGAATCAAAATTGATTTCAAATCAAATCAAACTAAAAGTAAACCTCGAACAATTAGCGGTTGTCAACCCTAGCTGGTCGCGTAAACACAAGTCGCTAACGAACCGGAGCGAGGCCCCTGCACAAATTTGCAATTTCGATTGCTAGTAGCGCACACCATGCCGACACTATGCATCGTACCTATTCCCCAGTCACACACCCTTCATTATTCATTTTTAGGGTTCCGTACCCAAAGGGTAAAAACGGGACCCTGTTACTAAGACTCCGCTGTCCGTCTGTCCGTATGTCTGTCTGTCACCAGGCTGTATCTCATAAACCGTGATAGCTAGAAAGTTGAAATTTTCATACGCTATAGCAACAAATGTTAAAAACAAAAAATAAGGGAGGATCCCCATACAACAAACCTGATTTTCTCGATATTAATAATGCTAACATGTAGATGCTTGAAATATTCACAGAATTTGTAGTTGTATATTTTCGACTAGTGTGTGTTGCCAGTGACGACTTATGGCACAGAAACGTGGTCTCTCACTATGGGCCTTATTAGTAAGCTCCAAGTAGTCCAACGAGATATGGAGAGGGCTATGCTCCGAGTCTCTGCGAGATCGAATCAGAAGAATACTACTTGGAAGAAACAAATACTCGTCTTCGTTAAATAAAGGAAGAAAATAGTGACCTATGAGACAAAGTTATATTCATCTGAACTTTTATTTGCAGGAAAGTTCAGAAAAAATAGTCGTAAATAAGACCATCGCGTCGTTTTCCTGAAATGTGCTGGGCTTTAAGCGCATCTTGCGGTAC
Organism: Hypomecis atomaria; assembly: GCA_964007245.1. Lineage (NCBI taxonomy): Eukaryota > Metazoa > Arthropoda > Insecta > Lepidoptera > Geometridae > Hypomecis > Hypomecis atomaria. The sequence goes on from OZ023283.1 coordinate 17,100,262, forward strand.
AGAGGCGAAATTATTTTTTTCAATGTCAGTATTAGCACCGTACAGGTAAAAATCACAAATGTTGTGTACAATGACCTCTTATTTGTTAGTAAATGCTCAGCATAAATATATTATTGCAAGAAAAAAGTAAACACGAAAACTTACTGGTGCGGTACTTTTTATAACACTGGACAACATGATGTGTAAATCAAAGCTTGTCATGCAAGAACATAATGCTTCGGCAGTACACTACAAAATTAACAACATAGAGTTGGCTCAACGTTGCAACTAATTTTATGCTTGTTAGACTGCCTGATTTCCTCGGAAAATAAAACAGTAGCGCTATTAAAACACAGCAGATTAATTGGTCGTTTCAACTGTGAAGTGGTCGTCTAGACAAACTTCCGTGCTAAGGACCCAGCAAAAACCCTCATATGTTTTTTAAAATGCAAAATAAGGAAGTCCGCATCGCTTCGTCTTTGTTGAATAAGTAATTTCATAAATTGTTTGTTAGCATGAATCATTGCATCTGCTGTAGTATCACGTTATATTCCAATTTGTTAAATTTTTTCATAATTTAGCATTACTAAATGACATTTATATTGACCCTTTTGCATTGTTTTGCAAAGTACGAGGACATTCAAAAGGTATGCTCATCATTACGAACAAATTTTAAAAAGTTTTTACTTCTAAAATACGTAATGAAACATTTTAAATTACGTAAAAAATGTCATGCGCTACTCTATGCAGAGTTATCTGCTTGTCCTATAAGCTAAAAGGGGATGATTAAAACCATCACTATTAACAATGAACCCAAAATACTATTGTCGATACTAAGTTTTGTACGGAAAAGCTGATTTTTTAGGGTTCCGTACCCAAAGGGTAAAAACGGGACCCTATTACTAAGACTTCGATGTCCGTCTGTCCGTCTGTCACCGTGCTGTATCTCATGAACCATGATAGCTAGGCAGCTGTAATTTTCACAGATGATGTATTTCTGTTGTCGCTATAACAACAAATACTAAAAAGAAAAGAAAATATAAATATTTAAGGGGGGCTCCCATACAACAAACCTGATTTTTTAGACGTTTTTCGCTCTATTTTAAAAATAATAACAGGTAGATGCTTGAAATTTTCACAGAATATTTAGTTTTATATTCACTTCAAAAATAAATAATAAAATTAAAATAAAATAAATATTTAAGGGGGGCTCCCATACAGTACGGAACCCTCCGTGCGCGAGTCCGACTCGTACTTGGCCGATTTTTTTCCTCAATTTTGGGTTGGCCTCATAGTAGGCACCTAAAACTCCTAAAAGTTGTACATAATGAAGGTCTTAATACTCTTAATCACCCCCTTTCGACTTAGTACACCAATTCTGGATAACTCTGTATTATATTCAACAATAGGGATGCTTACTGGGTATAAAATTCATTTTTATAATTTGGTTAGTGACGTCACGCGGAGCTTTAACAGGCTATATCTTCATAATTTTTTGTTAAATTAACAAAAGAAAAAATACGTGTCTAATAATTTTTGACAATCTATTTGACGGACTTATTATATTTTTTTAGTATACAAGCCTATTGCAACAACTTAATAAAATCGTTCACTAAACTACTAAATCAATATAGAAAGATACAAATTCAGAAGCTGCCGCGCCACTGACAAAATTCATACACACTCGAATAAAGTTACAACTCAAAAGGGACTCTATCATAGACAAACAGTTTTATGTACATTTTATTCATAAACAGGGAACTTCGATTTGCGTGTTCTGATATGGAATCGTAAAATCATTTTTTATGTTCTTCAGAATAGGACGCCTTGCCTTCCCATAGGAGTTTGGTTACAATGTTGCGTTTATTGCGTTTATGATTTTGTTTTATGCAATATTGAGAGTGTTATAATATTGAAGCGTAAATTGAGAACCAATAGCATCCATAATGCTCCCGTAGTACTACGTGGGTGTCTTCAAATCCCGAGTAAAAAGGTATCTTCTAGGTAAGCGTGCACCCTAGACCGCACATCTGCTCAACATCAGGCAGTATCTAGTCAAAAGCAAACCTATTCAGAATTATAAAAAAATTATAATGTGAAAGTGATAATTATTTTACGCAAAAAATCGCAACACTGACTTCCACCGTGTACCTACAGAATTCATAATTTTCACGAATCGATGTGACGTCCAAGTACATTTTTGTTGATTTATGAAAAACGGCTCAGCCGATTTCTTTAAAATTTAAATGGGACCACCTCGGAAGTATATTCTATATATTTTGAAATCGGTTCATAATTGACGAAAATATCGATGAACATACACAAAAAAATACATACACACGAACATAGTCTGTACCTCAGCTTTTTTGGAAGTCGGTAAAAAATACCTGTAGTCAAAGTTTTGAAACGTATACCTTTAAAACTTGCATACAATAGCTTTATGACACTGCGTTGGTGCCACCACAGTGGAGCTACCATAAAAATAGGTACATGGTTTATCAATGAGATATTCTTAGCCAAATTGGGCTAATTCGGACTATTTTAAATAAATTTTACTATGGAGCAAACCCGGAATTCCAGATTAAAACATGTTATACAGATATCGATTATTCTAATTAGTTGATTAATAAAATATACAGTGTTATTTTTAAAGAACACACAGTGAGAAAAATAACCTCGAAATCTCTGAGGACAATCCAAATAACGTAAAAAGTTAACTTTTTCAGATCTAAATAACCATACAAGCTTTTAAAATAGAAAACAAAATTGAAAAATTCTTTTGTGCAACCAAATAGCGTTATAACAAATAAAACGTCACCGGTATACGCCACTATGAAATAAAACCGTACCGTGTCCGGCCAAAATATTTTTAGGCACTTGTCTCACCAGTGACTCTCACTGCAGATGAGTAAGCTAAGCGACGAACTATCACCACCTCGATAAAAAAGTACTTAGATTCTGTTGCTTTACCTGTTTGGTATGCGTGTTGATTTCTGTGTATTGGATTATCTCGAAGAGGACCGCTACTGATGTATTTATCACATAGCCGCTCAAGCGTCTTGAATAGAAAAGACGAGAAAGAATACATAATTATATGCCAGAAAAGAGATAGGAACATTTGGAGTAAATTGGTATCTCATCAAAAACATAAATGTGAAATGGGAGCCAAAGTGTCTCCACCAAAAGAATTGAGATCTAACACGGGGGCCAAGTGTTCTGTAGAAAATCCTAAAGTTTAAGCTACAAGATCTCTACAACATTCTAAGGGGATTTACTTATGTAATTCAAGCTCGTGATTTGACTTGGCTAGTTTAAGAATAAGTACAGTGCAAATAAGCATTTGTCTGTACGTGTAAACACACTCTGGCGACACTTTGGCTCCCATTTCACATTTATGTTTTTGATGAGATATCATAACTTTTTGTTCAGAAATAATTATTAGTTACATCATGATTATCATAGTACACTTATCTCTGAAAAAGTTATCTAGTATTTATTATATTACTATCACAAATGGCATGGTTTATCTATCGAAAATCTCAGTGCCTCGCGACGCTACCGCCATTTATTGGAGTATTGGTTAGGTAAATTTTAAAATAATTACTTTGTTAATAGTACTAATTATCAATAATTTTCAGTTTTTAGATTTTTTCCTTTATTTATGCCCGATAGTCTACCTTGGTGCCAAATATCAAGATTCTAGGTCATCTGGAAGTGGGTTAGGATTTTGATCTATAAGTCAGTGAGTGAATCAGTCAATGAAACACGAGTTTTTAAACGTTAATATATCAATAACTGACTGAGCAAAATTTATGAAATTTTGAATTCTTGATAAGCTAAAAGACTTTAGTAAATGTGCCAAATTTCATGTATGTAGGCTAAATAGTTTTTGAGTTGTGAGGGGGTCAAAAGTAGCTCCAAATGGTTGGTGTAATATTACACACGGCCGCTGCGTCGCCAGTTTTCTTTGAACACTTTGGCTGGACACGCTACCGCGTGTCTAGATCTTCTAGGTAAGTGTGCTACACCCTAGACCGCATAACTGCTTAACATCAAGTAATATGTAGTCAAACGGAAACCTAAATGGAAAAAAAAACATGCATTAAAAGTAGACCACTAAATGTTTACACTGGACAAAAAAGCCAAATAGATGCACTGGATACAGAAGAAGGACTGACAACACAAAAATTCTCAATCCCTTCTAGTTTGTCGTAACAGCAGAAGTAAATAATATTCAAGGAAGAACTCACTCGACGATTTATGCTCTGCGATCAGAAAATTCGCCAAAATTGTATTGCTAATTAATTTTATTTAAGTGTATTTTGTGCGCTTTTAATAGTGCTCTGCTGAACATTGGCCTATATACCCACGAAGAACAAATGAGGCGGGCCATATCTACACTGGTCAAGTGGTGGTAGATTGGTAGATTTACAATTTACATACGCACGCTATAAAATTGCTTCAATAAACGTATGCAAGACGTTATTACTGTTCGATACTAATTCTACGTCCTTACTACATAGTATTCCTTAGTAATCGCCGGTGGTCGCTCACAAACGCTTGCCGCAGTAAAACAGTCAAAATCACACAAAATACTAGCACGGCACCTTTCTAGCTTTACTAGTTTATCGTCAGTGGCGAGACAGAAACCTAAATGCAGTGTCCAACCGAAATATTGTTAAACTTGCAAAACGACTGAGTGGACTCTGCAAAGCGAAACTACCAATTTGTACGTAGCAATGCCGATTTTGTGCGCGTACAAGTAAAATGTGTGCGTTTTGTTCTAACGTTGACTAGTTTTGACAGTTATGGTTGATTTATCTCATTTTGAACATTGTCGTAGAATTGTTATTTAATGCACTCACAGATATCTGTAAATTATGGACTCGAATTTTTATTTTGTTACTATGTACTACGGGACTAATCGCGCACTAAAATTACGAGATAAATAAATACCTCATCATCCCGACGTTTCGACCGAGTTGCATCGATCGTGGTCACGGGTAGACAGTCAGTCTACCCTACTATAATTAATAAAATCTTAAAAAGGTTTCCAAGTTTAATATTCAGTTAAACAGATAAAAGGGTGTACTATTCGGATAACTATTAATAAGTACACACAAATTGTTTTGCTGAATTTTTGAAATTTTATGTCGTATAAAGTATGTAACGATCTACTATCATATCAATCCCCCTTTTTGGGTAGGCCTATGTTTATTTATCATTATTATTAATAGACCGATACAGCGTGATCACTTTCCGTACGGTGCTACTGCAGTTTATATCTTGATATCCTACTTTGCTTGCTCTCCAACATTAAAGCAATCTCTGCATTTGTTTAGATGAATGGACCTTTTCATCTTATTTACCTTAAAGAAGATGTTCTACTTACAAGATTTACTGCACAACAGTTTCCCAATTTGTCTCCCGCAGGTCCAACGAGATTACCGAGCTGCCAAAACCTAATTAAATTTTCTTATTAGCACAGAAACGATAATAAATCTAATAGCTGTTACCGACGACAACGGCGGCAGTTCATCGATTAGTTGCTTCAACCTGCGATACAGTTAATTAAAATCCAATATTGTCTAACCAAAATTGATTGCTGGAAACCACGCGCTCTGACTAGAAATGGGGTAGACGTTGCAGCTTCGTTGAGTATCGATTTATGTATCGATTCTAATAAGAATCTTTGTAAACGTTGCTTTTAGACACATACTTGACTAAAGTGTGGAATTAAAGTTACCATTATGTTTTTTTGACTGTGAAGAGTTTTTTATTTTTATTTTGTAGATAAATAATTGTTCATTTTAAAGTGTTCAATAAGAATTCTCGTAAGAATTGATTTTAGATAGAAGCCAAAAGTTAACAGTTCAGTATGGTAGTTCATTTCTGTTTATTATCCTTATCATTTCCCCCCTGAAAATTAACAACGTCTATTTAAGTTTTCAATAAAGTAACCAAAACAAAATGTTAACATTATTAGTAAGATAATACTAAAATATATACAAAATATCACAGATTTACATTAGCTACTATACCTAATACCTACTAGCTCTAATATACCTACTACCTAATTAATAACGAAATTGATTTCTATCTCGATGATAGTGAGTAATTTTACGAGTAGGTACCTATATTAATGATTTGATAAATTTCTTTTCAATTATTTTGAAAATCGATATCGATTATCTAAAACATCGACTCAACAACCCTTTTCTGTTAATCTCCCTACGGAAGCACTCGAGAACCTGATGTATTGTTGCAATATCGCTTAAGGAGGTATTTTCGCTATATTTGTTGCAGATGAGTGTGAAATATCGACTGCTTTGGAAGAAAGTGGCGGAAATAGATCGATGTTCTAAACAAAGCTTTTTAGTCTCAGCTTAAACTAGGTTTTCATATGTTTAACCACATATCCCACACAATGCCACAAATCTTAGCTGCTATATATTCAATGGTAGTAACAATATTTTTAAAGTGAAAACCTCTTTGGCGGCGTTGTGCACTTTTTGGGATGGGTATTAAAATTTAAACTCGCGTCAGGACACGTTACCTGCTCGAAAATTCGTAAGACGGAGGGAGCAAGTTTTCACTTCTGCTGGCACTCCCGTAGTGCAACCCGTTGTTTTTTTCTGTATTTAATAAATAGCAAAGTTTCCATAAATTTCTAGGTAAGCAACGATAACACAACAGGGTGACGGTTGCAATGTTGCTCATTGCAGGGCGTAGGATTCTAAACTGTGTTTAATATAGGTATTTAATAAAACGTTACGCTTAACATCAGTTGAGCAATTTATTCAGCTCAAAATTTCAATAGCAACAAAATGTAATCAATAAAACGTAATAGCAAAACAGTTACACAATATTTTTCAAAGTAAAACCTATTTGCGAGCTCGAAACCAAAGCGACCGATTCAAATTTCAATTCAAATAATTGCCGATAAAGCGCTCATAAAAATCACACCTTTACGAGTACAAAACTGAATAATAAAATTCAATTTTCGTGTTCTATTCATCAGTTACTATCGCAGTAACAATTGTTCTTCAGAATTGGCTAGCATGGTCCGGTGGACAATGCCGTGGCTCTGTTTGCTGAGACAATAACAAATTATTCATACACTGTGATGGAATGTAAACAGAATATGATTGGCTATTAGCATGTGGGGTGTCGACGTCGCACCGGTACCCAGGGGATCGGTGGGACACGCAGATCCAACGACTTTCTTCTTGGTAGACGTCAGCTTTTGGTATAGGTACAGTTAATGCTGTTGGAGCAAGCGCAAGTAAATAAAAAATACTAAATACGAGTACGAGAAGCATATCAAATACTACCTAACTACTCGTATAATTATCTACAATAATAATATTCATAAAAACACTCTACAAAAAAAAAACGTGTTTGTTACTAGTAACAAGTAATAACCTCTAAAAGTATTGAGCCTATGTTACACATCTTAAAAATTACCTACACCTTTTCTGAGTAGGTAAGTAACACAGGCACTCGGGCAAAGATGACGTAGGCATCTTCTCTAATACTCCAAACAAATAACTGTTTAAAATTAAGAGTCAATTTCACTACCGCTGTGAGTATAATATTGTGTAAAACCGGGCTTTTAATATTATGTTTCAATGCTTTGCTTCTATACATTACATGATGCCTGTATGTCTGTCTATTCTTTAGATGCCACGTCTTGTTCTAATGAAATCGATGAACACATCCGACCCACGGATCATCTCCCCTGGCTATTAGCAAGTCGCCGGTAGCCGCATCGAACTTTGTTCCTAACGTATTCCGAACTTAATTTAATTAATTACGAACCCCTCCTTACCGAGTCCATTTCGCTAAATATTATTTCGAGGGGACCATAACTGAGATCAAACGAACACACGAGTAATAATTCATGATGTTCGTGTTTATAAAGGAAAGTAGAATGAAATTATATCGTGTGTTTTCGAAGCGCGTTATTAAAAGCCGTTTGGGCTTTTGAGCGGTCGTTGTTGGTCGGATTTTATTGATCATTATTCATTTTGAACGTTGACGTAACGGGCTGGTGCATGTATGAAGTTGTTAAGGGTCCTGCGCCCATAAAAATGGCATGACGCTACATAAATGGCTCTTGGAATAAAACTGCGACTTTATTTGAAAAATAAACTGGTAAGCATTTGATGTTACGTGCGATAGAAAATTTACTTGTGATAGAAAATTTATTTCAGCTCATGATTCTATTGGAAGCAGCTTTTTCAGGTTATTTAAGATTCTAAGCAGAAAGATAAAATGAAAGTTATTGTAAATATGCATTGCTATTCTAGTGTTGAGCTGATACGTGTATGTTTTAAAGTAAACACTATTTGCTTATTTTGTTGGAATATTGTGCAAGTTCAAATATATTCTAATAGAACCCAATTCTGACTTGTAATGTTCCTTGAAAAATTGATTCGATTGAGTATTGGTTCCGAGTAATGTAATAGACGAGTATTGCATTCAGCCAAACGTGAGAATACGATAAAACGAAAATTGTTATCTCTAAAATCACATTATTTAAAATTGTATTTTTTAATCTACTAAATTGGATAAGCCTCGACAATATTCGTTATTTTTTATGTTCGTATCCAAAACTAAACTTCATTCTAAAACTAACGTGCTCTCACATTTTGACTGATGTTAAGCAGATACGTGGTTTAGTTAAGAATATATTTATTTATTTTTAAAATTTGTTTGATTTTCTTTTTATCTATCTACTGCCGTAAATCAGCCTGTGGTAAACAGCAATTCGGATATAATGTTCAAATGTATATTGCATTGCCTACAGCACATAAAATAATTGCATGAGAAGTATTTTTTACTAAAGTAGGTACTGAAATTATTAGACTTATTCTTTTTCCATTTTTCTACAAATAATCTTTTGATGAACGCTTATACAATCACACACACAATCATGATAAAATACTTAAAAACCGGCCAAGTACGAGTCGGACTCGCGCACGAAGTGTTCCGTACCGTATACGCGTATGGAAGCCTCCTCAATATACATATTTAATTTAAATTTTAGGAATAATTTTCCTAAGGAATATACAACTTAATATTCTGTGATTACTTCAAGCATCTACATGTTAACGTTATCGAGAAAAAAATCACGTTTCTTGTATGCCCCCTTAAATATTTATTTTATTATTATTTATTTTATAGTGAATATTTAACTATATTATTATGTTCTTCGAAACCGTGGTGGTCTAGTGGTAATGACACTTGCCTTACAATTATTAGGTCGTGGGTTCAAATCCCGGTCCCGTACCAATGAATTCCTTGGAATTTATGTACGGAATTTCACACCACTGGCTTTTCGGTGAAGGAAAACATCGTGAGGCTACCTGCATACGTCCTTAGATGAAATTCGATGGCGTATGAGCATCCACCAACCCGCACTGGGCCAGCGTGGTGGATAATAGCCAAATCACCCTTCGTTGTGTAGAGAAACTAACCTTTTTGTTAGCTTCTCTACATTCAGACTCTTCCAATGATAACACTGCCAACTTATAATTCTAGTTATGAAATTCAAATTTTTGAAATGTTTATCTTTGACAGGATCAGCGATCCTTGTTTTGTAAAATTGGGCAGTCTGGAGAAGGAAGTCATGAAAGAGACACGAAAGATGGTGCATGTCTTGTGGTATTTTTTTAAAAAAGTATACATGTTAACGTGTGATCTTTGAACGTGGTGACGGGTCCTGCAGAGAAGACAGCATGAGCGTCTGGTAACTCTTCTACGCGAGGCTTCTCTCTTCGGTCTCTTTGACTTTGTTTCAGGAGGACCTCAACTTTTGGGGCCACTGACCTTGCCACTTACCTTGGAGTGCCGAGCGAGTGCTACAGGCGTTTCCACCTCAAGCGCCAGAACAACACCATGGGCGTCTTCACGCTAGCGCCCAGCTAGCGCACATGCGCCTCTACCTCAAGCGCCACAACACCACGGGCGTATACACGCTAATGCACAGCTGGCGCTACAGGCGCTTCCATCCCCAGCACCCTGCTGGCGCTACGTCTATCGGCGAGTCCAGCTTGTCTTCTCTCCAACCTCGGCCAGCCTCCAGTGTGTTTTCTTTGTGTGCTACCCCTCCCCTGTTAGGCTAACATTCCACGGACTCTTTGCAAAATTCTTTCTCTATTCGCTTCAAGAAAAACGTATAGACTATAAGTGCAGTGTGTGTCTGGTGTAAATAAATGTGTAAATACTAAGGTTAGTTTTCTGTTTTAATCTCCTCTCTCCGAACCGTTAGGAATCCTATCCACTAGGTAGGACTCTTCGGTTAGGTTTCTCTGAAGTCTCTTAACCTGTGGTGCGGCAACCGGCTCCCCCGCTTGCAACATTACGGGTTCCTCTCCAATTCTCTTTTAACTTGTGGTGCTGCAAACGGCTTCCCCGTTTGCAACATTACAGTTTGGCGCCCGACCTTTTTACTAATCCACCCCTGACTACTTATATTTTCTTATTTTACTGTTACTTGTTTCTTTTATTTCCTAAATTCTAAATCGATACTTCCACAAGTATCCACCCATCACTTACACCTTAGGTATTTTTGGATTCTCTTTTGGTTATCGTACTCCAATTCTCCATACATTACTCTATACTTGACTTTACAGTACACAGGCTACATAAATACCGCACCCCTACATACAGTCACTTACTACCTGGTTACCTCTGTAACCTACACCCATTCTTCGCTTGGCGGTGTTAAAACCTAACGGTCACCTTCAAGTTGGGGTTTGGGAGACTATACGGCGAGCTGGAGGAGAGTATCCTCTCAGTGTACGTCACATACAGTTTGTAAGTTACCTAACTTACAGCTGAACACTCATCATACTTTCGTAGTACATAGTAGTACATATCAACACTTGGCCTCATATATAAATTATATTCTATTACTACCTGGTATTATGTGTATATTATTCCGCGAGTCTCTCTCTGCGCTCTCATACGTCTTCAGTCATTAATTGTTGAAAAATTGTCTTCTTTGGTCTTTGTCTTGGAGGACCCTAACGGTTCGAGAGGTAGATGGCATGTTAAGATATTATATGCTAACTTGTATTATATTATTGTATTATATATATTATAATGATTTTTCTTTTTTAAACTAGTTTTAATCTATGTTTTTGTTTTCTTAAGAAGGTTGTAAATAGTTTTCGTTTTGTTTGGTGTATAATGAGTACATACTAATAATGTTATGATTTTGTATTCATGTAATTCTTTTTTACGTATAAAAGTACTACCTGTTAATGCTTCACAAAGAATCTAAACCCTTTGGCTTATTTTTTGTAATACCCTTGATTTTTTTTTTCTTTTTATTAATAAAAGGCTTGCACAATGGTTAAAAACCAATAAAGCCTATATTGTGCTTTTATCTTTTGATATTTCAAATTGCACACGTTGCAATTTAAATATTAACTTCATTTGAATAGAAAATTACTTTTTCTCTTCATACTCGTATCTCTGAAAAGTCTTAAGGCTTACTTAGGCCATATGTGTAAATATTAACTTGTAAATATTATTTATCTTTACTTTTATCGGGTTTTCGAAAAGGTGCGGGTTACGACACCTAACTCTAAAAAAATAAGCCTTCGTTACAATCAAATGATAATTCCTTGTGGAGTATGGTCATCATGGATTGTGAACCATAACCCCAACTTATGATTGAGTGTGCGTGCGAGGGAGTATGGAAGATGTGTGCGAATCTGTCTGGATGGTCAAGGTCTTATTCTCAACCTGCAAAATTTTCAATGAGTGAAAATTTTTCTGGGGTTTTGGGGGAAATGTAGAGAAACTAACCTTTTTGTTAGCTTCTCTACATTCAGACTCTTCCAATGATAACACTGCCAACTTATAATTCTAGTTATGAAATTCAAATTTTTGAAATGTTTATCTTTGACAGGATCAGCGATCCTTGTTTTGTAAAATTGGGCAGTCTGGAGAAGGAAGTCATGAAAGAGACACGAAAGATGGTGCATGTCTTGTGGTATTTTTTTAAAAAAGTATACATGTTAACGTGTGATCTTTGAACGTGGTGACGGGTCCTGCAGAGAAGACAGCATGAGCGTCTGGTAACTCTTCTACGCGAGGCTTCTCTCTTCGGTCTCTTTGACTTTGTTTCAGGAGGACCTCAACTTTTGGGGCCACTGACCTTGCCACTTACCTTGGAGTGCCGAGCGAGTGCTACAGGCGTTTCCACCTCAAGCGCCAGAACAACACCATGGGCGTCTTCACGCTAGCGCCCAGCTAGCGCACATGCGCCTCTACCTCAAGCGCCACAACACCACGGGCGTATACACGCTAATGCACAGCTGGCGCTACAGGCGCTTCCATCCCCAGCACCCTGCTGGCGCTACGTCTATCGGCGAGTCCAGCTTGTCTTCTCTCCAACCTCGGCCAGCCTCCAGTGTGTTTTCTTTGTGTGCTACCCCTCCCCTGTTAGGCTAACATTCCACGGACTCTTTGCAAAATTCTTTCTCTATTCGCTTCAAGAAAAACGTATAGACTATAAGTGCAGTGTGTGTCTGGTGTAAATAAATGTGTAAATACTAAGGTTAGTTTTCTGTTTTAATCTCCTCTCTCCGAACCGTTAGGAATCCTATCCACTAGGTAGGACTCTTCGGTTAGGTTTCTCTGAAGTCTCTTAACCTGTGGTGCGGCAACCGGCTCCCCCGCTTGCAACATTACGGGTTCCTCTCCAATTCTCTTTTAACTTGTGGTGCTGCAAACGGCTTCCCCGTTTGCAACATTACAGTTGGTAGGCCTACGTCCTGCAGTGGACTATCAAAAAGGCTGGTACAGTACAGTGCAACTATATGTTCTGTGAATATTTCAAGCATCTACTTGGCACCGTTTTGTTGTTAGTTTCTAGCGAAAAACGGCTTAAACTGCAGGTTTGTTGTATGGGAGACCCTTAATTTTTTTTTCTGTTTTTTGTATTAAATATTTTTATTATTTTGTTCAGCATTATTCCCCTAAAAAAACATTCACCGATTAAAAGGAAAATCCATGACAATGCGAGCTGCATTGCTAACAAAGTTGTACTAAAATTTGCAATTTTGATTGGCGCGCTGGCAACACAATGCTATCTACATTTTGCACGTTAGACTCGATCGACAAATTATAATTGAATCACGGGGTTACTAGTTGTAGACAATGGCAACATTCTTGTAAAGTTACCGATATGGAAATAATTAAGTTTTGTTTGACTGACTTTTCAAATAAGTTGTCAAGTGAATGTCGAGACACGCGTATGATTGCTTGTATGATATGCTTCCGTAGGTGGTGACGATGATTATGATAAAAACTAATTTTAACGATGTTATTAGATGGTTGACTACTAGAAAAACGTAAACGGTCAGTGACCTCTGAGCTATGTGCATGTTTAAAAATTTCAATTTATAAATCAATAAGTTGTGATCTCACAGTTCTCAAAATTTTCAAGGAAAGTATTTAAATCTGGTTCCCGTAGTACAGCCAGTTCAGGAATCAGAGGCTTCATTATTTTTCATGTACCATATTTTATGTCAATAAGAATTTTTGATTGATTGATTGATGTGGTCTGTAAACTCAAAAAGTTTGAACATTCTTTGTCGAGCTATATCTCACCAATCGTTTTACTACGGAACCCTAAAAATCAGAGTATGCTATTTGTCAGCGATCACCGGAGAGACATCTGAGCGCTACCATGGCTTAGATGACACGTTAAATTGTAGGCCCTGGCTTTTTTGGCCATGCCAGATGCTTTCAGGCGACTTCAAAACTCTGATACCTGGCCTAGCCACCCGGCCCATACGAATTTACTTACCTACTTATTACAAATTGTTACTGAGCTGGAGCAAAGCGTCGTAGACCGTAAATCCACTACAGAAAAACAGCGACGGATTTCCAATATTTACTTTCTTAGAAAACATCACTTCCAGCGCTAGCTGTGACACTTAATTAACTAAGTAATTCAATCTTAATTTCCGAATGACCTTAATGTCTTACAAATAGCCTAATAAAATATTGTTCATTTATTTCAAATTGGCAGCTTTCGAAGTTAAGCCGTTTAAAACCTACAACTAACTCCGCTAACCCAGTCGAACTCTGCATTCGATTTATTTTATTGCCCGTAAACAATGCTGCCAACTCCTGCCACTCTCGTTCGACGTTTATGGTAAAAGATTTTACGGCAAAGCGAACCCCCGATACCTCCTTTCCTATACTATTTTCTCTTTACATGTAAATGATGCTAACCATAAAATGCATTGTGTTCGCACCACAATCGCACTTCAGACAATACAAATGTTTAGTTCACGCAAATTATGAGACCATTCTGTAACAAGAGAACCTCGACGTCTAAATATTCATTAAGCTATTCAATTCTATGGAATTCTCTTACAAATCGTGGTAATTTTATTCTGTTTGCGCTAATAATGTCGTTAAAAATTTCACAAAAAAACAAATGCAACTGCAGCAAAAGTTTCGCCCACATTTTCACGGGCCCTAACTTCGAACTTCTCGGTTTCCTACCACGACACGATTTTTAATAACCGCGTCTGCTCAATGTTCGAATTCTAATCGAGTTTTAAATTGCACTCATTCTTGTCTGGTGCGCGCTCGAACTCGATCTGAACTTTGGTCTCTCATCCCGACCTATTCCTCGTTAGCTTCTCCTTAAAACTTGTCCGGAGACTTGGACAAGTTTTTAACTTCAACGAGTCGGTTCCCATGATTAATTAATTCGATTGTGCGTGAGCTATTTGCGACGTGATCGGTTTCTGCGGTGTCCATTATTTTGCGATTTAGGTCGAGGGGAGCCTCGATGGGGTCGATTTTGCTCGGTCACTGCACTAAACAGTCTTGTTACAATCCTGCTTTACAGTTGGCGTCTTTTTTATTCCAGAGTTGAAAGGGGAGGCGTGTTCCTTACGGCGCGAGGACAACTTCATTTAGGCGGTAATAATTCTTTTGAGGAAGAATAATTTATTACTTTTTCTCGGTCAGCCTGACGGCAGATGAAAATGATGAGGCCAGCCTATTAAATATAGATTTGATTTTTCTTTCGGACTGTTTTTCTGAGAGAATATTTTCTTACTTTCAACATTATTGGTTTTCGATATAAGTTTATTAACCTTGGCAACCTTGAGCTCGTTTCAACATTGGTTTTTATTGGGCTGTTTAGTATTGCGTAATAGATGATGAAATATTAATGAATAAATATAACATTTGATTTACAACAATGATACATGTTGGATAATTGTTTATACCTACGTTTTTTGGATTTAAATCCACACAAACTTAGAGTTGATTGTAATAATAAGTCCAGTATGAATTAAACATTTTTAGTAACACAAGAAATGTAAGTAAGCTAAATCAAATCTAATGTGAAATAATTTTAAGTAAATATATATCAGTCTCTGGCAGCCATATCACAAGCTTTGCTTAGTTTAGGGTCAGAAGCCGTGTGTAAGATGTCCGCTAATATTTATTTATTTATTTATATCATAATTATATGTACATATCATCAATAATTCAACCCTAAAAGTTGATAAACAAACCAATTATCTACAAGTATACATTCAAAAACAGACTCTATTTCTACAAACTTATGTTTAAAACATTTTTCTTTTCAAAATTATGAATAAGTATCAGCCGGTTTTTCATTCAATAATACCATTTTCAATAACAACCCCTCGTCTTGTGAGGTTGTGAAACTGAAGGGGGTCATTGTGAAGACGTCACTTGGAAAATCATTTTCAGTTACTCATTCTGACGCAGTTCTTCAAAAATATTTGAATTGATGCAAAGAAAAGTAAATCAAAGGTTATAATTTTAAGTCGCGTATATTTTTTTAGATTCGTGGATAAGACCATTATTTCTTACACATTACTTTTAACATTTTAAGTTCTATAGATTTTTTCTATGTACTTACACAACAAACATTTTCATTTTTTATTAGTACCCAAAGAAAACTGTCTCATTTGAACATGTTTTCAGAGAAATTTGAGGGAGTATTTTAAGCCATCTGAGTACATATTTTCTCAATGTATTAGAAAGTTCTAAGTACTGTTAGGATATCTGTAAAAGGGCCAGAAGGGCCAAGACATAGCCCAGAAAATTGGCAACAAGGTTTACGTACAGTATACGGCTTACGGACGTCCTATGACTGAAACGACGAACAATGAGTACTTCTTCTAGAAGTTTTTTTTCCAGTCTCAATCACCCTATACTCAAATAATAAAGCTTTAAAATCCAACACAGTCCCAATAATTCTCCTTTCAATTATTCCAAAGCCATGTTTCTAAATGCAAAACCACAAAGTGGAAGAAATAATCCACTTCTCTTCCAAATGGTGATTCAATATCTCGAACATTTGCAAACAAAATAAGCGTAGAACCACAAGAAAAGCTTTGGAGAGCGTAAGAACCTACATAAATAAAAGATTCCTATCGATGGAGCGAACAAAGAAACACAGCAGCGAAAGAGGGGACAATAATTAATTAAATTAAGACTGAATAAAGTTGCTATCTCGTCTTTTTTATCTCGCTAACTCTATTGGAGTTACGAGAGATAAACTCTTTCATAATTGCATTTTTTAGAAGTTTTGTGGACCGCAAGGACTGGTGAAGTACAAGTTACTTACATATTTGTCTTAGATTGATTGATAGATAGAAATACTCTTTATTGATTCATATTCACACACACAGAAAAATAGAGAAAAATAGATGCTACAAAATTTGAAGCAACCGGCGGCCTTATCACTGAAAGTGATTTCTTTCTTTATATTCTAGATAGAAAGGAACTAAAATACGTAATTTTTAATGTTATTAAGTACTCTGAACTCAAAACTTGCGTGCCGTAAACACGTGTAAAAACTATTTAACTACTGTATCTTTACCGACTTCCAAAAAGGAGGAGGTACTATGTTCGTCTGTATACATATTTTTTCCTTTTTTGTGTATGGTCATCGATATTTCATCAATTATAAACCGATTTAAAAAAAAAAATTGTCCTAAAGAATATAACCTGTGGTGGTTTAACTTTAACTGAAAGGGCTAAGCCGTTTTTGAAAAATAAATAATAACGTACATTGATTTTTAAATTGAATTTGAAAACGCCCAATGTCGGAAAATAATGTAGCGAAAACCAGGCTGCCGTAAGAGCTGTGAGTATTTTCAAATAAATTTTCAGGAATCTGATGAAATTCAAATCTAAAGGTCAACTGACATCAATGTGACTCAGTTTTCATCGAATTCGTTTCGGTTATTGTTGTAAATTGACATTGCTTCAGATTCTGTATAAATTAGCCATTTCAAATTAATTGCTTTTCTTTAGAAGTCGAAGAAAGTACAAAACCTTAAAAAATATTAGGTCGAGCTACCGTATACGTGAAATTGCAATGTTTTATTTGATCGGTATTTTAGAGCGTTAGTTACCGAATGCTCTAAAATACCTCCAGAAATGTTACCCTCTCAATAATTTTATTTTTACAATTCGATGATTTATATTATTTAAAAATTGATTGTTTAATAGCCTAATCCTGGGAACTTTTGAGTTAATTTATATTATTGAAATATCGAGCAAAGATTGTTTTCTCAAAGTATTAAAAAGTAGCAAGTTCGTATAGGCTGGGTGTCTAGCCCTGATGTCAGGCTATTGAAGCGGCTTATTTCAAATAATTGAAGTATTTTAACATAAATTGGACAGAAGATATTAATAGGATAACAAATCCGCCGTCATGTAGATGGTTTAACATGTCGGGATCAAAACGTGGGTTTATACCCACGTTTTGATCCCGACATAAGTTTTTTTTTTCAAGTTTACTTTTATAAGTAAACTTGAAAAAAAAAACTTCTTTCACGTCTACTCGTACTCTCCTTTTAAGGCATCTAAGAAAATATTTGGCAATAAATTTTTCTTATCATTTTGAGCGAATTTCGTTTCACATAAATATCTATTTCAAATTCATGGCAATGTCGCAACCTTTTCTTTGGTCGTGTCACGTAGTGGCCCTTACGCACACATACGAAATTCATTCGTCCGTGTCTTTTGTTTGAGGAAAATTCTTGTTTTTATTACGAGGTATCATATTTCTCATGAGTTATGAGTCTTCTGGCTGATAGGACGGCAGTGAGCGAGTGTGAGGTCCCAATAGTCTGTCAAATTTTTGCTTGTTTTTCGTTTATCTCTGTGTTATTTTGAAGCTAAATAGAAATACTATTTGATATTCTGTACAAAATGTACATGCATAAATTAGAAAAAAATCGGCCAAGTGCGAGTCGGACTCGCGCACGAAGGGTTCTGTACCGTGTTGGAGCCCCTTTAGCCCCATTCCACTTGCCATAATAGCGCGCAAAAAAACTCCTAAAAATCACGTAGGTATATTGTATGGGAGCCCCCCTTAAATATTTATTTTATTCAGGTTTTAGTATTTGTTGTTATAGCGGCATCAAAAATGAATAATCTGTGAAAATTTCAGCTGTCTAGCTATCACGGTTCATGAGATACAGCTTGGTGACAGACAGACAGACGGACAGACGGACATCGGAGTCTTAGTAAAAGGGTCCCGTTTTTACCGTTTGGGTACGAAACCCTAAAAAGGGAAGGTATAGTTTCATAATTTTTAGTAGATATTATGTATTAATACATTTCTAATCGCACTTTATGTGTAGGTTATATTCAGCAGTGGGCTATTAAAAGGCCGGTACACTGTAGTAGGTATTATCTCTAAAGTGACAGTAAGCCTGATTACAGAAGCACCAGCGTAAATTTAATTGCAACGTAAAAAGCGTTATCTCTATCGAATGCCTAAAGTAAAAAAAAAAAACAGAACTATGCTATTTAGTTAATACAATTACGATGGCGCCTCTGCAATCGGGTTTAATGTCTACTATACAAGTGCTAGTAGTCTGCAAGTAGTACCTAGATACTACCTAATGCCTGATAGTGTTTAGTAACAAAAGTACGAGTAGTAGCTGATAGATCGTGTAAGCTCCTTAGGTTTTCGCATCTTAAACATCTTTTTCATTCGTTTGGCCTTACCTAAAGGTTCAAAAAATAGTTTGGACACCAATTATTAGTACATAAACATTCGTGTTTATAATGTTTGATAATGCTATGATATGAATTAAAAGCCCAAATATATGTAAGTGGTATTTACCATAAGATAAGCGCTCGTATTTGTGGAAACCTAAATCCGACAAAAACGTCGGACTGAAAACGCCCGGGGCGCGGTCACACTCCCCATAATTCCCATATCTGTGTGTACCTATGTATGTTTATTGTGATACCAGGATATTTATCTTACCCTCGGCTATCTACTCGCTAATATATTGCGGTTGTTGTGATAATTTCGTAATTATCACAGTTCCTGAAAGTTTTATTGCCATTTGTTTTATTCTTGGTTGTATTGTTTGCGCAATTCGAGGTAAATTTTGGGCTATTTGAAATATGATTGAAGTGGTTTGTTTACGTAACTTTTGAACTATTGTTTACTTGGAAATTTCTAATCAAGTTTCTAAAGTAGACAATGTACCTAGTGCTTGTTTATTATTGACAAAAGTTAGTAAAATGACACACGGGTGACCTCACCTACGACGCTTCTCTTTTTGCACAAACTCTACTTGAATGTGAAGTATTAGTGTTTGTTTCGTATTTTGAAACCGTAAAACCATTTAAAATATTTCAATATTTTTATAACCATCACTCATACATAAAAACCTCTAAATAATAAAAAAAAAATCATAGACTAGCATAGAGGTGAAACTTTTAACTGATTGTAATAAAAATTGGTACAGACGTTCTACAACTCGAAGCTTTTATATTAACGATAACAGGACTAACTATTAAGGGTTATTTGTGAATAAAATTTGCATCAAAAGAAGAGACAAAAGAGGCAACTTCTATCATTATTATCATAAGAGAGAGGAAATTTGAACACAGCATTGGACAAAAACAGGTTAACGATGATGATATATAAGCTATATCGCTCATGAAGGGTTCCGTACCGTATGAGAGCCTCTCGCCAAAAGAATTCACGTTTGTTGTATGGGAGCGCCCCCTTTAAATATTTATATTATTCTGCTTTTAGTGTTTGTTGTTATAGCGGCAATCGAAATACATCATCTGTGAAAATTTAAACTCTCTAGCTATTACGGTTCATGATATACAGCTTGGGAACAGACAGACGGATAGACAGAGAGACGGACAGCGGGGTCTTAGTAATAGGGTCCTGTTTTAACCCTTTGGGTACGGAACCCTAAAAATAGATCGTAATGATGGTCATAATCACTCACTTTCGGCTGAGCACAGGATGAGCAGATAACCCTATATTATATCTACATAATACATTATATAGGTATCTACGTCGACATAGAGCTATTTATTTTTTCCCACGTTTTCCATACTCTGTAGGATATAAATTGACCCGTCTTACACGTAATAAGTTGGAAGTCGGCCGTGAAGTGTCACTTGGCCAGCGGCCAGTGTTACTGCCAAACAGATATCTTTTATTCAGTAAAGTTCAAACTTTTCGCAGCATAAATTCCACAACTAGAAGGCGCCCTCATGAAATTGTAATGAGCAAGAACTATTTATGGCTAATCCTTTTGGAATAAACTGCACGGACGTTGCTCTGGTTCCACGCGTGTTAAGGTCTGGTGAAGTTTTAAAATGTCATTAAAAAGTAGTGATAGACAGGAACAGATGTATGGAAGGGTCGCGCGTGTGATAGAGAGGGAATTGTTAGTCGTATAAGTTGGAAGGGAGAGTGAATTTTTGAATTGCAAATAGGGGAAATGAAGCCGCCGCCGCCACAGTCACAGCCTTTTCCACAGACCATAGCTTTTGTTGACAGCTCGTAAAGCTTGACATTGATTTACAAATAAATTACACGCCCATGGATAAAGACCATGTAGCAAGTTTGCATGCTAACTACATCTACTGATCAAAATAATTAACTATATTATATTTATGAATTTGTAGGCGCCAATGAATTCATAATATGTCGTATCGCAAATTCAACGTATACAATTGTTTTTTTTAAATTATCATTACGGCATTTTAGAATCAATTTTAGTGTCAACTACTGTACTGTACCAGCCTTTTTAATAGACCACTGCGGGACGTAGGCCTACCCACAAAGGGTGATTGGGCCATATCCACTAAGCTGGCCCAACGTCAACTACTGTTTCAACTGAAATCATCAGTTGCAAGCACCGATATTTAATAATATTGGGGATCCAAAAATGTGTTTGTTGGTTTATTCGTTTGTTTGTTAGTCTTTCAAGCAGCAATAGAGAAAAAATCCACTTGCTTTCCTCTATACCACGGAAAATAGACCAGTTAGCTTCCATCACATTGTTCACGTGTGCAATCTAGTGTTTGTATCGTCTTTTACCCCACTCCAACCCCAGAACGCTTCCGGTGCTATAATCATCGTAATAACAGTGGAGTAGTTTAATGAATTTATGCTGTCATCAAAGCAAGTAGCTAACTTGCAAGAAACTTGGAACGTATGCGTTTGGGTTACGCTAATCTTGTTTTCTTGATTTCTCATTTGGTAACCAAAATAGACCGCTTGAGTTGTTTGAGACTTTTAAGTTGCCGGATAAGTGTCAATAAGATTTGGATAGATTGGTGGAAAATGGTGCAACCTTCTGAAGTAGAAAACTTACTAGAAAATGGGTTTTTAAGGTATCTACGTGCACTTAGGTGCAAAAAGACGTGACAGTTTTATGAGAAAACACGAATAAATTGACTAAAGAACCCTTTAAAGTATAATTGTGCACATGAAATAGCGCAATATTGACATGAAATAGCACAATGACGATTAATATAAAAACACAAAAACTTATGTGAATCATCAATAAATCAATGAATATTAATGTAAATTGCAATGTAGATTTAAATGTTTAAATGGAGCTGCGGCCAATTCGGCGGAGCAGCACAAGCGGCGCAAATATGCTAACCTCGGTAGTGGTTTCATATTTGAGCCATTTGGAGTTGAGACATTGGGTCCGTGGGGGCTGGGAGCTCATATCATTTTCAAAAAACTTTCTGAGCGTCTGGTGGACGCGACGCGTGACCAAAATGCTGGTGTTTATTTGGCTCAACGCATAAGCATTGCCATTCAGCGTGGCAATGCAGCCAGCATGCTGGGCACGCTGCCAACTGGCAGTGGGCTTGAGCATTTGGATTATCTTTAGACCTTCAAAGGTCTGAGGATGATCCAATAGCTTTTATGTAATAGCAGTGTAGTTTTGTTGTAGTTAATAAAGGCACTATTGCCCGATAAAAAAATTAAATGTTTTAAACCTTTTTATTATGTGCGAACACGTAAAAGTACATCACATTTAAAAGTCCAACAAAGCCAATGAAAGTTTAATTGGCGGTGAACCTCTGTTTGGCTGATTAATTGAATTCGTTGCCGCAAACTTAACTTTATAATTTTCAACCGACTTCAAAAGAACTAGGACCTTAATTTAGTTGTGTTTTTTTGTACGTACTTACGTTACTCCGATAAATATAAACCGAATTTAGTGTTTTTTTTTGGTATGGTAGGTTATATTTCAGAGGTAGTCCCGTTTAAATTTTATCGAAATTAGCTAAGTAGGTAAAATTAACTATAATGTTAAAAATACTACATTCATGATAAATACATCAATATCGTGCGATCTGTTCGAATTCTGTAGTAGATAAATCCTGAATTTTAGGAAGGTCTAAAATAATATAATTAAGTATATCCATATCTTATTAATCTCCTGCTAATGTGGTATAATCCATTTACTATTCTTTTACCTTCATTGTGAAATCAAAACTTTGCTCATTTAATTATTTATCTTTTGCAAAATTCTTATTTCACATCTGCCATTTCTATGATGCTAAGCACGTTTCGACCGCTTTTAGCTCTGCGCACTTTTTCTCTAATAAGCCAGAATACCACTAAAAGATACCTCTTTCAGTGCCAGATAGCTTAAATTTAATTCAGCTATGCGCATAGCTCGGCTGATTGCATTCCTGGCCACCGCGCGTCTGAAACCACTTGACGGCTGATGGAGCTGTATGTGAAATATTTTCATCACGAACTCAGGACGGAAGCAGAACTTATATTGTTTAATTGCTATATTTATTTTGTGACGTTCAGTTTTTTTACGTTTTGTTTTCTATAGAACGGTGAGTGGCTGTGCAGGCAGGGATTGACAAGTAGATGTTGGTGTTTTCAGGAAACTAATACCTAGGTATGCCACCTATATTATTTCGATACGATTTTATGTATTTTATAGTAGCATGTAGTAGTATTTTTTTTAAGGACTTACTTATACGAATTTATTTATAGATACCTACTTAACTAACACACGGCTACTTACTTTAATGCAAAAACGGACTTTTTCTATGGAATAGCTGATTTCTTTGCGATTTCATAATTAGACCCATAGAATTGAGAATGTTACCAATAACTCAGTAGTTTTTTATGAGAGATTTAATAAAAATATACCTGAGTCCGAAAACAATATTATACCTAAGTATAATTTCTACTTGCTACTTAATATACCAAATCAGGTTTTACTGCTATGATATAAAAGGAATCTAACATAGATAAAAGAAATGACACTCATTTTCATTCTTGATGATTAAGATTCACGAAAATATATAAACACCATTTTCCGACATGCATTGACATAATTTTGTTACGCAAAAATACCTCCAAGCAACGGTTTTATAGGAGTCACAAAAAATGAGGTTGTTAAGTTAAAACGTATATTATTCATATCTGTCTGAAAAATTATTTATCAACTTTCCACTAAGTCTCTTCATAACCCCGAGAATGTCAGGCCCTATAAAAGACAGGCTTAACTATTAAAATCTGCCCACCCACTCAGCTGAGGCATCTGAGTCGTTACGCAGCTTACTGAATTAAAATAATAATTACTTAGTCGCCCTCGCTCTTATTGTGGCGGGACCCCAAATATTTTGACACGAAGCTGCTAGAGCAATCTTACACGTGGCAACTAAAATATCGTTTTTGAAACCCATGTTATCAATTGCATATTATGTTAGCATGTATCGTATACTTGCTTTTGCGAGCTGCTTCACCCGGGTCATATGTTTGTGAAAATCTTTATTTTTACGAGATAAAAAGTAGTGTATAACACACTCTGACCTTCAAACTAGATCTATCCAAAAATTCATGTCAATCCCTGTATCTGTTGCTACGTGAAAGAGTAACGAACAAACCAACAAACTCGTTTTCGTATTTATATTAATAGTAAAAACATTTACAAATACATTTCTGTGAAAGTCCTCGCCCATCTCAATCAGTTCTTTAAAATATTGTTTTTTTTTTTTTTTTTTCAGCGTGATGCGCATCTGGCGGGCAGGTTACTCCGCTCCGTCTCAGAAAGTCTATCAGCGAAAATGTCGTAAAAGAACGTCAACCATGTTAAGCAACGCCTACTTGGTGACGATCTTTTCAGTTAAAGAATGAATTACTTAGTAAAACGTACAATATATAAAATCGTGAACATTGTAAAACGTCGTAGACTAAAATAACTTCATTAACAAAACAGGCATCCTTTGCCGTTGTCAGAGCTGTTGCCGCAGCTCAGTTGACACTGCCTCGTGTGAGAATTGCCTTATACGAGTAAGTGTGAATTCTGTGCCGGATTCAGTAATGAACATTGGCATTCTTCATTCAGTTTGGCAGTCCCGTACTGTGATGCTCACCACGTTTACACTAATGTAGAACTGTACTAACATCACGCCGTGGAATATATTGGTCATATTTGCCCTAATTTAACGCATTGGCGTCAATGCTCTAGTTTATACGCCACTGTTTAGCGGAACAAAGCTTGGTTTTCATAACTATTTTTTTTTACAGATATATAAACCAGTGGACTTAGGAATATGATTATTAATGTACGGATCAGCAATTTTTTACCAATATATAAACCAATGAACTGATTAAGCCAAATAAAATGAGTTATCAGATCAAAACAAAAATTCATTTCAGGCAATTCACGAGCAAGTCAAGTGCAATAATGAAAATAAACTCAAGTGGCATAAACGATTGTTTCAAAGGGACAACACTTCAAACCCCTCCGATGTAGAGTATGCAAATTGATACCACTCTAACATTGTGACTTTAAGGGTATACCTTTAATAATTATGCTTATATGTGAGGCTGCATGTATACTGGTATGTACTTGTCTTGACGTCGAGTGGTTGTAGCTATGAAAACGTTGCATATGCGGTCATAGTTTCTAAGCTCAGGCACCGATTTCATAGCGATAGTTTTCACCAATCTACATAACATACGACAGTGCTTGTGGTAAAAATAAGGTCAAATATATATATATGTTTTATTGTCAAAACAATGTACCTTGTTGACTTTCATTATCTTCTAGAGTTTGTCAGTTATGTGAAACTCATCAGCTCCCACAGCTGTAGAATATGGATGCCGTAGCCGAAATTACTATAGAAAACATCACTATCTGTTAACGAATAAAATAAAATTGTACTAGATTAAAAGCTTTCCTGGTTTACTAAACCGGGAAGTAAAAATGTCATAATACTTACACATCTTTATTCCGAGCTTTTACACGCTAAGTATTTTTTTTTTCAAACCAAATGTTTTTTAACATTATAGCAGCTTTAACTTTATTACTCGGTACAACAAACTTCCAAATTTTTTGTACGCAAATATTACACGTAGTAATTTGTAGTTTTAAGGTTTTATCTACTACAATTTTGAGTTCAAAAAGCGGGCCCTTGTCATGTCCACTAAAACTTGTCGCATTTTACACAGGCCAGTATTAAAGCGTGTGTCCATTGTTAGTTAGGTATTTATTATTGTCATACCGATAAAAATATAATGAGTTAGAATTTCATATGCGCTCACAAAAGGCCAACGTTTGTTAATATTATGTATAAATAATTTCTCGTGCTTCGCAATTAATAATTAATTTTATAGTTAATTTTTACCATTATGCGTAGTTGTCATTTTAAGCAGTTTAATTTAAAATTAGATCTTCGCTAAAATCCAGACATTCTGATGATTGATGGCTCTGTAAAGTTCTCGAATGGAAACCATGCACCGCCAAACATAGCGTAAACCGTACACCAACCAGATGGAAATA
The DNA here is from genome assembly GCA_964007245.1 of Hypomecis atomaria. Taxonomy (NCBI): domain Eukaryota; kingdom Metazoa; phylum Arthropoda; class Insecta; order Lepidoptera; family Geometridae; genus Hypomecis; species Hypomecis atomaria. Next base: position 17,126,385 of record OZ023283.1, read on the forward strand.
TTTATGATCTGATAGAGACCGTAGCGACACGCTAGATGAACTCTGCTTGCAACCCGCTCTATAGGAAGGAAATCAATTGCGACCTACATCCAACAGTGGTAGTGTTGTTGCTGACGTGATGATCTTGAGTACTATGGAAACATGCTCTCAGGGACACGACAAAGGCCAACGTGACATAATGAAACAGCCGCTCGAGGCGATGCGATGTGGCAAATTTTGGCTTTGGCTTATTAAAGCATAATAATTCTAATGGAAATTCCTTGTCACAGCGTGTGTTGGCTCCCGCTATCAACCAATGAGCGTGTTAACTTGTGAATTTTGCTGTTAACCGGTTTGTGTAATAATTTGTTCCGTTTTTGGACTAAGCTAGTTTTATGCTATACGAAAATGAGAATTTGTTTCTGTATTTTATTCAAAGTGTTGCGACATTGTTTTTACTGGTAATCGAATAAATAGTCAGTTCTGTTATCGTGTACCTAAGTCCGCATCTCAAAATATAACTAATTTCCGATTGTTTCAGAAATATTAAATGCTTGTAAAATTAATGACACACTTCATTTTCTCGAAATGCGGCTGGATTTTAAACATTGCTTGTGACGTCATGAGGACAAAATTGGAACTTTTATAAGTTACAAAGTTGTAAGCTTGATTTTACTCTCATAAGCTATAAATTATATGCAAATTTAGTTAATTAAGGTAATAACTAGATTTTAATTAAAGAAAATTTGTCTAAGAATTGATTAACTGTAGAATACGGGTATCTCTACAATTCTACTTATAGATAAAATTTATGTTCACTACATTTTACGTTTTTTATTTTATTTCACGTGTACCTGCAGATATATTTGGACAGACGCGTCACAGAGTTTGTTTATTTTCCAACTACTGCCCCGGTGAACTTCATCTGTCAACTGTCAATGACAACTTTGCAGGAACATTTTGTATGGGAAAATTAAATTCGTGATTTTATTAAAATACTCGTTACAGCCGTTTAACCCTTCCCTTAAGTACCGCATTTATTTCAATACTAAAATTAGCCAAATCAGTTCAGCCGTTCTCGAGTTTTAGCGAGACTAACAACCACGATTCATTTACTAAATAGGTATGTATATAGATATTGACGTGGAGTTTATCGGTTCCAGCTTTTTTTTAAAATGTTACCGGACTAAAGTTGGAAAATTCAAATAAAAACTCATCAACCTAAGCCTTTATCTGAAATAATTAGAAATGAAAGCTTTTGAAGGGTTCTGTTTTAATCCGATTGAGTTTACATTAAGTTAATTTCCGGTAAAACTCTAAAATTCTGTTGCATTGCTCCGGTAATTACTCTTAGAATGGAGGCAGGCCTAGTTTCATTTTATGATTTAAAAACTGGCTAGTTTAGGTTGCTCTTGCTTCAAAAGAGTTCCGTACAAAAAAATCTTACCGTTTTTTTACCTACCTTCTTAACTTTATAATCATGTTTCTTTATACAATTTCTTAAATAAACCACGCTATACATAATTCACACCAAGCTCACAGGCATCGCCGCGTGTAATTCATTGTTCAGAAATGGTTATAGGGAGCATGGCTAGCGAGTTGCGATAACGTGGTAATCGACACACACACACGCACATAACTCATTCGCACGAGAAACAAGTTACTCACTGACTGTCACCTACATGCATTGATGAACGCACACATACATGATAACTGGAAGTTGCAAACGTAAAACGGATCATTATGAATACTTTGTATACATCTATTCTTTAAGTTATTATCTTCTACCCTTTTTTGAATAGCTTTTTTTATGAATTATACATTTAAAATCTGTGCACTTAACCTATGGCAAATTTTCGTTTTAGGTACCAATTTGGTTAGATAAAGTACCGATTGTAAAATTGTTAAAATGAAATAAGGAAGTGAAATAAACATTAGTTAAACCTTGTATTTAGGGCTTTAGAAAGGGTTTTTCAACAATTGATCACATACACACATTAGAGCTAATCATTGAAAAATATCAAGAAAGGAGAAGGCCACTCTTTATTGCCTTTATTGACTATCAAAAGGCTTTTGACACGGTGTCACATACCAGTATTTGGAACACACTATCAACCCAAGATGTGGATGGAAGATACATACAAGTCCTAAAAAGTATCTACGATAAGTGTAAGAGCAGAGTTAAGCTGGAATCAGCTGGCCCGTGGTTTCCAATCAACAGAGGAGTTAGGCAGGGTGATCCATTATCGCCAATACTATTTATAGCTATATTGGAGAATATAATAAGCCAACTTAACTGGAGAGAGTATGGCATAAAAATCGGAGATACATACCTAAGCCACCTACGGTTTGCTGACGACTTAGTACTCCTATCAGAATCAGGACAAGAGCTACAAAGCATGATAGAATCACTAAACAAGGCCAGCAAGAGTGTGGGATTGGAAATGAACCTATCAAAGACAATGCTGATGACCAATGGCGTAGAGACGACAATATCTGTTGATAGTACACCTCTAAAGTATACAGACCAATATATATACCTTGGCAAGCAAATCAGCTTTGATATGAAAAACAATGAACGAGAAGTGGAGCGGAGATCACAACTAACATGGAATAAGTATTGGAGTTTAAAGGAAATATTCAAAAGTAACATGCCAATAAATATTAAAACTAAAATATTAAACTCATGCCTTATACCATGCCTAACATATGCTTGCCAAACATGGAAGTTCAGCAATAAAGTAAAACACAAAATCAAAACGTGCCAGAGAGGAATAGAACGAAGTATGCTGAGTATAAGTAAAACGCAAAAAATACGACACACTAAAATAAGAAAAATTACCAAAGCAAAAGATGCGCAAGAACAAGCATTAAGCCTGAAGTGGAAGTGGGCTGGACATATAGCACGGCTTCAGGACAATCGGTGGACTAAAAGAGTCACCACATGGCAGGGCCCTAAAGGTAAAAGAAAGAAAGGGAGACCCTATACCAGATGGGTAGACGAGATCCAGAAGACAGCAGGACCAAACTGGCTTAAAGTAGCACAAAATAGAGAGGAGTGGCTATCCTTGGAGGAGGCCTTCACCTGTATAGGGAATCTTACAGACTAAAACTAACAAAGATAGCATTATATACATTTAAATTCACAAAAAATATATTTATTTATAGAACATTAATGTAACCTTTAACTATTTATTTTACTGTAAGAATAAAAGGCTTTTTTATTTTTATTTTATTTATTAAACCTTGTATATTTAAATCCCTTTTTTGATATATAAAAATTAAATAAAAATAATTGTAATAACAAAGCTAAAGATGAAAATTAATTAAATTAAAGTAATTACACAAAAAACATTGAATAGATTAGTAGTTCATTTATAGTAGTACATAGTAATGGTTTCAAATGGAATTTAATTTGTATGTATTTGTGTATTTGTACTTGATTAGGATAATATTTAGACTAGTATTTAACTCATATTTAAATAATACGTCTCATAGTATTAATTAAATTTAAATAAATAATTTTAGAAAGTTTAAGTAAATTGACATAACTTGTCGTCAATATAGGAGAAGACGCTGGTTCCCGTAGTACAGCCCCTGGCTAGTTCGGGAATCAGAGGCTTCATTACTTTACCTGTACCTTATTTTATGTCAATAAAATTTTTTGATTGATTTGATTGATTGAAATAGCTTTAATTAACCTTATTTCTTATTTTTATGGGTGCATCTTTCAATATTTTGGTGTCCGTTATTATTTTTTCTTTGTATGAAAATTTCAGTTGAATGTCTTGCGCATTTCATATTTTAGAGCCTGTTAAAGTCCGCAAAGCAAAATAGACAGATGCTATAATTGCAATCCTAGGGGACCCTATTACTCAGCATAAGTTCGGGCTTAGCGATAGAGCTTCATAAGAGAATATAATAAATAGTCACCACCAGCAGTTTAATTACAAGTGGTAATAGATAAACCTTCAATTTTACACGGTCTAAAGCTGTGTGGGTCCAACTGTTACAAAAGGAGTCCAGTGTCGGTCCAGCTGGCAAGACCAGACGGAAACATCATCCTGGGCAACCTACAGTTTTACCCACATATCGTCATAGGGATCCTAGCAGTGGGATGGAACAGGCTCATAACAATAACAGATTTCCTTCTATGCGTACAGAACTCCAAAAACACAGCATCTACAAGCAATAAAGTTATTAAGTCTCGCTGCAGTCGACAGAACAAAAAGTTTACAGCGAGGGAAGTTGGTAAAAGCTGGCCAAAAAACATTAGCGGAATATATCGCTGGTCCGGTAGTCGCTTTGTAAATATTGCCGCGGAAGTAAAATTGTATCTCATTGTTGTTGGACATTAACTACGGATTGTAAATCTTTTTCGGTGTCCCGAACTCGCTTTATTTCTAAACTGCGCTGCGACGCAGTATGTGATGTCAGTAAATTTTCAGAACTAGAGCTGAAAACTATGCAGTGTTATAAACACCTAAAACTGTGCTAGTGCTCCGTTTCAAATTGTTTGTCATTTGAAAATCGGATTCGGTGTAGTGTAGGATATATAATTTTTTTTTGCAATTTGATGTAAGTATTTATTTGTTTTTTTTTTTTTTTTTTTACAAATTTGTGTATATTTTATTTTACTTTAGCTGACTCAGCAAACGTGGTTTTACCATATAAAAAATTCTGGACAGTCGTCCTTATCATCTATAGAAAAATGGCTTGTAAACTATTCTTAAACCTACGAAATACATCTACACAAAAATTCATAAAAATCAGTGAAGCTGTTTAAGACGAGTTCAATAACAAAGACTACTACGAGTTTTTTTTATAAATTTGTTTACTTAACTATATTTACAGCACCGAACCGTTAACCTGCAGTTAATCTGGGTGCACGGCAGTGCACGCAAACAAAACGAGCAAAAAAGCACAGCCATTAAGCATAATTTTTTCAGAAGCCATTAAGGCCATTTTCACCGAATATTCCACGCACATCTCCCATCTCATTATCAAAAATTGAAAACTAAATCTACAAAACGAAAAAACAATATCAAAATCATATTCAAATCAAAAACAATTACCTTGAAGAGACACACAAAGCGTAGACAAGATTTTCATTAAAATCAGTTATAACACGCGCCGTTGAATGAAACTTGATAAATTTCCCCGCATAATGGAAACGTAATAAGAAATCGTAATTTATTTCTTGAAATGAGGATAATAGACGCCCAGCCGCCCTGAGACGTTTCGAAATCACAGAGGAGTAATGAACACAGTACGGGAGCTTACGCAGGATTTGGAAATCAATTGCTTTGTATCTACGGTGTTGCTAGCAGAAATCGAATATTTTGTAGATTTTGCCATGAATAGAATTTTTTGGTAGATTTATTTTGAAACGAGCTTTGCCACAGCTTTCTCTACTCAAATGGAAGTACTTCCATAAAAGTATTGAATAACGATACGCCCAAGTTGTTTCAGAATTGAAAAAAATAGGTAGGTACAAAGTAAATAAAGATTGTAGATGAGCGATGATAACAAAAAGGAAAGAAAGATCGGTTGTCATGAAAGTGCTCTGTTTTGATGTATCGTTGTATACAAAGCATCAATCGGCCTTTGGACGTCCACTGCTAAACATAGACCTCCCCAGTGGATTTCCAATCAGCCCGGCTGAAGTGGCCTGCATCTAGCGCGTTTTATATCGTCAGTTCATAGGTGGTTGACATTCTATGCTGCGGTTGCTATAGTACGTGGTCTCCATTTGAGAACTTTGCGGCCTTATCAAAGAAGTCTTTAAGTAGGTATTTTTGCAAAGTGTAAGCTTATAGACCATAACTCTCTCATTTGAACACAATATTGCCGTTAATTGTCCACTTTTGATTGGTCATACTTATCCAGCTCAGTCAATTCATCTATGTACGTCTTCGAATTTCTTTACAATAAGCATTGCAATTCCTAAAACCTACCACTCTGTCGAAGCTGCGTACACACACTATGCCAAAATTGTTCCCCACCGCGCACAATCCTGTAGAAATGGTGATATTAACATTATAATCCAATTTGCGGCTTCAACCGAGGTGGAACTCATTAACCAGACTTCCTGCATTGCATACCGCGTTAGAATCATTGCGCATCATTTTGAACTTAAAATGCATTTCGCGTCAAGCAAACGCCAATTATATTTACTAAAATTCTGTTAGGGTGGTTTTTAATAAAATTGGCGCAGTGGATTACTGTCTGTGGAAGTTTTGAGCTGGCTAGGAAACTGTTTAAGATTGGGCATTAATTGTTTCATTTTCAAATACTAGATTGTCATTTGTTTTTTAAATTAAACTATAATGTAAATGTTTCATTATTGATTTTAATATTCAGAAGGAAGTGTAGGTACAATAGTAGGTAACTTAAATCATAGTAAATTGAGTTACTATAACATACCTGTTGATGTACAGTTTACATAATTTAAGTAAGTATATAGTTAGTTCCATGTTCCATATTTTTTGACGTGATAACGTCTTATAAATTGATGAACGCCGGCAGCACGCACGCAAAAGCAAGACTCATTGTCACGTTCCGCCTAAGCCGAGTGTGCAAGCGAGAGCGCGGAACAAGCGTTAGAGAAGCACGACCGGCCTAAGCGACCGGATTGTTTCAGCTGTTGACTCAACATTGTTTATTTGTGACGTTATCATGTAAAATTATATAAGCCGACAATATAAACAACGCGTTTTTTAAGCAAAAAAAAAAAAGTATGTTGGAGGCTAAAATTATATTTAAAAAATATATTTTATTGAACCATTGCTAAAACCTTGAATAATATTAGAGTTGTGCTTGTTTTCTTGCCCAAATGATAACTTTGGTAGCATAGCATTGTCTAAAAACTTCAACTGCTTCAGAAAAATAATTCAAAACCGTCTTAAGTTTAAAATACCTTCCCTGAAGTCAAACAAAATTTGCTTTAGCAAGTAAAATATTTTTAAAAATACACACAATATTTAGGCACCTTCCTCTAAAGACCCTGAAGATTATGCCGCCGAGAAAACCGCACTTTTTACTTGTAATTTTTTCCAACAGTAAGTGGATTACAATGTTAATTTTATTGATGCGAAGGCCTACGATGGATAGGCGGTTCAACGTAAGGATGTGCAAAGCTTGAAAAAAACTATCGACGCTATTAGATACGTTTGATGACTTTCAATGTAAAAATAAGAAGAAACTAATTTAAAAAACAACTGCTAGCGAATCAACTAAATTATTAATGTAAATTACTACTACTAATATAAAAAGCAATTGGATCATCCACAGACCCTTGAAAGTCTAAAAATAATTCAATAGCTCCAAATTTGTAATGATAATGTCCTTGTTTTGAACTATCTCGCTCTTTAACAATTTCAAAATTAAAAAAAGAGCTTATAAAATAAAACTTGATATTCGTTATGTAATTACTGTCTGGTTTTAATAAATTTAATTTCATACATTTAATGTAACTACTAAATCTATTAATGCTCCACAAACATTCCCTGTACAATAATACAGAAAACTTCCCTGTATAATAAAACAGGGAAGGTTTCAGATTTAATTAATTCTACCGCAGAGGCCGAAAAAATGGATTATTCCAGTCTGCCCCCCGGAGCAGTCCCCCGGGGGACAGAATGGAAGAAAAAATTCTTGTCTGTCCCCCGGTTGACCATCGGGGGATAGACCGACATTATTTCACTCCTCAACAGAATGAGGAGCATGGTTAATCTTAAGTATTTTACAAACTAAATAAACAAAAAATAATTAATTATTTAGTAAACCTATATTGATTACATATTGTATTACAACTATTATGGTCACGTATTTGTCACAATTGAATCATCTAAAAGTAATCAATAGTACGTTATGAAACATCGATTACAGAGCAAATATTATCGATAAGATCTAAATATTTTTCAGGCACATCGCACCCCTACTCGAGGGTATTCGTATTAGTATTCCGATGGCGGGAAAAGATAAATTTGTTGGTGGAGCATTTAATTTATGCGATTTTGGGAACAGAAGTGCTGTTGCTAGATGTTCTTTGAAAATAAGTTATACGAGGGTCGTAGATAACTTGAAGGCCGTAAGAAGAAAATGAGTTCATGCTTAATAAGGGTAGAAAGGTTTACATTGTAGTTTTAGGCGAAACAAAATGAGGTACCTACTTTACCTAGGCAGAAACAAATGCTTAGTAAAAGAACAACAACTTTCTGTTCTTATTTGAGTATTTGTTAAAAAGACAAAAAAAATATTTGATTTTAGAAATGTGGATTGAGGTGTAAAGATATGAAAAACAAAACTTGTCCACGGAGAGCAACTGAATAATTTTTATCCGTATTTATTTTCTCGATAACGCAGCACTAGCGTACGCTCTCATTTTCTCTTCTACGAGCACTAATAGTCTTATTATAAAACGCAGAGTATTTTTCTTTATGAATTAAATAAAATTAATTGAAAAATTTAATTGTAAGAGGAAAAACACGGACTACTCCAAAGTATCGCTGCGTTTATAAATACGGTGGTTACTAAAGTTTAATCAGATCCAGTTTTGGCAAATCATAAGGTGAGTAGAAGACATTTTTTGAGTTCTGTCTGGATCTGTTTGTCCAAGACTTGGTTCGGACGGGCCACTGACCACAGCCATACTTGTGCGCCGCATTTTAAGAAAATGTATGAAATCGTCCACTGGCTACCGGTGGTTGTGGCCCATCTGCTCCGAGCTTGATTTGGAAAAAGTTAAAATTCTACAAAGCATAAACTCTGCATTTTCAATCAGTAATCAAACGTTGTCTTACTCTTTCAAATATCAAGAAAGATATTATTATATAAACAACATTACACAGTTATAACAAGATTGCTATAATAAATCTTCCACCCGTGAATTTTCATTTTGCATTTTGCATTCACCCCCGTAGCAATGGCTTGTACAACTTTTCTCGCTTGCATAGCTTCGTCATTAGGGGAGTGATACTCGTAAAGCAGTGGTAATGGGTTTTATCTGCGTCTATAAAATTTATTTACACATCTAGTAGTATATTATCGGGACCACATTTCGTAATGCGCACTGAAAATAGTTATTTATGAAGATAGTAAATTTGAGTTAACTGTTTACGTCTTTTGATCAATGGGGAAAATAAAAACAGATCTGAATCTTTGTTTCAGATGAATACTCGTAGCACGTGTGTAAATTTAATTGATGCTAATCTTTCTCCCTACTGATTAGTATATGCCATAGAATTAGAACTAAAGTAATAGAAACCGTGCTAAAATAGCAAAAGATCACTTCGTCCCACCTTAAATATGAAATTTAAAAGGTGTTAGAAAAAGATGCACCCGAATTTCCGTAATTTCGAAGGGTTTCACAAACTAGCATTGAGCAATGCTATCTCGGCTGTCCAAATTCAAAAAGGTAAAAAGTAGGAAGGTAAAATGATCAGAGATTTAAACCTTTTTACTGGAACTAGAGGGTTCAAATTTCCGTTCATATTGCAAAAGACAAAGTGGAACCAAATTTTAACTATTTTGACATTCCAACTTGTAATTTTGCCGACAGTCAATGCGTTTTTTTTGTTCCACTCACTCTTACGTATGCTGTATGCAGATATAAATAAGACAGCTGTAACATAGTTTTTACTAGAGCAAAATTTAGTAAGTATTCTATTACTTTAGTTCTAATTCTATGGTTTATGCAAATGTTACTAATATAATACAGGGTTATGTAGAACCTGTGTACTTTGCCGAAAGCGGGTGATAAAGACCATCATTATGAACAACTTTTACTATAGGGCCAATCCGGAATTTGAGAAAAATAATCTGCTGTTTTATACATTGTACGTAACGATTCTGATAAGCAATTTTGTATTGAACAGTTTTTTTTTCATGAATTCCGAGTTGGGCACTAAAGTAAAAGTGGTTTATAATCATAGTCTTAATAACCCCTTTTTGGCTTAGTACGAGGCAAGCAGATAACCCTGTATTATTTGTGTTGTTAATAGAAATCTTTAGCTGAAACCGAATATTCGAAACCAAAACTGTTTTTATGAGCTAAGAAGCTATTAGTATACTTTACTATAAGTAGATATTCCTATAATTGTAATGAGAATTGTGTCTGAAAAAATCAAAGTAGACACGGATTTGAGTGGTTTGGTTTAGCGGTATGCAAGATTTGAACTGCTACAGTTCTAAACAATTACCTTGAAATTTAGCTAAGATACAAATTGCTCTTTGCTTTAAATCACGGTACTGCTTACGTAGTATGTATTGAGTAACATGTTAGAATTCGGTTCTTTCCTAGGCAAGCTCCACAAGAGAGCCCTACCACGTACTTACTACCAAATAGCTGGCTATCCCGGCTTCACCCGGATACGATTGGCTAAAAAATACAAATAGTTAGGATCCCTAATTTTGTTAAAATTATAAATAGCCTATGTTCACCGGGGATAGTGTAGCTTTCCAACAGTAAAATAACTTTTCAAATCGGTTCAGTAGTTTCGGAGCCTATTCGATGCAAACAAATAATCAAATCTTTCCTCTTTATAACATTATAGTAGTATAATATTATGATGGAAATAGTATAATAGATAGTTAACTTTCGGAAGCGCGAGAGAATGTTTCTTAAAAACTAAAAATAAAACTAAGATGTTGCCGATGCGAAGGCACTATAATTAATGAATAAAATACACTGATACATCTTACAAGATAACTTAGGCATCTAGGTGGTCTTATTCGCAGACGCAGAGTCAGCTCTACTGATAAGACCAGTGCTCGGTTTGTTTCTGCGAACCGGCCGCTTATCTCTAGTATTAAATTACGTGGGAACATACATCGAATTACATCGCTTAGAGTAATAGAGGTGGTGCTGTTCGATGTGAGAACATAACGTCTCCCTCCCTAAGCGAAAAATTATCGGAGCACTCGATTTTAGAGGGATTCCGATAATTTTGAATGAAAGGATTAATTTTGGTGTACGAAACATAAAAATAATCAAAACTATACTTAATACTACTAATCCTAATGCTATAACACTAATTATAGAGTCCGTTTATTTGCTATCACCGAAAATTTCACTGTTCTTCAAAGCAAAGGCCATGTATTTAACTTCGTCAAGTGCAATCTCTCGTATGTTGAGTGCATGTGCACTGGATATTTCTTCGACCGCGCGTAATTTTGGTAAGTTGATGATGAGTAGTGGGGTCCCTGGGTCCACTTCGGTGTAAAGACGGTGGTGCCGGATGGTCGTCCCGTTGACAGTGACATCACAGGGTCTGTTCAGCGTCACAACATGCGTTCCGCACATCTGCTGCTTCGAAGCCTCTTCGCCGCAGGTCTCTGTGAGGGTTGTTTCCGATCTGGTGAATAGTATACAGTTGTTTCCATCTATTTTCTGCAGCTTCACATCCTCGAAGTGAATGGGGTGCTGCTTGCAGATGCCAGTGACGTCTTCGTATCTCATTAGTTTTTCCTAGCAGGAGGGTCCGCTGTATGGGGCGCGGTTGTCATCGTCGCAGAGAAACTCGTCTCCAGCAGCGAGTGAGCGACACGGCTTTGCGATCGGCTGATACTTCAGCCCTTTCGACAATAGGAATGGGTACTTAGGAAATATGGCAACGGTTAGGTTTTCAGGTTTGAGGAGGATGGGTAATGTGTACAATTTAAAATAGTTATACGTAACATTATCGGTCAGAGGGATTCCCAATATAAAGGTAATTTGGTCCTTTTTGATAAAAGATTTAATATCAATAGTTTCCTTAATCTTAATTAAATTAAATTCATTGGATAGATATACCAGGTATAGCAGTTCGGTGAAATTAATTATAGACTGGTGTAGTATGGAGCTCTTACTTAGAGCTAGAGCGGTTTCGATTACGCTTAATCTAATGAATAAAGTCCTAAAACTACTTATGAATAAACTATATAGTTCTAACGCATAAGATGATATCCCTTAATTATTTTCTCGGATAACAGTCTCTTTAAGGGTCCCGTTAAGCAAGAAAAAGTTGCAATAACATTTCTGAAAGTAACATCAACGAGCTTGTAACTTACAAATATTAGGTTGCAACGTTCATGCAAGCTTACAGCGAGCTTGAAACGAAGCTCTAACGGCCGCGCCGTAGATAAACTTGCCCAGAGCTAATCTCCTAAACTTTTTAAAACTTTAAAACGTGAAGTTCCAGTAACATTATAAATTAAATATATCTGAAAGTTGTAAAGTTAACTTTCCTCAAGTATAACGTTTAACATTTCCACAACTTTAAATTTGAAAGGTAGTAGTAACTTGTTTCATCTATCTTGCTAAAAGGTTACAAAATATTACAAATGAAACTTGCACTTGGCTTGCATTTATTTAGTTTTGAATTGCTAGCATTTATTTAGTTGTCGCAAAGTTACATATCTAGGTTTTCAGTTTCTAATAAATAATTTGTTTTTCTCAATTTTGTTGAGGCTATAGTTTTAAGTACATGTCCTAGAGGCAGGTGTGTGTGAGACTTTTCCTCTTTCCGCTGTAAGGGATGTTATAATCAAATTTACAAATGGGAATACCAATTTCTGCAAACACAACGCCACCGCGATGCAGAATTTCAATGTGCGATGCTAACGCCATCTAGTTTTTCAATGTTAAGTATGAAACTCTACAGTAACATTTGATAACTTTCGAAAATTAAGTTCCAGCAACATTACTTACATAGGTTAGGTAAATAAAAAGAACAATTCGTAATGTTGTAGGAAAGTTGATAAAAAATATAACAATAGACCTATTGTCGCAATGTTATACTATAACATTTCAGAAACTTTCATTTGTAAAGTACAGGCAATGCCAGACAGTGAAGTTAGTAAAATTACATTGCAGCAACGTTTTATTTTGTAACGTCCCAATCACATTTTTGCAACAATGTTAATTACTACTTATATTTAGGTATGTTTGGGAGGCTATATCCCTGCAAAGTTGAAACGTAATCTTTCATGCGAAATACGAGTAATAAAATAATTTTTAAGAAGTTTCAACATAACAAAAAGATCTATGTAAGTGACATTTTCCTGCAAGATGATGTTTGAAATTCACAAATGTGCCAAATACAAACTTACTACAACTTATTGCAAGTTTCATGCTTAGTGGAGTACTTGTATTCGAAGTCATTTGGATGGTCATATTTGTATAGTCCGTACATGTCGTTTTTGTGAGTATAAGGGTAAGTATCATCAGGGTAAAGGTTTTGTTCATCGTCGTCAGCGGTTATCTTGTTAAGCTTAAGTCCAATAGAACGGGCGGTCCTTAAGGATAAGTCGCCGGATTGCAAGTGTGGCGGGTTAACTTGTTGAGGTTGTTCATAGGGTGGCTTGTACCCAAATTGGGGTGGCTTGTACCCGAATTGGGGTGGTTTGTACCCAAATTGGGGTGGCCTATAACCTATACTCTACCTATAACTCATTCTCTCATATAAAACCAAACCAAATGAAATAGCAAACAAACATCAGCAGCCAGATGCGGAACGACCCCAACCCGGCTGGTCCCCGTGGGGTTGTCAGACCACCACCCCCTAGAAAAACATCCTTAAGTAAAATAAGAAATAATAAAATTTACATTGCAACTTTAAACGTTAGAACACTGATGACCGATAACAGATTAAAAGAATTGGAAGAGAGCATAAGATTTGTGAACTGGGACATTATTGGACTTTGTGAAGTTAGAAGGAATGGAGAAGAGATACGAGAATACGATGAAAACATTTTCTACTTTTATGGCGAAAAGCAAGGTATATATGGAATGGGATTCTTAATTAAAAAATATTTAAAAGACAAAATAATCAGTTTTGAAGGAATATCAGACAGAATTGCAGTCATCTACTTACAACTGCCTGGATTTAAACAACCATCAGCAATTATCCAAGTCCACGCACCTACAGAACAAGATACGAAAATAGCAAAAGACAAATTCTACAAAGATCTGACATACTTAATGGATAATATGAACAAATATGTAATTTTGATGGGCGATTTTAACGCTAAAGTAGGTAGCAAAGCAAATAAAGATGAATTTGTCTTAGGAGATTACAGCATTGGAAATAGAAATGACAATGGACAGAGACTTGTAGATTTTGCTTTCACAAATAATCTTAAAATACTAAATAGCTTTTTCAAGAAAAGAAAAACAGGAAAGTGGACATGGATATCGCCTAATGGTAGGGACAGAAACGAAATTGATTTCATTCTGGCAAGGGAGAGACGAATATTTAGAGATGTCGATATTGTTAATAAGCTTAATTTTAATACGGATCATAGAATGGTAAGAGGAGCCATACAATGCAAAAACAAAAATCAAAGAAAACACGTTATCTCTAACATCAAAAATAATATAATAATGTCGCCAATACCACAAAACATCTTAGACGATTTAGACAACACATTAAGAGAAATAGAAAAACAAGGAACATTACAAGAAAAATATAATTTTCTGGAAAAAGCGATAATGAACGTAAATAATATACATACTACAACATGCAAGAAAAATAAATTAGGTGAAGAAGCAACAAACTTAATGAAAGAGAGGAATAAAATGTTAGAAAACCGAAAAGAAAACCGTAAAAATATCGCGAATATTAGCAAAAAAATACAAGAATCAATACGCAAACATAGAAATAAACAAAGATTGGAAGTATTCAAAGAACAAATAGAAAAAACCGGCGGAATCAAAAAAGGTCTAAAACAACTAAAAGAATACACTCAGTGGATACCTAACATGAAAACTAAAACCGGTAAACAAAGCGAGAAACTGACGGCGAAAAGGTCATCAATAGCTAAAGTAGCAACTGAATTCTACAAAAATCTTTACACGAATACAGACAGCACAATATTGGTAGAAATGGAAACAAACATCGATGAAGAAGATATTCCATACATACTAGAAAGCGAAGTAATAAATGCTATAAAATCACAAAAATGTGGGAAAGCATCTGGAGATGACAGAATTTCAAATGAGCTACTAAAAAATGCCTTAACTGCAATATCTAAGCATGTTACGTGTCTGTTCAACGAGATTGTAAGTAGAGAAGAACTACCAACTCAATGGACAAAGTCTACTATTGTTCTATTGCATAAAAAGGGAGACAAAAATGAAATAAATAATTACAGACCCATATGTCTAATGTCTAATTTATATAAAGTGTTTTCAAAAATAATACTTGGCCGAATAACAAAACACCTAGAAGAAAACCAGCCTAGAGAACAAGCAGGATTCCGTGCCGACTACTCTACGATCGATCACATTCATGTCGTAAAACAGGTCATCGAAAAACTAAATGAATTCGGTCAAAACTATTACATGGCATTCGTCGACTATAATAAGGCATTCGACTCTTTGAGTCATAACTATATCTGGAAAACATTGGAAGATCAAGGGGTAGAAAATAAATATATTAAAATCATAAGAGAAATCTACAAAAACTCCACAGCAAAGGTCCAACTCGAACAGCAAGGAGAAGAATTCAGCATTCAGAAGGGTGTTAGGCAGGGTGATCCACTTTCCCCAAAACTTTTTACAGCAGTTTTGGAAAACATATTCAGGAACATAAGCTGGGAAGATTTTGGAATAAATGTGAACGGCAAAAACCTAAATCATTTAAGATTTGCTGACGACATTGTAATGTTCGCAGAAAAGCCAGATATACTGCAAACTATGTTAAGGCAACTGGACGAAGAAAGCAGAAAAGCAGGCCTATCAATGAATCCGACAAAAACTAAAATAATGACAAATGCAGCACAAGAAAAAATAGAAATAGGACAGAATGTTATCGACTATGTTGATGAATACATTTACTTGGGTCATCTAATATCTGTAAAAGACCAAAATACTAAAGAAATAGACAGAAGAATAAGCAACACATGGAAACGCTACTGGTCGCTAAAAGAAATAGTTAAAAATCAAACTATACCGATGTCAGTGAAAAGCAAATTGTATAACACTTGCGTTCTCCCGTGTCTGACTTATGGATGTCAAACTTGGCCTTCTACCTCTAAAAACAATCAGAAGCTCACAGTTTGCCAACACAGTATGGAAAGAAGCATGTTAAACATCAAGTTAAAAGATAAATGGAAAATAGCAAGAATAAGGAAAAAAACAAAAGTTAGTGATGTTCTGCAAAAAATAAAATCGCTCAAATGGAATTGGACTGGTCACATTATGAGAACCAATAAAGACAAATGGACGAAAGATGTAATGGAATGGTATCCCAGAAGTGGAAAAAGGCAAAAAGGACGCCAGATTAAGAGATGGGAAGATGATCTACCTAAAGGATGGAGAAGACTAGCCCGTGACAGAGAAAAGTGGAAGAAACTAGGGGAGGCCTATGTCGAAGGACAACCTGACCAACTGGTTGCTGAGTAAATCGATTTAATACCATTAGATTTAAGTTAAAAACTATACTTTGTTTGGTCAGCGAATAAAGGCTTTTATTATTATTATTATTATTATTATAACCTAGCTGAGGGGAAGTCCCTAATCGGGGTCTGAACCCTTGCTGCGGTCTTGATTGTGGGCCTAATTTACCAAACTGAGGTGCGGAGCCTAGCTGCGGGCGGTAGCCAAATCGAAGCTGTGGGAACCTTGGAACCGGTGGTCTATTTAAATTTTGGTTCCCAGGTATACCGAACTGGAATTGAGGCGCGGAAATCGCGGATCTCATGGTATTCTGGGTACTAGGCATTGAAAACTGAGATCTTAGTAAATTTGACTTCATCCCTGTTCCTTGTTCCTTGAAGTTAACTTCTTCCAGCACAACTTTTAGAGCATCTTTTTTTGGGATTTCCGTTTCTGCAAGAGTAGCAGCTCTATGTTCTTGCGCCATTTCTAATTAATTTTATTTTAATACAACTAAAACAATATAATTCAAACCTAATTTAGAGTCTCGGTAGAGTTTATACCGACACCATTACTTAATATTAAATATTTTATCCTTAATTAGCAAAATTTTATCGATTTGAGACAAAATTATCTGATACTATTAATATTATTAAATATCTATCCTTAACTAACACAATTTAATCGATTTGAGACTAAAAGTTCCGATACTATTACTTACTTTTATTAAATATCCTTAATTAAAACAATTCAATCGATTCGAGATTAAATGTTCCTATACTATTACTTACTTTTATTAAAAATCCTTAATTAAAACAATTTAATCGATTTGAGACTAAATGTTCCTATATTATTACTTACTTTTATTAAATATCCTTAATTAAAACAATTCAATCGATTTGAGATTAAATGTTCCGATACTATTACTATTATTAAATAATATATCCTAATTAACACAATTCAGTCGATTTAAGACCAAATTTTTCAATACTACAATTAACACAAGCAAATCTGACCGATGACCAAGGTCTAAATTTACAATATTCGAGGAAAATGGGGGTGGAAGGTTAAGGAAGGCGAAAAAGGCTTACTCACCAACCGACCTGCATCTTCTGCGCCCGTAGATAACTTATTTGTTTGGTTCGTGTGGATAGCCGGAACGGATACAACTGAATTCAGTTTTAACACCGTTTACTTAATACTGCACAACGCGGGGGAAATTCACCGAATTTAAGAGCGAACTTTTCGCGCTGGCAGCAGCCGACTATCCTACCGGCTGCGCCAGTTAACTTTCGGAAGCGCGAGAGAATGTTTCTTAAAAACTAAAAATAAAACTAAGATGTTGCCGATGCGAAGGCACTATAATTAATGAATAAAATACACTGATACATCTTACAAGATAACTTAGGCATCTAGGTGGTCTTATTCGCAGACGCAGAGTCAGCTCTACTGATAAGACCAGTGCTCGGTTTGTTTCTGCGAACCGGCCGCTTATCTCTAGTATTAAATTACGTGGGAACATACATCGAATTACATCGCTTAGAGTAATAGAGGTGGTGCTGTTCGATGTGAGAACATAACGAGATACTATTTCCATCATAACATAGGATTTCTTCTAGTATAGAGTCTAGGGAAAAATTACCCTACAATTTATAGTCACCATCCATAGTATACGTTTATACATAAACATTAAGCCCGATTACAGAGGCGCCATCGTAATTATATTAGCTAAATAGCATAGTTCTGTTTCTTTTTCACTTTAGGCATTCGATAGAGAAAACGCTTTTTACGTTGCTATTAAATTTACGCTGGCGCCTCTGTAATCGGGCTTATTGTAAGCTTAACTCAAGAAATAAATAAGTTTTAAACGACTATGCTTCTACCATCATTTAACATGACCGTCTCGTCACTGGTTTACAAAACAAAGTTTTTAGAACGATTTTAGACACTAAGCCACCGCAACTTAACATAATGGTAAAACGAAGTCCTAAATTCTGAGTCCAATGATTAATGGTCTTCAAAATGAAATAGATGAAGCGTTAAATGAAAGTAAAGTGACGGTCTAAAATGTTGACGCAAAATAAATCTTTGCAATTTAATTACTTTGCAGTTACGGGACGAAGAAAAATTATGGAACTGGAGATATAAAGTTATTATGGAATGTGGCGGAATGTTTTAAAACTTGGCAACAATAATGCTATACCAGTTATCACCTAGGTGTATACCTAAGTGATAACTGGTAAGCGGTACACAGACTGGTACACAGACTATCATCACTACATATTATAAAACAAAGTCGCTTCCCGCTGCCTGTCCCCATGTATGCTTATATCTTTAAAACGACACATCGAATTTTGATGCTGTTTTTTTTTTAATACGAGTAGATAGAGTGATTCAAGCGAAAGGTTTATGTGTATAATACACCTGTGCGAAGTTGTGGCGGGTCGCTAGTGTTTAAGTAAATTACTATACAGATGTCTCAAGAAAATGATTTAGTGAAAGTAGAGGACTGCACCAAATTACCGAGGTAGGTATCATGGAGAGGCTTATACCCAACAGTGAGACGAAAAATGCTACGGATGTTTATGCAAGAAATTGGATTAAAATCTTCTTGGTCAGAAAAAAAAGTATAACATTAATGTTACAAAGTATACAATACGAGTAAATGTTTTGGGATTTCTTAGTTGTACCGGTGCGCAGTGGGTGCTTCTATTTGATGTTTGGATTGTTTAGTATTTTGAGCACAACCATAATACTTATTTTTTGATGCTGCTTTAAGGTTCCGTAGCCAAAGGTTAAAAACGGGACCCTATTACTAAGACTCCGATGTCTGTCTGTCCGTTTGTCTAACTAATGATAACTAGACCGCTGAAATTTTCACAGGTGATGTATTTCTGTTGCCGCTATAACATCAAATACTAAAAACAGAATAAAATAAATATTTAAGGGGGGCTCCCATACAACAAACGTGATTTTATAACAGATTTTTGCTCGCTATTAACTAATAATGACATGAGAAATGGGGCTCCAACACGGTACGGCGCCAATTGTGCGCGAGTCCGACTCGCACTTGGCCCGATATTAATTTTTGTTAAACAAATAACTACAAAACCAAACTCGGCAATAAAAGCTGTACCTAACACTATACAATTACATACAACTTCAAAGCAAAAGTAGGACAAAATTATTTGAATTTAACCATCACAGTTGGGATACAAGCAATACTTTGTTTCAGCTCATTACACGAGTTTCATATTGTGTTCGACATACATTGTAGCTTTACAACATTACGCAATTGAATTTAATTAACAAGACGCGGAAGTGGGAACAAAAGTAGGTGGGAACAGGAAACAAACTTGATGGGGAACAAGGGTGTCTTATGGAGGTTAACTTCTTGTCGCGAAGCATTTTTTGGTTGAAACGTGACTGTTTTATGTATATTTTTGGACAAGACTTTATTTATGTTAGTAGGTCTGTTGTGATATATCCTTTCTAACAGTATAAATCTGTGGTGTATGTGGTAAATGTAGGTAGACTTGTTTCTTTACATTATATGTAGGTAGTTAGATAAATTATAAAATAAATCAGTTCTGTCACCGACCTCTTCGTTTCACTTGCCGATCCGCCAAATATTTCCGAAATATTCTACTGGCGACGAGGCAAACCGCGATATAAACATTAATTAGTGTTTAGTGTAATCTCAAAATGTACGGGCGATAGAATTCTAAATGAGTTTCGCCAAAAGTAGTTGTACATTCGACGCGTGGAACGGGAACATAACCTCAAAGGAAGGAAAAAAATGTGTAGCGGAGCGGGTGAGACCGTCGGCGACAAACTCCGCCGAGGCGTCCTGTGGTAGGACGGCACATCTTTCGCCTCTGGCGTATGCAGGCGGGAGACTCGGCGACGGCATCCTAGAGGAAGATGGACGACATCGGGTCGTGGCTCTTCAGAGAGGATGATGTGTAAGGATGGTCGCGCTTTCCTGGGCGGCGGGACATCGCTCATGGCGGAACGAGTTAAGGCTGCGGAGCGGCGACATCCTTAGGCGAGGCCACTGGGGCCGAGCCACTCCACTGCGGGCGGTAGCGAGAAGCGTGCGGAACCGCGCCAGTAGTGTTTTAACAGTAACACTGAAACGTTTGTTGTACGCAGTGAGTAAGGTCACTTGCGAATGATGGTGCTCGTAGCGCCTTTAAGAAGAGGCATAATGCGGATGTGAACGCGGTCGCGGTGGCCGAGCAGACCAGGCGCAACCGGAGGGAGCTGGGCGAGTCGCAGCGTGGGCGCCGGCGCGTCCAGAGCTCAGCTGTGTTGGAAGAAACACCGGCCGACCGTGTGCCACTCCGAGATGATGATTTGTGGGAGTGATTATGATCACTCCAAAGATTCGGAGAGTAAGACTCCGACGAAACACAAAGAAACAATGTGTTTGTTTGATCCGATGGTGGGATCAAAATTGTTCGTAAATAACGTGTCTCCGCACGGAAGGATACGTAGTGTGCAAAAGTTTTATGTGAATGATTGAGAATGTGTCAAAATGGTCTTAGGTACCTACCGTGATGAACTGCATCGAGTAATGTATACCTAATAATGTGATCGTATGTCCCAGTGTCCCTACGCTGTATTACGAGTATGCATCGAATTTTGGTATGAATCGATGCTGTCCGTATTTGTATTACTAAACAAAGCAAGTACTCAATAATGGTCAGTATAAAAATAAAAGTAGGCACATTAAAAATTATACTAGTGGTGATTCGTAAGATGTTTTTGTATGTATTCTGTATTGTATTGCGCTAAATTGATTGATATCATGTTAAAATATTGTGGAACGGCAAGCCCTGGCGGCACAGTAAGTAGGTAGGTATCACTTTTAACTTTGAATTTTAATTTTGTATGATTCTCGATATTGAATACTCGTATTTTGCTCGCCGTTTCTATTTACCGTAAATACCCTTTAAATTGTAGTGTGTTTTTTGAATGACATAATATGTCTATGTATTAGTTTCCGACATCGGTTTCCGATAAATTATTTGTTTTGATGCTATAAAGTATCGCCGTGCAGCATAGCACTGTGCCGGCGCGTAGATACATATATGGCATAGGTATAAGTAGATAGGATGAATCAGCTGGTACGTTCGATGTAAAACCAGTTGCCGTAATGTTTTGGTCTCGAAGTACTAAATAAGTAATATTCTTCATCGATATAGGATCACGAAACAGTTGCACTGTTTGTTGTATTTTATGTGTAAAAACTTAATCATTTTATGAGGCATAGGTTAACTTGAATTCGTGTAAATTATTGCAAGTTCAAATCTTGAAAGTTTTGTAGACTTATCCGGTTTTAATCGCTAATGTCAAAATGAAAATAGATAATACTTCGTTTTCCAACACATTTGTGTATGTATAAGTAATTAAATATATTAATACCTAATGAATGTTATTAAGGTACTTATATGGAAACCTCATTTAATTTTGTGTTTTATTGTTAAGAATTTGCATAAAGTAATAGCTAGTTAAAAAGGGTACCTCAGTATGTTCTTTTTTTCTCTTTCTGTACTGTTTGTTTTTTTTTTGAAGGGTATTTAAAGTATTCATCTTAAGTTTCAAAACTGACATTGGTAAACATACCTAGTTTGATACATTTACCAATGTCAGTTTTGAAACTTAAGATGAATACTTTTTGAGAACTTTAAGTAATACTATACTGTACCGATATTATCTTGTGTGTTACAATCGCATGAATGTTTAAGGATAGCATTACATATTGCTGATTTATAAATAAAAACATTGGATATAGTCAAATAGGTAAGTAAATACTACATACATGAACTTTGATATTTCGTATAATAGTCATAGATAAAATAGGTGTTACATTGATCTCATTCATACCTATTGCAAGGAGTAATAAGTTTTTCCTAAGAAAGGCTTGGTTAGCAGGTATTCTCAGATCGCTTTCATCTGTTGTCTGACCATACTTTGACTTATGTATGAGGTATACCTACCTATATGATCGTTCCGTATAATATATTACGTTGCATAACTTTTATGATGGAAATGGACCCTACTTAAAACATTGGTCGATAGTTGTTTATAAATAAGGAATACATATTTTTGAATCCTCAAAATACTGATTTACTAGATCAATACAACACTTAGACTATATTAATGAATTTTTAAATATTTATCTAATTAATAGTTGTTATACTCCTACTTTTCTTGTCTTATATACCTCAGTTAATTCTGCGAACTTAAGTAATAACTTAAGTTAAACGTGAAAGTTCAAGAATTAAACAAAACTAAGTGATAACATTGTGTGATGCCATCGATGTTTTTCTTTTAAATATTTAGGTATGTAAGAATGTGAAGATGTTATCAACATGTTATACCTATTTAAGCTAAGTACCTAGATCGTTGATCGATACTCGTACCTACTACACGTACCTACCAATCATAATGCCTCAGGTGTTAAAATATGTAATTTATTTGAATCTAAGTTTTTTTTGTTTGCTTAATACCTGTATAAGCTTGTATATTTTTTGGTATGATATGATAAATGATATGATATGATATTGTCAAATATTACGATTTACCTATGGAGTATTTTTGATTTTGTGTAGGTAACTTTTTAAGGGGGGACGTGTGGTGTATGTGGTAAATGTAGGTAGACTTGTTTCTTTACATTGTATGTAGGTAGTTAGATAAATTATAAAATAAATCAGTTCTGTCACCGACCTCTTCGTTTCACTTGCCGCTCCGCCAAATATTTCCGAAATATTCTACTAAATCCAAAAGTATGTTTGTTTGTTACTTTTTCACGTACAAACGGAGCGTCACATCGACTTCATTTTGACCGGAGAGTGTTATAGGCCACATTAAAGGATACTGTAGAAAGCCGCGTCTAAAATCTAGTAAAGTTATTATTACTTAACCGTAAGTTCTTTAAATATGGGGAACTAACTACGAGTATTAAGAGACAGGTTCTCACCATCCAATCCGGCATTTAAAGCAACCCAGGTCTCGATGTTGTCGGTAATACTTGTGATAAACTAAAACAGAGTTACTGCATTAGTTTTACTATGAGTACAACTTTTATTATATGGGGGAAAAAAACAGCTGTTCAGTGAAATAAAATCTTTTGACAATTAGTATTTTATTTGCGATTTCGGGATCGAGACCTCAATATTCAATCGTTTATTGCACCACAAATACATACATCTCTTAGTCTGATTTATAAAGGTATATAACATTCATGTAAACTTAGAGTTACATATTATTATTTATGGACCCTGTTTTAGGGTATTGCAATTGACTCATAGTAAAATTACGCGACGCGAGGCCAAAATTCTGGCGTTTATTGGGCTCAACATACAAGTATTGCCATTCAGCATAGCAATGCTACCAGCATGCTGGGCACGCTGCCAACTGGTCAAGATAACCCAAATGCTCAAGCCCTCCGAGTATTTAGATTATCTTTAGATCTTGAAGGTTCTGTGGATGATTTAATTTTTGTGTAGTTAAAATATTGTATTTTGATGTAGAAAATAAACGCACTCGTCCTTTAAAAAAAATTAAAATCATAACTAAAAGTAACATGACTTTTCTCGACTTCTGGAAAACATATTTTAATCCAATATGTGTCTATAATGCATTTCCACAATTATTTGACTCTACATCTTATGCTACGATCCGACGTTCCAAATTTTAAATTGTATGGTAGATTGCAATCTCACATCTGCCGTAGGTACTATCCTCTTAAACTCCCCACCATACAATGCGTAATACGCAAGCTTGCGGTTGCTTTATATTGTGTGTAGTCCCCTTTATCTGGGAATTAATTGAGGAAAAGTCAATATACATTATGCAAAGACTCAAATGCTCTGTCGCATGTAGCATTGACATTGTTTCGATCGAGAATACGAATATAGAAGCGTCTGTATATTGTCAAAAATTACTATTTTAACGCTTGTTCTTGATTATAATATGGAGGTCATAGGATCAAATTTCTTCAACGGTTTGCGCAGTGGCAATGTATTTATATCGTCAACGGCGAAAAGAAAAGAGATTGCGAAGCTTGAAGCTAACTTCAGAGCCGCCTTAAAGTTTGGTTTGTCCCATAAACTATACGGCCTTTAAACATTGCACTATAAATTGTCATTCATTTGATAAAGTATTTCTGTATAATGCTTGCTACTGACATGCTTATTCTAAATCTGATGTTTCCACCAAAACATGATGTTTCAACCTTCGAGCTAATATCTACAGAGCCACAGTCTCTAAGTGAAAGTAGTAAAAAATTGCCCTCGCGTCGTCATACATACCGACTTAGATATTTACTTTAAATAATTCATAATGACCGGTTTTTTCGAATCCCGACGTTATGCCACCTAATTAGTGCTTGTAACCGAGCACTTTCGCATCGCATGTCGTCGTAGTCGGCTTGCAATCGCCTTACGACTAACTAAAAAGCCTGCCCACTACCTAGCTTAGGCATAGTTTTGCCTCGGACACATTTTTTGCACGATTGTAACTCTATAGATATTTGCTCGAAGATTGCAAATGATATTGTACCTATCTACGTCCAAATTCCTTACCATCGGGAAGCCGCACCACACCGTAATTCTAAATTTCAGTGCGTTGCAGGCTGCATTCCGAACCAGTCCCTTCGGTGCCATAACGAGTGCTGTCGTGAAATAAATCTCGCCCCCCAGCTGGCGACGCCGTTTCTGCCTTCACGAGCCAGATAAAGCCTCTTTATTTTTTCCCACCGAGGGTACAGCGCTGCTAGGTTGTATGCTAGGACGGGAGGGTAACGTAATCATTTGTGTGATTACCTGTCAGCTGTTGTTAAAGTTTCAGTAAGAAAATTGTGTTGCCATTTTTATGTGGCAATTTATTGAATGTTAATGCTTGCTTATGTTTGGTTAATTCAAATAATAATTATGTTTTCAGTATTGGTGGTTACTTAGAGCTGTATTTGTCTTTTTGGATGTTACTTCCATGGATGTATTACATACAAAAATCCTTGGTTACTTCTGAAGAACTGTTTGGATACACCAATGTAGTTGTACTGCTTTGACTTGTATTTCGTTTTAGGCTGCGCATGCAATTAATGATGGTGTATTTGTGTTATGTGATACGTATTTTTTTTTTAGACAATTACTAAAGTAGGTCAAATCAATTGCAATCTTCCTATTTTGAAGAAATTAAGTAAGCAAATCTTTGCCATGATTTAGATGGCTTTTATCGCCAGGCTGATTGTGGAGTTTTACTACACCTAGTCTTATATTTGTTAGAATGTACTAGAATAAAATTTAGTTTCCAAATGCAATGACTTTTAAATCGTATACTACTTATTTTTGTCACAATATATCCCTCATATCTTAATGCGGTTATACCCCAGAGCGCCTTTACTTTTTCACGCTAAAGCCCTTTTATGTTCACTGTTTTGATTGGTTGGATTTTATTGGAAGTTGATTGTTGTTTTCGGCTGTTTTCTGTTTAAATTTGTTGTCTTGTGGGAACGTTTGTCTGTTCAAATTGGTTTATGTTTAGAAAACGAGTTACAATTTTGGTCTGAGTACGTTGTTATCCCGAAACAAAAAGGATTTCAGTGAAACATGGACCACATTTAGGTACTTTTATATAGGCGATTTTGGGATAAAGTTGGATTTTATACTTTTCTGTCTGCTTCAAAATATGATCTCATTTGTTTCCTCACACTAATATTTGATATGGCTATTTTCACGCGATGATGAGTAGGCAGGCACTACAGGAAAAATAGCACTAACTAAACTTATAAATTATATTTTGTGGGGTTTATTAGTGACTATATCATGTAACAGTATTAATTATGCCGAAACAAAGCTAATCCTAGTCCTAGATGCAAATGCCGTACAGCACTTTTGAGCAAAGCAAGCCACACGTGGTGCAGCTGAAATAACGATGATGTAGAGGCATCCGAAGCCATAACAAAACATTATTCGAATCAGCCATTTTCACGTTAAAACAGCTACTTCGTTATTTTAGAATCAGACGCATTCGCAGATAGGATTTCTTTCCCAAACATCAACAAAACAACACTAACTCCGTTTAAATCAATCAGTCGTGACTGACACAGCCCAACAACTACATCACCAGTTCTGCAGCAGACAAATAAATTAAAAGACAGCAGGCATTTCGGGACGGATGCTTCGGAAAAAGTCTAAATTGGCCGGTCTACGCAGGAGGTGCCCGAAATTTATGGTCCGCTTTTCACTCCCTTACATTGGCCATTAAAACTGTCCGTCCATCCGTTTGCAGATTTAAACCAAATGGCTGGTTGTCACGATAAATGCTAGTCACATGCCTGTGGAACTCTAAATTTTTGTTCGTAGTAAAGTAGCTAATAAGTTAATCAGTCTCTTGAAAGTAAGAGGCAACCTTGTCTATGGACAACTGTAACACCAGCAGAGTTACTTACACGGTTGTCAGTTTTTTTAGCAGCGTTTGTTTTTGTTGTAAAGTGAAATCATTTTTTTTTTTCGGTAATCGTATTATTTTAATTTCTTATTATTTTTTGTGACATTTGTATTTAATCTAATTTTGTATTATTGAATTGTAAATTTTATAGACTTGTTCTGAAATAAATATATTATTATTATTATTATTAATTGCATTTCAGTAAAATTATATCTAACGTTGGTACCGAAATGGTTTTATTCTCATTGTCAAAATACATAATGTGTCCGGTTTAGAAATACCAATACTTTTTTAAGTGACAAACTGTTCAAAAACAGAGTTTCCTGTGTAGAAATACTTACTAATACTTTATTTAACTATGCAAGATATACGCACAAATACGATGATGGACCTATTGTGAGAAACGTGCAAATACCTTACAAAATGTAAAGTACTAAAGCACTGCATCTTATAATTATATTTCTTTTTCGTGCTTGAATACAAATAAAAGGCCCACAGTTAAAAATAAATCCACGAAACCCTAAAACCATCCCTTCAGCTATAGTCACGGGTCGCAAGGCGCGTGCTATTAGTGTATTTTTCATTGACTGTTGTTGGCCGATGTAATGGAGCGAATTTATAGCTCTACTACAGTCCTAATCATTTGGAGAGATATCGTTGGTTTACCTTTTTAAAGCTAAATAAACTTGGTTAAAAGAATTTAATGCTCTGAGTTTTTTTAGAAAATTACGAGTCAACAAAGATTAAGCTTTGTGTTCGTTTGAATAATATTTGTCTATTTGAAATCAAAGTCAGTTAATTATGAGCAATTATGTTGCTTAATTGCTTTTAATTTTCTCTCGCTTTCTCAACTATAAAATAGGAAGATAAAAGCGAGACATAAGCTGAGCTGATCAAAAGTTTTGCCATAATTGTTCATGGTAAGGGCTCAATTAGGTTGTGTTCAAATAACCGTCAATAAATTATTATCTATGAAATAAACACATACATATTTGTACTTATATCTTCTTCTTAAAGTTTTTGAATTGATATTGGATGGAAATTCACCAACGCTTTTAATCGAAACACACACTAAATCACATCAATTCTACCATCAAATATTAAAAGTAAGCTGTTTTGACAAAAACATTACTATAGCTGACCAAATACGAATAAAAATACCGTCATAAATAAGGGTCCGTCCACACTGGGAAGGATACGCTATCGGCACTGCTACGCTCATTACCAGGCGTGCCACTAAAGGAGTACACACCCGGGACTCATTTCCATCCGGGTTTACCTCTGCAGATCAATAGTGGAGATAAATGAATGTCAAAGTTCTCCAACTGCACCACGTTCTAATTCTAAATATGAAATATTATTAGATAATTTAATTTAACAATCTTATCGTGATTTTTTTAAAACATATTGAAGAGGAAATACACCAAAACTTTAAATTGAAATACAGTTTGAATCACATACATTCTAACATCAAAATATATATAAAACGTAAGTAGTTTCGACAAAATCGTTACTAAAGCTGACCAAATACGAATAAAAATACCGTCATAAATAAGGGTCCCTCCACACTGGGAAGGATACGCTATCGGCACTGCTACGCTCATTACCGAGCGTACCACTAAGGGGAGTACACACCCGGGACTCATTTCCATCCGGGTGTACCTCTGCAGATCTATAATGGAGATAAATGAATGTCAAAGCTCTCAAACTGCCACGCTCCGTATTTGGCACCAAAGGAAAAGGGTGATGTTTAACTGAGCACCTAAAATAATTTTGTGTATTTAATACAATTTTATTTTTCGCAATTTTAATATGACTTTCATGGCTTTGTGGAAACACCATGTGTTAGTTAACTTTGTTACGATGCTGTGTGCCACTATATTTCATTATTACTTATTTTGCTTTGTTTTAAGTTCTTATTATATACTCGTATCTCTACATGAAAATGATTAAAAATGTTTTGTTTACTTGTATACCTACATCTTTAAATAAAGGAAAATCACTCATGTAATTACCAATTTATTAGTCTTAACGATTATAGTTATATAAACTAAACTAAACGTCGCAAACCTGGTTAGTTTCGATTCTAAAATAAAAAATCATCATATTTGCTTGTTAAACACTTATATTCAATTATGAATAGAAAGAAAGTATTTGATACCAAGATGACATAATTTTATGTTTAGGCTGTTCTTAAAACATGTTTTACAATGAACATTCTCGTATTTTGATGTGTGTTAGTGATATTTGATGTAACATTTATTACTCTGTTAAGTAAAATGGTACGGGTAATGGAGTAAATGTGTAGGACATTTATTTTACAATTAACTCTCGCTTTAAATGATTTTGTATCCTATTCTGTTTCCTTTATTAAGTGAGCGCATCCGTGTGTGTAGGAGATAAATAATAAAAAAATAAGCACGAACAGAACTCTCTTGCTGGAATTCCGTACAAAATATGGTTGTTTTCTTTTTCTAGAGTAGGACTGTATTGTAATAGTATTTATATTTTTATATCAATGGCGATGCTGTATGCATGCTATTTTTAATTTTTACTAAGAATAATATTTTATTTACAAAGTACAGAAAGTAGGTACTAAGTGAAAACTTACTTTTTTTATCTACTAGCTGACCCGGTGAATTTCATCTCACCATCAGTAAGTTAACGTACCATCAAATACCATCGGTAAGTTAATGTTTTTATTATTTTTCTCGCAACTTTTAAAAACTTTGTCACTGTTTAACTTCTTCTTCCTTTAACTTCCACAAATATTACAAGGTCAAAATTAGATAAATCGGTTCAGCCGGTCTCGAGTTTTAACGAGATTACAACCACGTTTCATTTTTATGTACCTATATATAGAATTATAAATGAGTAATATTATATCAATTTTATATAATTTGCTTTTTGTTTTCTGCTCAGAAACCCGTTACACTACGCATTAACTTCTAAGAACTTCTTTTGTTAAAATTATACAACTACTGAAAAGTGCAAGAGACGGAGATGACAAAGTTATATTAGAGTCCAGTTTATTCTATTGCATATAGAACCCTAAAAAAGAGGTACGTAATACTTTTGTTTTACGCTTCCGGGAGTAATTAATTGAGGGTTACAATGTCCCAATTAATTTGGGAAGAGAATTATTGTATCTACCTTTTGTTGTGAAGCTAGCGGAAAAAGATAAACAACGTTACGATTTACAGATTTTAATGTTGACTATCAAATTACATAAAGAAAAAAGATAGCGATGGTCAAGCAAGCATAGTAGTTTATCAAAATCACTGGCTAGATACAATGAATTGGGAGATAATCTCGTTTTCAAAAATGTAAATAAGCATCTAGTACCTACTTAAAACGCGATGGGAGTCTAAAATACTGGTGTTTTTGGCTCAACGTTGCATTGCTATTTGTCGCCAGTAATACTGCCAGCATGTTAGGCGAGCTGCTCACTGGCAGTAGCTTGGGCGTTTGAATTATTATTTTATTTCATTGATTTATTAACCTTCAATGACTTGTGTATGATATTTTGTTACAAATAGTCTTTATCGCCTCTTGTATTATACGTGTCCAGTGCCCTATTGTAGAAAGTACGGACTTCTAGTTATCACTATATAATACCTACATGACTTATTCAACTCTCCATACTATTCAGGCCAAATGTGGTATAACATACATCACATTATCTTTGAAAGTACTTACCGCGAATAACTTTCTGATATCGTTTTGGTTAGTTTCTTTAAATTACTTTCGTAGCAATTTAAAACTTGGAGTTAGGAGCAATTAACAAATAGATCCATTCAAATTTTTAATTCCCTTACAGTAAGCTTTTTTTATTTCGGTAAGTAGTGATAAATATAATCCGTGATCGATGCCAATGAATGTCGCGATCCCAGATGTCGCATTAACTGATCAACGTCCAATTCGATGGTAATTGAGCATGTGCATGATAAAAAGGCACTGAAACGTATTGAACGATGCTTTCAACATGTTATTTAAAGGTACCTACATAATTTTGTATAAATCTCGTTGTATGTTTTTGACATTGCATGTGTTGTACAGTGTGGAGAACTGACGCTGATGTTAAATGAAATCACATACTTGACCTTCAGTTTTAAAGTCGTCGACACGGTCGACATATTTTAAATTTATTAAAAAAAGCTATTTATTTAGTTATTCACAACTTTTCAGTACATCATTTTTGAACAACCGGAATCTTAAGATGAACTGTCCATTTTACGCAAAATAGCAGAACGGCTTGGGATCTGCCAGGAATTCATGGTATGTATCGCTATTCGATGAATTGCTCAAAGCGGCCGTTTTAGACCTGCAGGTATCTAAACAACGATTCGAGTTAGTTTATGCTCTTGTGATTAGCCTAATGTCAAAATGGCATCAAGAGTTCCTTATAAATTCTAAAATAAAACGTGATGCCTAATTACTTAGTTTTTTCAAGTAATATATTATTTATAGTATGATTGATATTGCTTCAATAAGGATTTTTTTCTTATTGCTTGTATGATTATACTGTTTTTTTTTCTCTTTTCTGTTTTTCCCACGATGTGATCAGGGAGCTGTTTTTACATATTCAGTTAAATATCGAAGTTCCGAAAAACTGTGAAGTTATGATTTAGTCTTATGTTTTCATATTTTCAACGTATTTTCTTTTCTATGTATGAACATACTTTTGATATGATTACTGGTTACTAGTAGGTACTATTTGTGGGTCAAATTAATATCGGCGTCAGTCCTCCACCCTTTATTTCATATTTCATATCAACAATAATAGGACAACGGATTAGAGTTAGCTAATTGAAGTAGCAGTATATTGAATACCTAGTTAGCTAAAATGAACGGGCCCCAAGAACTTCGGATGGATACTACGGACCGTAGCGCAGCATGAAAGACCAAAGGCTTTATGTGTACGCGTTCTAACGTTCGGCTTCGCTTTTCCTCCCGCTCGCTCTCACGACGCGAGTAACCGGCGCAAACAGGAGACGAAGCCAACGTCAGAACGAATACACAATAAGGCCGCAGTTGTAGCGGTAAGACTCTTTTGCAAGCCTGTCTGAAAATAGATCGCATATTTGTCAATTGTTCAATGGTGAAGTGTTTAATTTGATGTGTCGGACAACTTAGTCCTTTGAGTCCCACACAGTGACGGTTTGACGACCACACCATAGCATGCCAAAGAGATAAATTGTCTTTCCACCATTTCCCCTCGAAGAGAAAATAATGTACGAATTGACAATGACAACTGACATTAAAAGTGGATAAAATGGCTTTTTCCCTTTCCCGTAGCAACCCGTCCCATGGCAAATGTCACAAAAAACGGATAAGTGGCTAAGAGCAGTGGGCTGATCTAGACACGCGGAAGCTTGTCCAGCCAAGTCTAAGAATAATCGGCCAAGTACGAGTCGGACTCGCGCACGGAGGGTTCCGTACTGTCTGGGAGCCCCCCATAAATATTTATTTAATTTTATTATTTATTATTGAAATGAATATAAAAATGAATATTCTGTGAAAATTTCAAGCATCTACCTGTTTAATATAGAGCTTAAAACGTCTAAAAAATCAGGTTTGTTGTATGGGAGCCCGCCTTAAATATTTATTTTCTTTTCTTTTTAGTTTTTGTTGTCAT
Source organism: Hypomecis atomaria (assembly GCA_964007245.1). Taxonomy (NCBI): domain Eukaryota; kingdom Metazoa; phylum Arthropoda; class Insecta; order Lepidoptera; family Geometridae; genus Hypomecis; species Hypomecis atomaria. The sequence goes on from OZ023283.1 coordinate 17,158,823, forward strand.
AGCGGCAACAGAAATACATTATCTGTGAAAATTTCAGCTGCCTAGCTATCATGGTTCATGCGATACAGCCCGGTGACAGACAGACAGACGGACAGACGGACATCGAAGTCTTAGTAATAGGGTCCCGTTTTTCCCTTTGGGTACGGAACCCTAAAAAGGAACTGGCGACGCGACGCGTATAATATTACACGAACCATTTCGAGCCTCTTTTGACCCCTTCATAACTCGAATAACTCGAAAACTATTTAACCTATATTTATGAAATTTTCGGGGTTTCATTGACTGATTCACTCATTGACTCACTGATTCACTGACTCACTGACTTATAGATCAAAAACCTAACCCACTTCCAGATGACCTAGAAGCTTGATATTTGGCATCAAGGTAGACTATCAGGCATATACAAAGGAAAATATCTAAAACTTTGAACTTTTACCCCCCAACCCTATATAATAGGGGATGAAAGCTTGTATGAGACTTCCACAAATTTTATACTATAAGTCTAAAAATTTATATAAAGACTCCCTCGCTAACTGCGCATGGGCGTTAAGTGAAGATTAATTCATTAATTCTGTTATACAAACAGTTCTTGTTGTAACGAAACGGCCAAGTCACTTATATTGACTAAGCTGTAGAGTTTGTGAAGTAAGGACTTGTAGAGTAAGGCATGTAGAAGCTTGGCTTTACGTGAGATCTGACAACTTTTTGATAGTGGGAGCTGTGATTTAGACATGTTTTTGTTGGATATAAGCTCCCAATCATGACGATGTACTTTAAGTAAAATAAAACTCAAATGAAATATCTTTATTTCAGACATTACAATTAAATATGACAAAACATCTAAAAAAATAGTGCGTGGAGTCCTTCTGCGCGGAAGAAGTGAAACTTCGACGCTACAGCGCTTTCATACCCCCTCCATGGTAGCGTTAAACGTTTATTGCAACCTTGTTTTAAGTCGCAATAGAAGTTTCACTTTAATAATAATATTGTTACTAATAACAATAACCAAAACTAAAAAAAGATGAATATTCGGTATATTCGGTTCGCAATCTGGTGCAGCGTTTTCTATGATTTAAAAATTAGTCTACCTAGATAGTCTCCCAAACAATGCAGTATCTCATTATTGAAACGTCTCAACCCAGCCCAGAAAGAAGCCACTCTAGACCTGATGACAGCAAAGAAGTGCGGAAAGCGCGCATCAGCGAACATGCCCGACGCGCAGCATTAACATGCTTTCCTCATGAGGAAGCGAAAAGCATCATTGTATTGCACCCTTATGGTGTGGTACGTACGTTTTGCGCGTGTATTTCGTCCACAGCTGACATACATATAGGTACACAGTATGCTTTAAACAGTGTCGTTTTTACATCTGTTCTGCAACTGGATGAATTTAATGTGACCTTAATTATAATTGCACCTAAATCGTAAATATTACCACGTAATTATTTTTCGCAAAAAATGGCTAAATCGCCCTTCATCGTGTACAGAATTCGAATATTTCACTCGAATTGTTTACATTATTGTTGATTTTTCGAAAGCGGCTCAGTCGATTTCTTTAATATTTAAACCACCTCGAGGGCATACCCTTTGGAACTAAATGAAATTTTGATTTGGTTCACATACGGCAAAATTATCGATGAAAATACACAAAAAAAAACATACAGACGAACTTAACTCCTCCTTTTTGGAAGTCGGTTAAAAACAAGAAAAAGTTTCTTCTTAAACTTAATTATGAAATTTTCATTGAAATTATAATAATTTCATTGAAAACAAACACATTTCATAATAAAGGATAAGTAGCCTCTTTTTTTGTAGTTCTGTAAGACTGTGATATTCTGTCGGTTCAGATTATAATAGGATAAGCTGTCCGTTAGGATAAGCTATTGTGTCTTAATAATTTAGTAACACCTTAGTGTACACAGTACAGAGCAATAAATGATATCTTTATCTTTATCGATGTTTCATTTCCACATGTCATTTAGAGATGATAAAAACAAACTATTTTTGGATCCAAAATTAAAAATGACCAAACCATATCCAGTGTAATCTGATCCGACAGATCGCTATAACAGTCATGTTATTATTAATTGCTAATATTTTATTACGGGAATGATAATAATTAAGCAAATTACGTACTACTTAAATAAGCTAGAAACGTAGAGTTTAAAAAAACACCACAATATTTTCAATTGTTTATTTTCTCGTTTGTTTTATTAATGCATTATACTTTTAAATAAGTTCAATAACAAAAGTTTTAAAGTAGAATAATGTATAAATAGGCTTACACTATCATTATGACTGAAGGTTTAGTCCACTGAATAGGTAGGTATTGATTCTTGGTTACATAGTGGGTATACAATGTAAAAAATTCGTAGGATTATAATTTATTCCATAAAAAAATTATGCAGTTATTTGTCTCCGCGTTGAATTCGAAATTAGTGATTTTGAATCATTTCTTAGAAAATATTTACGCAATAAAATATCTATACTTTGAAAGTGTTTAATTTTAATGTTATAGTGTACAGCCATCGAACATGGAAAAATTAGAAGGACCGAACTCTTGACACAATACTTGATTGAAATGCGCGGTGTCAAAAATTAACATAAAAACACTCAATAATCTGCTCTTTAAAATACATAGAGAACGCGCTACATAATACTCTAGTTTCGAGTAGTTTTTAGTCATATAAAAAGCAGTTTTGAGTGTAAAAGTCCTGCATTTTTACGTGTTCGAAGTGTACGACATTCTCAACCAAAGTACAACCCGGTCAGAATATTTGTGCACCTTGCTGGAATGCGGCGCCTCTCCCGCTTCCCCTGTCACCTCTCCGCGCACTCCCCGGTGCGACAGTACGGTTAGCATCTTCGTTGCCGATACACGTCCCGATAATGATTTACGTCCGGACGGTATACTAGACGTCCGGTAATGTTACGTCCCGATAATTCGATATGACGTCACGAAGTCAGGTGCACAGATATTGTGTCCGGGTTGTAAGTTTAAGATTGATTTTTTCATTACATCAAATTGAAAAGAAACTCATGCAGCTATAATATCTCATATACTCTTAGGTTGTTTAGTCGAGTAACTTGTACATCTAAAATAGTCAAAATAGAGGGCATCATTGTATTATTATTATTCCAAAAAAATTAATGATGAACATTGAGCATAATTATAAGCAACTTTTTTTGGTTCAATGATTCAAAATCGCTAACATTTACATACATTCAATGCATATTCGCTAAGTACAAAAATATTAATTTTAATTATCTATCAATAACACAATTTCATTAGATAGTTGTAATCAGTATCTATTGAGTGGTTATTTAGGCACAAACACCACTACACTTTAACGTATTTCTCAAACAATTGCTGAAAAGTATCTTAGTAACATTTGCAAAGCGTTCAGAGTTAGTGAATTTTGAGTCTAACTTATTATTTTGTACCCCTTCCCATCAGAGCGGCTGGTTCTATTATTTTCATCTGTATAGGTATAATATTAATGTATATTTTAATGTTCTAAGCATGATATAATGTATTGAAAATGTTTTTTTTTTTCTAAATAACTAATTAGTTTGTTATAACATTTCTTGAATAAAATTAACGACGTAATATATTTGAAAATTAGTTTCTATATTGCTCATTTTTGTACAAAGTTTCCATTAAGTATTTTATTGGTGTTACAATTCTGAAAATATACATGTTGTATACTATACATTTTGATAGATACATTATCATATTCGATAGGGTACTGAACAATATAATAATATAACTTTACAAAGCACTTAACTATTTCATTACCCATATTTTGAGGAACTAGTAAACAAAACAATTCAAAACTTAAATGCTACTCCGCCAAAATTAATGAATAATTTTGAGTATAACATGACTAAGGATTTAAGTACAAAATGGAGAATATTCTACCTATTTATATGTCTTTATCCGCAATTATATATACAAGACTATTTACAAAGCTATCACAAATTACATTTTATTCGTATCACTATATACATTATTGCATTCAATGTTCCTCGTCATATTGACGACGATATAAACAGTCCTTATTATAAAGTAGCAAAGAATATATATCTGGGATATTGTCCTTTGCACACAACTTTTGTTAAACGTACACTATATGAGGTTTCTCGGGCGTTCTGTGAGCCGGTATCGTTTCATAAGCGAACTGCTGATAGATGTGCTCGTCACCATCTTCCTGATAGTAAGGATTCTTATCCACACTATTCCAAGGAGGGTTCAAAGAATGGAAGTTGTTCGTTACAGAAGAACCAATCATTAGATATCGATCTACCTCTCGCTTATTTTCTGGCTCTCTACTACGTGTAGAATACCCTAGCCCGTTACTTAACTTCGAAACATCACCATTCAACATTACACTAGTCATCACTTGCTTTGACTTTTCCCTTTTACACTTTTTCAAATGTCCCATGAAATATAAGCCTCCGCCAACAAGACTGATGCCAATACTTACAGTGAGCACTACTATAGCTACAATGACCCACCCATTTGAGCACCCGAATTCTGATTCCGGAATCATAACAAATAACGCACCTTTCAAATGTTCCGGTGCAGCGCACCTCATATCTTCATAATCTATCTTCAGTATAGCACTAGTATTCTTCGACTTCCGGCTATTAATTTCACTCTCGATACCAAGTTTCCACAACCATAACAATGAGCAGTTGCAAACAAACGGGTTACCCGATATTTCCAACTCTTGCAGTCGATCAATTGGAAAATGAGCTGCTTCCAAAGTTTCCAGTGCATTGTTCCTCATGTATATGTGTGTCAGTTTTGGATTTCCATGGAACAATCTTGGTGGAACTTCTCTGACTTTGATGTTTTCGTTCATCCAAATCTTTTGCAGGTTTATGTTATCCACAAAAGCTCTCGAATCAATCTTTTCCAACTCAAAAAGTCTGCTCAAGTGTAAATGTTTTAAGTGGAAGAGACTTTGGAACGACAGTGCCGTCACGTTTTGAAAAAAGTTTCCACTTAGGTACAAATGGGATAAGTTTGATAGTTTAGACAGGGCGGATGTAGGGATCGAGGTCATATTATTATTGCTCAAATCCAGATGTCGCAGCGATGGTAAGTTATGGAAACCCAGTTGGTCAATATTACCAATAACGTTTGAGTTGAAGTCCAAATTCTTCAATTCCTTTAAGTACGGTATACCATGTCTAGGTATATCCTTCACTAGATTCAACGATAAGTCCAAATACTCTAACCGGACCATAAAGGCGAAGTTTAGTGTGGGTAAATCCATTATGGAATTATTCCGCAGCGATAAAATCTTCAACGATGTCAAAGGTTCAAAAGTACTCTTTTGTAAACTGACCAATTTATTTCCAGACAAATCGAGTCGTTCTAGTACACTTAAATCTTGAAAAGTTTTTTCATGTATCTCAGCCAATTGATTATTGGACAGGTCTAAATCGACGAGTCTTTTCAATCCAACAAAAGTGTCTTTGTCGAGTCGTTTGAGGAAATTGTAAGTGAGATTTAGATGAGTCATCTCCATGTTGTTCTCGAAGTTTTTACTACCGAGGTCTTCGATTCTGTTGTACGAGATGTCGAGGACAGTGAGTTGGTTGTAGAAGCTGAAGGTGTAGAGGAGGTTGTCGATGGCATTGTGGCTGAGGTTTATGTAGGTCGCTTCTGGATTGAGTTGTATGGGTACGATCTCCAGGCCTGCGTTGGCGCAGGAAGCAGCGCGTAGAGTGTCGTCGCAGGTGCAGCGCGCGGGGCAGAGAGTGCGCGCCGTGGCGCTCCAGGCCCAGGCCACCACCACCACCCACCAGCGCCACCGAGCTACCGAGAAGCCCATAACATCTCATGTATACGCCACGGAGACCTGTAACAAAAGAAAGGTAACATTTAATCATTGTATTTTTATTTCTTAAAGTGCGTATGGTAGAGTTTTTAAAATTTGAAAGTCAATACAGTAGTATAATTATTTATTTTGCCATTGGCGTTTCCACTTATTATTAAAACGTATCTAAAATGATAAGCGAGGTATTTTTTTGTGTCATTATATGAACAAAATACAGTCATACAATCAGTTTGTATAAATAATAATCTGTAAATAGATACTTATTATTATCTTTCATTAAGAATTCAGAAATAGATTATTATTAGATAACTTTATTAAGAAAACAAAATTATGGTATTAAAATCGCATATTGCATCGCAGAATACAGCCAAGTTCCGACACGGCTATGACAAACAGAACGCAAATCTCATTCAAACAAAAGAAAACCTCATTGCCATAGATGAGATCTAGTTTACTTTTCCGTAATTTATTGTTATCATAAAATCCGAGCCACCCTCGGGCTATGTCTCGCTACAGACTGCGGGAAAGGAATGTAAAAATATACAACATTATCGCTAGAGAACATCTTAATATAATTTCTGGCGAAAACTGCAGATAACGAATGTGCCTCTCCACAATTTGTATGAGGGGGAATGGAATTGTTTGATCCAAATTAGGCCGATAAGAGACGTGCCGCGCCAGCGGAATGGTGGTTTCAACTCGGAAACTTTTTTATTGTCTTTTGTTATTGCGAATAGAGTAAGAAAAACTTTGAGCATATTGCACAAATGCTGTTTGCGTTCTTTATTTGTAATTCAATATGCCATTATGGTTGGTTTGTTGGAGTTGGTCATTTTTCCTCCCCTCCAGGGTGGTGACGGCACGTGGCACCGGGCTAAAGCTGTGTATGCACGTGCGAACGTATTGTCGCGCTACGATTCACTTGTTCGATTTTCTCACTGTACGCCAAACATATTTGTGACAATTGTGTGTGAAAAGTTTTGAGAGAACTTTGACAAATATTATCTTTATAGTTCTCAGTGTAATTTACTAACATTAGAGGTATGGTTACTGAGTCTCATGATTTATAGTTTGTGTGCATAGTCAATCTAACTGCGTACGTGTACGCTTATCTAATTTGCGTTCATACGTATAAACATCCATATTCTAGACATTTGTGGGTTACTTACAGTAGAGTCATGACTACTGTGATTGACGACACACTTTCGTAGCAGTTGTGTGCAGAGCCAAGTCTAACTGCGTGTTCGCTTAGCTAATTTGCGTCCACATGTATGAGCGTTCGTGTTCTCGACATTCGTGGTCGTACGTGCGTACACAGCTTAATGCGTTCTCCGCGGCTTCCTAACCCCTGCCTCACCTGTGATCGCATATTGCCCCCTTAATTTATCGTCTCACGTTCTCGCAAGACGAATGTTCCCGTAAGCGGAACTAGCGGCTAATCCAGCCGAGCCTCAACAATACCCCCAAAATTCTCGGCGATCCAACAAAGGACTTAGGTACTTCAAATTAAACGTTCGGCTTTACAATTCGACGGAATGTATAATGAATAGCACCGTAACATCTGTTAACGAAGGCGAACGATCTAGAAAGTTTTCACGCGCGGGAATAACTAATTGCGAAGGTTGGAATTCAATTTATGGCTTCTAGTGCGCCTCCGGAGAGATGACGCCGGGCTAAAGTATTAATAATGCAAAACAGTGTCACGGAAAGTTTTTGATTCCAAATGCAAATTGAATTAGGAAACAAAGTTGTGAGTGTTGAGCCGCTGTCCCTCGGTTAAGTCGTTGGCTGTATTATGCTAAATGATTAACATCCATTCATCTAATCTACATGGGTCGGTGGTTGTGAGATTATGATAAGGATGAACCATGAAATTGACTAGTTCTATTCTGGCTTTGTTTCTGTCTGATTTCTTTACCATTTTAGAGGTTCAGAATTTACTAGGTAATACAAATTACGTTATTTTATTTAAGGTATGGTAAGCGGAGCGTTGGTCGTCCAGCTCAAAGATGGGTCAGCGATGTAGGCAGTCGAAATTACGTGTTGAACCTGGAACCTAACACACGAGCAGATGGCACATTAAGAGAGAGGCCTATACTCAGTAGTGTAAAGAAAGCTGTGTGATTTTTCAAGAGTCTTGATTCTAATAAAGTGAATCAGCCTTTCTGAAACTGCATTCAGCAGATTAAAATCGTATTTGCTACCTTTAGAATTTGATCTTTACATTGAACATTATGTATGTTATCCGAAATATCGTGCTTAATTAAATACGAACTCTGCGCCGTTTCACATAAATACAAAGTGAGAAGTCGTGAGAAGACGGCCCAGTCTCCTCAGTAACCCGATATGATCCTCCGTGAATGGATTACCAGAACCCGTCTGAATTACAGAAACCATACGCTCAGGTCCCTGTATATGGATGGATTAATTCGGATACATTCCAAATGTATGCCGCGTCACGCGAACATGAAGATTACAATTTTCAATCATAAGGAGCGTGATTATGAATGCTAACTTGTGGCTTCGACAAGCTATGATAAGTAAGAATTAGAAGAAATTGGAAAATCTTGGAATGAAAATCTCCGGAATTCTTGTAATTCAAACACGAACTGCGTAGTAATTTCAGCTGTTTTGGAAACTGACAACTTAAATTTATTTCTTGGACGAATTGTAGCCGGTGTAATGATGATTTAGTAAATGCAAGGTTACCTCATACCTAGAGTCAGGTTAAAACATGAGAAATATTACGATCCATTTTTATTTCGTCAATTTTAATTTAAAACAAATAATAAAGACGACAAAATCAAAACATTTGTCAAAATTTTGATAATTAACTTTAAAAATACGATTCGATTAATTTTTATAAGTATGCAAGCGTCGTGATCCATCGATCGAGAGAGCTGTTTGTTTCACCACTTAACTGTTCAAAAAAAAAAACAAAACTTTTCCATTGTTATTTAGCATTTCTACGAGGAGGGTTGTGGTTTGGTGAACCTGAAAAAAGCAAAGGGGCACACCCTCCGATTCCGAGCCTAAACTGCTCTGGCCAGCATTCTTTTGTCTTTTAATTTCCTGTCCGCCAGAGTGAGCTCCCATCGTGAATTTCGCTTTCGTGAGCTTCGTTAACTTGTATCGGCCTTTGTTGTTGCCTATTGAACTTTTCCATTACCAACGTCATCGACCGAAACCGCCAAATTCGTTGGAAAATTCGTGTCGTGAAATCGGCACCAGAGCACAGGAGTACATGAGTACACCTCGTCGATATGAAACAGTTTTTTCATTTTCCTTTCGAACCGAGTGCGTTTTCAAACTCCTTGTTTCGTTTTCCCGACGAAACTTCTCGAAATGGAAATTAAATATTTCCTTATTGAAAAGTTAAAATGTTAGCATTTAGATGCTGGATTTTAATAATTGTAAGAGAGATTCAGTTGGTATGAAATGCCGCCGCCGCGCCGTTTCGGTGTCTCGTCACGAGGATTTTTCATTAAAATTTTAATGAGGTTCAAGTCGTCATAATGTAAGCGGTAGATATCATTAAATTTATCGTTTCAAACTGAGCATTAATCGTAGTCACGTAGTGGCGCTTAATTTTAGTATTCATAACTGTTTTAATTACATCAAGAATGTCGTGAACGATGAATTCAATTTTGACGCTTCCTGTTTGTTTCTTTAATACTTTTTAGGGTCCCGTACCCAAAGGGTAAAAACGGGACCCTATTTTTATACCCTAAGACTCCACTGTCCGTCTGTCTGTCCCCAGGCTGTATCTCAAGAACCGTGATAGCTAGAGACAGTTGAAATTTTCACAGATGATGTATTTTAATTGTCGCTATAACAACAAATACTGAAAACAGAATAAAATAAATATTTAAGGGGACTCCCATACAACAAACGTAATGTTTTGTCGTGTTTTGCTCGAAATGGGCTAATGAGGCTCCGATACTGTACGGAACCCTTCGTGCGCGAGTCCGACTCGCACTTGGCTAATTTTTAAGGATCGTTGCTCAGAGGTACAAAAAGGTAAAAACACACTAATTAATTTTTTAGCTCTTAGGTAGTACTTTAACATTTAAAATAGTGTTTTATCGGTTTTGCTTTCAGAACTTTTCATTCGAGGATGCAAAGCTTGGATGTGAAATATGTATTGTTACAACATATATTTTAACTGTACTTACCTCTTTTATAAAAACAATATTTTATAGACATGATCGGATAAAGTAGGTACTACAACAACTACAAAGTGACCAGCAACAAAATGGACTAGCGTTAATAAACGATTAGTCCACCTAGGCCTTGTCTGGCCTTATTCAAGTATTAGTATCACATTTGGAGGATGTTCACCCCTAAAATGGCTTTGCAAAACGTCCCAAAGCGTGGGTACTCGACCCGATACTGGCGACCTTCCTAATTACTCCATAACATCTAAACACCGTTTAGGCCGCGCAAAGGGATGCCCGTAATTTATTACACAATTTCCCTGCTCTTACTAAATTCAATATCAAAAGGGACCAAACCTTCAACATTAATAGTAACACCATCGGCTCCATTTAAGTTATTATTATCAAAACTATCCGTTCCGGCCTAATTGCGAACGATAGTAATCTGAATTATCATTCGAAGTTATCTATTGCTGGAGGTAGCAACTAACAATGAGAGGGTCTGAACAATAAAACCAGTGTAAAACTCGGGTAACCGCTCTCTTACTGGAGAAATTGAGGGAACGTCCAAGCTCTTGGTTTTATGAGTTACTTAAGTCGTGTGCTACCGTTTTTAAAACAGTTCTCGTCTTAGTGGGGAAAAGTTTTCGAGCCGTATTGAAATAGAAGATGTTTACGTGCGGGGCTGCCTCTTCGATATAAATAAATGGAGATGCGTCAGCTTTGCCCTAAGCATGGTGAAAAATTTTACGTTTCATGGTTACTTGTATTGAATCACCTAGCTAGCCTTAGTTCAATGCTGTATTTGAGTGTAAGACAAAGCAAAATGCCGTCAATAAAGCGTCAATATTAATTTTAAACACACGATTGTAAGTCAATATTGGAATCATATTGAAAATAGTTTTTACGTCAGCAAGGAAATAATTCTGGATTTAAGAAACCGAGACTCTGATATTATTTGTATTTTGCACACTATGTTTCTCTTGACCATTTTTCTTTGTTTAATGTCTAAAATCATATTAGAATAAAGAAATGAATTTTTAATTTAAAGCTACCTATACATATTTTAGGCAATTTAGTGAAAAATAATTTAATCATTGCACTATCTAATAACAAATTTCTGAACAAATTGTTCTTGTACCAAGCGAAATACACACAGACGCTTCGTCTACAGATTTTTGGTCTATAAGTTGCATTCGGAAAGTTTTCATCTGAGTGCGTATACGTGCTTAGCTTGACGGCCGTAAGTGTTAGTGTCGGCAAGCTCTAAAGGGAATAATGAGAAAACTTGCTCCGTCAGAGAGAAGAGAAGGCCGGCCCCACTAGTAAGGCGCAGACTCCACCAAAACTGAGTGAAGCGAAGACATGCGGAGCGCAGACAGTGAGCCTACTGTATTTTATTTCAAAAACGTAAGTTCATGTAGGCCGGGTGGTTCTGGTGTCAGAGTTTTTAAGCTGCCTGAAGACCGCTGACATGACAACAAATCATCCAAGCTACGGCAGCGCTCTGTTGTTAATGCTACTCGCGGTCACCCATCCGAAGACTGACCATAACGAACGTTCTTTAATTTTGATTATTGCTAAGAAATATCAAGACAAACTTCTCTATGATATTTGAACAGAAACAAAACGAAATTGTAAGCGCAGCGGAGCTTTTTTTGTTCTTTGCTAAGCAAATGTAGCACTTATACAATGGTAATATGGTCTACAAAGCTCTGACTTAGCTTCGCCTATCTATTATTTGCTTTGGTAGAGTCTGGAACTCACTAGTTGAGAGCAAAAACGGCGCAAAGCGTCTCGTTGATTCGATTGTAAATTTGCAACTTCACGGTGAGCAACTGTAACGAATTGCTGTTTTTTCCGTTATAATAGCGCGGATAAAAAACTTTTTAGAGCTGTCATGATAATTTTTAGTGGCAAAAACGGCGATGAAATTGATTTTAGCTCTGTCGTTAACAAAAAGGCAAAACAGGAGACTATTTTTTTAGTGTACTGGTAAAAAAAGGGAATTATTAAATAAATATGTCGCACTTGAAGCGGATAAGAAATGAAAGATAATTATGATGTTAATAAATTATATTAGGTAATAAAATCAATTTAAAAAATCGGCCAAGTGCGGTTATTTACTCGTATTTTATTCTGTTTTTAGTATTTGTTGTTATAGCGGCAACGGAATAACTGTTTATGAGACACAGCCTGGAAATGGACAGACGGACAACGGAGTCTTAGTAATAGGGTTTCGTTTTTACCCTTTGGGTACGGGAACTCTAAAAAGGCCACGGCATCAAATCGAATACAATAAAGTTAAGAGCCAATTCAATGAGACCAGTTTTCAAAAAACAACAAAAACGCATCAATCTCCGTCAATTAATTTGGGATCTAGGATATCAGAAATCACAGAGACAGCAATCAATATGCAGACTTGCTAAATTAACAACTTCACTTAAACGGTTGATGATACACAATTTAAAAAAAGTCTTTTTTTATTAAAAATCGTAATATAAGTGAGTTTGTATAAGCCGGATGGCTAGCCTTGGTGCCAGAGTTTTGAAGCCGCCTGGAGGCCTCTGACATGGCTAAACGGTTAAAGCAACCGGGGCCTACAATCATCATCTGCTCATCTGAGCCACGGTAGCGCTCAGTTATAAATGCCTCCCGCGGTCACCCGTCCGAAGTCAGACCGTGCCGAACGTATCTAAAACTTAATAATGTCTACTTAACAGAGCTTTTTAAACTTTATCTCTTGACCACGCAACGTGCTGCAGTTATAAGCGTTAAGCTTCCAAGGTGTCCGTATGAAACAAGTTTGTAATTTTATCTACATTCAACATCCAAGACGTAGTTCCAACTTCGTACACTTTAGTGCACTTCACGCTTCAAAAGTAGTTTCAGCTTTAACGTCCTATGACATTGTATACAGCTTGGATACTTCTGAAATGGATGCTAATTAAAACTGATGTCGAGTTAGAGAATGAAGTGAGGAAACGAAATGAAATTTAATATATCTGCAATAGAAAAGTCAAATGTTTGGATTTGGTGAGTGCAAAATTCGAACTGCAACTTACGACTATATCTGGGTTGTCTCCGGTGCTTGCCAATTGACCGTTCGGCGTACCTAAGCCACGTTGAATTGGTCCTATTCTCGAAATGTGAGTTAGTTTTCATTTTTTGTTGTTTATATACAATTTCAAAGCGATAACCTAAATGCTTTTCATCGCGTGAAATGCGATCGTATTTAATTAGAGGGTAACCAATATTAACGTGGATAAACGTTGATTAGCGACGCATTCGCACCCTAATCGGTCGGCAACAAATTTTAATATCACCGGCGCACCTGCCTCGCCGCCGTTGATAGTTGCACGCCCCTACGCTATTGATTTTGCAATCAAAGCCCTGTTAGAGAACTACGCCACTTGCCCGCGATTACCGCCAGATATTAATTTCCGAGCCAACATTGTTTCATCGAGATTCGAGATCCATCCATGCGTGGTTATGGCCACAAAATCTTGACAACTTCTTTCTCCAGCTCTAATTCCATTTACCGAAGCGTCCAAGATTTCCTGTCGCGCAAAAACCGAACCCGTATCATAGGCGATAAAAACAAACACATACATAGCGAGCGAGAAAAGCTACCGATACGTGAAAGTCGACTACTCCATTTGATACTCGTATCTCCGTATTACTTTAATGCTAAACGTTAACGTTAAAAGAACGAAAGAAACGTCACGTCGTTTCGCTCACAATGCAGAATGTTGCTACAAAATACCCTCAGATGCTCCTGTAGCTGAGTAGCGGTAAGAATAAAAAGGAACTTTAACGAACAAAACGTCTACACAATTCCATTTTCTCTTTCAGCGGCGGAGCGAGTCTTAGTGAATCGGGCTTCTGTATGGGCGCCTTTATAAACGCAATAATGAGGAGTGGTAAGGCGGTATTCAGGCGAGCGCCCTAACGAGAGGTGCCGATGAATCACCCATGAGGCGAGCACAAAACTTGGCCACTTGGATATAATGATGAGCACCTCGCGCGCCCGCGCGTAGGCAAGGCGCAACGTACTCGTCCCCTTCCTTGCTTCCTCGCAGCGCTCGCCACCTCGACGCCTCGCCAAAGGGCTTTTAGCTAGTTCCAGTTAGCTCTCCAGCCCGCTTTAGCTTTGACTTTCATCGCTGGGCCATCTAGCAGAGCTTCGGTGCAATTGGATGCGGCCTACGGATGAATAGTCAATGAATTTAGGACAAACGACGACACGGGACGACACAAATTAAAATCTAGTTTGCACTTTCTTTCAGTTTTGTTTTCACCTAACAGCTGCTTAAGAAGATTTTAATTATGTAAAACACAGGTGTTACTCACGTTTGATTTTTAGTAGGATACTACTATAGTTTCGATCGCATTTGGCGATCTTTCTCAAGGTCGGAGTACTAGCTCGCGGGCTCGTCTCGCATAGCACTCTCCAAAAAAAAAGAAAGATCGCCAAATGCGATCGAAACTATAGTAGTATCCTACTAAAAATCAAACGTGAGTAACACCTGTGTTTTACTTAATTAAAATGTACGAAAACCACGTTAGTTTCCATTAAGAAGATTTGTTTTCAATTTTACTAAGAATGGTTACATTCTCAATTCTATTTTCTGATCAGAATGGTGTTTGTTACGGTTATGTAGAAATTGTTTCAATAAGAAACAAGTGAGAAAGTTGAACCTGCTTTCATTCACTTTTCACTGTTCAAATTTTGCGGTAAAATACCGCAGATAGGTTACCGGCTCACGTTTCAAAACTTCAACGTCGACTTTGCGAAATGAAAGAAAAAACAACTCCTATGAATTGTTTGACTGTTATAAAACTTTTCCTTTGAGATACGGAGTCTATAAAATTAAAAGTTAGCGTTTACATTATCGTAAGTTAAATTTAGGTTAGATGAGGTTAAGAGAGTTCCTGCGTCAAGGGAGCCATGAGCTGCAAATGACGTGCTTACGAAGCGGATCCGACGCTAAGCTCGCGAAATGGTCTCGGCCTAAATGAGGCGCGTGGCGTCTTCCACGGCACTGTGTGAAAATTAGTCAATCCTATCTCAGCGATCTTCCGCGGACCCGCCGAGGCTGAATAATGAAATAGCTCGTTGAGGCGGCGGATGGGCGTTATCGACGTGAGCCGCGGCGGGCGCCGGTGGCACGCGGTGGCGGCGAGCAACGCGAAAATCCCACGGATTCCGTGTGAGATATTCGCCGGCTCTTTTAGGGTTATTAGGCGGAGTGGGTTTTAGGGAAATGAGTCGGGAAATAAATCTATCCCGTTGAAATGAAAGAATCTGTGTTTTCCCAAATAAATGCCCATAAAATAAATTGTATGGGCTCGTACATTGTCTTCATTGGGCGGTGTGAAAGCGGTAGATAGATAAAAATCCGCGCTCGTATGGATACGGGCGGGCTGCCAATAAGGAGAATTGAACTAGAGCAGAATGATATTGTCGCTAAAACTATTGTTCTTATTTACAGAAATGAGAGTGAGAAAATTCAGAAAAAATCTGTACACTGAAGCCGACCAAGCTAAATCGGTTAATACAGTTTTATCTGGGTTCTATTGTTTTCGGACATACTATTCTTTTAATAGTTTCTCTTAATAAAATGAAATGTGCTTTTTCAAATGTACCTACATTTTTGCACAAACATATTTGTAGGTGCAATTCGGTACTTCTATATTTTTTGAGCAATCGCTTGAAATAGCTTTATGATTTCAAATAAAGCTATTTCATAGTTTTAAAACAGCATAAATTCCGATCGCTGCAGCAAAATTGCATTCATTATTTTGAAGAGAAAACAAAACGCACTGTTGAAATACCCGTTGCAAATAGAAAGCTGTACAGTGCTCCTTCGAGGCTAGAAAATAAGGCTAAAGCTCTTTCGGTGGTCCTCGTATCTCGAAACAAAATCCTACGTTCACGTTTCCATTCCATATTGTGTTATTCTTGGATTCTCTTTAGCGTATTCCGTGTTTGCAACCGAAACGCCCCAGGTTACGGCTTGAGCTGTCGACAGTAATGCATTTTTTGAATAAATGAATGAATGCCAGGATTTCACTTCTCTAACCATTGGTAAGAATTGGAAAAGAAGCGCAGTCGACGCATTAGATACGGCGAAAAATATTCCAGTCCAAGCAATAAATATTTGAATAGTTCGCTGTATACTAAAATGGATAGGTTTGTCAGATAAAGCTGCTGAATTCTGAAAAGACGCAGACCCATGCAGTTTTACGATACATAAAGTTTAAGAGCAAATAATATGAGCAAATTTACGATGCTTGACAAAGAGCGTATTGCGAAGGTGACGCGGGTGATATAAGGCGCAATTTTCCGTACTCCTCGGACTATATTTCGTAGATGTCGTAACATAATTTTGATTAAAATTTTACATCGTGCTCACGAATTTTTATTGCCTCATTATCTTAGTTTGCTATACGGAAGATAAGGTTGAATCGGATGCGATGGACTTAATTACCTATACGAGATTGGCTTAAACTTTTCATTAAATATCTTAAATTATGTTAATGTTTCGAAAAAGCTATGATCGTGGGCTTATCATTATCATCGATGTTGTTTGTTTTAGGTTATAGTTCCGGTTACTTCTTTTTAACCGATTTCCAAAAAGAGGGAGGTTCTATGTTTATCTGTATGTATTTTTTTGTGTATTTTCATCGATTATTTTGCCAATTGTAAACCGAATCGAAAAATGGTTTTTTAGTTCTAAAGGATTCAATTTACTCCCGAGGTAGTTCCATTTAAATTCTACAGAAATCAAAAAGTTAAAAAAATAATAATAATAATGTAAGCAATTTGAGCGAAATATCCGAATTTTGTACACCACACATTGAACATCGATGATTTCGCCGATTGTGAACCGAATCGAAAAACTATTTTATAGTTCAAAAGGTTATGCTGCCAAGATTGTCCCATTTAAATTTTACAGAAATCGGCTGAGTCGTTTTTGAAAATTCAACAATAATGTAAACTAGCGTAATATTCGAATATTGTACACGATAGTAGTTGGTGGTTTTTGCGAAAAATAATTATTTAATTCACAAAATGATGTAGCATTGCAGTGAAAGTAAACCAGACTTTTACTGCTTAAAATACACGTGTCAGGAAAAAGATTCAGTTACAATCTAAGATGGTTTTTTCCACTTCTAAAAAGTGGGTCGTGAGAGGTTAGAAGGGTAGGTGGGTACTATTTATAATCAATGTGACTGGGAACGGTCGCGACACTGAAAGCCCAGATGAGTCGATTAATTCGATTTTCTCTTTGGACGCTTTGATTGCGAATGCAATCGGAGCGAAACTGTTTTCTATCCACGTTTAATTACACATTTATTGCATGTTGTGTTAGATTTTTTTATTGAGCCGAAATAAAATGCCAGCTATTTTAGATACGCGCTCGATTAAAAAAGCTTGTCGGACATGCGTATGGTAGAATCCCGTGGACATTTCTTCGAAACAATGATGTAGATCTGCACAATAAATTTCAACCCTGGACAGAGCACTAAACCACATTGAATTGGTTTGAGAATGAAACATTTATGGTGCTGTAAAATCTCTGGATATCATATTCAGATACAATACGGAACTCGAACTCCATTGTAATGCTGACTAAATTGAGCAAGTTGTGACAAACTTATCATATTTTATTAAGATATAATGACCATTAAAAAAATCTATCGAGTTTTTGCTAGTTTCTTTATTTTCTCTCATATATTTAATTTTATATTATCTGTGTACTAAACATGTTTTGAATTAAAAGTAGACAATTTAATTATTTGCATAAATTTCAAATTTAAATAAATTTATTTGACTCTTCATGTACAGAAATAGGTGAAATAGTATAGAAATATATAAACGTTTTAGTTAAGTAAAACACAGGTGTTACTCACGTTTGATTTTTAGTAGGATACTACTCGTACTATAGTTTCGATCGCATTTGGCGATCTTTCTCAAGGTCGGAGTACTAGCTCGCGGGCTCGTCTCGCATAGCACTATCAGTCTATCAGTGCTATGCGAGACGAGCCCGCGAGCTAGTACTCCGACCTTGAGAAAGATCGCCAAATGCGATCGAAACTATAGTAGTATCCTACTAAAAATCAAACGTGAGTAACACCTGTGTTTTACTTAATTAAAATGTACGAAAACCACGTTAGTTTCCATAGTGAAATATATAAACGACTACGTTCCTTTATAATATGTAAAAAAATATCGATCGTTGAATTAGTAGCGGCAAAACATAGCTATGCTAGATAGCTTCACTAACAATTTCCATTGAAAATTCTAAAGCATCTCTATGTACTAGCATCCTGTCATCGTTGAGTAAAAACATAAATTGCGCCAGCGCAGTCAGTTACAATATATCGACTAAAGAAATGTAGAGCTTACTTGAGTTACTTATACGGTTTGTTTTCCTTTGACAGGTCAGAGAAAATTCTTTCTCTGTATAGTATAAGTACCGTAACGTAAGAGTTGTTTACAGCCTGTCCTATATGACAGGTGCTTCCTTTAGATCTTGTTAGCAATAGATGGCTAGAAGCGAATAAGTTATGCTTGCAAGTAGTTAATATCAATAGATCATTTGTTTGGAATGTATTACATATAACTCAGCAATAAAGTTTGTGAGAAAACGTCTCTTTGCAGACGTAGCGAAATGAGAATCACGAAAATTTGAGTGAGTTGTCTCATAAAAAAATATTATTATAACTGAGCATTTACCTTACCATTTTGATGAGAAACCCTGACGAGATGATGTCTGCATACCTCAGGTACGGTTAAGTTAGTTTTATAAGGTAAGGTTAATTTAAAAATAAAATGAAAAGCTTAATTTTTACCATCTACGAGTATGACCTATAAAACACACTCAGCCCACGAATCATTTTATGTTTGGGTTTCTTTTTATGGTCTAGATAAATGACCAACTCTAAATTAATATTAGAATCCTTGTGCAATTCTAAATATTTTTTGTACGTCTCAACCTCTCTACGAATTTCTAGTATTCTCAGTATTTATCTCAACTACAATCAAGTATTAGTGAACGTGAAATGAAAAAGAAAAATACGTAAGCTCCTAAACTAAAAATGATCAAAACTTTCTTAAATTATAAATATCAGTCAATAAAATAAAGAATACCTATTGTAAAAAAATATCATAATATCCATTGAACTTCGACAAATTAAGCCATCAATGTTGAAATATTTATTACGAAAATCTGTAATTGTGTTGTAGAATTTAAGGCAGTCATATTGTCACCACACCGAACAATATGCCGTGACAGTCGGCAGTAAAACACGTTTCAAACGACCCGACTTAGATCACGTGTGAAATCGAGACTTTGTTCCCATGAAATGGTATTAAACGTCCAAAATACATGTCTAAATGGTCTCACGGTGGATCGTGTCTACCACAGTGGCCACTGACCATTGGTCTCTATGGTTGGGGCATTTACATCGGTTGTTATCCAATGCAGCAGTGTATCGGATATCGTTTGGTAGCTATCAGTCGTAAACAATGCGATCTGACGTCGCCCTATGGACCGTGAAACCACATTTTCGACTGGCTAGCTTTAGATTATGATAAAACTGGAACATGTATATAGTGTTATTACGGTGTAGTGGGATAGTAAATGTGTTTGGGTTTGAGTGTTTTTGGTGCTTAGATCTAGGTTAGATATCATCATATCAATATTGAGTCATGAAGATTAAGTTATGTCGTTGTAGAGCGCTTAAGCTGTGAATATTCCTGAAACAGTATACAAAGTTTAGTTATGTTATGCATCGTGTTATGAAAAATGTTTGTTTTATATCAACGCTCGGTTAGAAATACCTAGTTTGTAACCGATCAAAAGGTTAATCATGGTTAGTCAAGCATAAATGGTACTCGTATTTAATGACCGAAAAGTAGCGCGGATGATACGTTAAAGTAATCACAGATCTAGGCTTCTCTTTGTATCATAATCTGAATGCCAGTAAGCCAACCAATCAACTTGAACTAAATCTGAATATCCCTCAAGATTTACATTTTAGTTGTTCCTCCCTAAATAAAAACTATTTACTCATCCCTTCCACAACTCAAAAAGTTCCCAAGTATTGAAATCTAAGTAAAATAATCTAATCTTGCGGTACAAAAACCTCAAGTTCCGTTCAGTATCAAATGTGGATTAACAATATTCCAAAAGTTCTCACCGATTCGGTCCACTGCCCATGAATATAACATCTTCGCTTCCCTGACATAGAAACATTATTTCAGTATACAAACTCCAAACAAACTATTCTACTACTTTACAGTGACCTTAAGTTAAAATTGCTTACGAGTTTAAATGGAGCTTTAATCGATGACACCGCTAGCCAACTTGTTCTCGACCTTCTGAGATCTTTCATCTATATGTAGACTAACTTTACAGACAGAACAAAAAAGTAATCCCGTTCAGATATCTGCCACAGACGGCATTAAATGACTTGGTATCAAAGAATTTTGTTGAAAAAAAAATGTTAGAAGATATCAGACAATCATAAACGAAAAAAATAGGTACGTATTATAAATAGTTGGCCAAGTAAACGTCACAAAATAAATGTAACTGAAGAAACTTCTATTCAAGAGAAATTACAGAAAATAGACATCTACATCTTTTTAATCTAAGATAAGAAATATTAAGCTGACAAAAACAAAAATTCTCAGTATTAAGTTGAGTTTCTGATTCACTGTTATATTATCATGATAGTCATAGAATAATTATACTCCTCGTGAACCAATACTACAATTACAATATTAGTCACGATCTCTATGACTTGACCCTTTATGATTGTTATACGACCGACGGTAAAAACTATTACAAATTTTATTTAATTGGTAGTAGGGTCATAGCTTGGTAGGCTGTTGAAATTCAATTGCTAGTTGAAGTAGTTTTCGATAATAAAAATGAATTTAAAATAAGCTGAGAATAAAAGACGAATACCTTTCTATCTAAATCAATTAAAAAGTAGTAAAGCGAACACAAATGAGAGGTCGGAATCACGAAAACTTTCTTTTTGCATGATAATTGACATACATATTTTGAACTGTGTAAACAAATCAAACAAACTGTCGAAAGCAGAATAAAGTCTTTATATCGCAAATCGTTATTAAATAACTAAAAATGTTTTCTAAAGAAAATCATAACCATATTTTTCAAAGAAACGAGCAGGTCCGAGAAAGCTTACGAAAAGCTCGAGAAAACGATTGCGTAACAAAACTTTATCAACAAAAAATATCGGTCTCGACCTTCTGGCATTTGACTTAAAATATAACAACCTAATATTTGTTGACAAGGACCTGTGTCTATATTTTTATTGTTTCTCATAGTTAATGCGGTAGAGTGCCTGCAGAGGAGTATTTACCGATCTGAGAGCTTCGTGTCAAAGTAATGAGAGATGTGTTCGACAGTTTTTCTGAATATCTATTTAGCTGTTTTTGTTTTAGTTTGCAGTGTGTTTTCATCAAAAGCAGAAATAAGTTTTTAACCCTATACATACTCGGCAAAGATCTTGTTTCTTGAATATGTAATTTTTTCCTTGTAAAACGGACTAGTAAGTGTTCGTAGACTTCTAAAAAAAATAGTTTATTACTTTTTATTTTATGGCATATGTCCTTTGGTGCACATTGCCAAGTCTGTAGAAAATTATTTTCAAAAATGTGTGTCTCTTATAAGATACTCTGCCAGGTTATTAGACAAGTTAAAACAGACTTTTTTATTTAAACAGATCTAAACAGATATAATAAATAAACAATTTGAATAAGGTGTAAAAATATGCTATACTTTTCATAAAACATGCGACGTTACAGTGCCATAAACAACAATATGAATCCTACTACTGTGAGGTCTTGCAGTTAATAACATCTTTGAATCATTCAACGCTTCGACATCATGTTGCTAATTGCGATTACCTTCAAAAACTCGTGTTACCCAGTGACAACATCGATTCCGAATTAAAAGGTAGCGATTCAAATGAGATAAGTTTCCAAACCTCTGTCCTAATATTTGACATAAAAAGACTCCAACGATCATTTGCACTGTTTCTCACCCCTTGTATGACATCAAAGAAGAGTTGAACTGTCAACTAAAGGAAAAGGTTACATAACCGTTCTATATACTCCAGAGCTGACCTGCCAATATTTTCTTCAAAGTAATTTTGCTAGAAAAATGTACTAAAGAAAAACCAGACGTTGTATTCTAGTGGTTTTACGAGTATTTTATTTTCAATTTGTTGCTCAGAATTTCATCACGGCGGTTGTAAAGCTTATGATTGGAAACGTCTATCTACTTATGTAAATTCATGTGAGAAAAAACACTAAAAAAAACACACCAGAGATATCAAAAAGAAATTGTGTCATTTACTTTGCGGCAGCCGAATTGAAAAACTTCTCACTGAAAATCACATTCCACCTCATTTTTTTTCGCTATGTTAATGCGAAATTGATGAATACAGCGTTTTTTTTATTTATTTGATGGACAAGCGCCTTTATTAACTACAACGAAATACAATAAATCTACATAAAAAGCAATTAGATAAAAATCTACACACCCGTCAAGGTCTAAAGATAATTTAAGTACTGAAACCCGCTCCCAGTTAGGATTTTTTGTTCAGTAAATGTGGCTAATTTTAGAATTATATTGTCACGTGAAATATTGCCCACAAAATCTAAGTACTTTATAGTTTATAGAACTAATCATTGTATGAGACAGTGAGTTTTTGTACTCTTCACGCATAGAGTGTATAGGTAATATACTCGTAGATGTCGCGTCTATAAGTATTTTGCCCTAAGCTATCCATAAAAGAATTATGTGTACTGTGTACGTCTCTTGTAAATTCTTATTCATAGCTTCAAAGCTTTGAAGACATAGTCGTGGAGACAAGTTCCATTCGAATTCACGTCAAGTCGACGTATTTGTAATTCAAGACAAGCTCTCCGTAGTACCTATTGTTTTACCTACTGCTTAAGGTAAAGTGCATACGACGTCGGAATATGTGGCGTATATTTTTATGAAAGGAACTATTTAAGTGGTTTGCGGTGAAACTTTTATAGTCGGCAATTTGAGGTTATCAGAAGACTAATTGGTCCACTGAATTGATTTGGGTAGCTTTGGCGGTTGACATTGGCTAAAAAGATAGGTTTGTTATAGTGAACTAAAACTGTATGTTATGATGTCCAATTTTAGAGGCTTCATCGTATTTGAAATAGCTAACTTGATTATTTCTGTTTATTTTTCACTTTAGGCATTCGATAGAGAGAAAACTTTATACGTTGCTATTTAAGTTACGATTTACGATTTAATTTACTCTAAAATTGGGCTAAAATATCAATCAAAAATAACAAAAAAAATTGTGTTAAAATACCTCGGAAGTGATTTCATTGGGTATACCGTACAGAGCTCTTGTTTGTGTGGAACTACTTTTCTAGAAACATCGTCGACTAGTTATTAATACTAGACTAGTTAATTATTCGTTTTAAAAAACCTATAAGTTGGACTTTTAGTAGAAGAATATACCACGATAAATCTAAATAATGTGACGTTTGCTACTCGATCATGTTGTTGCAGACCATTTTTCGATGTTTTGGACTATATCCAATGTCGGGTTAGCTGCTAACCGATTAAACCTTCACCGCATTGTTTTGGTAAAAGCATAAGTACGACATTGGAATACGTGGCGTATATTTTATAAATCGATGTTAAGGTATGGTAATTGAAGAGCTATTGAGTCGTGGCTTTGAATTACGTTTACTTTTATTTAAAACGCAAATTACAAAGTCAAATAAAACACTCCAACTACAGCAAAGTTTTACATTGAAAGTGCATGGTTAATAAATCTGTTTAATAAAAACAGACTTATTTTTATAACTAGCGACCCGGCTTCGCACAAGTGTATTATACATTTTATATTATAAACCTTCCTCTTGAATCACTCTATTAAAAAAAAACGCATCAAAGTCCGTTGCGTAGTTTTAAAGATATAAGCATACATAGGGACAGACAGACAGCGGGAAGCGACTTTGTTTTATACTGTGTAGTGATAAGTAGGCGTGTATAACGATTACAACTACTTCATGCTAGTATTTTATAGGCTACACAGAGTCCATTGTAATCGTCGAAGACTAAAAACTAACATTCACATAAGTAAACTAAACTAATGTGTTCATGCTATCTAAGACATTTTGTCAACTTTTCTACAGCTTGCACTAAGACAACTAAAATAAAGATGGACTATGTATAATTTTATATGCGCTGAAGGAATTTAGCGCATATTTGATACAACCCAAACAGCGGTCGCTTTAGCACAGTGAAACTATCTACCTACCCTACCCGTCAAAGGGGATCTATAAATAAATTTTTGCGCAAGTGTTAATTGTGCGGTGCAAGTTAAGTATTTTTTACGTAGCATAAGGATTCGGTACGGATGGTACGGAGCATATCACAGAACAAATAGGCACATAATACTACACAAGCTTTGACAAAAAAATTCTACGCTGAAAGAAGTTAAAAACCCATCAACCAAACCTAAAGAGGCTCTACCATAAGTATTCTGTTAACTCAGTTTTTATTAGACAACCATAAAACTAGGACAAAGTTCAGTACGCAGTGAATTTTATTGACGAACCTATTCGTTAACAAATCTAGTTTGTGTAATTAAGATAAAAGCATAATGGTCAATAATAGCAGCTCACTGGCTCTTAAACTTGATTACAAGAAACCGACAATTTTCTTTAACTACCCGAACAAAAATAAAAACACTTCTACCATTAAGATTTACGTTTAAAATAATAAACGTTGTTGTGAATATAACTGTGGGTTTCAAGAAATAGTTGAATCCGTTGATATTAAATAATTTATCCAGCTGTTCACAAGTAGGTACGAAATGATTTTGCGTCATTTGTTGTTATTTCTATAATCATTTCAGATTAAATATGCGGTGTTATTAGATACGTTTTTGAATTTAAAAATTGCCATGGTCTTTATTTTATTCTCGAAGTTTTTATTATTATTTCACCCCGCTGCTAGTAAACATGATCAATGAGTAGGTATAGAGTTTGTCCATGCGGTATACGTTTTACAATGCGTTTTTTTATTTATTTGTAGTGGCAGGTATTAGCTTTACCTTTAAAAGCCGAATTTTAAATTATAATTATGCTGAACATGTCATGCTGTAGCTATTGACAAAACATCGTCAATTACCTTGCCAGCTACAATTATGATCCTTGTGAGAGTTGTGAGTAATTGAAGAAGTCAAATTGTATTGTTGAGCGCATATATAAGTAGTGCAATTCACTAGTATATTTATCAGCTTTGCAGCGTCTAAAACAAGCGCTATACAACTCGTTAGTTTCAAAAACATGTAAACATCTGTAAATATTAGTATCATTGTATTCAGTCTGCATTTCATGTAAAGTAGTTAAAACTTTTAGTTTCAAACAATATGAAACAATTAAGTACCTAAGTAACGACAAAACAATACTCTGTCCAGCATCCAGACATAAATGAACGAACTGTATTGCATATTTAGTCAAATAGTTTGTTAGCTGTATTTTTCAAGAAGCGTCTTTTTATATTAGGCATATATTATTAGTTAAGTCTGCAGAAACGCGTTGGATGCAAGCCACTTCCGACTGGTATTGGCTATACAAGAGCAGGTCCAGTAGGGGAGTATTATTTACGTCTAAATAATTCCATCCATCAGCCATAAGAAGTCCACTGCTGGACATAGGCCTCCCCTATGGATCTCCAATAAGAGATCTCTAAATAATTATACGAACAGTTTTAAAAACATAATGATAATAAGTGATTTGGATGACATTATAAATATTTAAGATTGATTGTTCACGCTGTTTATTTTGTTTTGCTGTGTTGTTTTTTTTGTGGTTTTGTTTAATTTTATTTTATTTTATTCTAATAAATAAAGGGCTATTGTCTAAAAATAATATAACATAAACAATGTTACAGTTTAATTGATTTTTGTAAAATATTACTGACATGGTATATAGGCACAATCAGAGATCTTTGCCAATTCTTTGGGTAGGTTCAATGTAGTTATCTACCCACATTTTGTACGGTTATTCACAAAATTCAAACTAAGAAACTTGCAAATATGTGAATAGAGAGCGAAGCCTCTTAATCTGGTCCTTAAATGAATGCACGGCATACCAAAACAGTTTGTTAACTATACTCTCTCGAAACGTTCCCACAACATGCAAATCGAGACGAATACCATGCTAGAACCATAGAACTCTTAAGCATTCCGCATCTGCTACATGTATGCAAACCAATTTAGGGGCGAATCTAATGGGTGGGATTTGAATGGCCAGCAGCCAAATTTGGTCTCGATTCTCTCTAAAATTAGTTATCTTGGCTAAAAGTTCTTAACTTATAGAAAAGTTTCGACACAAAATTAAAAAAAAAAAAATAATAGTTTGGAATAAAATAGAATTCATGGAGACTTCTAAAAACCGTATCTATCCTATCCTACTTAATATTATAAACGCGAAAGTTTTTGAGTATGTATGAATGTTTGTTACTCTTTCACGCACTAACGACTGAACCGATTTGAATGAATTTCAGTATTAAGGTAGCTTAGACCTTAGATTAGCACATAGGTTACTTTTTATCTCGGGCTAACGCGGGTAACACCGCGGGACGCAGCTATTTGGTTAATATCTTGTCCAATAAAGTAAGATAGGTCGGTGGTTTGTTGACAGTTATAAAACAAAATAGCTTAAAAACATACCGTTAACCTCAATTGGCACTACGTTTCCCGAATCTTAAACCGCTAAAGTTTTAGATCTACCCAAATAAACAATAGAGCTATTCCGCTGACCACAAATTGCCATCCGGCACAGATGCACAGCATACCACTTGTACAGTCCCCGAATCTAATTTGGGCGTGTAGCTACCAGTCCACGTAAACCGCTGTTGAGATGACGGACGTGGGCTTCCTCGTCCGAGATGCTCCTCTTCATTAAGGGCGAGGGGCGGGCCGGGAGACGGGAGATGGCTTTATGGGACAATTTGCATTTACACGAGCCTCGGCGCAGATTACGTCCGCACTTATCCGCCTGCCGAAATGAGGATCTCACGCTCACGACCTACGACCAAACAAGCTTTTGTTTATATTCCCTTGTATTTTTCACCCGCCATTTGTTTTGACGGCCCATCCCCGAAACATGAAGGTTTTGAAGCACCGAAATGCTTTATGACGGTTGTCCGAGCGCTTTTGATTTTTCCGACGCGCTTTTTACGACCCACAGTTTAGAGTTGGACAGATGTTCATTATTTCCATGGAAAATATTGAAGTTAGAAGCACCCGTAGACTGCAGACTCGCAATTTTATAACAACGTACGAACGCTCAACTAGTACGAAACCGGAAGTGCAGCAGTTGGCAATTTGCTGAAACTATACGAGTATGTTAGTAAAATAAGACTGAGAAGATGCCGGGAAGCGTTTAGCTTTGCTCACAATCTGTGAGCTATCAGAGCACGTAAACTGAGCATTCAGAATTGTTGTCGCAAAGCTGAAAGGGCTAACGGAATCACAATAGCTGGAGGGTACGTTTAAGTGAATACGTCGTTCGCAAATCCAGTTGACCTACTTGGAAATAACCACCTCTGTATAGTCTGACAAAAGCATGTCGATGCAAGAACATTATGTCTGACCGGCTGGCTCAATTTGGAGCCCGCATGTTCCTATCGGGATCTGCTCGGCGAAGCGCCTCGCACGGCATAACTGTTAAATCTATTACGATAAACGAAACTCGGAATGAACCATAAAATTTTATCTAGCTGCCCCGATTCCAAATAGACTGCTATCTGATGTTAACCCTTGTTACAACTTCCCATTTGTTCAAGGCGATATTGTTACTGAACATGCGTTATTTTTGCCAACACCTTTTTGGATATTTTAAACCTTTTCCAAAAAATATACAGATTTTTATGTTATGGTTATGATGAATTTAAATTATCAGGTAGTACACGCACCATGATAAAATTCTACCGTTTACGACGGAAGATATCTTTATGCAATCTTATTCAAGAGTTTGGTTTTAATCATAGCCGTGAAACGGTTTGGCAGTAAAACTCTTTTGATCCTGACATTTTCTCGTTTTACTTAGCCTCACACGAATTTACTTTCACTTAAATACGCATGTCTAAGACTTACTTAAGCAAAAACATCTCAAAATTCACCAGCAAAAACAAAGCGAAGCCTAGGGATCAAGTAAAGTGTTGATGAAACGGGCCATAAGTATAGTAATGTCAGTAAACCTATTCCTATATACGTCTACATAAGACGCTATACTTCTTAAATTGAACTGGGAGCCACGAGTGTTCCTAAAAGAGAGCTCAGTCGAAAACGCTTTCCCGATAGCCACTGAAAGCAGTGGTAAAAAAATAGTAGCATTTTCTTTTCTGGAACTATTTCCTCGTTTTATTTGTTATAGCATTGTGATGAAAAAACTGTTAGGTAAATATTATATTTGAATTAATTTAAAAGTGTCAATATCTTGCAAATATTCACGCAATTTAAAACGACAAACTGAAACTTAATGATTTACTGAATATTGCAATGGCGTGACAACAAGGAGGTCTTCATCCAAGTGTTTCTGCAATCTTGATCAAATTTTTAGATAAGTCGTTTTCAGAAGTAATGCGCACGAAGAATACGTAACATAAAACACAGCATAAAATGCAGTCAAATGCAATCCTACGTTTTCCGAAAAAAATATTGCAATTCACCACATTTATCCTAGTCTTTCTAAAGTCATAGCAATGGAGCACTAAAGTTATTTATTTGCGAAAGCGTTCTACAAAAGCAAGGCTTTGTGCCAAACTCTAACAAGTCAATTGGCGATAAATTACATACCCAAACAATTGCTACCATAACACGACATCTAAAATTAACTTGGTCATAAATATTCATGGCTATAGCACCGCCTATTTGACGGTCTGTCGCCACCGCGTAGGTACGATACCACCACCGGCGCCCTTAATCAGGGAAATTGCTAAGTAATAGCACGGAATGTACGGTCAGGAGAGTTATAAACAGTATGTGTGGTTATGTGATATTGTACGACTATGAGAAGAGTTTTGTAAAAGTGATAGAGGTCATTTAAAAGGCCATTTTGGGAAGAAATTTATTATTATATTTTTCTGAATTGATCGACAGTTTCTTCCTAAAACCCCAAGCTTGCATTTAGCGTTACTAGCTTACTATAAAGTCGTTTCGTAGGTTAATGCTACATAGAGTCTTCAAGATATATTATGCATCGCGCATAAACCATTTGAACATCATCACACATAAGACAATCGGTAAATTTATACGGACAGAGGAGGCCGCTCCTTTTTCTATTATTTTATATTTGCACCTTAGTACTTAAAGTATGTCGTCGTAGTAATCACCCTTCGTGGGTAGGCCTACGTCCTGCAGTGGACTATTGAAAAGGCTGGTACAGTACTTAAAGTATGAAAAGTGGACTGAATCTCAATATTTTCATACATTCCTGTTAAACGCCAACTTTGCCTTTAATTATGTCAAAGCTAATTTACTCGTTCTCACTTTCTGTATTTGGATAGAACCATCCGTTCTAAACTGCATAGTCATGTGTATAGTTAGACCATATGTACCTATCTCCTGCTTATCTATTCCAATCATATCGAACTTTAGCCTTCTCTATAAACTCAGTAGAGCGTAGACATTAGTCACTGTAATAAGGCTACAGAGAGCCAAACTAAAATTTGTATGATAATGAAAGTGCGGCCCACCGTTTGCAGACCTCGCGGTGATTCCGTGCCATCGAACGGGCTAGAATTGGGATAAAAGTGGAGCGAATTATGGTAATTTGTTGAGACATTGTTTTTTATTAGAGTAGTGGGTAATATTAGATTGAGATAATGAGGTCTTGTATAAGGTCAAGGGTGTAAGGTTTATGCAAAGTGGAATATAAGGAAGATAAAAGATTCAGTTAATACAAATGTTTTTGTCTGGATTCAAAAATAAAAGTACGAAAGTCTGTAACCTAGATAAGTTTAGAAACCAACTTTTGCACTTAGACTATAATCGTATAGGTATGACATTTTGTTAGTTTTGTGATTCGTAAAGAAAAGTTTTTAGGTTTAACTTGGACAAGTTGTCTGCAAAAAGTTTGAACTAATAATTATATTTTACAAAAAAATGGCATGGACGACTTCAACCGTGTACAGAATTCGCGAATATTTCGCATGGAGCGATGTAGCCTTTTTACATTATTGTTGATTTATCAAAAATGGCTCAGCCGATTTCAAAAATACTTAAATGGGACCAATTTTGAAGTATACTCTTTCCATTTGAAAAAAAATATCGAAATCGGACCACTATGTAAAAAGTTATGCGTGGTTATACATAAAATACGAATATTGTTTATATACGCGTCGAATTGAGTACCTCCTCCGTTTCGTCGGTCAAAAATAGACGATGAAACAAAAATACCCCCCAGTATGGTACATTAAGTGGATATTTTAAATTAGCTCGTATTGTGATACAATAAGTAGATATTTCACGTTTTATAATGGAGGAACTGTACAAAGGTTCATTAATAATAATTGAAATCCTTTTGTTAATCAGCTAAGTACCCATCTATGTTAATTTTTATGAGCCACGCCAATTAACCCTTTTGACATCCGCTCCTATTTAATTAGGCACGAAGTATCAAATATTCAACTCTAAATATTAAAAGGAGTGAAAGTGTAACTAAATGAATATTTAAAATTTGAATTAGGACTTTTATATTTGCTTTTTTTTTTTCAGCTTATACTAAACTTAATTAATTGATCGATAATAATTGAAATAAGATGACCAACAATATAAAAATATATAGAAAGGTTATACCTACTCAGTGATGAAATTTCGAAAACTTTAACAAATTTTATAATCTCAACAAAATAAAAAGTTAAGAATTGCTTACCCAGATTTTTTGAATTGCAATATAAATAAACCAAGTAATGTCAAAAACTGAAAAAATAATATTATATTCATAGCGTTCAGGGCGCATATTTAAACAAAAAATATTTCATACACTAAAGGTCGCCAACTGCCATCAACAAGCCAAGCGTGACGGGCAATAAATTAATCAATATTTAACGCTTTTCACAACTGCCCGCAATTTTAACCCTGCAATCGCTATCTGAACTGTCAAACCCCGGCTTTGATCATTTGGAGTCAGCCATTCATATGATTGACACATTGGAAATGCATGTTCAAAATTTTTCGGACCAGTTATTACATCCCAGACGGATACGTGAGTACGGTAGTCATGGCAAGCTTTTTCAGACAATACATTGGCATAAAAGTTATCAATTACAAATATGATGTACTTCTATTGTAAAATACATCAGGAATTTATTAAGTAAATAATAATTAGTAATTTTACAGCAAAATATGCAACATACTACTAACTCGGTGACCACATTCTGTTTAAAAATGTGAATAAGTTATATGATGCAAACAAAAATCTAATAATTATTTAAATAGTCTCAGCAGTTATATTATTTGAAGGTGCAAAAATTGGAATTTTCAAGTTACTGTTCCGAAGTATTCAAATAGTCACAAATGTATACTTTTTCACTATTCTCGTGATCGTTGCAACCATAAGACGTTCACTGCTGGACATGGGCCTCCCCAATAGACCGGCTGGAAGAGCCTTCATCCACAATTTAATACATTGATAAATCTCTCTCATAATAAAAGTATAGTTAAAACCAGAGACAAAGATTGCGGACATTGAATACCAGATTTATCAACTTCAAGTTTAATGTGACGTCTACGAGTTTTTAAACCGATGCAGAGAGGGGTGTCATTGAAAAATGATTGGTCATATTTTTGTTCGGAACGGACGCACGCGCGGCTCTATAGAAGTATGAATGGTAAAGCTCGTATGGAAAATGAAATGATTTAGGCACGAGCTTGTTTGTAAAACTCAAATAAAAGGATAGACGCGTGTTGAACTCACGTTTCTTTCTTATGCTAATAAATTAATGTGTTTATAAAGACATACAATAGGCACAGGCGTACCTTTATTCTTACTTATTCATACAAATATGAATTTTAAGAAAAAATAGGAATACGAATCTTTAGACAAAAAACGTTTTACAAAATATCATTGTAGAATATTCACTAGTATTTTAGTAATTTTAATTTTGGATTTTTGAGTGAAAAGAAAATAAATCAGCTGTTCTATAAAAATCTCACTTAAACTTTTAATATGGGACAGCTAATATTTTTTGAGATTCGAGAGTTTATTCAATAGTAAAACTTGGTCAACATTGCATTCATTATAACAACCAATTTTACTATTTAATGAATTCTCGAATAGTAATAAAAAACAACTTTACCAAAAGAAAAATCGTACGAAACGAAAGATATTCTTTCACTAATATTACAAATCTGAAAGTGTGTTTGTTGATTTATTGAATTGTTCCTCTGTTACGCAACAACGAAGCAACGGATTCACTTGATTTTTAGAATGGACATAGTTTTAAAGACGGAAAGTGACACAGGCTACTTTTTATTTCAGAAAAATAAAAAGTTCCCATGGGGTAGCACAACAATTAAAATGCCACGCGGGTAAATCCGCGGGCATAAGCTAGTAACTAAATAATGTTTTACTTCATAGCCCTCCATCAAGATATCATCGCATTCATTAGCCTATGAAGAGAAGCTAAAAGCTTGTACCAACATGTATCGTAGAACTAAGTAATAACACTGCCAATATACCTATACAATACATACATTTCAAATATAGACCTAGGAAAGTTTAAATAAAAACGGTAGGCTGAAGTGGAAGTTTTTAAAATTAGTAATTCTAAACTTGTGAGGCGACTACACAAAATTAGGGACAGGGATGAGGTATTTTGGTGTGACCTTTGTAAGGGTTGGTGTACTTATGTAATTAAGAACAAGTTAAAAATATGTTGACTCTAATTCTGTATGAAAATTTAGAAAACCAGGAATAAGTTCGATGTCATCTTGGAAATAGAGGAGGTACTGACATTATATTCCGAACCAATTTCTAAAAATACTTTTTTCAGGTACGGTAAATACAAATAGTTTCTAAGATCTTTTTGTGTTATTGTGATACGCGTACTTAGATGGTTTTATTTATTTTCTTCATATATTTTTTATTTATGTTAACGAGATGAGAACTACAATTACTTATCAGTAGATATAGGACGAATCATAGGAGTCGCGGTGAACGTGAACGTAGCTATAAGCTGCATAATATCTAATCCTAAAACTAAAGCTAACATCTCAGCTTGTAGCTAAATCACATTCGCTGACTTGTATGATTCAGGGTAATAAAATTTCATTTCAGGGATAAGATATCACTTTAACAGGCCTTAATGTTTTATTGGCAAAAATATGGTAATTATAGGCAAAATAATTGCATGTAAGTATAAAAATATTGCATATCAATAAAAAACGGTGGTTTTAAAATTATCTTGCATTTCCTTGGCATAATACTCGTATAAGTCACCGCATTGCAACGTTCAGCTATAAAACTTCCTGTTTCAGACCGAATAGCCAAACAGCTTCAAAACTTTAAATCGTCTAAAACATATTACTACAAAATTTACTCTTGAAACTTTCACATTAAATACCCCTAACAATACTACAAAACTACCAGCGACAAAAGTGTAACTACACAAACGTGGCGTATAACAAACAACAAACTGTTGCAACGACCAGAAGCAGTTTTTCAATCTCGCTACAAATGGTGTAACATTTACAAAGCTTCAAGCTTAGAGGGAGCACAAATGGCCAGGCACAGGTGTTGCTTTATTGAAAAAAAGATACAAATTACACCCTTTCTGCACGATTTGATGCCGGATTGATGTTTCTGCAATGCGAAGGCTATTTTGCTTTGGTTACTTTTTGCTGATTGGAAAATTTCAATCGGATGTGTGATGGGAAAATTGTAGCGCTCATAGCGTTGACTAGGTGATCGTTTGCGATCATCGAAGTTAAGCAACGTTCAGCACGGTCAGTCTTCGAATGAGTGACCGCGGGTAGCATTTACAACGGAGCGCTACCGTGGCTTGGATGACACGTTAAATTCTTGGCTCCGGTTGTATTAACCGCTTAGCCACGTCAGAGGGCTTCAGGCAGCTTAAAAACTTTGGTACCAGGACTAGCCACCCGGCCTATACGAATTATTATTCATAATACTATAAAAGCTGTGAAAAAAATGTGTCTGACATCCTACTAATACCTATTATAAACGCGAAAGTTTGTTTGTATGCTTGTTTGTTCCACTTTCACGCAAACTACTGAACGGATGAAAGATGAAACTTTGCAATAGTCATGATTTTACGTCAAAATAACACATAGGCTATAATTGATAAAGATATTGCGTGAAGCGAAGTTCACCGGATCAGCTAGTAGTTAATATTGCTAAAACATATGCTGCTATCAACGTAAGGTAAACCTTTTGAAGGTGAATTGTCACTCTTTAGACTTGAAACTAGGTTTTATGCAAAACTTTACCGCTTTATGTACCGTTTTGATCTAAGCAAGGCTCACTTACCTTGTATGAAGGCTATCGTTATCAACTTATCATTAGAAGACGATAAGTGAGCCAATTCTTTTTATACATTTTTATATCGCGAACTAACTCAAAATTGTAACTTCAACACACTGAAAGCACTTTAAACTTACCTAAACAAAGGTTGTTGGCTTGATGTTATAACTCTGCCGTAGTTAGATTCATTAGGTTTGATTCCACGCCGAAGATTCCAAACAAAATCCTGTAACAAACAAAAATAAAATATGAGTAATAAATCCAGGCTATGTTTCTCATTATAACTACAGGCTGTTTAATTTGACCGTAGTTTATAACATCTTGGGATAACCATTACTACCATTATAAAACATCGATAAAGAAAAGCTCTCCCTTAGGGCCCTATAAAAGCAGACCTTCATAAACAAGCAATATCTTTTATACATCCCCCATAACTCGTTCGATCTCTCGTTTTCTAAGAGATGATAGAAAAACACGAATAAATTATTACCATACAATATTCCAAATATTACCGGGCCGGCGATTCCTTGAGAACGATACAGATGGGAGAATAAAGCAGAGGCGCCCACACCCGTATCCACTGATAAATTTACAAAATATCGGATCCAAAATTTGGTTGAACTCAAACGTAGGCCCGCATCGCTCCGTGCCAGCGATAAAACTTTGTCGGGAAACGTACTGAATTCTAAAACAAAACGTACCGAAAAGTCGGTTCGCAGATGGCGCAGGTGTCCCGGGCGACGCGCACGTCCTCTAATCAAGCGGAAATGTGTGCTCGGGCGACCGGACCGGACCGGCGGACCGGCCGGCTGACCCGGCGACCCGCCTACAGACGGTACACCTGAACGCTACAATCCCCGTCCGGAACCTGAATCATTCGCATTCGGTCAATTCTAACAGGAAATTTGGAGACCGTTTCGCCCATCTTTCTGTTTATTCGCTCGATTCGCTGCACGAACGACTTTTCGAGTTTTCGTCCGCTCTATCTCGTAACGTAAGACGCGGCCCGGACCCGACGAAAGCCAGATAAGAAACAATTGGTGTGATAAAAAGACTCGTTCAATCAATTTAATAACTGAGATTGCATCACGGACTCGAATTAATGCGTTGGGTCAGACAAAGAGCCGAAGTGCTTATCAAAGAGAAAGCGAGGAACGGTCCATCGGGGTCGTCATTCTATACAATCCGAAGAAAGGCAACTACCGATTACATCCCAAAAAATATTTAAATGACTTGAATAATTTTCAGTAATACCTAACTCTCAAAAATGAAATTCTTGTAAGTTAAAATACAAGAGTGCAGTCCAATTTTTCAGCGTGGCAATGTCCGTAAAGAAGTGTGGTCATTCTTTTGTTTCCATTGCGGGTAACCGCACATCGTTACGGAGATCTCAGTAAACCTTTGACATTCCGCTAAAAGGTTCATTTTGGCTGATTAATGCTGCCATTCCATTGAGCGAACAAAAAAGACAGCGTTTATACGGTGACGAGAGCTCGGAAAATAAAAGGAATTTTATTTATCTGAGCCGTGTATCCGAGCTATTTTAATGCTAGCGGTATAGTTAAAGAAAAGTTGAAGCAACAAAGTGGAGTTGACTGGATCGCTAAAAAATCACATGTCGCTGTTTGTTCTGTTTTTATCATACAAACAGGTTTGAGCCAACCCACAAAGTATCAGGTTGGAATTTTGTAATAATTAAATCTTGAAAATTTTAATAGTCGGCGGGCGGCGACTTTTATCATGCAACTTGAATAATTGTACTCAATAATAATACTGGTAGGTAAATCCTAAAGATTGCGACGCAAAGTTTGTCTTACAGTATAAAAAAAATAACAAAAGTGGGGGCTCAGTTACGACTTTCAGAGGCGTTCTTGTCCCCACAGAGTTAGTTCGCTAACTGCGTCGACATTACTATGCAAAACGTCAAGCCAAAGTTGCGGTGCATAAATTGCGGTGGATTCATCTGGGTACATTCTGTTAGTTTTACAATTGAGCGCCATGACTCATAGCTATTTGAGGCGGATAGGCTATTTCGATAGTTCCGCACCCTTACACATTTCGATAAATGTATGGTTCATTACAAATGTTGTATCGATGGGCATTAGATAACAGCTTGTTAGGGGACCCGCTTTTATATCTTTATTGCGGCATTACGACAGGAAAACAGGGCAAAACATTCTAGAAAATGTTGCCAGAATTCACAAACGTTATTTCAACAATAATGAAGTTTTGCGGCAAGCTAAAGTCAACCAAATGCAACAACAGCGGCGTCGAGTGAGAACTAACAATCTAGCTCATTAGCACCAAAAATTCCCGTTCCGTAATTTGAAAAAATGTCGCGGATTAATTTTAGTGCCGTAGTGTTTCGGTGCCGGGTAACGAGATAACTAGTTATACCTAACAAAGTTACGATAGACTGACTTTGCAGGAACGCCTTTAGAATCTACACCGTCCTCGGGCACCTTAATTTTCTTGCGAAACTCTTTAAATTTTCCATCGCCTTTTAGATTTCCGTCTACAGTGCGCTTTACCGTGAGAAACTGTGTCTTTGCTCTGGACTTTTCCCGTATTTAAATAACGTTTTAAGATGTAATAACGAGCGCAAAGGTGACGATAGACTTGAGCATTCGCTTCATCACATCTCATCACAAGTAACGTAATTACGTAACGTTGAACATTCCATTGCCTGCTTAACATTGTCAAACCAACAAAAATAACCAATTTTCTGCGTTGCCATTAGTAGCAAGTGCTTAAATTATTTAGAAAATCATCTATTTGGAAAGTTCTGAAGTAGCGTAACTATGAAAATTAATAATTTCCTTGAATTGATCTAAACATTCAATGGTATTATGTATGAACTTTGCCACTCAACGTGTTAACGGTACTGTAAGTACTTACTGTATGTAAGTAGTTAGTAGATTAGTAACTTTAATTGCTTTTTTTTTAAGTGAAAACTTCTTTAGCAAAGTTGTGCACTTTTTGGGATTGGTGAAAAATGTTAAAATCGCGTCAGGGCACGTGACCTGATCTAAAATTCGTAAGACGGCGCAGGGCGCTTGTGTGAGTGTGCGTGTGTGATATTGATGTTCAAGTTTTCACTTCTGCCAGCACTCCTGGATTCGTTTTTGTTTTTCCCGTTGTTTTTTTTTTTGCCACAAAAGCATTTGCTTCTACCAATCTATTTTCTATAATACCTACCACAATGCGTGAGAAGAGACATTCAAACATCATTTCATCTTCTTGTAATGTAACATTCGCTAGAATGATCATTACAGATGAATGTCCCACGTCTATTACCTCCAAGTTTACTGTCTCCCAATGCACTGCGCTGATTGTGGTTAAAACCTTTTTATTAGGTTGTATTTTTATCGATTTATCCCAAGGTATTAAGTGTTTTGTAAGCGTGGGCCGGGCGTTAAAGTGAGCGTGGGCTGTTTATTTTATTCATATGCTTTGTGGACGAGCGCTTTTGTTATAAAACCTGTGTACGAAGTCTTTTCTATGTAGAACAGGCAGTTTCTCATTGATTGTATGGCCGATACAGACAGTTTGTAACAAGATTTCGACTCTATTTTGTATTTCGAGATAAGCTGGAGCAGTTGAAAATACAGATGAGCTTATTAGTATCTGTCATAGTCGTAGCATGTGGATATAATTTCGCTTAATAGCAGCTCAATGCCTTCATATTTGCAAGATTATAGCGCTCTTAAGAAAATGGTTACTGTTATTGTCGTTTATTGCCCGATATACAAGAATGTAGGTACCATATTTTGAATGTTGCTGTTAAGCTGAGATATTTACTTTACTACTCGCAATTTGGTCTTATTTGAACGACTTTTTGAAGCAGATAGTTATAAAATAGCTATTACACGTATTTACAATTTTTTATAAAACGGAACAAAAAAACGTGTTGCAAAACGTGATATGTTATTTTATAAAGATACACCCATGCATAAATTAGATTATGAAATATTTTTTGTTTATGTAAAAATATTTATTTTTGAAAACGTAGCGACTAATTTGAGAAATTTTAGATACCGCTATAATTTTTGTCGTGTAAGTAAGATAAATTATCAGCTAACAAACATTTCCTAAAAGCGGTAGAATATATTATGTGCTTAAATATTTAAACAAGTTACGCAAACTTGTACTCAGTACTTTATACTTATCTGATTTAGTACTAAGAAGGTTGTATGTAAACTTCTGAGAACGTCGCTATCTCAATGGCACTTATGAACTCGCTTCAAGTTTAGTGTAATTAGGCAGATTTAATTACGAACAACTTGATGGGACAGTAAGCTTATCTATTTGACCACATTATCTGGCCTTTCCAACCGACTTCCAAAAAGGAGGAGGTTCTCAATATTCTCCATGTTTTTTTTGTTCTTATGTTACTTTTCTGTTTTTTTGGCAATTTTTGGGGCAATTTTTGTGGTTTATTTTCACAATAAGTATAAAAAAATCGGATAAGTACAAGTCGGACACGTGCACGGAGGGTTCCGTACTGTATGTGAGCCCCCTAATTGTTTATTTTATTTTAATTTTATTATTTATTGTTAAAGTGAATATATTCACTTTAACAATAAATAATACAGCTTAATATTTTGTGAAAATTTCAAGCATCTACCTGTTAACATTTTCAATATCTAGCGAAAAACGGCTAATAAATCAGGTTTGTTGTATGGGAGCCCCCCCTTAAATATGAATTTTATTCTGTTTTAGTATTTGTTGTTATAGCGGCAAAATAAATACATCATTTGAGAAAATTTCAGCTTTCTAGCTAAAGCGGTTCATGAGAAACAGCCTGGAGACAGACAGGCAGACGGACAGACGGACAGACGGGCAGACGGACAGACGGACATCGAAGTCTGAGTAATAGGGTCCCGTTTTTACCCTTTGGGTACGGAACCTTAAAAAAGTAGAAAAATGTTGCATAATGGATTTTCTTTACTTTTGTTCCAAACAATTCCAGAACACCGACACTTAAATAATTTGTAGCATCTATTAAAAACGAATATCGCTTCTCTCGTTATATCGATAAAGGAATAATTGAGCTGGGATGAAGTAAATTGAAGTATATGTCTAAATTATTACAATTATTATAAACGTTGAGTACATTCACGTTAACACTTCTATGAAAAAGACGACACTTAAACATTTTAACATAATTAAAGCTACAGTTGATTACTAAAGATGCTTTGACCAGGTGCCTCACAGATGCATCAATTTGATTGTGAGTTTAAATAGAAACGTGAATATCTCACCTGCTTTTAACTTTATTGCGTTGTTTTTGATGAACTGGACAGAAGAACCCACTTTATAGTTACGGCTTCCTGTCACCTGATCGTTAGAAGGCAGTATACTACACTAATATATTTATCAAAATGAGTAAGTTTTAAATAATATTTAGACAGGCAATTTTTTAAACTTTTTAGAGCTCAACGTTGAAACTAACGCTTGAAATAGGTTATAGACCTCGGATTAGAACAGAATGAGACTAACCGTATTTAATCAGTCAGTATGAACCACATGAACATTGGATAATTCTAGCAGATAGTCAAATGAATGATCGAAAAAAATATTTTGGTGTTTGGAAAGTGCCATAATGGCATAACTATGACAACAATTTTGTTCCGGATATTAGTTCATATCGGCTAACGACAAGCAAGCACAATGGTAGTACATCACCTAGTAACATTTACTTAGTTCCTAGGTATGTGATGTACCTATATTCTTAAAAAACAAATGTATTTGATTTCTAATTATGTACTTACTTTACATATGCCTTTTGTAGCCGAGTTTTAGTTTTTATCCAATATTTTCATCAAAATTTTCTTTCACATTTTACAGAATTTACACAGCTCAACTAACACGGACGTGCGTTGTACAAGAAGCATTATAAACACACCCTACTAAGTTGACGCACGCAATCTAGGGTGCTATGAAACTATGAATGTGCTCGTAGTCGTATTGTCATGCTACATTTTTTTTAAAAGAACATAGGTACCTACATCATTCAGGTTTTTAAAGCTCTGACTAATGCGATAACATTGCTTCCTCAGCGTGGCCAGCTTATAAGTGATACATATTTTGGTATTTCTTAGTCACACCTACCTATAAGCTTATTAAAAGTTCATTTCAAATGTTTTAAAAATATTAGGTGAAAGCTCACAATATTTTCTACATCTTTTTAAAAAATATATAAAATCAATAGTCAGCCAATCACTAGATAGTATAAAGCAAAACCGCTATTGTTGTGTCTGTCTGTGTATCCGCTCATATCATCCAAACTAGACGACAGATTGCAATGCGGTTTTCATTATCTTTTAGAATATTCCTTCTGGAAGGTTTATAACTTTAACTCATCCGTGACCGGGCGAAGCCAGGACAGGCAGCTAGTATTAGATACATCGCTTTTAAAATAATAACTACTTATATCAAGTTCTAAAATGACATCACTATTATGTTGAGTAACGGTTTCGAAACTCAAAAATATATCAAGACGTTGTTCACAAACTTTATGCAAAACTAAGTTTCAAAGTTGTGAAATCCAGTCTCACAGCCTGTCTCATTCAGATCCTAATTTTAATTTAATAAACATCCAATTTACAGCTTAATATTATTAAAACCGTTGTTTCCTAACCAATATTATAAAGTTGGCAGTTTGGAAATTGTTATTAATCATAACTTGTGGTGACGGCATGCGGCATATTTACACGAGGGTGGAAAAATGCAAAATACACATTTAATTTCAACCCCTCTGAGGGAGACAAGCACCCACCTATTAATTAATTAGATTCCCACCTGCTACACAAAACTCTGTAGTTATGTTTGAGTAATAAAAAATATGGCCGACCGTTAACAGCCCGTGACAAAATTATTATTTTGTCATAACAGGCCCTAAATTACAAGGTTACGAGGTTACTAAAAAGTTTAAGAACCCCCCACAAAAGTTAGGCAGAAGTTCACAAAAATATTCGCCACTTTTTGACAAGCGTAAAAGGTTTTAAAACTCTCCGAAGTAATTTTCGAATATTCAAGTCGGAGAGCTTAAAAGCTTTTATTAAAAGTTCTTTTAACCTAGTCTCAGTTCATTGGAGGTATGATTGATTTATGGGCGAATGTAGTGCATGATTGCATATTGCCTTCCTCGGCGGCAGGTTGCAACTTCACTGTTATTTCCTTGAAAAATTGCCTCTGGTCGGGCGAATTCGTTCGTAATATTTATGGAGGCATGGAGCGTAATAATGATATGTATATTATTTGGGCCGCTGCTATCGTCTAGGGAGGCCGTCGTAGCGGCAACATTTGTCAGTGCCCGTACAGGTGGGCCCTCCTGATCCTGATGTTATTACTTTATTTTTTGGTTCATTTCAATACCAGCATAGCTACTTTATATGCTTACTCACAGGAGCTCTTTTTCTCGGACATTAATTTCGTAGCGTGTGTGGTCCGTTGAATTTCACGTAACTTGTAATAATAAGTTAGTTTTTGTTTTGAATTAAAATGAATTATGATATTATCAAGCCTTTTATTAAAACCTATTAGAAGAAAAAAAAACGAAATGGATTAGGAAAAAGTCGAAGAATTTCCGCAAAAAGTTATTTTTGATGAATCTAAAACGCAGTTATAATTGATGGCATCGGTAATGAAACTGACGTCGTCAGGGAAAGCGGCATTAATTCATCAAAGAAGACATTTTTATCCGACGCCTCGTCTTTGGTAGTCTTAAGACAATTTAATAAATGTCAGATAAGTGAGCAATAATCCCCACCAGTCGTTGACCCGATCATAACCGAAAATCTTCAGTAAGTCAGTAAGCGGGCTCACGGGGCGAGACGTGAAAAACGACGTCCATTAAGGAAGTGAATACATTTAAAATAATCGGCTTAGCCGTCCGACGTTGACGTATATTCGTACTTATCTCACGGAGATACCGGCA
The DNA here is from genome assembly GCA_964007245.1 of Hypomecis atomaria. Classification (NCBI taxonomy): domain Eukaryota; kingdom Metazoa; phylum Arthropoda; class Insecta; order Lepidoptera; family Geometridae; genus Hypomecis; species Hypomecis atomaria. Next base: position 17,201,375 of record OZ023283.1, read on the forward strand.
CAGATATCCCGAACTAATCCTCTACACAAACATCTGAAAAAGACTCGGCACTCCTTGTAAGGCTGATCCGTAATTGAATGGGCCGCAAGCAGCCCTTTGACTTGAACAAAAGTGCCTAATAATTTATGCCTATAATCTGACGCGCGCGCTCACGTCTACTTTTATTCGTTTTTTGAATCGGGTTCTTTATTTCCTTTTGTGGGATTCGTATATTAACTGTATGTCGGCGATAGTCACAATATTGCCCGATTACGAGATAATTTTAGTTCTTTCTTTTTCATAAAAACATACAAGTTTACCATTATAGGTAACACATTTATTTAACTCTGGTCTTTTAATTATTCGCGAGAAAATTTCATTCGTTACGTAAGTTAACTCATCTGTTTGGATAGTGTGTAAGTTATCATTAAAACATGAATATTATAGAGTTTAGAATGTGCAATACAATGTTATATATACCTGACTATAGTTCGGCCGTTCAGAGAATGCGTTCCTGACACGTCATCTTGAACAAATGTTTTTGGCCGATATCCCGGAAACTATGTACTTAAGGGCAAAAAACATTAAGATCATTATTGTAGAAAATAAAATTTCGCATCTTTTGTTTCCAGTGAACTATTTTGTAAAACTTACCGTTTACGATTTATGGACAATATTTTCTATAATAATGATCTTAATGTTTTTTGCCCTTAAGTACACAGTTTCCGAGATATCGGCCAAAAACATTTTTTCAAGATGACGTGTCAGGAACGCATTCTCTGAACGGCCGAACTATAATATCTACCTTGTTTTCGAGTAACTTTTTAACACAGGGCGTTTCCATTTTTATAGCTTTTAATTTAGTTAAATTAAATTTAATTTAGTTAAATTAAATTAAATTTAGTTAAATTAAAAGCTATAAAAATGGAAACGGCCTGTGGTGTAGTTTAGTCCTAAATGTATGTAGTAACATAAATTTAGGACTAAACTAAAATTTATTCTATCATTTCAAAATTAAATTATTTTGCCAACTTGTACTTACGTACTAGAAACAACTAATATCGCTCAATCACACGACCTGATATCAATCAAGAAGTAACACAGCACACCACGACATAGATGAATTTCTTAGTGTGGATGCTGTAGGAATTATTATAGACTCTGTTTATTTTTAAGTTTACCTATATGTATTTATAAAAAATAAGACAAAATATCTACTTTCGGTAGATATGAATATTTCACTAGCACAGACTCTTTTCAGCTCCCAATTCTCGAAATATAAAACAACTTTGCTAGCAACTTGACCAGTAAAACCTGGCAACTGGCTGTATAAAACAAACGCCAGTGTCACCAAAAATAGACCCTGTCCAAATACGGCATACCTCAGAGTAATCAGGATATCTCCATTAATTTTTAAGGACTTCCTTTGAAGAGTTCGGTGTTTGCTACTAAAACAAGGAAACTTTTAATGGAGTTACAATTCGTTGACCCTCAAAAGTACAAGTTCTTAGAAGTTACGTTAATACCGCAACTTTGATAGTCTTCGTCGATTTTGAGGAAATTGGGGTTGTTAATATTGCTTCAAACTTTTTTTAATCCGTTTCCGAAAATTGTACATTGTTGTTACGTGCATTAACACATACTCACTTACTCAAGATACAGGTCAAAGATATAGGTAGAGATCAAATTAGTATTTTTTTGTATCCTATTGCTTTTTTAAACAGTGCAAGCATAACATAAATGTTGTAGGTATAGATTTTGCGAATAACTATTTTCTGAACTCTATCTGATTCTGATATTCATTTTCATTTTAGACCAGATACTGTATTATAATTAATCGTTTATTATTTTTTTAACTAAATATATAATTATCAATGACAAAAGTGATACCCATTATAATTTTCAAATATCGAAGGCCGATTTTATTGCAAAATAAGTATAAAATTTGACATAGGTTGACTGCCTCGGTGGCTCAGTACTTAGTGACCCTGACTTCTGGATCAAAGAGGCGTGCGTTCGATCCCCACCCATGGCAAGCATTTATGTATTGAACACAGGTGTTATGTAGTATAACAGTTTCTGGCAGCCATTTTCTCAAGTTTTTTTTAGTTTGGGGTCAGAGACCGTGTGTGAGATGTCCCCTAATATTTTTTTTATTTTTGTTAGGAAATTTAGCTCAGTCATTTACCTACATACCTATGTTTAATTACATTACTACTTCAAAATTTGCAATTTTTCAAAGACGAATCCTCTCATCAACATCACGCACCGTATAAATTTAACTCTTGTATTTGTTGTAAGAGCTTACAGCATTTATCTTTGTTTACAAGAACGCATACGACTAAGTACGAGTATCTCGAGTTCCCTAAATGTACCTCTACACGTCCGTCCTTAAATAGGTACAACACCCGGAATTCAAATTCCATTAATTAGCGAATACATACGCAACAACCAGGAGCTACTGTCGTGTATACAAAATAGACTGACTACTTGTTCAATATTCCTTCAACGTACATTGAAACAGGACTCATCGATTTCCGCTGAAAATGAACATTCTTCCAATTACCAAGGAACACAATCACGATTAAAATACCTCAACTGTTCAAGTTTTTTGTTTATAGTGCATTGCTGAACATAGACTTACCCATGAAAAGTGATTGGGCCATATAATCCGCTATGCTGTCCCAGTGCGGAATCCACATAATTACGTTATCGAATTTCTTCTACGGACGTATACAGGTTTCCTCACGAAGCTTTCACCCAAAAGCCAGTGGCGTAAAAGGTTGATCATAGATTCTAAAGGATTCATTTGTACAAATAATAGAGGACCGAGAGTTGAACTCAAGATTGTAAAGCAAGCATTACTGCCACTAAGCCACCAAGGCCTCTTAAAAATACTGTTTTCTAAATAGACTATGTACCTACCCGTTTAATATTCCTTCAACGTGTATTGAAACACGATTTATCGATTTGTAATCTAACTAAAAGTGAACATCTTTTCAATTGCAACAAACCATAATAATGCCCTAAACAGCGGATATACGAACGTATTTTCAGACTTACCTTTACAGATATTACGTATTCACATTACAGTGGCGGTAAATTATCCAGAAATTACCAGTTATTACCTACGCTTCGTAATAAATAGGTTCTAAATACACCCACATAAAGCCAGCTTTGTATCTAATCTAGAACCTGTGTATTTAGTTCAAACAGGGCACTAGACAGAGGTAACAAAGTCAGCGGACGGCTCACGAAGTGAAATTATTTATTTAATTTTTTTATTGTTCCTTTACCAGAACGTTTGACTTTTTACAAAATGTATCTGTTGTTGTACAGCAAAAAGACATGATTTTATATATAGTATTTGACCTGGTAAATTGGATAATGATTTTGTACCTACCTTTATGGTCTCACTCGCCAATTTTAATTGAGATGGCTTTTAATACCACCCACGGTATAATACGACAATTCTCACAGGTAGATATATTATGTAGCGGAAAATGAAGTTGCTGAAATTAATATTATTTAACTTTTTTTAAATCTGACCCTTAAGTGATCAACTTCAAAAACTGTCATTTAGTACAAGTTGTACTACAGACGAGTTAAATTATGCAAAGCTTAATCAGACGGTTCGAATATGTATGAACTGTCTACAGTCTACATAGTCTGTACAAACTAACGTTTCGTAATGAGCCCAACCGTCCTTCCGATAAGCAGCGACGGTTTGCTTTACTTCTCGTTTGCTATGTTAATTAGAAGGCTTTATGCAGAAATTATCCTGTTCAGAATTAATTGAAATCAGTTTGAAGTAATTATTTCTATAGGAAATGTATTGCTGCGAAATTGCACCATAGATTAGAATTGCTTATCGAGTCTTTACGTAGAATATTGAAGGATAAATATTTGCGTACCTATTGAATCAAGAAATCATGATTTCTTGATGATTTTATAATAAGATTTGCTAGATTCACTAATATATAGTGCCAGTAAATTGATCAATAGGTATTTTGTATTTGCTATGCTTTGAAACCAGTTTTCAGGAAGCGTGCTACTCGAGATTAAATATTATAAAAAATAGCAGGCAGTAACGTATTGGTTTCAGTGTTTTGCTTTTTAACCGGTTTCAAAAATGAAGTTCCCAATTCGTCTGTATGTTCTTATGTATGTTTACGATTACACTTATGTTTGCATTTTTTTTGAATTGATTGATACATAATTTAGAGGGGGCTTAAATGAGAGCACCCATTTAAGTGTTACCGAAATTAAGAATTATGTAAGTACAATTGAAATTGGGTGTGTTATTTTTGGTGAAAAATAATTACCTATGCAATTTTACTTATATCCCCTGTTTCATAAAAACACTTCCAAGTATATTCCAATAAATTCAGAATTTGAATAGAAAATCCAATAAAAACAGTCGAAAGTCAACTTTCTATGACCCTTGAGTTTAAGTACCTACTACATCGTAACGACATCTTCATACTGAGATTCTGAAGTAGTGTTTTGACGGGAGTCCCCTCATATAAATAATTATGACAGTTCTCATAGAAATGTTGGTTTGAGCACCTGTAGAGAACTCAGGAATGTCAGCCTTTATTTATGTTCTTTGAATTGAAACTGGGAACTCGGTAGTAGTATTTATTTTGTTAATGGGTACTTTTACGATAGTGACTTTAAATTTAATTTCAAGTACCTAAGCAGGGAATAGATTTAGTAAAGCAGGATACTCATTTCCTGTGATAAACATAGTGATAAACCCAAACAGGTTAAACAAGAGCAGGAGCGGAGCATTGAAAATCTATGTTAGTACAAAAGAAATAGCATAGAACTAAAAAACAAAAGCATTTTACGTTTTAAAAAATGAGCAAATCTTTTAATTAATGTAACTGGTGAACCAGTGAGGCAGAATCTCGGTTACTGTCACGCAATTATAGTTATTATTTATGCGATTTCATACAAAGATATTTTAGTGTAAAGAATATATATTATTAAATACTTACTTTGAAATTTAAATAAAATTAACGATATTCTTGAAAGCGCTACTTTTACACAGAGAATAGCGATCTACCTATAAAACCATCTTTAGGCACTTCACCAAAGAGCTTTCAAACTAAATATTTCCCAGTCGATTGATTGTTATCACGTTTAGTAGTCAATAACCATAGAATTTTAAGTAGGCACCAAAGATAAACACAAATCGCTCGTCGGCAGCACTCAACAAAAGACGCGTCGAATGTGACATCTCCATCCGAGTCGCTCCCGCGCATTAGCCGACATCCTCGGCGCCTGCGCACATGTACCGTGCTTTAAAACCCTCTTCCCGTCCCGACGACTCTGACGAATTAAGTTATTAACGCTCCGGGCAGCTGCTCTACACAAATCAAAGCGCCCGGAGCAGCCACTCTGAAAGCACGATCGCTCCTCATAGACTTTACGAGCTTTTTATGGCCCTTTTCATATTCAACTTTCAGTCACAACGCTCTTAGGCCGGCCGGAGTGCGATTGTTTTCATGACAAAATAAATTAATGCGGGCGACTCGTAAACGTGTTTATTCTACGCTTTGTCTCACGATATCCTCGGTTATTGTTCTTTGAAGTTCACATCGAGCTTTGACGTTTCGACACCTTTGATGTTCTCAATAGTGACGCCACGCTGATGAAGCTCCTCAATAATGTCGCGAGGATGTTTCATAAATCATATTCCACCATAACGTCTACCGACTGGAGCGTGAGTTTGTTTTGCGCGTAATATTACTTACCCAATGCCGTAGCTTTGATGTGCCCGCGCGGCGGAATACTAAGCCGGGGAAACGCGGTTTCAGTACATCGTCAGCAATAATTCCACTTAACGTAATGTTGCGACGAGCAATATTATCCCGGGCTCGTCTTGTCATCGCTTTACTGGAAACATCGTAAAACGGTAAGGTTATAAATAATGTAGAGTTTGGAAGCGTGCATTTGTCACCGGGGCCGAGGGTATTAAGATATTGCTGCGTATTCCTGCGGGTCTCATTACAGGCAAGGCGGGGTCCGACGCCTCTAATATTTCATCCTTAGTGTGTTCCTGACGAAGCGCTCACAAAACGGCTTCTTCTTAAGCGAAACACGTGAATTCCACGGAGTTTTCTCATTTTCATAAAACACCCGGGAGCGCTGCGTGTTATTTTTCGGCGAATATTTATTTACTCTTAATTTCATTAAGGGCAACGGTTCGTGGGAAAGAGCGAAGTGCGATTCGCTAAAAAGGCTGTTTTGATGGTAGTTACATTAAGGTAATTGGTGTACGGCTACGAAACACTTTTATGGGCTATCGCAGTGGTCGTTCAGGGCTACGCTGCGCCAATGGCTGTCAGACTTCGCTGCGGCCCGACTTTAATACGGGATGCTATGTTAATGGAACAAATTTAAGCACCCGACGGATTAATTGGATCTTGAGATTTATGGAACAACATCGCCAAATTGGCTCTTACAATAAAACGACTACGATTTACGATGCTTTGTCCCGCATGTCTTCGAATCGCCCTTTTATTAAAACGATAGGACACGACGGACTCTATCGTATTCTCAATCAAGTTGACATAAATACTACTACGAGTTACATCAGCTTAAAATATGGTTCCACTCCATTACAATTGTATAATTGCGATTGCGCCCTCGCTCATCAGAAAGGTCTACGGATCAATTTACTCTCACAATGACCTCAATATAAAGTCATCCCAAGCAATGAATGGGCCGTAATAATTTTCATGCGAGCATTAAAGAAATTCTATGTCGATGTTATCTCGAGCATGAGTCGCGTGTGCGAGAGGAAACTGAGCGGCGACTTTATTAAAAAAGCACATGTGGGAAGATGCGTATCGCAGACGTTAATTACTTTTGACGGGCAGCATATGATTCAATTAAAGTCAAAGTCAAAGTCAAAGTCATTTTATTAATAAACACAGTTTACAAGTCAAAAAATTAAATAAACAAAAAAAAATGATCACTAATAATGTCAATATAATAGAATTGTACATACTTAGTACTAATATTTATGATCTATGAACTCTTCAAAGTCGTAGAACGCTTGCTCGATAAGGTAGCGCTTCAACCTAATTTTAAAACTGTTGAGGCTGAGAGCTTCAGTGACCTTTTCAGGCAGTCGGTTGTAAACATCCGGTCCCATAACGTGCGTCAGCTTCCCAGACTTCGTGAGAGAGCGCGGTATGCTCATAAGCTTATTAGCATTTCGAGTGTTGTAAGAGTGCACATCGCTGTGCTTTTTAAATATGTCCAGGTTACATCTCACATAAACAGCCACCTGAAAGATCAGGATAGCCGGCAATGTGAGAATCCCGAGCTCCTTAAAAAAGGGTTTCACGGAGGTGCATCGCGACACCCCCACTATCGCACGCACGGCACGTTTTTGCGCCCGGAAAGCGCGCTTCCAGTCGGCGGCGCGTCCGTACAGTTCTGCACCGTACTGTAGTCTCGAGTGCACCGTGGCGAAGTAGCACGCACGAGACACCTCCGCCGACACCACTCTGGAGAGCCGTCTGAGCGCAAAGCACGCGCTGCTCACTTTTCCGCAAAGCTTGTCAATGTGGCACTCCCACGTCATACTTCGATCAATCTCGAACCCTAAGAATGTTGTGCTGTGCACCTGCTTAATATCGTCGCCATTTACCATCACTTTTAGTGGTTTTGTGGCGTGGCCTGAGAGGCAAAAGTGCACAAAATGGGTTTTATTTGAATTTAGAGCCAAGCCGTTCGCCTGAAACCACTCAGCCAGACTTAGGGCAGTCGCATTTAGGTTCGCCTCTAGTTGGTCTGAATTATGCGCGGTTACAATAGCAGCGACGTCGTCAGCGTACATTAGGATGTCCGCATTTGTTATAGCATCAGGCAGGTCATTTAGCAGAAGGGAAAACATAATGTTTGAGACTGATGATCCCTGAGCAACTCCCATTGTTGCCGACAGTGGGTTTGACTTTGTTTTACCATCACCGACATCAACAACCTGGGAGCGGCCCCGCATGATGCCCGTAAGTACGGAATACGGATTGCCATGGAAACCGTAGTGCTCGAGTTTACAGGCGAGTACTTTGTGGTCCGCGACGTCGAAGGCCTTGGATAAATCGCAGCACAAGATAGCTACCTGCTGCTTGCGCTCACGTGCGGCCATCACGCGGCGGACCAGCTCGCGAGTAAGTGAGGTGGTGGATCTTCCCTTGCGGTAAGCAAACTGACACTCTGAGAGCGCGTCTGTATCCTGAAGAAAATCAACCACCCTAGAACTCAGCCCGTTCTCGAACACTTTGGCTATAGCTGGGATTATTGCTACAGGTCTATACCCGTCTATATCGTCACGTCTACCTTTGCCCTTGAAAATTGGGGAGACTTTTGATATCTTCAGCGGTGACGGATACGATCCCTCCTTTAGACACTCATTAAATAGGTCAGCTAGAACCGGTGCCAGAGGGATTATTGCCATTTTGATGAGTTCCATAGACAACCCGTAAACATCCTTCGATGTCTTTGGTGGTATATTGTGCGCAACTATACGGAATACTTCGTCAGCGGAGAACGTCAGAAACCTAAGGGAGCGGTCACACGGCCGGCGCGATGCCTCTAAAATACGCTTAACTTTGGCCACATCCGCTACTGGTGACCGAGCTGCTACAGCAGCATTTAAAAATCTTATATTCATCGCATGTACAGCATCTTTCGGTGAATTAAATTTCATCCCGTTTTCGTCTTTCACAACCTCGGAAAAGTTTAGTTTGGGGGAATTGTTTTTACCTCTCTCGGTATTGACGATTCCCCACATAGTTTTCGAAGTGTTAGTACTATTTATGTACTATAGTACTATTATCATATGATTTACGCGGGGTAAGGGCGCGGGACCGCGGGACTGACTCGGGAAGATGTGCGATCATTTGAGCGTAAGGCATCGCATTAATTACGAGGATCGCGTTCCGCACAGATGGTGTCCAAAACCAAGACAGTAGCCCGTTTTTTGCCCAGTCGCTAATCGCTCTAGCATGCTACCGATTTGTGTGGGCCAAACTCGGGATCGGAATTCGAAGCACGCAAAATATTTTCTGTCAACTGACTTCCTGCTTGACTTAGCAGTAAATGTTGTAATGTATGTAACCAAAAAAATGTGTACACACATTTTCCCCGACACTTATAAAACTATAAATTCTTGATTATCGCGTGCCACATCTCGTGAGTCGGGTTGTTCACATAAAACCAGCTTTAATTGCTTAACTCGTCCATCTCGAACCACATAGCTTACATTAGGCCGCATTCACACTAAAAGATGACTCCGAAAGGTCCGAGACCAGTGGGTAATAAATACTAATTACTAGCAGAACACACGATAGCATCGCCGAAATTCTTAATAGTGTAGTGCCGCAACGAGCTGTTGGTATAAAAAGCGGTTGATGCCATACATAGTAAATCTTGCGTGACGCATAATAGTCTTAGGGGTTTTATTTATCGCTGTCGGTCGTTTAAAGTGAACAGTTTAATAAATATTATCACAGCAGAGCCGTCAACAAACGTGAGAAGATAGCCGTTGACCCGGTTCGTGATATTTGTTTCATTTCGGGGATTATAAGTGATCGCTTCCGAACAACGTCTTCTGTTTGTAGAATCTGTCTTGACAATAAACATCGGAGGATCGCACAGGATCGTCGTCGAGATTCTTGTATAATTAGACCCGTACAAAATGGCTTTGCTTTTTGACTGTTCTTCAACAACAAAAGAGCGACTTATAGCTTTAAATAGAAGGCATTCGTTTAATTCTTAATGTGCTTCAATGACATCTGAAAGCGGGGAGTATTATTTGAAGGTAATGTTTTTTAAATGCGCTTCCGGTTCAATAAGATGGAGTGTTCCGTGGCAGCAAAAAATGGAAGAGGATAAATAAAATAAAAGGACTCTGCACGTGCGATCTTTAAAAAATGTTAAGGTTGTGTTTTACAAAGACGTGAAGAGCATCTGAGGACGTTTGTGATCCACTCCACTATTTTACCACTCTTTATATTGGGTAGTTACTAATGATATTAACAAATTGATCTGATCTTTGAACAGCTCTATTACGTAAAGGATTTCACTGAGTATGTTTTATCTAAATTCTATTGAAAACGAGTACCTAAAATCATTCAATATAAATTTAAATGTTACTATACATATCAAACAAAACATGATTCGAAGTGATTTATGTCGTTAGTAGTGACATTATCAACAAATTCAAGAACTTTAGTTATCATGACACATGTTCTATCAAACTTTACAACGAAGTTATCGCTATTGAATACCAGTAATAACAACAGACTGATTATAAAACTGACCATTTCTAAAACAACAATGGAGTAACTATCTTGTTAGTAGGACACCGTCTTGGCGGGGTTCCCACATTTGCCACCACATGCCCGGAATGAAACATATCTCTGCTGCATACTTTCAATAAATCCGGATTATCATTTATTTGACACAAAGCCGGGCACCAGTTTACGAAATGTGTATTATTTATTCAAAGACAAGTTTTAAAATTCAATAAGGTGCCAAGGAAATGTGCAACCGTGTTTCAATGTGCTTTTGGAAACGGAGGAAGTTCGTGTTATTGCAGCTTATGTTTCGAAACCGCCCGCTGAGATATTCGAAGCACCCGTCCGTTTTTTGTGACAGACCAACCGAGTGCCATAAATAATAGGTAGGGGTTCTCGAAGCGAGCTTTGTAATAAATTCGATGCTCTTTTGGTAGCAAAGTAGCGGCCCATCCACGATTGAATTATGGTGATGCGTTAAGCCAGCAGACTCAGTTGGAATTCGTGTTTTTTATTTCCATTTCGCGCTGAGCTTCTGCTTATTGAGTCATTATATACACATTCTGAGAAGTCCGAGTCTCAGTGCAGTACAATGGGTTTATTTTGCTACACGCTCCCGGTGTATTGAGTTACCGCCCTCGTCCATTTGAGAAAGACAGCGCGCAGATGGCATGCTACATCCGTATAAGCTTTCTCTTAAAACAGGAGACATTTAAATCACACGGGAGCGTCAATATTTCCTTTCGTCGTACCTACAAAGGCAATTGTCTGGAGCAGCCGGTTCTAAACTAAGATAGATTAGTGCTGGTCGCTTGCACGACAAGGGACCCAGCATAGTCGAGTTTACGGAACTATGTTTGGATACCTATACGGTTTACTCGATCTTAGGTGCTCGACTATGTAAAAGGCGCATTGTTTCTAGACAAGGGAATGTTGGATCCGAAAGCACCTAAAGTTAATGTTATCTAAACTGTGTACGGTCCTGCTCTGTAGTAAAACTAGTTTTTAATGAAAAACCTAAAGTTGAAGACATATTTATAAGCAAATTTGTACGTTATCATTTTATCTTACCTATTTTTTTATCATGAAATTGTAAATAATAATTACCTACAGCTTTTTGATGTACCTATGTACTTATAATATAACGCATATGTTTAATTATTTATTAACTTAGCAAAGAAACACGGACTTTTGAAGCAAAACATAAGTGCGAATGCGTCGAAGTTTTGTAAAGTACCTATCTCTTTTGCTCTTTTCATTATTAAGTGGTTACTTTTGATTCAAAGTTTATATTCTACTTTGAATCGGAAGTTATTTTTGTAGCCAAGTTATGTCTAAAGTTAAATACATGGTTTATGTTTATTACGTAATACAGGGAAGCATCCTCTTACACAATTTCACGCTAGTCACAAACTTCTAAAATGAATTATGAGATCTTTGAAATATGTATCTGGCTTTCACGTTAAGATACCTGTCACCAGCGAACAGTGTTTGTTTAAGCGAGGTATAAAGTTACTTGGAGGAACCGCCGGCTGGCTGGAGAGCGTCCACGCATCGGGAGGGCCTCTCCAGTTACCTCCGGATAAGTCAATCATTGGAAACGTCCACGTTTTGCCCAAAATAAAACACGTTCGAATGTTGCGTGTGGCGCGGTATAATGCGCCGCGACAGCCGACATGTTTTGTGCGAGAAAATAAAATTGATGGCACGGGAGCGCTCCACACTTAAATAGCTCAGTTATTCGTGCTGTAGCTAAACGCTTTTGTCTATTTTATAACCGGCGTCACGTCTCTCCGCTTCGTGTTTCTTTTGTTTTCGTGTAGCGTATTAGTTTTTCCGACAACTATTCGTGTCGCACGGAAATTGCTCTGTCACAAAATGTTTACCGTTGAGACGCGTGAGTCCTTTATGTAAAAAAAGAATGCACCTAATTGTTAAAAAGGAAGTAATACAACAAGTGTTAGCGGAGTCAAAACGGCGTTCGAGGTCCAATTTCCTGCCCCGACCACAGTCTTCATCGAGCAAATAGCTCTTTGCAAATCAAACACGGGACCGTCTGTCTGGCTGATCCACATATCAACTTCTCATTGTTTCTCTCCCGTCATTCGGGCTAACCAGAGGCGTTTTCGATTATCCACCCTCCGTAGAACAAAGCCGGTGACCGCAGAACCGAGTCAATTACATAGTTCAACAACTCAGCCCTTATAACTTTCATGGGCTACCACCGGAATACAGAAAAGGGTATCTGTTTTCAATACGCGGGTCGAGCGATGCGATTGACCCTTTCGAGTCTCCGCATTGACTTTTAAATTACTAATCCCGCGGGAGCAAACAGAAAAAGCGCCTCCGGGTGCGCTTGTTTACACGTTCGAGTGTACTTGCACATCTTCATTAGCTGGGTCCAGCCGCTCGCTTGCTCAACACTCGTCGCCCGACAATGCCTCGGAATTCTTATTAACTTTTCTTCTTTTAGAAACGAGAAATGAATTCTAATGATATGATTATGAGCGCTGTTTTAGGCGCATGAATTACCCGTAGCGATTAACCTGAACACTGAATTATGCATACGTGAACACACAAAATTGATACGCATCTGAACAAAACATACGTATAATGAATTTAACAAACTTTCACATCGTTCGCCTTCAACTGGATGGGGCATAACTCGTTTTCCGGAAACAGTTTAACTTGCCAACCGCTATTTTAGATACATATAGAAGGGAATACCGTAGGGACTTATTAATGTTTATCTAGAGATCGGAATAAGAATGCGTTTTGGAAAACGGACGCGCGCCGGCGAGCGGTCGGCGAGCCAACGGAGCGTGCCCATTTGGACTGATGGCTCTATGCTGAGCTTTTTCCACGTCAGATACAAACAGGCTACCCTTTCAACCCGAATGAATTACTTAATTTTTCTATATCGGGCACGAACCCTCTGCGATACTCGACGTCGAAATAAATTAGCGTTATCCATTGTGCTGTAAAGGAAGCGATGCCGTGAATTGGATTTGAGTGGTTTTTTGGTTCGTGAACACTGAGGGAGATGCGATTTGGGCAAATATTTACTGCTGGTTTTGAATTTGTATTTTTAATAACCTCACCAAATATTGTAAAGGGGTTTTATAACAAAGCTTTTTTAGGAATTATGAAAGCGCAGAGCAATCGTTCAAATAAATTACTGCCGCTCCGACAAGTTTGTATTTCGTCATTTTCGACATCAATCTTGGCTGACTGGTTGGAATGTTTTTAAAGTTTAAGCTCGAGAGATAATGAAACAGTGCGATCATAAATAAAGTGCCATTATCTGTGAGCTTTTAAAAAGAGCCCGGTGCGTATAATATCTGACACAAATACTCGTACAGAGTAGCGGTTTAGCGGTGTATGATTCGAATGAAACATTAAACGTTATTAATGTGAGTGTTGCTCACAGAGCAGCATCTACAAAAGCGGCCTCTACATATTGTTACCACATTGCACACTTGAACATCTCGTTCAAGTTTAAGTTGGTTGTATTATATTTTTTTGCAAAACAAAAATTCCTCTAGTATCATTGGAGTTTGTCCAGTCCAATAAAATACGGAAATTGTACTATCGATATTTAAAGGTGAAAGAACTGATATTTTGTTTATCTACGTGATATTCTATGTAAAAAAAAAAAAAAAAACTTTCATTGTTGATGTGAAATACTAGGCCTAATTATGAAGGCACCGTCGTAATTTTATTGTAATAGCTAATTAGAGTTTTTATGTTTCTTTTTCACTTTAGGCATTCGACAGAAACAAACACTTTTTACGTTGCAGTTAAATTTACGATGGCGCCTTCATAATTGGGCCTTATATCTATCTAATAAGTTTAAAGATATTTATGTAGCGTTTCGCTCGAAACGAATAGCGTATCTCTAATTATATTTTATCTATGTAAGTACATTGAACATCTATGCCGTTACTAGAGCTGGCTGCTGTAAATGCAACGCTCTAACTAAACGCATTCTCTTTCGCTCCACTGCTTATTAATGATACGGAATAGTTAATAACTACTGCGGATGGACTAAAAAATAAACGATTAATAGTGTTAAACTACCGTAACCGATCGGAATTCGGCTCGGCAGTTTCGGGAGACTATTGTACTCGAAATAATAGAACTATTTATGTTTGGGTGCCGTTTTTTGTATCAGAAAAAGTTTGATAACCGTCTACCTGGGACGGTTGGCCATCCATCACACGTAATAACGAGAAATTATTATTGTTTGTTATTATTGCTTTTCTAGGAAAAGGTGTTGCCGTAAAATGGAGGCTCACGTCTTTATTTGCAAACATTGTATGATAAAGTTATAAATTAACTTTATATTGCCTTTTGTGAGCGCTCACAATAGAATTTTTATTGTCTGTGACATGTTTGATGTCTATTTCAGCTGCTAGATATGGCTTTTATGTTTATGTATAAACGCATAGATTCAACAATGTTGAATTTAGAGATCGAACGACAAAGTTACGTTTGCGTTTACCTACGGCGGTGCATTTTCAGTTCTAAAGTTATGTTTTGAGCGTTTATTTTATGTTTTGGAATATTTTAACGGGTCTGCATTTAAATTTGTGTTTCCAATATGTAGATTAGCGAAGGGGTACTTGTATGCGCCGCCCATGGCTGGTGTGGAACACACGCACGATGCCCGTCGAGAAATTATCATTGTTTGGCTTGTACCCACCTTATTCAGAGTAACAGATTATGCAAGAGAAAAGCTTTAGCGAAGGCAAATGTTTACTTGGGAGCTCGGGACTGATTTTGAAATAATTAAGTCTGAATTAAACCACTTCCTAAAAGCGTGTGCTAATTTTGAGCTTAATTAGGAATGTTTTATTGAAGCCATGTGTTTTTCAGTAAGAATTGTTTCAGTACATACGTACCTATACATATAGTTAAAAAAAAATAACATTAATGTAGATTTAATTTTAATCTATGTTGTTGAAACTATTGTGCCAATTAGCTCTATGATATAAAAATATGTTTATATAAAAATAAGAAATACATTTCAACGTTTCTAATAAGATTATGAAGATCATGTCGTAATCATCGACAGTCTTATTGGAGATAGGTATATCTAATGATGATTATATGAATAATCTTTTAATTCTAATAACATTCTCATATAACTAACAAGCGGTCCTAGTGGCAAACGCCACAGAGGAAGACCGCTCACAAGATGGCCAGATGATGTGGTAAAAACGGCTCAAGATGGCTACAAACTGCTCAGGACAGAGAACGCTGGAGTTCCTTCGAGGAGGCCTTTACCCACGGAGGGGTTCTTACTAATAATGTAAACTAGGATCAAATAATATTAGCTCATGTAATCTTTGTAGTAAGAAATAAAAAGGCTTTTTATTTTTATTTTTTTATTTATAACTAACAAACTGGTTAGTACTTTAACGTGAAAAATCAATTCAAACAAACGGCACACTCGTATATAAGTTCCCACTTCTAAACGCAAAGCTCTGCGAGAAGTGACTTAGTCACACGCAAATATTGACAGGGACCTTATAAACATTGCCAGAGTATAATGATGTTAAGTAGTAAGCACATTCACTTTAAGTGGTCATAATAAACTAAACATAAACAAGTCGAACAAGACTTGTAGCTGGCAAGACGCCAGATTCAAATGAAATTTTTAAAGCTGGTACAGACTACCGTTGACATTGCTACTGCATATATTAAGCTGGAAACCGCGTTCACATGGGAGAGCGCCACGATGTTAAAAGAAATATATACGCATTCAAAATGTAAGAGAATTCTCTGTAGATACTATGATCCTTTAAGAATAAGATTTAAATTCGTTTTTAGGGATCCGTATCCAAAGGGTAAAAACGGGACCCTATTTACTAAGACACCACTGTCCGTCTGTCTGTCCGTCTGTCTGTCACCAGGCTGAATCTCAAGAACCGTGATAGCTAGAGCTAGAGCGTTAAATTTTCGCAAATTACGTATTTCTATTGCCGCTTTAACAACAAATACTAAAAACAGAAAAAAATATTTAAGGGAGCTCCCATACAACAAACCAGATTTTTTGCCGTTTTTCGCTCGAAATTAATATCGGGAACAGGAAGATGCTTCAAATATTTACAAAATAATAAATTGTAGGTATATTTCTTTGAAAAATAAATTATGAAATTAACATAAAATATATTAAGGGGGGCTTTCATACGGTACCGAACCCTTCGTGCGCGAGTCCGATTCGCTCTTGGCTGATTATTAATTACTTAGTGAATGAAAATTTTATATTACTATTAGAGGTATTATTTTTCAACGAAGTCAATCCGGGAAGCTGCTGAAAATCAAAATATATATTAACCGCACTACGGAGAAGAAACTTCCTCGCTTTTTATGCAACTAAATGAACATTTCAATTTTAAGCATTGCACCATTTTTTTTGGAGATTATTTGTAATGGAAATGTAAAATTAATTTGTAAAGGATATATTAGTATGAGGGAAAAGGTAGGTAGTGCCCTTACGCGTTGCTTCGCCTGGCTCGTCTTGGCGGATTTCAGTCAGATTATATGAGATTAGTTCTTGATATTAATTGTTGCATGGCATTCGATTTACTAAATAAAATATTGTTTAAGCTAAATTTGTTGTTGTTTGTAAAAAGCATGGTTACTTACCTTAGATACTTAAAAGTACCAGTACCACACAAAATCAGTATAATATCACATTGTATTTGACTCTCTACATAATCAGATTCACTAAATCCTTTTGTGTTCTTTTGGTTGTCACTCTTATAATGCACTTAAGCTCCACGACTCAATGCACAATATAAGATGTACAACCCCGACATTAGGTTTCAAATAAATGTGCATATCATTATACTAACAAGAGACTGCGGATGTGTGTGGTCCCTGACTTATTCCACGTACATTTTATTTCCTTTTTTCAACAAAACATTTTTTATTCGTACCAATTAATGGGATACAAGGCGAGACTCGTGTAGGCCATTCGAGTCATTTGGGCCATTAAATGAAGGTTTGAATTCGGGAACGAAACCTTTAATTAATTAACGTCTATTAAGTAAATGATAGTTATTATTCGGGATTGCCCGAGGACAGTCGTGTCTTACCGCCTTTAATGGAAAAGCTTTGGTGCTACAAGTGATATATTTTTACTCTGAGTGTTGATGAGTTATTTATGTTTCCTGAAGTTGTTTTAATGTTTTACTTTTACTATTTGAACGTCATAAATATAATACTATCTTATTTTTGTTTTTAAAAGAATGATTGTGTTTCATATTTTATGTTTATGAACATGTTTGATTCAACGCAATTTAATTAAATGATGACTACATAAGATTTGTTAACAAAGAGGAATTTACTAAATAAGCTTAATTCACTGCATTTTCACAAACAAAAATCCTTTTTAGTTTTTGTGTCATTTTGTTGCAGCAGTGTAGTTACTTGTAGTATATTATTTGTTAAGCTGGTCGCAAAAATAAATTATTTTGACTGTAATACAAGAGTTACTTCTTTATTTGTAAAACAATTTAAAAATGACTTATACTTATAAACCTGTACACTGTGTATTGATAAACAGAGTTAATTTGGAGTAAGCTCCGTGTTTAGTGTCCAACAAGTGAATAAAAATTGTCAATGTCAGAAAGCGAGAAAAGACGAACTACTTCAAAGTACCTAGCTCTGCATTTATAAATAAATCGGTTAGCGCCTTACTTGGATTTACACATGGCGAGTTTTTCTCTCCAACATTAGCTAGAGCGCTACACTCATCTAATTCCGTCTGATCAAAACCATCCCATACTTCCGTGCTTTTTGTCCGTACGCCTCCACATTTCTAAGTCTCTTGACTAGTGATTTATTCATTTGTTTTTCTTTTGTAGTGTGTTAACAACAATGCTCAGTGAAGCGTAATGCGATGACTCGTCGGAATCGAACGGACCTTGGCGTGATTAGAAGGGGTATTGTTTATTCATTTCTGGACACCTGGCCTTGTTATGATGGAAAGGAGATGGAGCAATGGCTTGGGCTAAATCAACTCAAATTGCGTTGCTTTACATTTAAGTTGCGGGGGCACAACTAACAATGTACGTAACAAAATAAATATAATAGTGAAAAAGCCAAGAAGGGCATTACATAGTAACTTGATATCTAGGATCGATAAATGCTCGTAAAGGATTCAGCTTAAATGTCAAGAGTATCTAACAAATCTATTAGTATAAAATATTAGACGTATCGTTTTATGTCAGTAAAAAAATATAAAACAAGTCATTGACCACGCGAGAGATTAGAACCTCCATTCCAGGCCGCGATCAAAAATTAATTTCAAATCAAACGCGTATCATCTCAAAAAAATCTCACTCACTACAAATTAAGTATCACATTACTACCATCGAAAATGCTAATGCGAGTATAATGGGTCTCGAAACAATAAGAAACACAGTAATAGAATTCCAAGTACCTTCAGCTATGGAGCCTCCATCAATCACCCGAGATATCGAATATGATCTTATCTGAAATGGAACTCATCATTTATAGATCTGTCCGTCGTCGGCGCTGACCGAATGTTATTAATAGATTTTTATCTGGTCATCAAATGAATCTAGTAACGGTAATATGGCTCGTTTTGTCGGACATAATATCGGTAACAAATTATTACGCTCTAACAAGGCACGCCGCGTTTGGAACAGGAAACGGACCGACAATACAGCAGACAACTTCGGTCTGTACGATTTGCCCACACCACCAAAGACCTATAAACTATAGATAGATTACTGGGCTTATTGGAAATCGATAGGGGAGGCCTATGACCAGCTGTGGACGACCTTCGCTGTTAATGATGATGATAGATAAATATAACATGTCATAGACATCGTATTTAACCTTATGGAAAACAATTAGTCAAATGTCCCAATTGCACAAATCAAACGTTATTTTTTTGCGTATATGACGTTACAAATTTACAATTAAGCGAAAAAAAACTGAACTGTATGTATGTGAATACTTTTAGCAGTTTTATGTATGATTTACAAGATCTTACAATAATTCTTTACTTATAGGTACGATAAATTCGTAATATTCTCGGTGGGAAAAATTTTAAGAAAATATAAATTTTACTAATACTCCTTTAAGTTTTCGCACAAAATAGCTCTATCCAATTGAAAACTTTTGGAATTGATGTTGTGACTCTATTAGCGCCTACAATGTAACTTCTCGCTGATTTCGTAAATATTTGATACCTACTTACCCAACAGAAAATAGCATTTCCTTATGAATCAAAATTTCCATTCATAAAAATTCAGCGTCACCATAACGGCGAGAAAACCTTACCAGATACATAAAATAAACACAAAGAACGCATTGTTTGACAGTAATTCCCCAATTCGTAGGCAGAGTGGCTTAATCAATAGAAATTCTTATAAACTTTCAAATTTTATGCAGCTTATCAAGTCAATAATGAAATGAAAGAAGCTACTTCATATTTGGAGATAAAAGAGCGTGTATCACAGACAGAGTAATTTGAGCTTTCGTTCTAAGTGGTTTGGTTGTAAATTACTCAGACGGTCTACGTTTACGGTTAATATACCCAGTAAGTGACGATTTCGAAACATTTTCGGTCATTTCGTGAGATGGAAGATTAGTACTGACAGTGACTATACTTTACGTACTTTTTATGCTACGGTAATCGCACCACGCGCTACAAAACTTCAAGATGAAATCGTATGATAAATAAAAAAAGCTTGTCAATATCATTATACAGATACCAACATGGACTTACTTAACAAGATTGTAGGCTTCGTGTACAGATAATGACAGTATTTATTAGGACGATATGTTCTACACCGTCGGTAATCACCACTTGTATCTCTTTGATGGACTATTGAATTGATTCTGTAGATATAATTGCTTACATGGAGCTTAGAAAGTCCGAGTCTGTGTTGTGTTTTTATCGATTGAGAAAAACAAACATGGAGATAAAAACGAAATTTTTGTTGTTTTTTGTTTTAACATTTGTAATTAAAAGATGCTTATGTTTAATGTTTTTTTTTCTTTATACACCAAGGTAAGTAATTTACAAGAAAATCTCAATATTATGCATAAGTAGAGATTTAATTCCTTTTGAAATACCACTTCATGTTTTAGTGAAATCAGAATGAAAATAATGTAGGTAGATCTCATTTTATACATACTTTCAAAGACTAAACCGGAATCATATGAGATCATCTTCTTACAACAATCTCCGTTTTAAATTTAAAATCGAAATTGACGTATATTTTTTAAAACACTATGCTTAAAACACTACAAACTTCCACCCTTTTTTCATTCTTCTAAAGCCATGTCACCGTGTGATGCAATCATGAAGAAAAACTGGATGCACTACGAAACAGGTCACACATATAAAATTACTAGCACTAAAACTATTCTAACATAATATAGAACTTATTGATTCTAACGTAGGTGTAATTTCATATTCAGACAAAATCATACTGAAACAAAGACGATCGCTGAGTGCAATTTCAAACTTATCCTTCAAAAACTGACAAACCAGATAGAATTAAGTACCTAGCTTCCTTCGAATTGTTCACGCATTTACGTTGCTTTAATTTACATAACACCTAGGCCGATCCCGCCGCCTGCCCATATAAATGGCTTTAGGCTTGCTACACATATATTCGGGCCAGCCTCTATCGGCATTGCCGGGCGGTAAAATTGAATATGTGTAGATGATGTTCGAAAAAAAAAACCATGACTGTCAAATGAGTTTTGTAATTTTACAATGAGCAGTTAATCTGTAAATGCCAAACAATTTAAAAAAAATATGAATTTCCCGCGTTAACCTAGTGAACTCACCATAATGCCGCAACGCGCAGAGAGCCGCGTGACGGCCGAATGAAAACCGAAATTTGCCGAGTGGACCCAAAGGAAGCATCCAATCGGTGTAGATCGGCACAATGATCGTATGTACTAGCAGCTTCGGGTCGACTTTGTCGTTCGAAAAATTGTGGCAAACTGACTGTGCCGGCCCGGACGTATGTGTAGCAAGTAGCAAGCTTTACTCAGCAGAAACCACTCCATTGAACATTCCCAAACACGCCTTTGGACGTTTAGTCGTTTACACAAATATATTCGACAGGTGTCCGTATATTTACATACAATTTACAAAGACATACGTATATTCTACATCTATAGATTTGAATTAGGTGTGTGAACTTGTATATGTAATTTGAAGATCATTTGAATTGGAATTGGAAATAATATCTAATACTGTGAAAAGTTGCTAAACTAGGAAATTAATGTAAAATTAAAAATCAATCACCTCTGTTTCTTGCATTACAACGGAATAGTGCTACACCCTAGACCACATATGTGCTTAGTATCGGGTAGTATGTAGTCAAACGCAAACCTATACGGGAAAAAAAGCTTCCGTTTAGTGTCAGTCTTTATTATGTTACATGCAACAAGAACAAAAACAACATACAACAAAGACAACATGAATATCTAACTGTCTGGAAGCAATGATGCCCCAAACTATACAGATATTCGAATACTTAAAATCTTTTAAAATCGTTCTTTTAGCAAAAGGTGATATATATTGGAAAATGCAAAACTAAGATCCATTTACATTAGTACCTTACTTCAGTCTAACGGTAGTCAAAAGACGACACGGTGTCTTAATTGGACCGATGCAAATTTTAAATTAATAAAGTATACCGATACACTTAGACTTTGATACTTACTCAGCTTTAAATTGAATTTCAGAATATTAAAAAAATGTTTTGGTGATAATCAAACATTAAATTCATTTTCAATAAATGATTTTATGTTTTTGACTTCTATGCAATACAATCCAGATAATGCGTGAACATGATAAAGCGTTCAATTTGTTATTGAAAAAATATCTGACTGGTGATTACTCCATGTTTTAACCGAAATAGCGCTCAAAGAGTTATCTTTGTGATAAGCATTTCAAAAATCTTAAGCGAATGCAGGATTTGAACCTGCCCCTTTGGATCACTAGCCCGACGCTCTCCCAACTGAGCTAGCCCGTCTCCTACGCTTGCGCCAAATTTTTGAAGTGCTTATCATTACTACCAAGTCTGGAAAGCACGCTAAATATAAAATCATATCATTGAAATAGCGTTCAAAGCGCAGATTTACTAGATGTTTCTCAGAGATCACTAAAGTTAAGCAGCGAACGTCTGGCGCGGCCAGTCTTCGGATATATGATTGCGAGCCGCGATTGTTCGAACCATTGTCATTTTAAAAACTAAAGATTACGGCGACCTAAAACATGTGGCACCACGGCTAACCACCTCTATACGCATAACTATATAATTTGTTCGCTTATGGCCAACTTAGGAAACCGTCCACTATTTTTCACGACTTCGTAATCGGTAAACTTCGCAATCAGTCAACTTCTCTAGTGCCTAACAAGTGTAAAATTAATTTAAGTATTACGAGTATTGCATTCATTAGCACATGCATTTGGTTAAGTTGTTTGTACCAGCAATCTGGTTCAAGTTGCATTACTACTGCTATCAAACTGGACGACATCGTAAAACAGTTATGTTTCAATACATAGAAATACGATTATACATCTTGAAGAGAGGGCTGACGAACATTTTCAGCATGCAAAATAATCAAAAACACTACATGCTTTGACTTGACAATAAATCGTCAAATTGTCTTTAAATCGTAAAAAAATCTGATACTTATATATTGGTGATAGTAAATTTACCTAATGCATTTCCACAAGTGAAGTTTGTGTGGTTTATAGTTTTAAAAATAAGTCTTTAGTCGGTCAGATTTAGAGCTTTTTTTATTTGTTATAAAAATTCGAAAAAATACTGTGTTGAGGTTTGTTGCGCGTCGTTTCACATAAAATTCAGATAATCTCAAATAGCATTAAGTGGCACTAACGTACAAAATGCACAAGCATTAAAAATGCTACAGCTACACTGAACCTGATCACCACCTCTAGCATTTAATATCATCATATTTGCAATACTACTGAGCTATCGTTCAATCACAAGACTTGTTTTACTACGAACGTAAAGTGACTGTCAAAGTCTACATAGCATACTAACATAGTAAGCTTTTTATTGCCTAACTCGCAGAATACACAACTATCGTATTTATGCACTTTTCATTAGTCTATGACGCGCGGGTCAAGAAATTCAGGGAAAACTTATAAACTCTCTTTTAGGACTTCTCTGAGAATTCATAGGTGTGTTAAATTAAAATGTTGCATGTAAGTGAGGAATTCCCGAGAAAGTGTTAAAATAAGTTTGTACCAAATGCAGAGGCATTTTGACTCATTGTGCGTTTTATTGAATAACTATAATGTTCCGATTGTCATAATGATTTTTATGAGTTGGCATCGATGTTCTAATGTTTTGTACAAAATGCAACAAATTCATCACTTTGTACTTGCTATTGAAGAAGCTTCGCAGCTAGATACGAATAGTCAATGTAATAAGTACTCTACCACTACGACATAGAGACTAAAGTGTAAATGCTGTTCTGTTGTAGGTAGATAGAAAATGCAGTCTGTAATTTGCAGACGGAATCCACGGAAGTTCTAGTCAAATGCAACGAGCATGTTGTCTAAACACATCGACTGATTAAAAGAGCAAGCTAGTCCAAATTGCTCATGAAAGCCAGTTAGTTTTATCTCTTTTGTTTTAAAACTGCTTTAAGAAACATTAATTTAAAAGTATGTATGAACTTAGGTGTCACTTTTGGACTTTGACTATACAGGAAGGCGTGGCTAAATTTCACAAACTAGTTTACTACTGAAAATAATCTGCTGAATGATTTAGCCAGTTACTTATTAAGCTCGATTATAGATGCGTCAGCGTAAATTCAATAGCAACATAAAAAAACGTTCTCTCTATCGAATGTCTAAAGTGAAAAAGAAACAGAACTATGTTATTTAGCTAATATAAGTACGATGGCGCCTCTGTAATCGGGCTTATTGTCACACAAATAATAATGCGAGTGCTTTGTCAGCTGCCTGTAAAAATAAGCTAATACTTAATCAAACAACAAACGCGAGTAATCAAATAGCTGTTAGTTTTACTGATAAAAAAAAAGAAAACATGTTCATCAGTCACCTACCGTATGTACCTTGAGCTTCTGATTGATACTGCAAATAACCAAATCACTTTGGTCAGTTACATAGGTAGTTACTTTGCAGAAACATTTACAAGGTAAATCAATACTACATCAGACTCAATAATTACTAACATAGTATTTCCTATATAATTAGCTAAAAAGTAACCATAGAAGTAGACTTAACAGGAAACATTGCGCAAACAAAGCAAATCAAGCTGACCACCCCGGGCTAGGGCTGTGCTGCCCACGATCGTCGTGACGCGCACTGCCTTCTGCACTGAATGTATTGTGGCCATAGTGTACGCGAACAAGAGTATCGTACAAAGGAAAAAACGGAAAAAAAGAAAATTAAAAAAACTAATTGTTTTAGTAATATACTGCTGGATAGAGGCCTCGCGTATAGATTTCTAATAAGACTTGTAGTAAGCGGTTGCCTGCCCACTGCCACTTTAACTTCCTAATTTGAAGGCCTATGTCGGTAAATTTAGCTCGCTTACATATATCCCTATTCTTGATTCGACCTCCTAGAGTAACTCCAAAAATAGGCCTTTACACAGCTCATTGGGCTAGTCTGAGCAAGTTCAACCTTATCAATATAATATAAATCTACGTGTGCTCGTATAGTTTTAGTTTGTGTATTTTTATCTCATATTTAGTTCTCTGCCTTTGCTCAAAGCAGAGCGGAAACGCCCCGCTATCACTCGCGCCCAGTCTTATGCTCACGTAAAGTTTTATATCCACCTCTGATATCTCCGTCGATGTGCTTAGAATATCAATAAGCAGCGTCTACAAATGAAACACTACTATAAGCGAACCCCCTTTTGTTTCGCTGAGGTGTTGTTTTAATAAATAGCTTTAGGGATCCCTGTTTAGTTTATAAATTGATTTTGTTTAATAACTTCCAACTCTCGGTTTGACTTACTAACTTGACTTAACTCAGTCACTTTCTGAAATCAATATCGTTCTAACTTCAATGGGGAGTTGGGAATCAAAGTTGGTAGTAAGAATTCAGTTACATAAACACTGCAAGCTTTTAATTGAGTGGACTTTTGAACTACAAATAAATTAATATTGATCTGTCTAATTTAAGTTTGTAGCTAAATTTAATGTATTGTTTTTCGTTGGTAAATAAAATAAGGTTTTTTTTTTAGTTTAGGTAGGTATATTATAGAGAAAATGATTTCGCTTGTTGTCTTGTGTTTACCACTTAATTTTATAGGTAGGTAAATGAATTTATTCATGGATAAATAAATTCATACACAAAAAACGCTACGTGAACGAGTTATTTCGTAGTTAATTCGTTTTTTAGACAGCGAGGTTTTAATAACCTGAAAATTAAAAGTAAAATTAATCGGTTTATTGATTTGGCAGGTTCATTTATTGATGTCTTATAAAAAAAATAATAATAGTGTGACTAAAAATCGCAGAAGAAGATTACGTTGCGTAATTTCTTAGTAAAATAATTTAATTTTCGAAACCGACTTTCCTATTCCAAACCATTTTATATGCACGCAAAATCCTAAGATACTGTCCATGTCTCGAATTAGCCACTAAAATGCGTCTTTAATTTGAATAAAACGAAACCCACGTACATATTATCAAACTTAGTTATCGTAGTTCTGTCCCTATTATATTCGGGGACGCTTTTATTGTGCAGTAAATATTTTATACGATGATAAGAACCGAGAATAGATAAAACAAATTGATCGAGCTGTAGAGACAGACTTTTTGAAGCTTTAAGTGGCAAGTGGGTGGTAATAAAAGATAATAAAACTAATAGATTGCGTATCCACAGACATTCTTTTAAAATATAACACCTAAGTGGCACCGGAGATGAGGAGTAAATGAATTATTGGGCAGGTTAATTTGATTAAAACGTAATAAAGTTAAGTGTAAATAAAGTTGACTAGTTCGTAATTGTTTGCGAAATGTATGAAAAAATTCAAACATAGTAAAAATCAGTGTTTATTTTAGTTCAACGAGTGATAGAAAAATCAAACTGTGGTAATTGTGCTAGAGTTTAAAAAACAACTTTTACCATTATCCATTCGTTTTTAATGTATATTTCTTTATTTACTTGCACAAAACATACTACATTTAGTTATTAAAAACAAACACAGACTCCGTTTGTCACAAAAGCGTTCATTATTCATCAGTAAGTTATTTGTGATTCATATTAGGTATCTAATGTAATGAAAAATGTAATCATATTTGTAATCTCTGATGAAAATCTGTAATCTATAATTGTACAAATGCCAACAATGTATTGATAATTAAATATTATGTTTTGTTTAGGTAGCTGTGGTATTTCGGGACATCATCCATGTAGGTTGAATAATATAATTCGTAACTAATAATGTAGTTCATGTCACATTACAAATTAATAGCGTAGGTGCCTTCATCTCGCTACAGTTTCGCATACACAAGCAAACAATATCAAATATTGTCTTAAACATACATATTATGTGAGCATAAAGCTCGAAAATCAATATAACCGTGTTTAACTAGCAGCGAGGGAACCTAATTTAGTTGGATTTGCCTCTACATTAGTCCTATTGGAACGTAGCCTAAAGCGATGCCTCCCTCACCTTACACTGTTGTAAACATTGTGAACATCATTGACGTAATACATTTCTAAGGACCGGGTAAATATCTAAAATTGTAATTACGCTTCTAATGATTCGTGTGTATACTTTCGTATCGTACTGCATCAATTTCTGTGAAATATAAGCCAAGTGATAGTCTACTTACTCTTACTTACTCGATGGCTCAATGGTTAATGACCCTGACTCCTGGATCATAGAGACGTGGGGTCGATTCCCACCCAGAGCAAATATTTATGTTATGAACATAGGTGTTTGCTCTGTGTTTGGATGTTATTTAGGTATTATCTACATAAGTATGTACAGTCAAACCTGGCTAACTGAGAACTGGATAAGTGAGAAACCTCTATAAGTGAGAGTAATTGCCAGGTCCCGTCATTTTACCCCTCAAATACCTCTATAAGTGAGAGACCAAAACCTCTATAAGAGAGAGTCGTTTTTCCCTCATGGACCTCTATAACTGAGAGTACTACTTGTCTGAACCTCTATAAGCGAGAGTTGAGGGTAATGAAACATTTGCACTTTATGATCCATTCTTTAATTTCGTGGAACTAACTACCGTTGGTTTCGGATCGTGTTCTATTCAAACATTTTTTTTTGTATTTTGTGGAAATAAGTAACATTGTTTTTGTATCGCATTTTTTTCGGAATGGCCACACGTGTGTCTAAACTATCCTGTTTGTTGAAATAGTGTTCTATTTAAAATTAATTTGTGGTTTTCTTTAATCTACCTAACATTATTTTTGTATCACATTCTTTTGGAATAGCTACACATGCTATCTTATTGGTCAAACTTACTCCAGTTGATAAGTATTAATTGAGAAGAAAGTTCTGTGTTAGTAAATAAATCTTTAGGAATAAATAATTAAGTCGTTAAGCGATAAGCTTAAGATAGCTAGGTATTGTATGCGTTCAAAGGTGGAAAATCTCGAAATGAAATACGCAATGAATTTGACTCCACAGAATCACTTTTATAAAATTATAAAATCAAAAGATATACGGTCCCTGTAAGGTCTCAGTGCTCTAAAGAGCATGGAAATATTTAAAAACGTCGTTTTTTGATTTTCCCGATATTTAAATGTGTCTTTTAGAATAAATAAAACAAACTATCATGTATGTTCAACTCTAATCAACACAACCCGAACAGTTAGTACCTATGTACTATTTATAAAAATATTTATCATTCTTTACCCATGTAGATACCTACATACAAATTAGACGTATTTTTTAACCTCTATAAGAGAGAGTAGCCACTTCCGAAACTGGATAAGTGAGAAACCTGGATAAGTGAAAAACCTCTATAAGCGAGAATGAGATGGCGGTCCCTTCAACTCTCTCTTATCCAGGTTTCACTGTATTTAATAATAAGTCGGTATGTGTAGTATAACAGTCTCTGGCAGCCATATCACAAGCTTTGTTTAGTTTGGGGTCAGAGGCCGTGTGTAAGATGTTCCCTAATATTTATATATTTTACTTATATCTATCGAGCACGTAGAGTCCATTGTAGGTTCGTAGATTCTAATAAGACAATGAATTTCTACCCCAGTTTTGGGCAGATTTGTATGTACATATGTTGTTCGATATCTACAACATAGGTAATGGTGAACATTTTACCGCTAACAACATCTTACAAGCACTGAAATACAAATTGAAACCTATGACATTTCACACAAAACAACATTGAATAAAATATAAACGTTTCAACCTCCACCTCTAAAATTACCCTTCGATTCAGAACACACAATAATATTCCCATATCTAAATATTAGACGCTCCCCTTGCTAGGAGCACGCATGTGGTTTTTTATTAAGATTTAATTAAGTTCTCGGTAACGCGTTGCAAGGGGCGTGCGCGGAGATTACCTAAAATCCGTTGATACTTAAAGCCAGCACTTCATATTGTGAGATAAATAGAAAGCTGTATTATATGCCTTAACCCTAATAGAATGTTATCGAGCATCTTATGTTTTATTCAGTGAAGATTAGCGTGGCGCGCCGAGCCCCGCGTGCCTTAAGACTTTTCAACGTTTATATTGCTAGCTATGTGTTAGTTAACTTAGTGTTTAGATATATGGGGTGTTATTTTTGAAAATGCAAGAACTTTCAGAGGTATAGGTATATGCTTATCGTTATAGATATTAGATAACTTTTACTGTATGAACGGCTGCGAAGTTGCGAAAAAGTCAGTTGTTCAATAAAATCAAAAGATAAGATGTATTGACCAGCTGAATTTCGTTTTCTTTTTAGCTAAGCTGATTTTGTGTCATTTTTATTTTCATTCTGATTTTATTATCAGCTACTATAGAAGTATTGGGAATGTATGCACATGAACATTGTGTGCACAATTGCTTATACCATAAGAGCTATTCTAATTATAAACTCTAAACCGTGAATGTTTTAAATACACCGGGTGCTTGTAATAATTTGGTTAAGTACCACAGTTCTAGTGCGTATAGCTCTGTATTTCTTTGAAAGTAATTCTGTATTAAACTCAGCGGGGTTCCGACCTCAATTCTCGCTTGAAACAAAATCATTAAAATGTCTGATGTTGATTAATTAATACTAGAATTGATTTCGGGAGCGTTCGCCGCCATTCCAATTTATTTGTTTTGAGTAAAGATACACTGAATGAGCAATTTCATGGAAAGTTACTGTTTAATTATCAAAGAAGAACGAAGAAGGTTTAATTTGTCGTGAAAGCTTGATATCCTAACCTAGTAATTTAATAAATCTAAAAGTGTATTTGTTGATTGATTGGTTTGTTCCTCTTTCGCGCAGCAACGGAGCAACAGATTGACATTATTGACATGGACATAGTTTGAAAGACGAAAAGTGACATAGGCTACTTATTATCCTCTCTCTCTCTCTCTTCGTATCCTAAGTCCCCACGTCGGGGCAGAGGGCTGATACAGTGTTACGTCCTGTGCCTTGCGTTTCACTTCGCTCCAAGTCAGTCCGATGCTTTTGGCCTCAGGACTTATTATCCTAGAAAAATAAAATATTCCCATGGGATGGCAAAAAAAACTTAATACCACACGGGCCAAGCCGCGGTTAGAGCGTACAATTATTGTAATAGATGTCCTCAAATGTTTATTTATTTAAAATAATTGTTCATAAATTCTACGTTTTAGCTATTTGCATTGTTAATTTACTTCATTGATATTATCGTCCATATTAGAAATTCCCTAAAGCTGTGTTGAAATATTCAAACCCTGCTATTATAATTGTGTATTCCAATACCACATTAAAACGAAATTATCGAAATATAGGTCACATTTCGGCAAACATAACCTAGTTGCGGTCTGCGCTCATCAGCTTTTGACGTACTCTCGGCATGAAATTGCCTTCTAATTTCCACGTAAAGCGTACAATGTACGCACAAATTAAAAATAATGACTGTCTGTTAATATTTCTGTGGAATTCGTTTTGTTCGGACGGCGGGGTCCGGTTGGGCGGCTCGAATCGACTCTCGCTTGACGGGCAGCTGCAGAATAAAATTATGAGCATTTTTATATCCCGACGCGATGGCCGCGGCCTACACCTGCCCGGCCCGACCGCGATTGACACCTACCCCATTATTCCCCGACGATCCTCGCATGCCTCAAAAAAACCCTAACAATAGATTCCCGATCGCAGCCGCATGAGAACTTATTATTAGCCCCTTTATAACGTGAGCCATTCATTTTTATACATCTTCATACAATCCTGACCATTAGCCGAGGCGTGTGGGCAGTGGGCTCATAGCTAAATAAAACTATTGTTGCGCCTAACAATTCATCCAAGTGAACATCTTCATGAGATACTCGACTCGACTCCATTGTTACCGGCTATGTCTCGTTTGCCCCGCAGCGACATTTTAGAGGGGAATTTATTGGCAATTTCAGGAAATGTTTACCAAAAGTGACTGAATGGTAGGCGACTGAATTACTTATTGTAATGAAATAAAGGAGGGCAGATTGAAAGCGTCCGATGAAAGCCGACGTCGGCACGGAATACTGTTTGATGATAATGATTTATGGCGACGAAATCACGATGCGACTTCGACGTTAATGCACGGAAAGATAAATGTGTCGACAGTTTCTTTGCGGAGGTCGTGAAAAATAGATGTCTTCATTAAAATACAAAAGACGATTTTTATATTGCTGGTAAAGAAACGAGCGTGGACCTAAACAAACACGTTGAAAATGAAATGCGAGCCGGAATAAAAATATGTAGAATAAGCTAAAGCGGAACGAAGCTCTAGGCTGTGATTTTTTTTTTAATACGAGACGTCAAAAGCTCGTAACTGGAGTCAACCGCAGGTGCGAACAAAAACGTGCAACCGCAGGCGCGCCGAACAAACCGCAGTCTCGTTCGCGGGCAATCATCTTGCTGCATGCTATTCTATATTTAGTTCAAATCTGGATTATTGAGTAAGGTGCAAGGTGTCTTGACACCACACGCGACACATAATACGCTCACAACTAAATTGCTACGTTACAAACGACTTCGAAGAAAAATCGTCGGAACCGAGCACGCAACTTAATTAGTACTCGTACATTGTATCCGAAACGTGGATGGTCATAACCCGACAGAAAGAATTAAATGAGGCCACGAAATCGTCTCGTGTCCAAGGTACTGCGTTATCTGCGTTAATGATTCAGGAACGTCGCGTCGTCGCCTTATTCGGGAGCGAAACTCAACCTTCCGGTTATGAGACGGGTTGCGCCAGGACGAGAGACTTCGTTAGCCGCAGCTCCCGTAATGACTCGCTTAATTCGAGATAATTACGCTCCCAGCAAACGCAAACGTGGGCCAGAGAATTTATCGAAACTAGTCGACACCGCGACGGGACGTGCTCCGCGATATTTCCTTTCGTGTAGATATTATTCAAAGGGACTTAGTGTAGGCAGGTTTTACTAATAGGACACCGTAAATCAGCCGCGAGCAATAAAACCTCAGCTAATAGTGGAGTTATTTGATTTTAAACGAAGCCCTTAATTTGTATGCACAAAATGATAGCAACTTCCTTTGACGAAGTTAAAATATCCCCTCATGTTTTAATATACAACATGACTTCTTCAAAATCACGTGCGTATCAGTCATCCTGTCCAAATTGGTTCTCTTTAATCAGGAATGAGCGAAGCGGTTAATATTCGCGACTGAGTCTTCGCGGCATGACTGAAGACATCCTGCCATTTTAATATTCCTCTCTTTACGAACGGTCTCTTTATGCGAAACTTTTCCCCTTTAGGGTATTCAACTTATTGTTTTTTTTCTGAGTGTCGTTTAGACATTCTGTCAGTTCGGAATAATTCAGATTAAATACACCTACCGCGTCGTGGCCGCCCTGTGAATGCTAAAGAGCGGCGCCGCTCGCTCTCAGAATTGAAAACGAGTGCGGTTGATGTTTTGTTTTAATAATCTCACATATTTGCCTTCAAAGTAAGAGCTTTTATTTGATTTATTCTCTCCGAACGAGTTCCAGTTAAATGATGTAGGGTTGGCATCGGTTCGGTTACGGGCAAAAAGCGGAGCTCACTTTAATTTCAGAGCTTTCAGTGAAGCAAAAGTTTATTAACATTAACAGGACAAAGCATCAATTATTCAGTCATTCATTAGAGCAAATTAATATTTATTACATTTTGTGGTTCACCAAATTAGACATGTGTAACAAAAAGATAGTTCAAAATACCTAGGTACGGCAAGAAGACAAGAAAAGCCGGCACTTTATCACGAACTACTTATTCGAAACTATGAAATACGTCCGCGTTATTGCTCTTCAGAAATATTACGTCTAGACCTGCGAGAATGTTCCGCGAGAAAAACGAATGCACTGATCTAAAGCTATGCACCGAGCTTAGCCCGGCCTATTGTTAGCGTGTTTCTCCGCTGTAAATTCTCAACAAACTACCGCCCATCGCATCTATCTCTTCACTGTAATTACTCCACTATAATTACACCATAAATTCGAATCTTTCGCTAAACATAAAAATACTTCATCGCTATTTTTACGGAATCACCAATTGTAAGCTTGAACAAACTTATCGGACGTCATCATAAAATTATCGTTTTCGGTATCGGTTTATCGAAATTGCGACTATCACGCTCGTGACTAAACACGTTCGTGACAATGGAGAGTTATTACTATTTTTTGGTACTCGGTGACCGCAACGCGTTGTCGTACGAAATGGTGTGCGTCCCTCTGGCAACATTTATTTTAATCTAGTCCTCTTTCACTTTGTTTGCGGGACGCTAAGCCCGAGTTCATTCTTTATTTATAGTTTACACCTGCAAAGCCTTACGATTTCAGCGTTTCAGGAAAATAAACCTCGCCTTTTGAATTATTTAAGTATTGATTGTGCCGCCTCGAGACGTTTATGATTAAGTAATTAGATTCGTGTGAAGTCGTGTGAAGTTTGAGGCAGTATTTAATTAAGATATATTGGGCCTAACAGCGGCGTGACTTTGCTTTTAAAAACTGGATCCCGTTTCACATTTCCCATTAGGCATGCGCGCTGCCTTCCGTAATTTAGATAATGTATCTTCATTATTGTTAGATAGGTAGCGTACATTAGTTTCACACAAACTTCAGACAGGGAGCTACACCTCCGCATAATTTATCATCTACGGTCGTATCTTTTGTATCTGAGTTTTCTATTAAAATATAAAAGCTATCTTTCACACGTCTGGTTCTACATTTATATTTGTTAGAAGAAAGATCATAGCATTTAATAGTCGAAAATTCAGTGCTGTTAAAATAAAACTAACCGCACAAAAAATCTATTGCAAACAAAAAGCTTGGGAATTAAATTGTAGGCAAATATTTAGATGATAAAAAACGGGCCGTTATTCTGTGAATGGGGGACTTAGATACGGTTTTTATTGATTCGATGTTGTGATATCGCGATACCTATTAATTCGAAACAACAATGGTAAAGCCCGTGAGCGCGCCATGTTTTCATCTCGGTCGCAGGAGCTCTATATTGTTGCTTATAATTGATTTTTTATTCTTAGACAAGATTGTGCGATTTGTTATGAGCTCAACACGAAATGGAGTTAAAAAGAGACGGCAAAATTCAATCTAAACTCCAAAGTAAACACAGCGAAAGACGGTCGAGACGAGCCGTAGACAGAAGAAAAACAAAACTCCAAAAACGATCAATGTTACCAAAAGGGCGAGCTCTAGCGAAAAATTCAATATTGTAAAGAAAAGGATGTGAGTTGTATCATAAATTACACCTGTTCTGATGAAATATAAAGCGGAGATATTGTTTTAAGAGCGAGTCCCGAGCGAGTGATTACGGCTCACCAGCTAACCCAGACTTGAAATTCCGATAGTTTTTGCGCCAGTAAAAACTGATATTCCGTTCGGCCGCGTTCTGTCCGCCGTATATTGAGTTAATGTCGGCCGTGATTGTGAGTCTGTCCTTTTTAAATAGCCGGGTGTGAGCGAGATGACGCTTTGTTTCACCGGGGTTGGTTGGAACCGCATTTTATGGTAAGTTGGCGGGCCGGCAGCGGCAGGTGTAGCGATGCACCTGCGGCGCGGTCGAGCGAGATCGCATCGCAAGGACGACGAACCCGCTCTCAGTTCTTGTAGCTACGAGTACAACATAGATAACGCACTCCACATAATTCTGAGCAGAATGCTACATAAATTAGCTAATGATATGTGGTGAAGGAACGAGAGCGGGATAAGAGACCCGCAAAAGCTTTACGCCGACCGATAGGATTAAGAGATAATGAAAATCGCATCTGCGGTGTCCGTGTTATAGAGACATGCAAAGTTCTGTTGCACAAAGTTTAAATGCGGAAAATATGATTTTAAAGTATGTTCAAAATGCACAATAACTTGAATAAAAAGTTATCTTTCGTCAGAAAGATAACTTTTTAAACTAAAAAAAAATACATTTTTTAAGTCTATGTAGATGTAACAATTTCGTATTTTGCAATCATCATCAATACGTGGCAATGGCTAAAACATACCTATGGTATATTGTTTTTATGTTTTGATTTTTTTTACAATTTCATGTTCGTTTTAAAACCTTTTTGCAATATTTGAAAGAGCCTATTTTTCATATTTTTGCTTTTTGGTCAAGTTGATTTTTTTTTTTTCTTTTCACTTTTATGTAAGTAATTAAATCGATGATAAAATTGATATAAATTTATAACAAAACCATGATGATAAACAAATAATATACATTTGTTCTAAAGACAATTTTAACCGTTTTACACTGGAGGCGTAGAATTATATCCTAAGGTATATATCTGTCCGAAGGTATCGCAATGGATAAATGGTGTTGGTTTAAGGTAGGCGAGATCCAGAATGTGATTGTATGGGCCATGTTCGCTCCTATTTATAACATTACGAAGATAAGTGGGCTTTGATAAAATGTAAAATGTTGCTATGATTTGCGTCCAAAGAACATTTCTGAGAGAGCTTTTGCTGTTTTAATCTTGAATTATAAAGTTATGCGCAAGTTTGAATACCTCGTTAAAACAAATGAGGATTGCATTGAATTTCATTCTTGCAAACAATGTAACGCTATTGAAGCCGTGAAGTGGAAAACTTTTAGTATTTACCTACTTAATATTAAAAATTAAAAATTATATTACTAGGTATATAGTGCTTTGAGTCGGCCTTTTTACGGCATAAACTTCCAGCTCATCATAAATCATAAATTACTAAGTGTTGTAGGTAAACAAAGGACCACATAGTAAAGTTGTCGCACGCAAATGTCGAAATAAATGTTTTACCACTGAAAGAAAAAGTATAACAGTTTTATTTTTAAGGAATATTAAAATTTACACTTTTTATTCCACAATGAATATGAATTTTTTGTTTGTTCTTTTCTCCTTCAAACGAGTTTAGGTAAGTACCTGTCCAAGTGAGTGAGTAAGAAAATAATTATAGTCATATTATTTACGTAACGTCGTATACGTACTAGTGTTCACGACAAATACGTGACGTTTTACCATTGGTCGTTTCACGCGACGTTTATTAGATAATTCAAAATGATGATGTTAAGACGAGAAATATAAAAATAAATATTACTAAAAAAAAACAGTATTTTCATTTGATTAAAAAATTATTAAGTTTAAATACCCATCACATCGTTGCAGAAACTTGTTTCAAAATGTCTGCAAAGTTTTATAAGTGTACATTGGGCACTCTTAGTCTAACTATCATTGGAAAAGTTGTAGGCAAACACTAGAGACTTTGAAGAATCAACGCACTAAGTAAACTTGAAGTTTTGATAAGAGCTAACAACAGTAACATTAATTAAGTGCAAGAACAATGGTAAGAGTATCAACATAATATCTAGTAGTAGATAATTCATCCACAAGTTTGGTACCTACTCATAATTTGGATTTTAGGCAGACTCCAACGGCTTTAGTATTAAACTGAGAGATAGTCCGTGTTTTTTTTTCAAGACATTCAAAATAGTCATAAAATAAACTGCCTGTCTTTTAATACTAATTAATAATTGCGCTAAAGTTCTCACAGATTATCACAAATTCAAATTATTATTTTTACACTTGCAAAATCTTAGGTTAGGTTTTTTAAAACTGTTGTGGTAATTTATTCGACGTTTTAAAATATGAGTAGGTATAAACCATATTGATATTAAATATATCGAGGCATAAGAAATCAAACTCGGTCAAATTTTGATTAAATTTCTTTTTGTCTAAGATGGTCTTTATTAAGCCTGATATTTTAAAGATGTTTTCTCTAACTCTGCACTTTTGCAAATAATTTCATATTTTCTAGAAACTAACAATCTAACCAACGTAATTACCATATCGACATTAATTGCACTGGTTAATTGAGTGTCTATAGGATTCAATATTGTTACATGCACATTTGGACATCGGTATTAATTACATTGCTAACTGTGCTATTATTGGATTATTTTATTATTCATGTTCTAGATCTAGAGCTTACCGACCGGATGTTCAAATTCACATGATTTTCGTACGTGTGTAGAGGATTACCTGAAACGAAACGTAAATTATTAAATTTACTATTATAACCTTTTTGTAATAATTGTAATTGTTGCAATTGTTTCAATAGTTTATCACCAGATAGTTGCTCCGACATATTGCATAGTTTATTTTTAATTTATTTTGTATTTCATTGCCTATTTAAAATGACAAAGGTTTTGGGATAATATACTCATACACCTGTGTATGTATATTGTATACATCAAATGTAATTTTTATGCTGTGTTTTGATAATTCCTTATATAATGAATACTTAGAAATAAAATTTATAGCTACTTATTCATCCATTAATTATTTATTGACACTACCTAATGTAAACCAAGGAATAATAAATTATGTTAATAGCGAAGCAAAAACCGCAAACAGAAGCAAGTATTCAATAAATTCAATCGTGGAAAGCAACACAACCTTTTAATTATTTTACTGGTATTCACTTGTTAACCGGTAACCGGTTCGTATAAATCCGGTACTGTCCGGTATATCCGGTGATCGGAAGAGGCGAGTTTCGTCCGGATATTGAATATTGATCGCACACCCTTAACTGTGATGTATCGTCGAAGCTGGCCCTTAGGGTAAAGGGATATTTAGCAATCATTCAATTGTGGTGCGGCAAAAAAAACAATAACCGGTTTCAGCGCGGAAAATAATGGAAAATCGCTTTATATAGCGGCGCAGAATATCTATTAGTACCTGGAGATTAAGATTTCTCTGTATCTTTTATCGAACAAAAAAATTATTGGTTTTGTGTATTGACAAGGAAAATCCGTTGCGTGGTTGAAGTAGCTTTCAATTCAAACGTCTGGCTTTATCCACAACAAAGTTAAAGGTTACAGTTGTAAATGGCCTGAATGGCTTCGAGAAAAGTATGCTACAGCCGTGCTTTTTTACTCGACTTGTTTGGGTGCACAGCCATGCACTCTGATTTTACTGACCAAAGATGTTATGGATTATAGTTTAGAGCGACGTAAGCACATCTGAAAGCGGTAAAAAAAATGTAGAGAGACAGGACCAGAGAACCGTTATTATTTGACAAAAACAGATTTTATAAGTTGTATGAGGCATAATTCAGTGATCGTTAATTTCTTAAAGATTTATTGTAGGTATGCCACTTCTACATACAGTTTTTTGTTTCCCTTTGTCGTCTACCTTGGCCGTGTACCAACTATGTCCAAGTTCGACCAGTAATTTCATCTCACAAAATTATCCTATTCCGATCTAACGTAAACATATTTATGATACATTACCTCGCATAATCATGATATTATGTTCATAGTCTAAAATCTAGATCGCATGTTACGTAATTCCATATTAAAATATCTACATAAAATCTCGCATGCGTCGCAAACGTGGGCCGTGAAGCCCGTGAATGTTGACTATAAACTATTAAAATATAGTTTTGTGAGTACGGGCATTCTCGACCTATGCCAGTGTGGAAATAACTTATTCAGATCCAGCGGTGTTCAGCCCCTAGCCCCTATATACGTGAGGTGTGTACGGACGACGTATATGGGACAACTTTGTGGCACCCTGTTGGAACCTGGCTGTTGATGTTTTTAGGGCTTCGTTGTAAAGGATTCTATAAGATCGTTATGTCAGTCAGTATGTTCTTCAGTCTTAATATGCCAAAGTTTAGTTTTAGCTTCATATCACATTCATATTAATAGTAAGATAAGTTAAGCTTACATCTTGTATGTTTTTGTATAGATTTTTGTGTCAGCTAATATGCTTTTGTATAGGTACCTACTTAACTAAACCCAGGAGACCAAACTAGCGTATATGCTAGTTTGATCTCCATCTACGGAACCCCTTCACACTAGTGCCTCGACACACTCTTGACATTTTTTTTTCTAAAAATATTTTATTTGTAATGATGTGGCGTGGTGCAGACTGCACCTGGCTTGTTGATTAGATGGCGACGGGATGCCAATAGAAGTAATGGTGTTTAGCCTTTATATGGCGCTGGGTGGAAAGCTACATTTGTAATGCATCGGTCGTGATAATGCGTTGTTTATGGTAAGAACTATAATTATAATCTTTCATCATGACCATAGCTTTACGGAATGCATTTTGCTCATCTTTGTATCTAACAGAAATATTCCCAATATGGTGGATACCTATCTGTCTCTAAGACAAAATAAACCCGGCTAGGAAAGGTTAATTTATTAAAAGATAGGTGATCCTGTCTGTTTTCTAAACAATCTTTTTTTTTCTTCTTTTTCTTTCGTGGAAACTCAGGTCCGTGTTTTTTAAATACTTCAAAAAAGAAGATTCTTAATTCGACTGTATGTTTTTGTATGAATGTACCTACCCGTATTTCACGCGATTATTCCACCAATTGTAAGCCGATTTGATAATTAATTTGTATTTGGTAGTAATTTATAAATAACAATGATCGATTCGAAATAATTATTTAATTTTTGGCATAAAATGTCATTATTTCAAATACTACCTTCATCTTTGCTCACATATGCCGTTATGTTCATTTTCATTTCATTTTCTAACAAAAATAAAACCCCGAGCGTCCTTATAAAGCATCCAAAAAGGGACACGTCCAAGTTCGTCCCAATTAAATAATTGAAACACCTCGAAAATACACCGGAACTCGCACTCCTGAAGAGCTACCGTTTCAAACGTGAAACGTAAAATATCAAGTGTTCCCAAACCGCAACACTCGCCGACTCCAAAAGTAAAATGTTTATGAATGTAAGAAGAAAGTTTGTCGAAAGTTGGAGCAGTCGAGCTTCGGGGATAACATGGGAACTGCGTTAGGTCAACCGCCTCCCACGGGCGATAATGGAATAAAATTGTGGACCTTTCACGGGGATTAAATTCAGATCGAAGGAATAATCCTATCAGTCAATAAGTGGTGAAGCGCAGTTTAGAAGTTTGGGATAGTCACTTAGTCAGAAATTAGATAGTCGTGTATGTTGGGGATTGAATCCAATGGGCTGTAGGCACAGATCTGGCCAGATGGGGCGTATCGTCGTAGAGTAAGTCGTTAATGTATCATTCTGCAATGTGAGTTTCGTAAACCTGAATTTTGCGGTATATGACGATTTCTTATAAGTGTTTCATACTCCGGGTAAAGAGAAAACCTTTCTCTAGATCTCTAAGGAGTAATAAAAGCTTTTCGATACCTATACTTACTTATCTAATCAGTATCATATAATTCAAAAGAAACTTTAAAGCATACAGTATTTTTAATGAGAAATATGAAAGTACGTTTAAAAACCAGTTAAATCTATATATTCCGCTCTAATAAGGTAACCAATTTAAAATTTATGAACGTTGGTTTCACTTTTATCACTCGTGCGGTGTTGAATTTTCCAGAAATAACTCTTTAAACAGACAGATTTTACTACTTGAAATACACAGTCAAAGTCTCAATATTACTTCTTATGCTTACGTTTAATAGATTAAATATGATGCCAGTAAAGTTTGTTTTTTTTAATAAAAAAAATAAGTAGAAAATTTTTATGATTTTATTTCCAATATTATACCTACCTACACATATGATTTCAGCTAGTACTCACACAATACAACCGAATATTTTTTGTGAATTCATAATAATTTTGATAAAAACTTTCATCTAAAGAAAAAGACGGTGTTTTGTCATTTTGTAATTGAATTTGAACTCAACATTTTTAATTTCTTTGATCCATAAACATTATAAGAATGTTACTTTATTTCTAAACATCACAGCGTAGGAGTTACGTGAGAAAATTCCAAGTTCCAAAAGCAATTTATCAAACATCATACCCGTGTGCAATCTAGAACAGCTCTGTATAAATCAAATCGTTATTAAATGACGGTAACCTGTGATTATTCCACGAAAAAAGAACGTTAAGAAGTAATCCACGCAAATATAGCTGCGGGCACTGAGTCATAGATAACTTCGACCATAATGAAAAAAAGAAGGTACGATTCTGACGTTCCAATTAATGTAAAAAATAATAAATAATTGGTAGCGCTGTGTACCGAAACACGGGGCTATTTATTTTAACCACACCTGGTGGTTATAGCCCGGGGCTTCAGAGCTAGTTTGCTCCAGTTCCGAGTGCTAACCTATTGGGGATAACATAGCATACGAATTATCCAAGCTATGTGTTGTTGTTTGGCTAATTATGCTGTTATTAGGTCATTTAATTTAGGAGGAATCGGATTTATCGCATTTGACTGCGCAGTAAGTGTCATTATCAGTTTGGATGAATTATAGAGCGCGTTGTAAATACATAGGTGAGCTTATCATATCTATTGAGAGATTGACATATTTATTATCACACTAATATAAATACTAAAAATACAAATTAAACCTTATTAATGGCGTCACAATTAGAGGCCTTATCGCTAAAAGCAACTTCGTCCCAAACACTTTTTCTTCAAGGGTCGCCTAACCTTTGGATGGAATGGATTTGACAACTGACGTACTCGTAGAAGAGCTTCTTTATACTGTGTTTTGAAGAGCTGTCTTATGTTTTTCAAGTTAACTCATTTAGTAAAAATTGTACAAAAAAAATTAAATTATCATCATTAGCAACCCGTGTTATTAATAACTATGGAAAAGTATTTTTACTACTTAGCTTTTTTCATTAGAATATATTTTAATCTTAAATTATTATTATTCGTATATTTTTTTCAAATGATTTTGTAATAGTTGTCCAAAACATTTACTCAGGTTACTATTGAAACGTAAGTAATAGGTACTCGTTCGTGGAAACTGTACAAACGGCACATATAGGCCGTTTCTGCAAAGTAAGTATGCCCGTGCCTAACATTGCTTGAAATGTATCCAATTCGTGGAATAAAATTCCAAAAAGGCTTCTCACTTTTCATTCATAATTAAAACCAAATTTACTTTGAACTTCATAAATACCTACCACTTTAATTTTAATGATAAGGGATATAACAGAGTAATGATCCTTTCAATCAATTTGTAGAGTTATATTTTCTACATCGAAACACGTTTCCAAATGATTTCGGGTTTACCACGAAATTTTATTGTACCCTAATTGGACTGCTATTGGTGCCTATAAATTTGTTGATGAAGCACGAACAAGAATTGTACGTAAATTATGATTTTAATTGCAGTCTCTGATGAACTTTGTATTTTTTTGAACAAACGATATGAAGAAATCGTATTCACCTAGTAAATGTTTTAAGGGTCTAAAAAAAATGAGAATTACTTTACTTACATTTATTTTTAAGTCATTATAATTAATTCTTACGACTGTTATGAGTGTTATGGGTGCTTTTGCTGTAGAAAAATATGTATTCAAGATACATCATAATGCTTACCTAGATTTCTTGTGAAATATTTACCCGAGCAAAGTTATAATTTAACCGGAAAGTAGGCAAAACTAACTAGGCACTTCAGCAACATTTTAACAAAATTATAGCACCTCCGTTTTAGTGGCACTGTAAAAAGCTTTAAAACATTTAGATTTCAACGTTAACGTTACTATGAAACTCAAAGTTAAGTTAACACGTAGGTATATTTTGAGCGCTTAGTGCGAATTTTGGCACCAAAATCGCCAATTTGTCCAGAAGTTAATTAGATACTTACCGGAACTGAAAAACCAACAGAAAATGGGCAACTTTACTAAGAATAAACAAATAACAACAAACAAAGAATATTCTGCTACAAAGCATGTATAATAAAACGAAATATAATACTTTGTTATAACCCTGTAACAACACAAAACATCGCAATCCAATATCGCTAAGGCCATTTACTCAGTAGGACGTCACATAGAAATCAAAACGTACTTATATCTACTGAAAGATAATCTGAGCTTTTACAACCAAAAAAATATTGCTATCCTCTCTTGGGTAGTAAGATAATAAGATTCTACCAACATAAAGCTGCTATTCCAACACAGGTGAAGTTTTGAAACGTTTGAAATCAACTGCATGAGAGGAAAAAATACAGTGAAAAACACCTTTAGAATTGTTTCGTGGCACAGCTTCTTTCTACGTCATTGGCTATGTATATTCAAACCAAGTCAAGCATATTATTGTATGACATGATTTCTAATTAAATCATCATCAATAAATAAAATTTTAAGCTCTTATCTCTCTTATATACGCATACAAGGTTTTTAATTAGCTGTATTATAATACACTTGGGTTTTCCACGTATGTTCAAAATATTATAGATTAATGAATATGAAATACCGTTGA
Organism: Hypomecis atomaria; assembly: GCA_964007245.1. Lineage (NCBI taxonomy): Eukaryota > Metazoa > Arthropoda > Insecta > Lepidoptera > Geometridae > Hypomecis > Hypomecis atomaria. The sequence continues at coordinate 17,244,554 of OZ023283.1, forward strand.
TCTGAACATCATCTTCGGTGGACACACAGCCTAAACACCTTACCTGTTTTACGACCAGAATTCCAATTGCTACTTAATATTTACCATCGATTTTCATCAAAATCTGTGGAGATGCGATCTGATATCGACTAGGGCGGTCGGTGGATCAATTTTCTGTTTACAACCGGGTGGTCATCAAAGCCAGCCGCTCGCTCCACTAATTGGTGGTAATGGTACACTTATAAACCATCTTACCACGGTTTATTGGTAGTAGGAAGTATTATTACCCTACACATGTCTGGTATTAGAATGATAAATATTTATTACGGGGATAATTAGATTACTATCGGGTCTGGTTCCCTTAATTTTGATGGCGGGGAATTTTTGTATAAATAATTGTTGCAGCTTATTCTGATGTATTAGTGTTTTTGTATTTTGGATGTTTGTTTTGTAAGGCTTTCAGTAGAGTGATTGTATTTGTATCCACTTCCACTATGTGTTGCCTTTTCTATGTCCACGTTATATTTTTTAGATACTTTATTTATGTAATTTTAGCACATTTTCAACGGTGATGTTTTTAGAAGAAGGGTTATAATGATTATAAATCTAGCTGGCAAATTATTTATTTAGCTGCATCTGTTCTGACTGTTTAAGCACGTTTAAGTTTTGTCCCTCATGTTGTCGTATCTTGTATCTTCGTATTTAGCACTTAGCAAATTACATAAGAAACAAACCTGTTCAACCAAACTTACCACTATATTATTTTAAACGTGTGTATAAGTAGTATCTACTCATAGAATTTACTCCTAAGTATTAGTGCTTACTAATATCATTTTTATTATCAATGAAACAATATCTTTATTCATAATTAAATATCCTATTATTATTATAATGTTGTGAGGTCTCGCGACTCGCGACTAGGGAAATGGTCAAAATATGTCCTCTTATCACGCTATAAACTGGGCGTGCTATTATCACTTCATTAACATGTCTCATATTTTACACACATTCTTTATATTTATTAACGTAACCTATTCGCATTTTACAATGTTTCAATATAACATACTTCTATTAAATATCAGAATTTATTTTTTTCTAAAATAAATTTAGTAAGTATAGTAATAATAAACTATTCTTACATAAGAAAATGCGTACTGCTCCCTGCACATTTAATAAAATTAAATAATGTCGTGGTGAATATACAGCAAGGTATAATTATATATTTCTAAGAGATTTCATCTCAAAAATAAAAAATCAGTTGTCCAGAACCGCGTTAATTGCTTACATCAGGAGCGAGTACACGAACTTTCGTCACTTTGTTTGAACGCAACGCCACCTAAAGTAAACTCACGAGAACTCAACTAGTTTTCCAATTAAAATTTACTCGGAGCAAATGTCGCTGAAAACTTTATCGATAAGTTAACAAACATTACTTTAAACCTTAATGAACTGAACATTGGTAAAGTTAATTAACTAGCCGACGTCGTGAAATCACTGGAACAGAAGGCTGTTGTGATGTCAGGTATTAGATATGTGTAGAGTTGGAGTAAGAACTTGGCTTCAAATGAAATGTTGCGTATTGTGTTTAGCGACATACTCGTAAATTGACATATTCTGAGATTGAACTTTTTCGCGATAAAAAAACGCTATACCTATAACTTTATAACTGCGGGGCAATTCTGTTAGCCGATTTCTTTACCGAAGATACGTTCTTGAACCTCTCTTGTTTTTTTGACAGTTCCGACAGCTCAAACCTGTCAGAACGACCTTAGTAACGAGATCGGTTGACAGAATTGCCCCGCTGGTAGTTCTCCGAACAGTTGACGTCGCATCTGTTTAACTGAATCTTTACAAGCCTAGATCTCGACTCACTCTTGACTGATTTCGTTCATACTTGCAAAACTTGTTACGATTTAGATAATAAATAATCTTGCCATATGTTATTAAAATCAGTTGGTAATGACAACAAGTTTCCCCCTTTTTTCCAAGAAAACATCCACGCTCAATCAAAAATCTAAAGCGATAAAATAACACATAGAAGCCGTGTACCAAGATTCGTCAAAATTCATTGAAAATGTGACCTTTAGAAGGGAATTGACATTTGGATAGAGGAAAGTAAAATTGTCGAGTCAAACCAGAGACTTCGTTCACTTCGTTCGCTCAGTCAAAAAGTAGTCGTTTTATAAAACTACTGACAAATAGCATGAGGGTTTAGTGAAAACTCCATGAATATTTTTTTAATGGGATTGTTTCCCATGGTGTTTATTTAGCTTTAAAACACGACAAAAAAAAAATTTTTACTCAAAAAATCGCATCACTGACTTCCACCGTGTACAGAATTCGAATATCTTGCACCAATTGATCCATGTACATTAAAAAAAACATAAATTATTGTTTATCAAAAAAAGATCAGCCAATTTCAATAAAATTTTCGAACTAAAAAACATTTTTTTAAATCGGTTTACAATTGTCAAAAATATCGACGAACATACACAAAAACAAATACATACAGACAACTTCAGACAAGTATAGTACCTTCTCCTTTTTGGACGTCGGTAAAAAGAGATCAAAATCCTTCATCTTTTCAACGTAAAAGCTACAAAACTTTTAGGTTGGTAACGTCTAATTTCTTTATAAAACGTATTTATATTGGCTCGCGTTCAAAAGGATTTTCTTGAGGAGTAACGTTGGCAAAGTGAAAATTCCAGACATGCTTGATCCGGTACCTACACATTGGCCAGGAAACTATGTTACTTGCTATAGAAATCACTTTTATTTATTTTTTTGAATCTGCAATACCTGAAAAAATTGTTTGTTAATCTTCTGTATATATTTAAACATGTATATGTTTAAATATATACGTACGTGTTTAAATATGTACGTGTGTATGTTACTGAACTCCTCCTATGCGGCTGGACCGATTTGAATGAATTGTTTTGCATTTGGGTGGCGCCCTGGATGCTTTAGATTCACAAATCAGCTGATTTGTGAAACGAAATCCGCCGGGTCAGCTAGTTTTATTTTAAAATCTAACATGGTTTTTGTACATTTTACTTTATCTCAACGGTAAGTTACTTTTATTTCATTCTAGTCAATACGACTATAGTTTCAACTTCTTTCGGCCTTTGTCTAGCTATACAAGGTTATTTCTAAAACACCAGCATCCTCTTAGGGACTTATTCTGTACATCAAAACTAACAACTTTTGTTCTGACTTTTATTACTTCTCAAAAAAAAGTTGTTGTTTTATAGAAAAATGTCGATCACCCTCGACAAAATGTATGGGACAGCTGATTTTTTTTGAGTTTAATTAAAAGTTGTTAGTTTTGATGTACAGAATAAGCCCCTAAGAGGATGCTGGTGTTTTAGAAATAACCCTGTAGAGGTAGTACTAGTAGTAGTAGTACGCGGGGAACCGTATCGCAAAGCTCTTTAGTCTTATTGACTAAAATCAGACGAGAGTAATTTCCTTTTGAAATATATAACGCAAATAAAATGGTTGATTTGATTATGCAAAAATGTCTAGAAATGTTGTTCTTTGGTACCGTAATATTGTGGAAAACTAAACCAATAACATTTTTAGAATTTGAAAATATAATATGCTCTGATATTCTGATATAATTATAGGTTTTGATGTAAAACTGATTATTTTATTCATAAGGTTGGTCAAAAAGTTTAAAAAATTTAATGTTAATTGACAAACATTAATGGAAACTTAACTCAGGAGTGATTAAATGTACAATTTAAGCTAATATAATACTTATAAGTAATTTACTTAATAAATGTAGAGCTACGCAACGCTTTTGCTTTGCTAAGATAAATGCTAAAAAAGAACAGGTTAAACGTAGTCAATTATGGAACATTATTTTGTTCTCAAACATTTTATACTAGAAAATTCATACTTATTATAACTGTGAGGTTTACATTTATATTTGTTAATAATGTTGCAAAAGTCTGTAAAGGCAGAAAATAAAAATATAATTACTTTACAGGCCTAAAAAAAATCAGCGTTGTGTCAACCAAATAAAAAGACCTATAAAATTATTACTCTTGTTACGCAAGAAATAACGGATACAAGATAAAATAAAAAAGGTAGAAATAAAAATGACCTTTTGGAATGGCTAATTTATTTTGACAAAGGTATCCCTGTTGTCCCCGGCAACGTTATGGGACGGACAGCAAGAATGAAAAATTTTATTTCTATTATATTACAAGTAGGTATTTGGCCATTGTGTCTAATTTTGTATCAAAGAAAGAAAAAATAATAAAGGGCTTAAGTTATTCTTAAACGCTAATGAATTTGCAATAGTTGTGTAAGTATGTACTATATATACTTACGGCAAAATATTCCGGTTTGTTGTTTGGGAGCCTCCCTTAAATAATTATTTAATTGTGTTTTTAGTATTTGTTGTTATAGCGGCAACAGAAATACATCATCTGTGAAAATTTCAGCTTTCTAGCTGTAACGGTTCATGAGATACAGCCTGGTGACAGACAGACAGACGAACGGACAGCGGACTCTTAGTAGGTAATAGGGTCCCGTTTTTACCTTTTGGGTACGGAACCCTAAAAATGATCTTGTACGTTTCATATTAAATTATATGACAGTTCAGAGTTGCGTAAAGCAGTGCCGCTAAAGCTTTCACGGTTTGTACTCGTATCCACATATTTATTTGTTATCACTTACAAGCTCATGTATTCATCAGACTAACAAATAAAAAAAATCTGTTGCAAAAAATATCATAAGACAAAATATACAAGAAGGATTTTATATTAACGCACCGTCAGTAAGAAAATACTTTAAACTCGACGCATACATACATACGGATATAACTTTTTATAAATCATACAAAGAAACTGCATATTTCTTCAAATGGATAGGAAGTGTCGTATTACGTCCGGATATCGAATAACTCGGCTCATTCTTATTTATGCTCTTTTGTTAAAGTGATCGGATGGTCGTTTCTCATCTCGTGGGATTTTAAAAAATAACCTCACTATTTGTAAAGTTCACTTTATTTTTCTGCAATTAAGAAAATTTTCTACGCGAAACACTGTAATTTATCTCAAGTGTTAATATTCAAATATTAATTCAAATAATAGGCCTATGATAACTCTCTCCAGATTTAGGCAAAAATATGTTTTTGAAAAGCATCTTCAGTTTGAGTCAGGAAAATGTTGCTTGTTAGTCAAGTCCTACCGGGTACGGTCACATACGGTCTAACTAATAAAAATATCAAACCATAATCATTAACAAATTCAACCTCTAAGCAATAACCATAATAACAGGAAAAATGATAAGGAACAAGAACTCACGAGAAAAATATACTTTCTCAGAGCTTTATCTCTGAAGAGCAATGTATCATCGACGAGTATTCCGAACATTTATAGGCATAATAAATTAATGTCAAATGCATGTATACACGTATCAAGTTCTTATCTACACTTTGAATGCGTAATGAGTAGTGTCGTTCGTTATCTTCGGAGTTCTATAAACTTTAATTTATACAAACTAAATTAGTAATTCCCTCCTAGATGTGAATCGGCCCTCTTAACCCTCTGCAGTTAAACTAATCTCGAATCTTAGAGATGATGAAAATTAATACAGGAAATTTTATTTTAGTTGAAATATTAATTTTATAGGTTCATTCCAAAATCGCCTCATTTGAGATAAGATTTTATTTGCTTTTAAAATTTTATCATGGAATTGGTGGATTTGATTGGTTGAATTTTTTTACGATGAAGTTATGCGATAATTGGCCAAGCCAATGAAAACCAGATGGTTTTTAGGGTTCCGTACCCAAAGGGTAAAAACGGGACCCTATTACTAAGTTTTTCGTGTTATGAGCTTTTCTCGACAATTTGTTTTGATTTTACGTTCAAGTGTGCTTATTTCTCAAGTGATCATACTTTGCTTTATATTACAAAGTGCGATTTCATATACCTTTTGAAATGTTATAATTGTATGAGTCCCCTATACGATATAAGCTTATTTTATCCATAATCAAAAGAATCCAAAAATGTTTGATTTGATTTAGGACAGCATGCATCCATAAAAAATGTATTATATTGTCTATTTATATATATTTGATAAGATATAGGTAAGTACATTAAGTTACGTAGAAATTATTCTGTTTAAACCAAATTCTAAGAAGTGCGTGAAACTGTGACCAATCGTAATATGTCAAAAGATGCATTAAAACATGAGAAAGGGCGACATAATATGCCATGAAGTTTGTTTATAAAAGCGTGATTACAACAAAAGTACGTTCGTTAGCTTCAATTTTAATTAGTTTTATGTCCATCAACGTTTTAATTACAAATTACATTAATTAACAATAACTTGACTTAAATGTGTTAATAGTTTTATTATAAAGCTGCTACTGTTAAGCGGCTCAATGTGAAAAATAATAAAACTATTTAAATCAATGATAACGTAATAATGCTCAGTTTTGTTTTTATGGGTAAAGTATTGTTGATTTATTAGAGTTGTGTTTATGAAAAAATAAGTAATTTTAGAGGTAGATATCTAATAATGAGCTTTTATAGATCACTACATAGTATAAAACAAAGTCACTTCCCACTGTCTGTCCCCATGTATGCTAATATCTTTAAAACTACGAAATGGACTTTGATACGGTTTTTTCAATAAATAGAGTGATTCAAGAGGATGGTTTATATGTATAATACACCTGTGCAAAGCCGGGTCGGGTCGCTATTACAAAATAATTTTATATAATAAGCTTAGATGAAGCTGCATTAAAGTCAGCGTGTATGTGTATTTGAGGTAAAATTACATTATTAAATAAAAAGCTTAGATAAGTATACAGCTTTTGCTTATTTTCAAATGTACCAAAAATACCTAATTAAAAACAAGAATAAGGAATTATTTATGTTTCAAATTGTTTCTTTGCAATGTACAGATACATTAAGAAGTATTAGGTATAAGCTCATACAAACTACATTTACTATGGAAGTAACCCCGAAATCATAATTTTCAAGGGAAAATGCTAAATGAAATTTCTCTGCAGACTTAACAAGTACAATGTTTTTATTTCTATAAAATCTGAAAATTACCGTACTATAATTAGATCTATCTGTGAGATTTTCTAACTTTTATATCCATGTTTCGAAATTTGTAATCAACCTCGCTGTATATATTTTAATTGACTAATCGAATCGGATTTTGCACCTAGTCTTAATTATTAGTAACTATTTCCTACCTTCAAATGTTTAATTATGAGTTATATAATAATTATAACTTAATTAAGTTCAAAAACAATAACCAAAACCAGATCTAATAAACATAAACAAGCACAACCAAAGCGTACTCAACTACTCACCAACCTGAAATCCACACAGAAAAGCGCGCAAATTCTCAAAAAGTTCATTCACAGGAACGTCACAGATAATGTCCACAGGAGATCCACAGGTCACGAGCTAAACATCCAGTTCTGTCCACAGAGCACTGTATTTCCTTATCGAGTTGTACTTTATGTTAATATTATCGAGAAGTTGGGGGAACGGGATACGTGCGCTCCGCTCCGTGGCTAAGCGTTGACTGCCGACAGCCGGTTTGAGCTTTTCTAAATATACACCCCCCGCATCCCTATAGGGTTTGCTGTCTGAACGCAACTCGGGCCATGCAATTTTCTATAAATTTTCGCAAAGCCCTCGATGCTGTCAAAAGATGTTTTTGCCGGTAACGCGTGCATGCTTTAATTCAATTAAGTTAAGGCTGTTTGGCGTGTGGCAGGGGATGAGATAGGTATTATTAGGGTGCAGGGATGTCGGTACGAGCATAAACGTTTTGACACACATATTATATTAAAGCAAAGTACTTATAAGTTGAGCCTAATTGTTTTTCTTGTGGAAATCGGAGCAGAGTAACAAGGTTTTAGGATGTTATGAAAATACCTTCCAAGTAGATAAAATTTTGTTTTGATTTTAGTAAAGAAGGTAGGTTTATGTTGTTCTTACATTTTCTAAAATAGCAAACGAGTTACTGTGGTTAATAGTGGTAATTTTGACATATTATGTAGAAAAAAGAATACCTCGGAAATTGCTGCTGGATGTTAAGACAATTTTACAATCGAGTAGCAATAAATCTCAGTTATTTAAATTAATGTCAAAATTCGTAAAGTCTAGGTAATGTTTTTGTATCGTGTTGTGTTCATTTAATACAATTTAAAGAGTTTTGCAAAGGAAATACTGATATGATCGTGTTTGTGAGGTCAAAAAATTATTAAGTTCTTTTATTAGTCCAAAGTATAGCAATAGTTATGTTCATTTATACCAGTCCAGTAATTATTGTTCTCAAATTTCTTAATTTTACTATGATTGATTAACATCTAGTAGATTAAAATCCCTATAGCATTAAAATAGTACTTACATGTTTCTTGTTTTTCCTAAGTGGAGTGCCCTCAATATATACATACAATTATACAAATTTAAAGCATAACATAAACATGAAAATTCTTTATTGACATATAAAATCATAATTACATCTCAGAATTAAGTAGTTACAAATATGAAGTATTAGCGAAATACTAAACTGAATGAAATTAATTGCTTGTTATGTAGTAGGTAGTACTTTATGTAGTTTTAGATTATATAAGTCTTGTATTTAGTGGCAGTTAATAAAGGCATTACATACTACTACTAGTACGTGGATGTTTGTATAGAAATTATTGAAGCATCATTTATTAGTCAAGATATCTTCGATAACATTTGTATATGTGTATATATATATAATTAGATAGAATAATTGGCCAAATGCGGGTCAGACTCGCGCACGAAGGGTTCCGCAAGCCCCCATATATTTTTATCAAATATATTAAGCCCCCTTAATATATTTTATAAAAATGTATCAATTATTTTTGAGGAGAGAATCTTCCTGTTGCCGTTATTAATTTTAAGCAAAAAAATCAAGTAACTTGTATGGGAGCCCCTTGAATATTTATTTTACTTTTTTTTTTATTTTTAAAGTGCCTATTTAACTAAATGTTCTGTGAATATTTCAAGCATCTACCTGACACCGTTATTTATATCGAGCGATAAACGTCTAAAAATTCAGCTTCGTTGTATGGGAGCCCCCTTAAATACTTATTTCTTTCTATGTTTAGTATTTATTGTTATAGCGGCAACAGAAATACGTCATCAGTGAAAATTTCAACGTTCTATTACGTATAAATTTTAACGTTCTATTAATCTATTATGGTTCGTGAGATACAGCCGGGTGACAGACAGGCGGACAGCAGAGTCTTAGTAATAGGGTCTCGTTTTTACCCTGTGGTTACGGAACCTTAAAAATGAGTCAAAAAGTTATCGTATTCACACAAAAAAAAAGTATTTCAGAATATACTCGTATATGTTAAAATTCTCAGTGCATTAATTTTATCTCTAACTGTTAGACAACGGGCAGAGCGAAATAAAAACCAGAATAGTTAAATGTTTGAACTCGTAACTTTTAGGCATCAACTGTGTTCATTGCAACGTCTGGCAAACCGAAATTGTTATTTGTACAAAAGAAATGGTAAAATATACTGCAATGTTTTACGTTTATTTGAGTACGACGAATTCACGTAAAAATTGCTAATCCACCTTGTTTAAATTGGACAAACCATAAAGATCTATGTAGAAACTTCTTGGCAAATCTGAGATAACTCCACCTTTAATCAGTCAACTACACTCTTTAAGGAGACGTCCACAAGTAGTATATTATTCAGAGAAAAATCTAACCAAGATGATACATCATATTATTTGAAAGCTTGTTATATGGGCTTCTCAAAAATATCTTTATTTTGAAATTTTCATCCCTATATTTTTTTTTATTGTGAAAAATAAATTGTATGAAAAATAATGCTAATAATACAGCTTTTTATTTTTTTAGTTTAACAATAATAAAGTGCTTCTATCGTTATTTTACTTGCATTTGTAGCCGATTCTTTCACATTCAACTCATAATTTGCTAAAAAAATTTTTTTAACCTACTCGTGGGACCAGTTAGTAGTTTCAATGTGACAAAAAGACACTTAAAATGTGTGTCTAATTGGTAAAAATGCTTTATTTTAACAATTCGGAGATTACTTAATCAGGGTTGATAGAGATAAAGTACCTATTGAGCCAAATATATTTATTTATCCTAATAAATTCAAAATTATTTTTAAAAAAATTGCAGGGCTCTTTTTTGTTTTTAACTGATGTAATAGACTCAGAAAAATATGAACTTTCTCGAAATGTAACAAGTGTTGTGGTTAGATTTTTTGATTATTGTTATACCAGCCTCCATACATTTTGTGGACATGTCCTTTGAGTGATATTCTCTTATCAAACAAATTTTGCAATGCTTACAATGCATAATTCAGTGTTGTGCGCATTCATTTGAATTATTATACTAGCTATGTAATATATGTGTTGTAACTTTATACAGAAAGTTTCAGCGAAATTATGTGTGTGCGTGGAATTTATCAGGACGCCGCAATGATATATCCAGTATCGCGAAATCTGTGGTGCAAGCAGTTCTGGTGCTACGGTCGTAGCGCTACGCAACCTCGCGTAGCTGGTCAATGACTTGTGAGTTTTACGAATTTTATTTTCTTCTTAACACTTCAATAAAAGTTTACGTTACTTTTGTAGTTTTTCTGTTTCTATTCATCATACCAGTTGAAAGAAGGCATTTCTTAGATGCAAGAATCTTATAGGACCGTTTGCTAAGTACCTTTTAAATCTTTCAATAATTTATTTTCCATAAACAAATGAACCCATTTCGAATCGCAGCCTAAACTGTAGATAGTAATGTTGTTATATTTTAATTCACAAACTGCTAAAATCAACGTAAATAATTAACGCATGACTATTATTTTATAGAACTGGAGTGATCTTGCATTATAGACCTTGCCTCAGATGGTCTTTGAGTGCCTTTAAAAATGTACCCAAATATCATCTTAATTTTATGTTTTACCAACTTATTATAGTCTTTTTCAAATAGCAAGTCACCTGTGACAGGTCCTTAGAACGTAAAATATTACGTAAATACATCATGTGACGTCACACCAATACTTTAATATTTCTATTTATCAGTGAAAACATTAAGCAAACTTACAAGAAAAACTACTAAAATAAACGACAAAGGACGCAAGAAATAGAATAAAGGTTATTGATTCGCGTAAATATATTCGCATTCACTTTTCAATTTAATAAAATATTAAATTCGTTAAATTGTTACGTTACGTGCTATTGCCGATCGTGACGTCATGATAAGAGGGCTGGGAAATCGACTATTGTTGAAATCGAAGAATATCCAAAATAAAACATATTAATCGACTTGATTTAAGCAAGGGTTATCGTTAATCTGTACCCCTAGTACAAAAATTATAAAATATGTAGTGCGTATTCGATACAAAAATGTATGAAAAACTAAGTTTCCATTTACCTCCGATGTTCCCATAGACAATATAACGGATAATCAAATGATTATAAATCTGGAAGATTCGTCAAATGATGATAATGATGATAGGTCCGATGACGAAGTGACGAGGATATTATTTCCCAAATAAATCTTTTTTTCCCTGTCACTTTTTTATTTCTTTTTGATTCCTCTGAACCTATAGTCTAAGTAAATCCTACTGACTTGTAGATAAATTCACCAAAACAGTTTTAGGTATATTGTTCGATAACTTCGATAAGTACGTAAAATCGATAATAATCGGTAATTACAAATCGAATATAGGTGCGGTACATCATTAAAATTGTCAATGTATGTTTGACAGCTGACATTTCGGAAGTGTCATAAGTGACTAGCTATTTGAAAAAGACTTTAATAATGAATATTTTTTGCTAGTACATAAATTAAAACTGTCAAAGAAAAATAGGACAAAACTCGGAAAAACTATAGGTATAATGAAAACGATTTGCAGTTTAATGAAACCACAGATATCTGTAAATTACAGATTTGACATGCTGTTGTCGAATCCATATTTCGCTATGTATTGCCTTTGTTGTAAACTCTAGATAATTAGGAAAATTGCGTAATTGACATCGTTACCTTATTTCATAGTTGTACAATAGATGTAATATCAAATACAATTTAGTTCATGTGAAAGTAATAAAACTTTATGTTACCATGATTCTTATTATGGGTTTCCAAATTTAAGGGTAAATTCTGGATGGTTGATTTATTTATGGTTGATGTTCTACAGAATAAGCCGTGGTGGTCTAGTGGTAAAGATACTGGCTTTACAATCGTGAGGTCGTGGGTTCAAATCCCGGTCCCGTACCAATGAGTTATTCGGAATTTGGGTACGGAATTTCACACCACTGGCTTTTCGGTGAAGGAAAACATCGTGAGGCAACCTGCATACGTCCTTAGAAGAAATTCGATAGCGTATGTGAATCCAAAACCCGCACTGGGCCAGCGTGGCGGATATGGCCCAATCGCTCTTCGAGGGTAGGCCTACGTCTTGCAGTGGACTGTTAAAAAGGCTGGTACAGTTCAGTACAGCTCTACAGAAAACTCGCAAACACCGGTCGACTCACGATCCTCTTAATAGTAAACATTGGGTAGATATGTCAAATTGACCTCTCACAGGCTTAAGAAAGCCTGTTCGCGATCAAAAAAGAAGAGGTACGATGTTCGTCTGTATGTTTTTTTGTTTGTGTATGTTGTTTTTGGAGTCGCAATTTTTTTTAAATATTTTTTATAAGTATTACATTTTTAGGTAGTAAGTTTTTACTAATAAGAAGTTTGTACTTAATTACTCATCTTGTGGTCGTAGTTTCAAATTGCCAGTCCCGTACCAATATGAGTTCTCTGGAACTTATGTAGGTAGGTATGAGATTTCACACCACGGGCTTTGGGGAGGAATAAATCGTGAGGCAACTTGCATTGATCCGTAGAAGAAATTCGATGGTGTATGGAAATCTACCGTGGTGTATATGACCTAATCCGCTTCTTGAGTAGGTCTATTTTCAGCAATGGACTATTGAAGGGCCGGTAAAGGACAGTACAGTATACTAATTAGGTACTGAAAGCAAGTAACTTTTTTAACAGAAATTAGTAAAACAGTAAAAAGTATCCTAATTATTTTTGACTATTTTACACGGCTCCGAAAATATGAGAGTTATATATTAATTTTATCCTGGAAAAATAAGCGGTTTCAAGGGTTAGTCCACGCGGGCGAAGTCGCGGGCAGAAGCTAGTATAATATAAAATCATAAATAATAACATACATTACTGAACTACATTACTACTACCTACATTACTGAATTGCTACAGTTTTATTAAAATCCAATGAACAATTTGCTGTAAGTTTGCAATTATTTTTGTCTACGTACCGAATTGTGATAGTGCGCACGATACCAACCGAAAGTTAGATTAGAAAAACTTGGCACAGAAAGTAGATAACAACTTATCACATTTTGTTATTCACAGAAAAAATAAAGCAAATTGGCAAACTACGTAGTGGGCAGACAAACATACATAAATATGTAGGTAAAAGTAGTCAAGCTTGGGGAGCACCCAAGTGTTTTAAATAAGTAGATTAATTACAAAAATCGGCCAAGTACGAGTAGGACTCGCGCACGTAAGGTTCCGTACTGTATGGGAGCCCCCTGAAATATTTATTTTATTTTAATTTTATCATTTTATTGAATTGTATATACAACTAAACATTCTGTGAATATTTCAAGCATCTACCTGTTACAATTATTAATATCGAACGAAAAACGGTTAAAAATTCAGGTGTGTTGTATGGGAGCCCCCCTTAAATATTAATTTCATTCTATTTCAAGTATTTGTTGTTATAGCGGCAACAAAAATACACCATCTGTGAAAATCTCAGCTTTCTAGCTATAGCGGTTCATGAGATAAAGCCTGGAGACAGACAGACAGACGGAGTTTTAGTAATAGGGCCCCGTTTTTACCCATTGGGTACGGAACCCTAAAAATAATTAAAAACACGTGTAATAGATTAGTTTGCCGTTTAGAATTGTTTGTTTGCAGTTTGCTATACCTAGTGAGAGAAAAGCCTATGTCCAACATTAAGATTAAGACAGCTGTAAAAGCCGGGTCACACAGAGGCGGGAGCCGCGAGAAAGCGATCCGATAGCGGTCCAGTACAAAGGATCGCGCCCGCTTTTTATGTGTCAGGTTGCACACAAATTCGAATATTACAAAAAATCCCGTCCCGGATCGCGATCGCTCCCGCCTCTGTGTGACGAGAGCTTGATGTTGGTGATGTGTGTAACGATTTGGAGGCGGGCGCTTAACACTAAAGTTGCGCAGATGAACCAAAGCTACCGCTATACAGTAACTAATCGAAATGGCAATGACTAAGGCACAAAGTTCAAAGATCTAACATTCAATGTGACCGCAATTCTCGAATGAAGACCACGTATCGACAAGCGTAGCGTGATACATCCACCGATTAGTTAGACCAACAATGTAATCAAGACCGCAGAATCACGCTGGTTGCAAGCTGCTTGAAAACGCTCTTATTAGAAACTATAGGAAGGCCTATGTCCTGCAGCGAACGTCAAACTGCTGTTGGATAGCATGCTAATAACATATCATGTTAGAAAAGACTACAAACTAACTTAGCCTTAGCAAGTGGTCCTTTTCTCTCTTCTTGAAAATTTGAGGACCAGAGAGAGAGAAATGAATGTACTGAAACTGAAAAAGTTCACTTGACTGAACCATTTTCATTGCAAAATTATTTTATTACATATTCACAGAAATTGACTGGATACAACCTGCTCTCGATGGATGAGATGTACTCGTACATGTTATACGAGTACATGTTTTCACCGCTTTGTTGTATTCGAATATGGCTGAGTGACCACTATGAAACCACTATTTATTTTCCTGTGCTATTTGCGTTACGTTGCCATGAAAGCTTCTACAACATTTACCTACGAATGCATGTATTTAAAACGAATGCATGTATTTGTGTGGAGTATATACTCGTATAGGTATGTACTTATTCTAGGATTTAATTGTTATAATTTATGGCCTCGACGATCACTGTCCCGATACCTAGTCGTTTCGGGAAGCGTCTTAATAGCGAAAAGTCTCGACCTCCACTTTAAGAGGTTCTCACTAAATGGTTGGGTCAAGGGTCAGATACAGAAGGCAGTACTTAATCCTGGACACGGCAAGCATTGTTAGGAGATTCCTCTCACTGTAGCCCCAACCACCGGTAGCTTAGGCCCTGCCCTGCTGCCGGCGGCACCTTAGTAGATAATAAATATTTCTGAAAGACCAAATACCTCCATCAAACAAAGTCAAAGCAACATTTCATGCATATGGTCCCAGATTTTGCACAAATGCTTTTGTAAGTCACATTAAAACAAAAAAAAAATGTGTTGAAAACTAGTTCGGATTCTTAGTATAAAAAAACCTGTCCTACATCAAAAATAAACACCTTCTTAAGTAACACGTACCAATTAATGTATTTATATCGATACTGGACAGACTGCTTTGGCTGCATACTGCATAGACTCGAAATAGAACTAAATTGTTTGATATTACTAGGGCCTATTCTGTGGATATTACCTACTGCATTACTGAGACCCTGGAAATTTGGCAGAATTGTAAGTATTACCTACTCGTTTTTAGGATTCCGATACCCAAAGGGTAAAAACGGGAACCTATTACTAAGACTCCGCTGTCCGTCTGTCCGTCTGTATGTCTCCAGGCTGTATCTCATGAACGGTTATAGCTAGAACGTTGAAATGATATACACATATGATGTATTTTAGTTGCCGCTATAACTACAAATAACTAAAAAACTAAAACCAGAAAACAGAAATTAATAAATGTTTAAGGGAAGCTACAACAAACCTGAATTTATAGCCGTTTTCCGCTCGATATTAATAATGGTAACAGGTAGATGCTTAAAATATTTACAGAATATTTAATTCTATATTTACTTCAATACTAAATAATAAAATAAATATTTAAGGGGGGCTCAAACAGGATGGGAAGACGGTGAGGCAACCACAGCAGCGGAGGAGGACTGGACAGCCGCACGGTCAATAGTAACATGGGAAAGAATAACTTGGGCAATACAGTCATTTCAACCCTACAAAACACCTGGCCTAGACGGGATCTTCCCAGGATTGTTGCAATGGGGAGAAAGTATACTAAGAGAAACACTAACACTGCTTTTAACAGCCTGTATAGCCTACAAGTATATACCCAAGGGTTGGAGAGAGGTGAGAGTACAATTCATACCAAAACCGGGAAAAAGTGACTACACTGACCCCAAATCTTACAGACCAATCAGCCTCACATCTTTCCTTCTGAAAACTTTGGAGAAACTTTGTGACAGGCACATAAGAGACGAAGTCCTAAACAAAATTCCACTTCATCCACAACAACATGCATACAGCTCAGGGAAATCAACAGAATCCGCTCTACACAATGTTGTGTGCACGATAGAAAAAGATATAAACAACAAAGCCATATGTCTAGGAGCTTTCATTGACATAGAAGGAGCCTTTGATAAAACAAACTTCAACAGCATCAGCAGAGCACTCCAAAAACATGGGGTACACCCAACGCTGGTGGGATGGATACTAAACATGTTGAGCATGAGAGCTGTTCGTATCGACTCAGAAGGCTCTATAAGGGGATTGGTGGTCAGAGGCTGCCCTCAAGGAGCAATCTTGTCACCGATTGTCTGGAACATGGTGGTAAACGTCCTAATCGCCCTGCTGAACAACCAAAGATTTTACACAGTGGGATATGCAGATGACCTCGTGATACTAGTGTCAGGACACTTTGCCAGCGTCACCTGTAACCTAATGAATAATGCACTGAAAATCGTAGAGAAATGGTGCACTGAAAATGGACTAACAGCCAACCCATCTAAAACAGAACTAGTAATATTCACAAATAAGAGAAACCTAGGACCTTTTACCTTACCATCCTTCTTTGGTAAACAACTATCACTGTCGGAGGAGGTGAAATACCTAGGCATCACTCTTGATAAAAAACTCAATTGGGCAACACATGTAGACAATAAAATAAAGAAAGCTACAATATCATTTTGGCAGTGCAGCAAAATGATGGGGAAAACGTGTGGACTGAAACCTAAAATAATCCAATGGCTCTATAACACAGTGATCAGACCCGCCCTCACATATGGGGCAATCGTCTGGTGGACAAGAACCAAACTTGCCATTGCAAACAAAAAACTTGAAAAATTCCAGAGAACAGCATGTGTAGCAATAACTATATGCATGAGATCTGCACCCACAGCGGCACTGGAAGCCCTCATAGGCCAAACGCCGCTACATCTCTTCATCCGTCAGGAGGCAGCAGCTGCTGCATACAGACTTAGAGCACTAGACCTCTGGACGCACAACAAAGCAGCCACGCACACCACTATCATTGACGAGTATGCGAACTGCAATCCGGAGATTCTTTCAATATATGACAGAGTCCCCAAAAAATACATCTTCAGGAAAAACTATAACATCCAACTACATGAGGAAAGTAGTGACAGCTCTGGCCTACATGAAGTAAGGATATATACAGACGGATCAAAAACGGGAACAGGTACTGGTGCAGGTGTTTTCTCGGAAGATCTTAACAAACACATATCGACAACTCTGGGTGAGAACAACTCCATCTTCCAGGCGGAGTGTGTCGGCATCATCCAGGCAACAACAGCGGTACTGAGCAGAAAGGTAACTGATTATAATATTAGAATCCTCTCGGACAGCGCTGCAGTTTTAAGAGCACTACAAAGTTTTGAACATTCCTCGGGGTTAACCATCCTGTGCCACGACCTACTGGAGAAAGTGAGTTTATCCAACAATGTTACACTCCAATGGATCAAGGGGCACAGCGGATCCAGAGGCAATGACGCGGCTGACGAGCTAGCTAAGAGAGGTTCAGGTAGACGCCCCATAGGTCCTGGACCAATGATCCCCCTGCCCTTCAGCCAAGTCAGATCATGGATTCGACAGCACACCAAAAGACAACACAAAGAATACTGGGCAAGTACCGAAGGCTGCAGGCAATCGAGAGAAGCATTCCTGGACCTAAATCCGAGATACTCTCGACGCCTGCTAAACCTTGCAAAAGACAGACTTCGACGCTTAGTTGGAGTTGTCACTGGACATTGCCCTCTAAACAAACACCTATTTAAAATTGGTGTTACAGACAGTCCCCTATGCAGAGGTTGCATGGAGGTAGAAGAAACAGCCGCGCACCTGCTGCTAGAGTGCAGAAGCGTGGCAGAACAACGTGAGAAGATCCTCGGGTCGCCGAGGACGCTTCGGGAGGCCTGCGCCGGCGTCAGCGAGCTGCTGGACTTCCTGGAGGACACCGGATGGCTAGACTAGCAGCCAGCCGGGGGATCACGCAATTAAGGGCCCGAAGAGGCCCGTCTTGCGGAAAATGCCCGCCCACCAAGTACCAAGTAAGTAAGGGGGACTCCCATGCAGTACGGAACCCTTCGTGAACGAGTTCGACTCGTACTTGGCCGATTTTTTTTTTCGCAACCTATGCTGTCCCACTTCTGGGCAAAGGTCTCCCCCACTTCCTTCCATTACTCATAAAAAATATTATTAATACTGACAGTACTCGCAGGAAACAATAAGGGTGAGGCCAAATGAGCGTAATTTGAGTCGCAGAATTTCGGTCGCGTCATTTCTGTTGCATTCGATTTCATACAAAAGTCCTGTTTCATTGACACGGCGACGCAAAATGATCGAGTTGTGCGAATGAATTCAAATAATTTCTGCGACCGAAATTCTGCGACTCACGACTCACTAAATTACGCTCGTTTGGCCTTACCCTAAATTATTACTAACAGCTATCACTTTTCAACTATTGTTCTATGTATTTTTCAAATAGCAAGTCACTTATGACAGGTCCATAGAACGTAAAATATTACGTAAATACATCATGTGACGTCACACCAATAGTTGAATATTTCTATTTATCAGTGAAAACATTAAGCAAACTTACAAGAAAAACTACTAAAATAAACGACAAAGGACGCAAGAAATAGAATAAAGGTTATTGATTCGCGTAAACATATCCGCATTCACTTTTCAATTTAATAAAATATTAAATTTGTTAAATTGTTATGTTACGTGCTATTGCCGATCGTGACGTCATGATAAGAGGGCTGGGAAATCGACTAGATAGAAATCGAAGAATATCGAAAACAAAACATATTAATCGACTTGATTTAAGCAAGGGTTATCGTTAATACAAAAAATATAAAATATGTAGTGCGTATTCGATACAAAAATGTATGAAAAACTTAGTTTCTATTTACCTCCGATGTTCACATAGACAATATAACGGATAATCAAATGATTATAAATCTGGAAGACTCGTCAAATGATGATAATGATGATAGCTCCGATGACGAAGTGACGAGGACATTATTTCCCAAATAAATCTTTTTTTTTCCTGTCTCTTTTTATTTCATTTTGATTCTTCTAAAACTATCGTCTTAGTAAGTCCTACTGACTTGTAGATAAATTCACCAAAACTGTTTTAGGTATATTGTTCGATAACTTCGCTAAGTACGTAAAATCGATAATAATCGGTAATTACAAATCGAATATAGGTGCGGTACATCATTAAAATTGTCAATGTATGTTTGACAGCTGACATTTCGGAAGTGTCATAAGTGACTAGCTATTTGAAAAAGACTAGTAAAATTAAACTAGAACAAGTGAACGAGAAGACTGTTTGAATTTGAGTTTACAGATATTTTTTCCACATATTAGATTTACCAATATTGATATAAAAAACGACTTGGCATTTTTCTTTAATTCCTTATTGATACTTATTGATTGGGGGGGCTACAGAGAATCTCCTGACAATGCGCGCCGTGTCTAGGATGACTACCATCTTCAAAATAATAATATATATTATTTATTATTATGATTAAGTATATCAGCCATAGGACGTCCATTGCTAGATCCCCAAATTCTAATAAGACCGTAAAATTATGTATCCATTCACCTTCTAAGTACTATTTATCTAATCAACCTGGATCGAACACAGGTGGGAGAATAGGTCTTCTCACATCCTTGGTTCTGTGTAAGTTTTAAATCTTAGTTGCAGTGGCAGAGGCTACATAAACCATATGCCATGCGACGGAAAAACTATGCTAGTGTAAAGTTTTTATACCTACTGTTAAAATCAACATAGGCAGTCTTGCATTACATTTTTTATGTTTTTTTTTAATATGTTAAGGGCATGAGTTAGGCTTATATTTAGTTAATATAGGTAACAAAATATACAATTCTATTCAAGTATAAACTTGGGCGCATTGTATCGCACCCTCTAGCGTGAACCTCGTACAGTTTGACAAGCCTTATGCAGGTGCATGGAAAATGAAAAAATATGTAGCTTGCTTCGTATCAGTTCATGGTATTTCCTCAAGATGGCGTTAAAACTAAAAAATATTTTCAACCAATTTTAGAAAGATATAATCTAAATGAAACTGCACAAGTAGTTCTATTATTATTATTTTGTATTATATCTTACATTTTTGTGAACCTAATTTAATTTTATGAAGAACGTTTGCGGGTCTTTGTTTAACGTAATAATCTACCCTTTTTAATCCCCAAGGGTGTTTTAGCAGTCGAATCTTTAGCATAGCAAAAGATGTTTTAATCAAAAATGATGAAGCAAATTAAAAGAAAAAATGTTGAATAAGCCAATATTTTTTGATATTTTTTACTACTAACTTACTTTCGCAACATTTTTTTTGCTTGTTTCGCGATTTAAAAATGAACAAAAAACAGGACAAAATAAAACTAAGTATACCTAAGTATATATTATTATATTATTATTTTACCTTAAAACTACATTAAGCCCGATTACAGAGGCGCCAGCGTAAATTTAATAGCAACGTAAAAAGCGTTCTCTCTATCGAATGCCTAAAGTGAAAAAGAAACAGAACTATGCTATTTAGCATATATAATTACGATGGCGCCTCTGTAATCGGGCACTAGCTACGTACCTACCCTTGTATTGACGACTCTAATTGGCGGCTGCGTGGGTGTTACACGTTCCCATAGCAAGATACCTACATGGAATAGAGGACTTGTTACTGTGAGTAATATACTTGTACTACGGACATGTCCTTTAGTGTTCCTGGTTAATAACAAAAACTTAAATAACAAACACGCAAATTGTTTCTCTTGACGACGGATATGATCTAACATATCATTGGTACTTACTCATTGTTATAAACAACTTTTACTATGGGAATAACCCCAAAATCACATAATTAATTTAATTTATCTATACATTTTGTTTAACTAACGTTTTATGTGTATTTTGCACCTACATCCGAAGATGAAACTCGATACGAATCCAACCCGTACTAACTATTAGAGTGGTGGATATGGTCAAATTGCTTTTTGAGGGCAAGCTTAGTTTTATAATAATAATCTGATTCTTAATACCAACATCATAAAAAATACATAACACAATGACTTTTGAACTTTATTAATTTTATCTTATCATTAAGTAAATTACTAAAAAATGTGAGTAAGTTCTTGTATATTAATTTATCTTATTATTAAATTACTAAAAAATGTGAATAAGTTCTTATAATTATTTATGTGTCTGGACGCAGATGGATCATCATATTTCTTTACAATTTTGATAGTATTATTTTGAAGCTTGAAACAATCGATATGGTTCTTAGCTCCATTTCAGAGATAAATGTTCCATCAAATCCTATAGATATCAAAATTATTTGCATACAATTGTTGCTTAAATTTTGAGGCAGCTGATGCTTATCCTACTAATATTATAAACGTGAAAGTTTGTAAGGATGGATGGATGGATGGATGTTTGTTACTCTTTCACGCAAAAACTACTAAACGGATTGAGATAAAACTTTGCAATCATATAACTTAAATATCAGAATAACACATTGGCTATATTATAAAGATAATGATATTGCGTAAATTTTAAATATCGTAACAATAAGTGTTAACTAAAATTCTGCCATCTGCGAGCTATTCTGGCGTGCGCTCCAAGAAATGTCAAAACAAAAAAGAACTGTCGAATCGAACAAATGTCAAATCGTTTTTTTTTTTGTTTACTCCTTTATTAAGAGTGGTAAGGTAGGGCCTCGAAATATCATAAAGGCGAAGCCGAGGGCAAAAGCTAATCTAGAATATTATTCTCATAACATACAGCACATTTTATGTACCTATTGATACCCAATTAATATCAGTTTTCAGTTTTCAACTCCATTCTCAGTGTCGAAGGTTCGTATCACGAAGGCACTAATGAGTTTGTGTTAAGTCTTGTTAGCAAAGCATTGGGAACTCCTTATATGAACTCCTTGCCAGTTCTGCTTAAAATCGCAACTTTTAAAAACAATTGACGATTGTTACCAAATAGGCCAGCAACAATCATGCACGCAGTTCCAAACTGAAACGGTGTATTTCTTTTTAACCAAGCCGGTAGATAAGTGTTATTTTAATTTGTTTTTTTCATTCATTGGTTTTACAAATTAAATTAACTTGGACGCTGTGAATTTGATTGCAATTGTTTTTCTACGTAACTAGTATAACAGTGTTATTTTATTTTGTAAATGATTTAAATTGGTTTACAAATCGTCTTTGCTTATGTACTTAATTAACTGGCAAAATCCAGTTAGACTTACCGTGAAAAATTTCTGTTGTAATTAATCATTTCTAAAAAGAAACTTATTTAATACGATAAATGTTATCATAATCTGTTTAATATCTGTGTCCGTAGTGGCGCTTATCAGTTTTAATCGATGTACTTACATAGATTATTCCTGCTGCTTCAGTGATTCCAAACATATGTTTTGGAACAGTTGCATCGATTTGTTGTGGTGTTGTTTATTTTTTTAATGTTTTGTGTGATGATAGTAACGAAAAGCAGGTGACAAAAATGGTGAGTACCTGATTAGTTATTTTAGTACTGATATGTGTAAAACATAGATAACAAAGTTATAAATAAACAGTGACTCAGATTAGTCAGCAAAAGACTATTATAGAAGTATGGCAAATTAACCAACTTTTTACACCCGATCCAAAAACGAGGGTAGTGTTACAAGTTTAACGTGTCTGTCTGTAGATAGATCAACGTCATCTTCTTTGGAATTTGTGATTTATTTGTTTGAATAATCAATTAACTGTTCTCGGCTTATTTATCTCTAAACTCATATAAATATTATAAATTATCATAACAGATAAAGAACAGCCAAAGAAGGGTGATTTAAATCATCATTATAAGCCACATGGCTGAAAAAAACACCCGCCTTAAACAAAATTGCAATTTGGAAATACTATGTATCAAACAGCTGATTGTCCCCTCAATAAAAGTTGTCCATAATAATGGCAACACACCCTTTCTGTCTAGCTCTAGATATATCTGGATATATCTGCAAGGAGTTACCGCTTAGCATAAAGGCTGAATTAATAGATATTGAGTTATAATATATGCCATTAGATCCCGTAAATCCAACGTTCAGTTAACACTACGTACTTACCTACTTGCTCGTGGAAATGGCACTCCGTTTTGCATGACTGATGCCTTATCAGAAGGCTTAAGCTATGCTATTTCAAGGGATTAGAATGGATATTAGAATAATATTGATTTCTACAAGTGAAGGTTTTAGTAAGTAATTGTCATAATAATGAATCACGGAATTTACATATAAAACTACGGCGCGCAAGTGAATTAAGTGTTGCTCGCTTGTTAAGTGTTAGTATCCTATTGAGACATAATTATGATTCTAAATCTTTATTGACATATTATCCTGTTATTTTTTGCGCTGAATGTCCAGGGAAATGGGATGTATTAAGATCTCTTCCCCTTTATGTTTTCTAAAAGCAATGTCTTTCAAGCTGTTGCCATCGATCAGCGCTTGAAATACATTTTTATTTTGTTGAGCTACTCTCATTCTGACTTTACAAATACTACTTTTGCGGCAATAGATAGGTAACATTTATTTCTAAGTTTTATACTGTAGAATTCCAAGAATTATATAACATCAAAATATTTTTTCATCGCATTCTTTGATCGTATTGCTGATAGAGCAGTAGGTAATTGCAAAAAAAAATTGAAGGAAAATTGAATTTCACGGCCTGCCCTTGAGTTTGATCCTTAATCTAAAGTACAGTAAATAATGCTCTATAGTTAGGTAATTATTGCCCTCTGCTAGGTGGTTAAATGACTGCCTAGAATGTGACGTATAATTATACTTAATGTATGCGTATCGATATTCAAAGTGATTAATTATGTTGAGATTTATCAGACTTCTAGAAGAATTTCGTTGATTTGTACGATAAATGCACAATGTTTTCAATACAAATAGAGATTTGTAGAATAATCTTTCTTATAATGGATTTTGGATCTTATTTTGAGTGGCCTCTGGACTACTAAATACGTCGCCGATTGAGTAATATACTATTATTACAAAAGATCAGTTTTTTTTTTATTTCTATTCTTTTGTGTTTAGCGTAATACTCGTATGTCGGTAAATGTTTCTTCTAAAATTATGCTGTTTTGTTTTAGTTAACATAAAAACCTCTTTTATTGCTTATTATTATCTATAAACCTGAAGAGTATCTATTATTTTTCTCCTCACGGACTGCTAAATAGCAACTATGGAAAGATAAAGTAAGCATTTTAAATCTGATAAAAGACGTACCTACCAGTATTGTTAATCAAAACCTATTACAGAGAAGTGGCGCCTTTTTCATTCAATTTTCTGACTACCAACTGATAATAGAGATAAAAACTTGATATGAATTTGTCGGCTTACTCAGAAAACTATCACTGGAAATAACGTACACGTTACATATAGAACGTTTAAGTAGGTACACGCCGCAGTTACATATCGACTACGGAAATATGAATTAATGTAAGGGACAAAAGGCCATTTTTAAGGAGAGCCAAAAAACGATCGCAATTTTTTTTATTTCTTTTTATCTTTTTTGTTTCTTGTCTGATTTAAATGACTTTTAGGGCAAAATTGCATAAAATTTTGAACTGTTTATGTTAAAGATATCATAATTTGAGATATCCCTGTAGTTTAGGAATTGACATGTCCCTTACATTATTTTTTTCTGTTAAAATGACCGAAATTTTAAAAAAAAGTTAAGGTAACGTACATCTCACAATCAAATACGAGGTAAAATTGCAGTGAAGGACATCGCTTCAATAGGTTTTTTTAAATAAATAGCCCCAAAAGTTTATCATAATCATTTATTTTCAATGTAATTATATTTAAAAATGTGTCACTGACGCTAAGTTAAAAAAAACAACATAAACAACTTCTTACGTAATTAAAAGTCTTAAGCAATACTTTTAAGTAAGTAATATCACAATAAAATGCCTTAGAAAACTTTTTAAATCATGAAAAATTAACGTTCATTATCATAAAAAGACCGTGTAGGAACTTTTATATTCAGTCTTCCATAATATAACAATAAAAGCTTCCAAAAAAAGTTAAACTACGTATAAATCTTTGTAAATTAAACAAAATCATAATATAGTTCTGAAACATGTAACAAGAATAGTACTTATAAAAATTTAGTTGGATTCTTTTATGGCAACAGTTGTTTAAGTTATTTGTGGAACTATGATTAAGTATATCCTATTCGTTTGACAAAACAAGGAAAGGCATGATCATTATTTCAATTCACTAAAGATGACTGCAACGTACTAGGCTTGTATAGGTATAATATGACTTTTCAAGACTTTCCTTGTGTTGTCATATTAAATTTACAAGATTATATTAACTTATGTATTTACGTAACACTACTATGTAGGAACTGCCTATTGCAATCAGGCACATAAAAGGCGTAAGGCAATAAGGGAAGGCTGATTGCATTAGTTCCTACATAGTAGTGTTACGTAAATACATAAGTTAATATAATCTTGTCAATTTAATATGACAACACAAGGAAAGTCTTGAAAAGTCATGTTATAGATATTAGTTACTATTAGTCTTCCATAAAGAAACAATAAAATCTATTAAAATAGATGATAAAATACTTATGCCTAGAAACATGTTCAGTCAAAATTAAACAAAAACAAATAGGGCACCTAAATATCCATGGTTTACCTATAACAAGCTTTTAAAAAATAACAAGACAATAACCTCAATTTTAGCAAGTAAATTATTTGTAAGATGAATCTCATCCAGTAAGTTTCTTTTATTTTACAACAAAAGGAAAGACGTGCAAAACCGGATTCAAACGCTTTTAAGTGACAGTTACAAATTGGCTTGAAAAGTCATATTATACCTAAACAAGCCTAGTACGTTGCAGTCATCTTTAGTGAATTGAAATAATGATCATGCCTTTCCTTGTTTTGTCAAACGAATAGGATAAACTTAATCATAGTTCCACAAATAATTAAAACAACTGTTGCCATAAAAGAAACCAATTTAATTTTTATAAGTACTATTCTTGTTACATGGTTCAGAACTATATTATGATTTTGTTTAATTTACAAAGATTTATACGTAAGTAGTTTAACTTTTTTTGGAAGTTTTTATTGTTATATTATGGAAGACTGAATATAAAAGTTCCTACACGGTCTTTTTATGAAAATGAACGTTAGTTTTTCATTATTTAAAAAGTTTTCTAACGCATTTTATTGTGATATTACTTACTTAAAAGTATTGCATAAGACTTTTAATTACATATGAAGTTGTTTGTGTTGTTTTTTTTTAACTTAGCGTCAGTGACACATTTTTAAATATAATTACATTGAAAATAAATGATTACGATAAACTTTTGGGGCTATTTATTTAAAAAAAAAACCTATTGAAGCGATGTCCTTCACTGCAATTTTACCTCGTATTTGATTATGAGATGTACGTTACCTTAACTTTTCTTAAAAATTTTGGTCATTTTAACAGAAAAATATAATGTAAGGGACATGTCAATTCCTAAACTACAGGGATATCTCAAATAATGATATCTTTAACATAAACAGTTCAAAATTTTATGCGAGAACGCCCTAGAAGTCATTTAAATCAGACAAGAAACAAAAAAGATATAAATAAAAGAAATAAAAAAAAATTGCGATCGTTTTTTGGCTCTCCTGAAAAATGGCCTTTTGTCCCTTACATTAATTCATATTTCCGTAGTCGAATATTAATGTAAGAGGCCAACTATTATAGGACATGTCCCGTAGAGGCTGCAAAAATTATAAATCTGTAATCAAACCACTTTTCTATAAAAACCTCTGCCTGTTTAAGTTTGTTTGATTTTAAATTAATATTTGTTTGTCTGCGTAAGGGCCAGTGTATATTTTTGTAAATTGATGTAAGAAGCACATCGGACTTGAAAAACGTAACTTGTAATAGCGTAAGGGAAATCAATTGGTTAATAGGCTGATAAACTTAACGTATGAGACATATTGCATTTTTTATGTCTGTTAACGTACTTTTTACCCCTTATTTTTGATATTTTTGCTCACTTTTTTTTGTGGTAAGCCACATTTTTTTCAAGATATTAAAAAGTTATGTATACCATTCGATAGAGCTCGGAATTCTGAATCCAACGATGTATATAACTCAAAATCACCAAAATGTCCCTTACATTAATTCATATTTCCGTAGTCGATATAGTGAGAATAATTACCTACTATAGTTTGCCGTTCAGAGAATGCGTTCCTGACACGTCATCTTGAAAAAATGTATTTGGCCGATATCTCGGAAACTATGTACATAAGGGCAAAAAACATTAAGATCATTATTGTAGAAAATACAATTTCGCATCTTTTGTTTTCATTAAACTTTTTTGTAAAACTTACCGTTTACGATTTATGGTCCATTTAATGTTTTAAGGTCCATTTAATGAAATTTCATTAAATGGGCCATAAATCGTAAACGGTAAATTTAGTACTAGTTGCGATAGATTAGCGACAGTTTTACGCCATCGTCTTGGTAGAAGGCTTAGTGCGGGGACATATTAAGGTGAGTGAAATTGATTGAATGAATTTGATTAAACTGATTTTGCGTTTGTTGAGACTTGTTTTTACCCGACTTTAAAAAAGGGGAGGTTCTCAATTCGACTGTATTTTTAGGGTTCCGTACCCAAAGGGTAAAAACGAGACCCTATTACAAAGACTCCGCTGTCCGTCTGTCTGTCTGTCTGTCTGTCCGTCTCCAGGCTGTATCTCATAAACCGTTATACCTAGAAAGCTGAAATTTTCACAAATTATGTATTTATGTTGCCGCTAAAACAACAAATACTAAAAACAAAATAAAATAAATAATTAAGGGGGCAACATATCCCATACAACAAACCTGATTTTTAGCCGATTTTCGCTCTCTTCGCACAGGTGTATTATACATATAAACCTTTCTCTTGAATCACTCTATCCATTAATAAAAACCGCATCAAAATTCGTTGCGTAGTTTTAAAGATTTAAGCGTACAGACAAACAAACAGACAAAAATAGCGACTTTATTTTATACTATGCAAGGATGGTAACAGGTAGATGATTCACGGAATATTTAGTTGTATCACTTTAATAACAAATAACAAAATATAAGTTGTGTTTTGCTAACCTCTAAATCGAATTTTTCAACATTTTGTATACTTAATTAATTTATTATACTTCGGCGCAACTCCGACAGCCAGAATTCATAGGGACTATTGAAAAACTCCCCTGTGAAAAAACAGACCGCGGGTTCCGCGGTCCTGATCACGCTTAAAAAGTTAAAAAACATATTTTTCTAAAGGCCTGACCTTAGTCATTAATTAGAACTTGATATTATATGATGGTGTGCGGGATTGTTTTAGTGTGCGTTTACACCAATAAGAGTTTGATTTGCGCGTGTGCAATGCGCGTGTACCCCGTCCCCCGTAAACATTGGCAGACAATAAATTATTATGTTCGTGGATTTTATCATTAACATTTGGTATTATTGGTATATGCTCGAAGTCACAAACTACATTAATATAAAATAAGTATTCTAATTAAACATAAAATAACATGTGGGATATCATATGAAAGAGCTTCATTAGGATTTTGAATTATTTTTACAATGTGTTATTTTTGATGCATGAAGAGAAAAGTAAAAAAAACCTTTTATCGATATTCGAATTAGGTTTAGTTCTGAGGTTTTAACAATACTGTTCCCAAAATTGTGCAATTTACAGGATTTGTACGGAGCTCTCGGTATGCGAGCCTGACTCGCACTTGTCCAGTTTTAACTGTGCTATGGAATTTCATACGAGTCCCAGAGCCGAATTGTAATGTGGGTTAAAATCACCGCCCGTAATTCTGAAAATAACCTGTTTTTGAGAACAGAGTGTGAAAAACTTTTTCGTGACTTTTTTTACTTTCTCGGTGGCCCATTGGTTAGTAACCGTGACTCCTGCGCCAATTTTCGTTCGATTTTCGATTCGATTTCCACCCAAGGCAAGCCTTTGCAAATATTGCGATGAACATAGGTTTATGCTCTGTGTCTGAGTGTTATTATGCAGAGGTATATACCTAAATATGTATTTACAGGGTCATAGGTATTAAACGCAAAACCTTTTGAGGGCGGGTCTAGTTCGTTTAGACAAACAGCTTTTGTACTCCGACTTTTGAAAGTTCGCAAAATAAAAATTCGCTTCTCCATACATTTTGCCGCATGTTGACGAAGTTCTTGTATAAAAAAGCTGATATTTTCTTCGTGATTTTCCAAAAATCCTAGCACAAAGTTTGTTTCTCTAGATGTACCAGACTCGCCCTTAAAAGGTTTTGCGTTTAATACCTATGACCCAGTATAAAAAATATATTTACCGACTATATCAGTATCTGGCAGTCATATTACCTACAATATTTGCTTATATAGTGTGGGGCAGCAACCATGTGTAAGATGTTCCCAGTATATTTATTTATTGAATTTAATATTAAATATATTTAATTTTATAACTTCTAATATATCAAGAGGTAAAAATACCTTGGTATAATGTTAATCTAAAACCTAAAATCCCTGACCATGAAGAAGAATGTAATTTATACGAAAATTGATGGCGTGAAAACGAAGCACATATCATAATATACTATGGTTGCCTTTATTTATATCAAATTGTCGATAAAATCCAACTAGGTAGCTCTTTACATGCGTTATCTTACTTATCTATCGTACATTATTATATGTGGCGTTAATGATCATTTTAATTAGTACAGAAGTCGATTACAACCCCAGATATAAAATAATGTCCCTATAACAATAGAATCCTGGTGCATAACATTGGAATTGTACAAAGTTTTTATATTACTTACATATATTTTTTTGTTTTCCACGCTATATATATTCTTAATTTTTTTTTAGAATCAAAACAAAAAACAAAGTAAATTTTAGTACGAAAACTTTCTTAAATCTTAATTAGATTGCTTTATCTCAAAGCGAAAAGTACGCACAATGCCAGCTAGTCCAGCATGCGACCTCGAAAAGTCACGAAATGAACTCTTTTCGACGTGTGAAAAAGTGACACATATAGACTTTGACATAACGCTGTCTCGTTCTGACACGTCGAAAGAATATTACTTCGTGCGCATCCTAGCCCAGCTGAACTTATATCAGGAAAATCAAAGCACGCTCCTTGTAGGTGATTTTGTAATCTGTATCTAATTGTTGTTTTAGTTCGTGACAGAGTGATGGATGCATTTTGGATGTTTTACTCGTACGACTTCGGATTAACCCTTCTTATGATAAATGATTGCGGTAATCATTTCTGTGTTTTGTCAATAATAATTATCAAACTGACAAATAGCGATAACTTTAAGGTGCAATTCCGTAGCCGACATCACGCAGCGGCAGCAGTGTTGTGTTGAAATGAAATGAAATGAAATGAAATAATTTATTGTCATAATAGTACATTGAAAAGAATCAAGTAAATAAAATGAAATGCTCATCAATGTCCCTATTAATGGACTCGTCCAACAAAAATATCACAACATAATTAAATAAACCAATTCCATAATTAAATAATAATGATTCAATCAATAAAAATTGAAATAAAAACTATGTTCCAAAACTAATCTAATGTCTCAGTCAGAAAGCGACAATATTCTGAATGTAGGTATGAAATATATTACGGTCTACCCACAAGTGTTCTACCGCACATAGAATAGTGGGTAATATGACTGTGTTGTACCTTGTACGGTCATACCTAAGCAATAATGTAAATTTTAAATTAATGACTAAAAATTAAAATTATAAATCCGCTGTATAGGGGCTTCGTTAATAAACAATATAAATACGTCACACATAAAAACTAAATTTAAAATCTTATAAAAAACAATTTATATAATAAAATGGTTACATGTATTGGTGATCAGCTGTAAAGGGGCCTCGTTAAAAAAAGTTGTCGCGATACCACTGGTTTCTACTTTTATTTAGTTTCACCTGTCCCGCTTCCACTTCCCGGTTACCGATTGAGCTGAAATTTTGCATACGTGTGTAAATCACGTGTCAATGCAATATTATGATGACATGGTGCTGAACTGATGATGGAGCTGGAAGGTGGCCAAAAGAACTTCGCAATGAAACGACACAACCTCATCGAGCTTGAGCACATTTGAATCGTCTTGTGTTTTTCAACGGTATCTGGGGTCTGATGATGGAGCTGGAAGGAGACCATAGGAACTCTGTAATGAATTGATGCAATCTCATCAAGTTTTAGCTCATTTGATTCGTCTTCGCGATGACTTGTTCAGTGAAAGCTTGTTTTTAAAAGAGGTTTTTAAAATAATATTTTACTCTTGTTTGCTCTGAGAAGTAAGTTCTTAAAGTCCGGGTAGCTATCCTGATGTCAGAATTTTTAAGCCGCTTGCAAGCTTCTGGCTAGGTTAATGGTTAAAACCATCGGGAATTACAATTGAACGTGTCATCCGAGCTACGGTAGTGCTCAGTTAGAAATGCCATCCGCGATCACCCATCCGAAGACTGATCGTGCCAAACGTTGCTGGAATTCAGTCTTATTAAAATGAAGAATTGTGTTGACTATCATATGACTACTTACCCATCAACACGATAGTCTCAACACAATTCGGTGTTGCGACGATGAGTAGGATTTGGAATGGGGGTAGAGAGAGAGAGATGGTTCAAGCGACAGTTCGCTGAGGCTGTCTATCATTTGAGGTGCAACAGCACTCCCGATTAGAGATCGAGAGGAGATCATACTTTGTAGGTTGAGGACCCAACCAACAGTTGGTCAATTCAAATGACTAGAATGACGACTTTCATACCTGTTCTTCTCCTTTGCCAATGGCTTACTTAACCGGAAAGTCAACCTAACAAGTGCTTTTCTTCTTCCCTCTTGGGCCTTTTGTCATTAGGACAGACTAGCGAGCTAATACTATAAATTTATTTGTAATACATGCCGTAGCTAGCAACACGTTAGTCTGCTTTAGAGAGTCTGATTACGTGTCGCTCGACGACGCTGTAATCTGCAATTGTTGAGTGCAGTCGGCTACGGAATCGTACCTTAAAGGTTTTGCTTGAAATGATTAAAAAATTCCTGGTGTCTAATCTACGGCATAAAACTTTTTGATACAATGGACTAAGCTAGTTTATTTCAAGCAGCAGTTGAATGCAATTACCTGCAGGTTGCGGTTACATAAATAGTTTGTAATTTAACGAGACTTTGGTAAGTAGGCCCAAAGTTTGTAAGTGGTGATAAGTGAGCTTTAAGTCTGTTTCTTTGGAAAAAATCTGCAATAAATGGCGACATTGTTTGTTTCCTTCCGAAAATTTGGAAGACTTTTGGGTACTGGTTTAATTTAAAATTAAAACATCGGTAGATATTCATTATTTTAAGTACAACTTAATTTTCCGGATGTCAGCCTGAAATTTTTATTTGATGGAACAGACATTTAAGTAGAATTTGCGTTATGAGATACATCAAATCTTCATTGTATGTAAAATAAGAATAATATTGATATACCATTTAACAAAATGTGCTAAACCTCCTAAAGTATGTCAATCTCGTGTGACAGTGTAACTACTCTGAAACGGCTTAACCTATTTTTATAAAATTTCTTGTGTATACATCATGGTACATCTGAGTTTCGGTTATGAATTAATTTTTATAAGTCTGGTGATAAGGTCGACCTTCAGTTTTATTTAGCAAAACAACGTAACCGAGTCAGCTAATAAGATATTAAAAGATAAATTCTGGGCATTTCCAACATATTTCATATCACCATTTAAAATCACAATAGCATAACGATGAAAATATTTATAGCAAAAGAAATGTTAGTACATGAACTAGACTATCACTTTTTAAATCCTTTTTAGGGTTCCGTACCCAAAAGGTAAAAACGGGACCCTATTACTAAGACTCCGCTGTCCGTCTGTCCGTCGGTCCGTCTGTCTGTCTCCAGGCTGTATCTCATGAAGATTTATAGCTAGAAAGCTGAAATTTTCACAGATGATGTATTTCTGTTGCCGCTATAACAACAAATAAACAACAGAATAAAATAATAATTAAGGGGGGCTCCCATACAACAAACCTGATTTTTAGCCGTTTATCGCTCTATACACATATTAATAATGGTAATAGGTAGATGCTTGAAATTTTCACATAATATTTAGTTATATATTCACTTCAATAATAAATAATAACATAAAAATAAAATAAATATTTAAGGGGGGCTCCCACACAGTACGGAACCCTCCGTGCGCGAGTCCGCCTCGTACTTGGCCGATTATTTATCTACTTATCAAACGTTTTGTACATACCTATTTATTTGACCGGATTTTTTTACAAACGTCACGGTAGCAGCACGTGTAATTCAGTTTGGAAAAATACCAACCCCTTATACCATCATCATCATTGGCAGCTTTATTCAGCCCACTGTAGAGCAAAAGCCTCCTCCTTCTTTTGCCAATCATTCTAATAATCCAAATATATATCGGCAACACGTCGATGAGACTAGCGCAATATGTACACAAAATACAATTGAAATAGAAACCTTCTTATTCTTTTTTTCATCCCCTTAGACAAATACCGTCTTACCACAGAAGTTTTACGCACTCTTTAGAAGTTTTTTAAAGTACAAATTGCACAGTTAAACAGTGTTTTAATTTCGCCAATTGTGAACCGAATTGAAAAGTTCTTCTTTAGTTCTAAAGGGTATACACCTGACGTAGTCTTCTTTAAAATTTACAGAAATCGGCTGAGCCGTTTTTAAAAAAAAAAAAACAACAATAATGTAGGCAATTCGAGCGAAATATTCGAATTTTGTACACGACGAACATCGATAATATCGCCAATTGTAAAACGAATCAAAAATTTATTGTTTAATTCAAAAGAGTATACTCCCAAGATGGTCCCTTTTAAATTTTACAGAAATCGGCGGAGCCGTTTTTGATAAATCAACAATAATGTAAACAATTTGAGCGAAATATTCGAATTTTGTACATGATGGAAGGCGGTTTTGCCATTTTTTTACGAAAAATAATTTTTATATTTCCAGGACGACAGCACCATCATGCGGAGCATGGGTTCCGTGGTTATCCAGGTGGGTGCGCTAGAGCTTCTAGCGCGCTACTCCATGAACTCCGGCCGCGCCACTAGCGTGCTGTCTTCTCTACACGACTTCAGGACGCAGGAGGTCGAGATGGCTGGCGGGAAGCAGTGGAACTGGAAGTATTTGAGAGTAAATATCTGCCTGAATGTTAATCTATCGCAGCCTTTAACCCTCGGTCTTGGAAGAAACTAAAAGGAATCTCCAGCTGCATTTTAATGAAACACCGCAGTGTCCACGGATGTAGGTACGGATGGATAGACGGACAACAAAATGTTCCTTTTGAGGTGTGGAACCCCTAAAATATAATAAATAAATATTATGGGTCTAATAATTCAACACGGTCTCTGACACCAAACTAAGCATAGCTATAGATATGGCTGCCAGCGACTGATATACTACATATAGGTACATACATATTTTAAATACACACTTATATAGATGGTACCTAAATAACACCCAGACACAGAGCAAACACCTATGTTCATCACACAAATGTTTGCCCTGGGTGGGGATCGAAACCACGCCTCTTTGACACAGAAGTCAGGGTCACTAACCACTGAGCCACCGAGGCAGTCAGATCATGACTAAATATGACTGAAAAGTAACGAGTAAGTATAATAATTATTTTTCGCAAAAAATAGCATGACCGACTTCGCCCGTGTACAGAATTCGCGAATATTTCGCACGGATCAATGTTACATTTTTCACATTATTGTTGATTTTTTAAAAATGGCTCAGTCGATTTCAATACAATTTTAATGGTACCAATTTCCAATAAAAAGAATTATTGAAATTGGACTACCTACTACGAAAAAACTTATGCGTGGTTTATGGTTATAACTAAAAAAATAATATACATATTATGCGCCTAATTGAGTACCTCCTCCGGTTTGGTTCGTCGGTCAAAAACCAATAATACGTACTATTTTGTAACTTTCTTTGTCATTAATAAAATAACTAAGATCCGATACAGATAATCTAAACAATGCAGGTAAAATATTTAATCCCTATCTATAAAGCATACCTAGTTATAGCAGAGTAAAGCTAGCGCATATCCGGAAAGAATGTAAAGAGTGTAATGCTTAGCAATATTTAAGTCACAGAGTGATTGGATAAAGAGAAATTTGTTATCAGAAACACACATTTCATGAGTTACTGAAGTTCATTATTACACAAATTATTTGAAAGGTCAAAACTTGATAGGTAACATCCCTTGGGGTCAGTTCGAGATCGACTAGTTTTGCGTCAATCCTGTAAATGTTATATCAGTCTTCAAAAGATAATAAATTGAAATCAATATTAGATTTAAAAGCTTTAGTCTCGTAAAATTGCCCTGAAGACGTTTGTTATAATCTAGACAATGCCCTTAAGACTTTTTGGTCTGACATTTATTAAATTAAGCCCTAAATTGGTAGTAAATAGTTCACAAAAATAATATTTTATAAGGTATTGTATCAAGAGATGAACAGTGTAGAACGAGTTAAATATAAATTGGTATCTGATTAAATATAATGACTAGTCATGTTTATGGTTTTACCCTCTATGATGAATTCAACGTTAAAAATTGAAAAAAAATAGAATAATAAACACTAAAAAAATTACTTTTGTCCGGGTTTCTAGGTATCCTAGGTAATATAATTTGCCTAGTAGTAGTTTCATTACTTCTTTTTACGTTTACACCGTCCGTCCTTGTCGTCTATACGTTTCCTTGCATCCAAGAGAGGTTGTCTGGAAGAAATCGCTTTTAGCGATAGGACCGCCTTTTGTGTCTTTTCTGTCTTTGTTTCTTTTGTTATTTATTCTTATTTGTTGGTGTCAATAAAGTGTTGTATTGTTTTGTAGTACCTATGAAATGTTTGACCTATAAGGCAGTAAAACAGAAAAGACTTTCACAAAACAATTATGCGTAACTACCTACTAAGTAACTAAATTAGAAGTATTTGACATAAAATAACTTATAGCTCACTCGTACTATTTTTTTCTGTTTCAGGACCAATTTGACCAAAAAGATTTGGAAGGTTTGTACCGCAAATACGACGACAAGCTAAAAGAAACGCTGATTTTAATTTATATCACACTTCTCGTCTTCTTCTCTACAATTCATATCATTTTCGTGCTGGTTGGAACTTATGTGGAGGTAAGAATATTTTGTAAGTAGATATTTTATCACGCGGGTGGCATTTTCCAACTGAGCGCTACCATGGCTATGCTAGCCATGTCAGAGGCCTTCAGGCGGCATTAAAACTCTGACACCAGGGTTAGCCACTCGGCCTATACGAACTTAACTTACTTTTTTTAACAATTTAGGACTAATTAGGACAGAAAACTGGAGTCAAATAATACCATGAGATGTCTGATCCAAACGTTCTGTCACATACTTTGATAATATAACTATTTTTCGTAATAAAATGGCAAAACCACCTTCCATCGTGTACAAAATTCGATTATTTCGCTCGAATCGTTTACACATTATTGTTGATTTTTTCAAAAACGGCTCAGCCGATTTCCGTAAAATTTAAATGGAACCACCTCGGTAGTATACCCATTTGAACTAAAAAATAATTTTTCGATTTGGTTCACAATTGGCGAAATTATCGATGAACATACACAAAAAAAAACATACTGACAATCATAGAACCTCCTCCTTTTTGGAAGTCGGTTAAAAAAGACTAAGCCGCTTGAAAGTTTTTGAGATTTGTCTAAACGGTCAGAAAAACTGATGGTATATAATTGAACGTATTATCCAAGCCTTAATACTTAGTGCTCATTTGAAAATGTCACCCTTGATTAACCTCCTAATGACTGATCGTACCTACTATCCATTGCTTCGCTTTAAAAATCAAATGTAGTGGACTACGACACTGTATTTCGTGTATTGGCAAATAAATTATACACAGGGTTATTCCTTATCAATTAGCATTCTTTTAGGGGCTTATTCTGTACATCAATACTAACTCTGGACTGCGACTTTTGTCAAAACTCAAAAAAAAAATGTTGTTCCATAAAAACGTATCGTTTACCCGCGACAAAATCTATGGAACAGCTGATTTTTTTTGAGTTTTGACAAACGTCGCAGTATAAAAGTGGTTAGTTTTGATGTACAGAATAAGCCCCTAAAAGGATGCTTATTGATTAGGAATAACTCTGTAAGTATATTTCTATGTGTGTAAGGGACTCATCCCTTAGAGTCTCTTACACACCCTAGAGATTAGAGTACGGTTTGGAACATTTAGTTGACCAATATTCTTACTAAATTTAGTTACGAATAGCCAACATTTAACTAAGTTTGTATCTATTGAATAAATCCTTTGATATTGAGCCCATTGTGGGTTCAAAGCTGAACTGAATGAAGCTTCCGGCAAATTCTAATAGGTTGGTGTAGTTAATGAAACGATATTAGTATTGATATACTATTGAGAAATATAGAATTTATCAGCTGAAAACTCAAAAGATTACCGAAAGCCTGACAAAATACAACGGCTAGTTTCCAGTAAGTTTCTATATTAGGCCAGGCGTTACCCACTCAGCCGTTTTCGTCTACAATGAAACAATTATGATATCATGTTATGTTTTTTTTTTTGCTTTTATTTACCATCCACGTCATCAATGTTATCACTTATACCTACCCGTTTTACTTACCTAATGTAATTAGTTTTGTGCGACGCGTTTAGTTTCAAGCTTCATAGAGTTAATTAGAAACTGATAGAAATAGGAAAATGATTAAGAAAAATGCTCAAGTAGTTGGTACATGGGATTAGCACTTACCTAGCACTTGTTTTAATAGAAAAAAAAATTCTTCGGCTAGGTCAAGCTCCAAAATGTTTCCAAAAAAGCCTGCGAACACGCCTTCTTATCGTCTGCAATTATAATAGGAAATCAGTTACCATTTACTTTAGGCCATTTTATTTTCTCTCTCTCCCTTTTTTAGTTACTATCTATATGAGTATGTATTTAAAATATGTATAAGTCGTTTATCAGTCTCTGGCAGCAAGCTTTGCTTAGTTTGGGGTCAGAGGCCGTGTGTAAGATGTCCCCAAATATTTATTTATTTATTTTTTGATTCTTAAATTAAAATTAATAAAAACTATGGTCAAATATCTCATCAATAATTTAATAAAATTAATAGCACTTCACGCTTATAGCCTCCCACTGGAATCCCCTGTAACTGTGGTACTATGGAACACACACAAACAACATTTTAATTCAGGGCTATTATATCAAATACAAAATATTATAATTATTCTACAACTTTGACAATGAAATATTTGTTTTAGGAAATACAATCCCAGTCAACTTATCTAACAATGGCGATGTATGTACTACGATTGTTGGTACCGGTCCTGTCGCTTTGGAAAAAATTCTACGAGCCAATGAAGAAGAAATACTTCTGGACCCCCATCATTGTTACATTCTTAATCACAATGGACGTCGTCTTCACAGGTGAGAAAATTAGTTATCTACAATATTTATACTCATACTCATACTCTTTATTAATAACAACTAGTTACACGTCATTACACGTACTAACATATTTCAGCTAACACTATAATATGATTCGTTATTAATAAAATAAAAGTGCATTTAACAAAATCCAATAAAAAATTCGTAAAAAAAAAATTCAAACAAAAATTAAATCAATTAAATGTCAATTTACAGTAATACATACACATAATTAAAAAAGTTTACCGACATAACTTAGCGCAACACTGACAAATTCTACAATCAAGTTGAAATGGAGTGTACGTAGCACGGAATAAATAAATTGGAAATTTATAGCCTACTTGCTTTTGTCTGCGGCTTCGGCTCAACTCGCCTCGTGTAGGCAAGAACGTAGTCAAAGATGAAGCAGAAAAAATGATAAAAATCTTAAAAATGCCTATTCATTACGACTTCAAGAACTTGCACAAATTATTTTCAAGTAATTTTGAATAGGCCGGATGGCTAACCAAAGGCTCCCTGGTAACGAGACGGTTTCTACCCGATCTGGCGCCGGGTCAATGCCGGCTAAGCTTGATTACGAGACGGTTTTTCGCCGGGCTAGGCTCGGTTTTAAGCCGTGCGTACTACGACTGGTCGTCCGTTATACAGTTTTACTATATATTCTTTGATTGTACTATGGAAACGCTGGCGTTACCGACGGCGCAAGCACGTGGTGCAAACCAAGCCGGATGCAAACCGTGCTCGTGAAAAGATTTAGATCAACAAGCTTAGAAAAAGATCGGGTAAAATCCGTCTCGTTACAACAACAAACGCCCTTACAGCGTCAAAGTTTTTAAGCCGCCTGAAAGCATCTGACATGTCCTTATATATAAAACTAGAATAATCACTAATTTTAACCCATAAATCAATTAATTGAAAAACTATGCTAGCTCTTTTTACCTTCCTTAAGTAAATAATAACAATCTTTCTCATTTATCCAAAGTCACAATTGCAATTATCATCGAATTTGGAGGTCGTGGCATAGGTTATGCGTTTTATAAGCGTATTCGTCTTTTTTGTATGTTATGTAAACAACAACTCTTCTTAGTACTCATATTAAAATAGAGAATAGTATAAGTAATAAGTTTTTAATAAGGCAATTGTGAAGTGACAACTTGGCCATACAAAAACCATTGGCTGTTATCTACCTCTTTATTTTAGGTATCCGATTTGAGTGATTTTTTTTTCATGTAAATTACGTAAATAGCTAGGTTTATACGTCTTTGTTTTTACAGTTCTTTAAATGACCTTAAAGTTTTTTACCGTGTTTTTACGCAAAACTTTGGCTGAAAAGTATACAGAAACTAAAATAACTTCTGAAAAAAAAAAGACGTAGAAGAGTGCAATAATTCTTACTCAAACTAAAATGATTGAAACTAAAAACATAACATTGTGTTGCAATTTAAGGGGTTAAAAGAGTTTCTCCGGAACGTAAGTTTTATCAAACAAATACCGCAATTTTTCTCGATGTTTTATTTGGTCGATTCAGAATCCTCTTAAGTAGCATGAGAGATAACTGTTATTGCAAAATTCATTTGGTCGCAACAATTATTAGTCTTCCTTACAACTTGTTCCAGTATGTTTTAGAAATATAGGTGAGGTATCTAGTGATCACTCCATGCTCTGAAAAATTAATTAAAAACCGTGTGCTAGCATTTTCGTAGAGTATAGAATGCGTTCATTGAAAATAATGCGATTATAGCATGTTTGTTTTTGTATTTCAGATGTCGCAGTCTGCATTTATAGTTTCTTCGAAGGCATTTCACTGAGACCCGCCTATGCCACCATGGTGCTCTTATCGATCTACATTTTCTTGCCAATGCGAAACAACTTCTTGGCGATCTTCTTAGGACTTTGCACTAGTACAATCTACGTTTTGATCCTCGCTTTCTTCACCTATGATAACAGCCCGAATCTTGGTATCGTGGTAAGAGTATGTACAGTATACTTTGTGACTCATCTATTATATTATAATATTATATACTAATTTTATTTGCTTTTACAATTTAAAAAAAAACTGCACATAGGAAAAGCATCGATTGTGGCCATTGTCCATGTTTAGGTCATTTTATGTCAAAATTGCATAAATAGACTATAAACAATCTAACAATGTGAAAATTGTTTGTGTGAGTGTTAGTTTGAAATTTAAGTAGTAGGAAATATTATTTTAACATTGACATTGTCTACACACCGTACATAGTCATTAAAATTCATAGTGGCCAAAAATTACACTAAAACGGCCAAAACCGGTGCATCTCCCTTTTTTATTTTTTTTAAATACAGGGTAACTGGTAATCAATTAGCATCATTTTAGGGGTTAACCTTGTACATCAAAACTGACAACTCATATTCAACGCCTTTTATCAAATGTCAAAAAAATGCTGTTTTGTTGGTTTTGATGTACAGAATAAGCCGCTAAAAGGATGCTAATTTATTACCAGTAATCATGTATACTTTTGCATGCATCTTTTTGTTGAACAAAGGTTAATAAAACAACAAGATTCTTTTTTTTATTTTTGTTACAATGAGTTTTTGACTAATGTGCACATAAAGTTTATCTAGCTGATAAAAGTACTGTCATTAATGCTTCCAATAAATATCTTAAAATTGAACACAATCTAGATTTTTTTCGTATTATTTCAGGTTGCATCTGATATAATTTACCTGGTTGGCGTGAACTTGATGGGACTTTACTTTAGACTGATGAATGAAATAGTGACGCGGCGATCGTTTTTGGACCGAAGAGCCTGTGTTGAAAGCACTTTGCGGTTGAAATTTGTAAAAGACCAAGAGGTAACGAAAATCACACGATCATTCTACATTAGGGTGAAGCGAAAAGCACTTTTTATTAATTTTTGAGCTCATACATTTATTAATCTTTGACTAATTATGTTTAGGAGTACCTATATTTGTGCAAAATTAAGTTTTCTATGTTAATAGGTGTGTTAATAAGGTGTGTAGTAGGTATGTTAATAAGGTGTGTAGTAGGTATGTTAATAAGGTGGCGCGTTGAAATTGAAGTTTGAAAAATAGATAGTTTTTGCAAAATATAAATATTTTCAGAAGTCTGATAGCGGAGGTTTATATGTGTTTTTAGACCAAGTAGAATATATATTTTCATTGAATTCAGGAGATAAGCCTCGAAAGCACTTCTTGGCATGTAACAAAAAATTTTCGTAACTCAAAATCAAGGTTTTGTCATTTCTCATTTAGTTAATTAAGTTTAAGTAATTAAAACATATATTTATAATTATACAATGCTTATTTTACATAGAATACATACCTATTTTATGAGTTTATAATGTAAATTATGTGGTAATGTTACCAGTGATAATGTTACTTCAAGTTCAAGAAAGCTTAGATTTTGCACAAATACTCCTGGTGATTGAAAATAAAGGAAGCTAAAAATAAAAAAAAAATTACACTCCACACTACATAACACATATTGTACATGCTCAAACAAATTTTAACAAATTTTACCTACTATGGAATCAACTGCAATAAAATATGCCACTATGATCATAGTCATTGGCATTTTTTGTCTTTTCTCGCTTTAGGATAAGGGAAGTTTTAATTTATTTTTAT
Organism: Hypomecis atomaria; assembly: GCA_964007245.1. Lineage (NCBI taxonomy): Eukaryota > Metazoa > Arthropoda > Insecta > Lepidoptera > Geometridae > Hypomecis > Hypomecis atomaria. The sequence continues at coordinate 17,287,127 of OZ023283.1, forward strand.
TGATTTTCATGATCACCCTAACATAAATGGTTTACCTACTTCTTACAGTAGGTAGATCTTTGATTAAATGACTGCTTTTGGAACCACCTTTACAGTCCGACAAATACCAGAGGTTTTACATTTTATTAGCTTTGATTTCAACTCATTATCATCATCATCAGCCTGTGTCGACCCACTGCTGGGTATAGACATCATCTCTTATGTGCCATTGTTCCCTATCTGGGGCTAATCTCATCCACGCATGAGCTGCGATAGGCCTGATGTCGTCGACCCATCGGGCTGGTGGTCTGCCTATAGAATGCTTATCCGCTATTGGAAGTTACAACTAATTTTAATAAATATTATTTCCTAAATTTTAAGGAGCGTTTGATGACGAGTATTCTACCGGAACACATAGTTTCAAAAGTACGTCAAGACATCAGGACGATGTTCTTAGGAATACAGACTCATAACATGAGTCATACTATGAGGTCTTTCAAGTAAGTTTTTTGCTACTGTAAAATCTATTATTTTTGGACAGATAACACACTACCAATAGGTATAAGTTTATGGATTGTTGATGTAAACTATAATAGAAAATATGCCACAAATTAACATACATTATCCGGTCACTACCAAATATCTTTGATAGGTAGGTAGGTACGTTTTGTCTACATTCGACATAATTCGAAAAAATGTAATATTTCTTGACAATCACAAACAAATCAATTAAATCATTGTTCTGATATTAGATTGATGATGATTTATTTAAGATTATACGTATAATTAGTATAATTATAACGATCTATCATCATAATTTATACTTAGTCATGTCCATGTCATGCACTGTAACTATCAGTTTTTACTATCTGTAGATGCTTTACACAGATTTTTTTTAGATTAATTTGTTGTGTCTGTTTAAAAACATATCATCTAAATAAGGCAACAATGTAAAATATGTTAGTATAAAATACTTCAATTAAATACAATAAAACTACATAGTTAAGCTAGCCACATAAAAAATAATTGGATCATCCACAGACCCTAAAACAAATGAAAACAATTATTTTTTACAAGCTTTTATTTAACTTGCGATGAATGTATGTGACTATGTTTGTTTAATTAGGTGATACAGATATATCCAACCTATTGATCTTTTTTTTTTGTTTTCAGTCAGCTTTATGTAGAAGAACACGACAACGTGAGCATTTTATATGCAGACGTGGTGAACTACACCATGATATCCACCACCCTGGCTCCTATGCGGATGGTGGAGCTCCTCAACGAACTGTTTGGAAGATTCGATGAAGCCTCCGAGGTGATTGGCCACATTCACCACAGTAGTCCATATGTGGACATAAACTATTGAATTTATTTTCAGGTTTTCTCACGATGTTTTTCTTTGCCGAAAAGCCAATGAAGGTTGAAGTTTTTTTGATAAATATTGAGTTACTACTACTTGCATAAATAATGAGAAGGTTCTAATGAGATCTTTCGTTTATAAGGTAGAAACTGCATTACGCGGTTTCAAACAAAATGCTCTGTCCACAATGGCCACATTTGTATGAAAAAGAAAAGAGAGAGTATTTTGTATGAAACCACCAGGAGCTTATGTTACTCTTTAGCACGGGACCGGGACTTAACTCTAAGGCAAACTTTCTCTCACAGGGACACCCCGACTTCACTGCAGCTCAGTCAAAGTGATTTGATATCACCAAAATGCACTTTCCCACATTTCTGTTTATATGTATTAGAGACAACGATAGCGCATAATTTTCTTCAGTGAGTCGGCAATGAAATAGAATTATTGTCTAAATTTTCAGGAGCATGATGTTCTAAGAATAAAGTTCCTCGGGGACTGCTACTACTGCGTGAGCGGTGTGCCGAAGCCAACTGAACATCATGCCAAGAACTGCGTCGACTTAGGCCTCGAAATGATCCATATTATCAAAGACGTGAGGTAATTTTGCAACCTTTTTGTCATAAAACGTACATATGTACTCGCTCAGTGCACGAAACAATTTTTAGAGTTCCGTGTCCAAAGGGTAAAAACGGGACCCTATTACTAAGACTCCGCTGTCTGTCCGTCTGTTCGTCTGTCTGTCTATCTGTCACCAGGCTGTATACAGCCTAGCTATACAGATAGACATACAGACAGACAACTGTCTAGCTATCACGGTTCGTGATATATCACGAACCGTGATAGCTAGACAGTTGAAATTTTTACAGATGCTGTATTTCTGTTGCTGCTATAACAACTAATACTAAAAACAAAATAAAATAAATGTTTAAAGAGGGCTCCCAAACAATCGATATTAATAACAGTAACAGATAGAAGCTTGAAATATTCACAGAATATTCAATTGTAATGATTAATTATTGATTAATTTACTTCAATGATTAATTATTACCATAAAATAAAATAAATAGTTGAAAGGGGCTGCCATACAGGACGGAGCCCTTCATACGCGAGTTCGACTCGCACTTGACCGATTATTCTTCTTGTTTTTTGTCATTTACTTACAGGTAAACTACTCATTGTAAGTTTACAAAAACTCATTTAGCGGCCATGAATAGGTAGTTATATTGAATTACATACATCGGGAAACTAAAATAATGGTCAGTCGAACAATAGTGCATCTACTAAAAAACTATGGTGAAAATCAGTTGAAGCACTTTTGTCAGAAAAAATGCCAAGTCGAAGAGATTGACCACTAAGTTATACTGGCTTTCAGCGTTCAGTGAGCCATAAATGTGCTTAAGGTGGTATAATAATTTTTCGGTGTATGATTTTCTGCTACAAAGGCACAGTCTCTCTCTCTAGATCTCTATGGCCGTACACTAAAAGCCCAAAGCGGTAAACGTACGTGAGCAAGAGCATTTGTGAGCAATAAGCGCTCACATGACAGTGCAATCTGCAATGCATGTTTCGTAAACCTGCATTCTGTTGTGTATAATTTTCAGTTACAAAAAGACCGTCAGTCGATAAGTCATTAATTTGTTGTGCTTTAAAAGCTTTATGATGTTATTAATGCATTTAAGCGTAGCAGAGTTTTTGTGAAATGGCATGTCCTATCTCTTTAAATCTGTGTACATACGAGTACGACTCACTAAAGTGTTGTATTGTGCAAAATTTTGGATAGTATAGATATAGTTCTAAAATTTTAGGTGTTATCTAGGTGACGTAAAAAATACAATGCCTTAGTGGGATCGTGAATCAACCAGTTTTTTCGCGTTTTCTGTAGAACATCGAGTAAAAATTTGGTACATTTTTGATAAAATTTGTGTTCCGGGAGAAAACTCTTTTTACCTCTTAAATTGTAACAAAATGTTATGTTTTTTGTGTCAATCTCTTGAGTAAGAAATATTGCACGCTCGTACGTTTTTTTCTTGAAATTTATGCATACCTACTTTTTATGATTCTAAAATATGAACTTTTAGAGGCTTATAACTTTAACATCATATGAAAAACTTTAAAAACTGAGACGTACGACACTAGCTGTTGAAGTGCCGATTACATTAAAAAAATAATTCAAATTGTGTAATATTTAGAGGTAGATAATAGCTTATTGTTTTTGTATTGCCAAGTTGGCGCCTCACGATTGCCATTAAACATAAAAAAAAACAAATGAAACAAACTATTTGGTTTTTTTATCTTGTTTCAGAGAGAAACGTTCTTTGAATATTGACATGAGGATCGGAGTACATTCGGGAAAGATCCTGAGCGGTCTTATTGGTATCAGAAAATGGCAGTTCGATGTATGGTCTAAAGACGTGACCATAGCAAATAAAATGGAATCCACCGGAAAAGCTGGGTAAGCTGTTTTCAGGACATGATTCCTTTATTGATCTTCAATAAGAACGATTGGAAGCAGTTTGTATCCAGTACAATCCTGCGTCTTAGTGGATTTACCTGTTACACTTGAAGGACGTCCTACGTTGTTACTCTTGCATAATTACGTGGTCTCCTCTAAAGAAATTTTTGACCCGATTGGTTCAGTCCTCCATACTATGTGCCCGTTTCACTGTCATATCAGATTGGTAATTTGCAAGGCTATGTCGGTACACATATAACACATAGCCACAGACTTACAGAAATTAACTTATTATTAACTTAGGTATGTAAGTATAGGGCACTTTTAAGATAATTATGGAAACAAAGTAATTTTAATCATTACTTACAATCATACCAAAAGTATTTAAATCAAATGACGTCATTAAAAATCATTACGCAAAGACATTTTTTAATTAAAATATGCTAATAAATGTAAAACTTTGTTTGACGCATATTATTTGCTATTGCATTTTTTTACTTTTTTGACGTCATTTCGTGTGAATGCACACTGAAATAATGATAATGAATAACTTATAATTTTAAGTAGAAAATAGTTCTTAGTATAATTAAATAACTACAATCCAAACTATAATTAGTTATAATCACGTTCATTTCTCATAAAGTTTTTTTATGCTTTCAGAAAAGTACACGTGACAAAGCAAACTCTCGAACTCATCTTGGATTTTGCGAGAGAATATATTATCGAGCCAAACTTTGAATCTCAAAATGATCCATTTATTATGAAAAATAAGCTCGAAACGTATCTACTTTCAAGGCCAAGAGCACGGGTAATAAATATTCATTTACAAATAAAATGAGGCAGAGCGTATCATGATAGGTATATTATTATAACAGTCTGCAGATATGACCACAGAACAAAATTGAAGAAGGTCATTGGATCAATCTTGCAGTTCCTACAGTCTTGCCAAAACAAACTAAAAGTGGGCATACACGATGCGATGATTTGATCAAATTTTCGCTTCATGCCAACTGGGAGCTCATTCAGTTAATTCAAAGGTAGGAATTGGTAGTCAACGATTTGTACTACTACCTGAAACTGGGCGCACAGAACGCGATGATCGCATCAATTCATCAGATCAGTCCAGTGGAGGCCAAATATAGGTAGTTAACTATAGCTGGTTAGTAGTTATTGAGGAAACATAATGGTACACCTCCTACCTTTGAATTAATTGAATGAGCTCCCAGTTGGAATGAAGCGAAAATTTGATCAAATCATCGCATCGTGTATGCCCTCCTTAATACTAATAAACGTCTCTATTCTATAATATAAATAAAGGTGAAAGCACTGACCGAGGACGATGCAGCGTCATCGTCATCATCGTTGCTCCACCGAAAAGAGCTCTTAAGTTTTGCAAAAAATCTATATGTATTTCTATTTTTAAGACTAATCAATCTCGTTTAATCGACCTATCTAGCATCTTACATTTTGATCGGTGTTTATAGTTAAATTGTTTTAGAATGTCTTGGCAAGAGATCACAGTCAGCGTGTATCTTAAAAACACTGGATCTATGCTTTTGAAGAATCCTACACTGGGATACAAATTTGTCAAAAATTAAGCCAAAATGAGATCATTGTACTCATTGCTGGGATTTTTCTTTTTGCTGTGAGACCTTGTAAACCTTGAAATCAAGAAAAAACCAGTTCCATACAAAAAGTTTATTGGCTGATAACACAATTTTGTGTTTACAAATTTCAAAACATTTAATTTTGTTATTAATTGTATGTACAAAAATACAGCAATCGCATATAAGTTCGTGTAATATGGAGTTAAAACGATATTAAGAAATGTCATCTACTTAATTGTGCCATTTTTATTACAGGCACAAGAAGCGTATAAGCCATTTCGAAGAGCTTCAGTTGGTTTCAACAAGATTATAACCAAGTCCTCCGGCGCTAGAGTAAGTCGACTCTCCATAGCCTTTTACATATCAGATATCTGGCAAACACAATAATCTATATCATATGAATTCCAGTAGCGATCGGAAAATAGGAGCTCAACGAATGTGCGAAGGACAACCACATTCATGGACGAAAACTTGGTGGAATACCAACAAATGTTGAAAGCTGCCGATGCGCAAATGGCAAAGGAAATTGAAGATATGACAAACGGACGGTTAGCATTTCTGAGCAAAAGATATTATAACTTAAATACCGATACTAATTTAAATTAAAATTAACTCATCCTTAAAAATTCCAGAGAACACTTCAAGAAGGAAAGTAAATTGAACCGGTTTACGCTGATGTATAAAAAATGGGATATGGAAAAGAACTTTCTTCTGCTTCCGGATCCATTATTTAAATATTACATCACATGCTGCATGATCATTCTGATTTTGATTATGCTCATCAATGGACTTACCACAGAATGGTAAAGACTTATTTTGCTACGATTTTAACAGACTTCCAAAAAGAAGCTCCTCCTTTTATGTTCGTCTGTATGTATTTTTTTTGTGTATGTTCATCGATAACTTCGCCAATTGTGAACCAAATCGAAAAAATCTTTTTTAGTTCGATAGGATATATCCTCCCAAAGTGGTCCCATTTCAATTTTACAGAAATTGGCTGAGCCGTTTTTGAAAAATCTACAATAATGTAAGCAATTTGAGCGAAATATCCGAATTTTGTACACGATGAACCTCGATAATTTCGCCAATTGTGAACCGAATCGAAAAATTATTTTTTAGTTAAAGTACACTCCCGAGATGGTCCCATTGAAATTTTACATAACCGGCTGAGCCATTTTTGAAATGTCAACAATGATGTAAACAATTCTAGCGAAATATTAGAATTGAGAACACGATGGAAGGCGGTTCTGCCATTTTTTTGCGAAAAATAATTATTAATCTCCTCTTCCTAATCTTTATAGACGAATTTTTACAAGTTAACTACTGCATTCATATATTAGAATTCTATGTCGAGTAAGCAGTACGTTGTTTATATGTGTTTGTTGCATGTCACAAAATAATTTTAATTCCTTTTTCAGGTTCAGTGGTTTTAAGTGGTTTACAAGCATGACTTTAGGTATCCTGTTTCTAAGTCTCGTCGTCTTACAACCTTTAACATGGTTTCAATTCTTCTGGACAAAATATAAAGGCATAGATGAGCCTCGCCAAAAGCATTTGAGATGGATTTATGATAAATCAGCAAGTATTATTAGATCGGCAAAGATAAGGACAACTTTATATCTGCTGATAAGTGTTGGACTGGCCGCTACTTCTGTAGTGAATGTCACGGGATGTGTTGAAGTTCAAGTCGAACCAGCAGTCGCTGAAACCGTTCTTTCGAACTGTGTTTCACCGTGGGTAATCTAATTTATATGTTTAATTTGAAATTTATTTGTTTGCGTATTAAATTGTTAAAGATTTAAAACTACTCTTTCTTGCAGCATGTCACTCAGTGTTGGGGCCTTGCATTGCTATTGAATTTCTTATTCAGTAGAGTCTTCTTCATATTCAAATGGATTGTGGCTACAGCAATGTCTTGTTTTTATTTGTGGATAGTCTGGGAGAATAAAACCGCGTTCTTCGCCATCGACACCACTTGGAACGTTGGTATTGATCCGAGAGTTTCTCATACGCTCTCTGTCATATTCGTCACTGTTACTCTATACTGGATTGATAGAACAACGGAGTACAGAAATCGTCTGGATCATCTTTGGCAGCTGCAATTGAGCGAAGAACAACAAGAAGCTGAAACAATGCTGAAAGTCAATAGTATGTTGTTAGAAAATATACTGCCAGCTCATGTTAGTGAGTATTTCTTGCCGTTTGCTATTTTTTTTCTTTAAAGTTACTTTATCCATTTCAAGGTGTAATTTAATATTCTTTTTTAGTACAAGTCTACTTAAACTTGAATAGATCAATAGACGAACTTTACTACGAGAAATATGACAATGTGGCGGTGATGTTTGCATCTCTCACGGATTATAAGCTTGGGGTAGAAGCAGATGCAGATATGAGTGACAAATTTGTTCTTAGCATACTGGACGAGGTCATTTCTGATTTTGATAGAGTAAGTTCTCAACATGATACTTTATGTTTACTTAGCGATATAAAAAAAACAAAATAGTTAAAAATATTTTTAAATTAAACGGTTTTGGTTCGAAACTAAAGCTGTGTATCAAATATCATATCAATCTGTCATCGCGAAGGGGCTATCAATTACTAGATTTGACTCAAAAAACGGGCAAGTGAAGTTAAATAAAACCGTTTAAAAATAACATCAGTTTGCTTTAGCCTTCGGTTGTTGATCAAGTTCTATTCTTACCATCACTGCTTTAATTTTAGTTGTTGATGACCGGAGCGTCAGTATACAAAGTGGAAAAGATCAAGATGGCTGGATGGACTTACATGGCAGCTTGTGGCTTAGATCCGAACCGAAGAGAGTCTTTTGGGTCTTCTTCCTTAGCCTCCAGTATTCGGGCAAATAATAGTAGTCCTTATAATAGAGCCGTTGTGGTAACAATGGTAGAGTTTGCCGCAGCCATGATGATGCAACTGCAAAACTTCAATCGAGGCTCTTTTCAAAGCTTTGAAGGACTAAATTTACGCATTGGTGAGAAAGCAAATCAAAATTTATTTGTTAACTTTCTCTTATTAATGTATATCTCATTTGTACTTTCATATCACAGTCACCATCGTTTCCAAAACATGTGTAAATTAGCTAAAGGTGTGACCATAAATGTCGTGTTCTTGACGCATTTACTTAACCCAGTAGTTGTCATCCCATTTTATAAATCTTACCTGCAGTTTTATTTCATTAATAAAAGTACCTATGTGTGTAAGAGTCTCTAAGTGTAAAATACTAGTGCATAGGTACTATAAGTACAACACCTTGTGGAACATGAAATTAGGAAACTTGATTTTATTTAAAGTACTTTCACAATCTTTATGTATTTTACGCTAAACTAGTCTGTCTGTAGTTTCACCATACCTTTGGCGCTCATTCTGTGGTAATTTTTTGCTGTGTAATGGTTATTTTTCAATAAATAACTTTAAGTAATTTGTAGGTATATCAAACGGAGAAGTAGCAGCAGGTGTAGTAGGTTCACTGAAACCTCTGTACGATATCTGGGGACATGCAGTCAATATGGCATCCAGAATGGACTCTACCGGAGAAACTGGCAAAATACAGGTTAATGCTAAAATTTAAATCCTGGACTGTTATTGATATTCTTTAGTTAATAATTTAAATGTGCAATTGAAAAATCATAAAAATAAATATGCATGTCTAATAGGTACTTTTTCTGATAAAATAAATCATTACAAGAATTGTCCTCCATAGTAATAAATTTGAAATTAAAACTACCCAATTGAATTTGCATATTTGAAAGTAAAAATAAAACTGAACGCAAAAGTAGGTACAACACAAATCGATAGGTATCAGTTGCAAAACAAGATGATACTTTAAATTGCTAAATATATAACTGTGAACTTATCTAACCTCTCACTCGTTTTACTCATTTTAGGTCACAGAAAACACCGCAATTATTTTAGACGAATGCGATATTCTAACGCAATATCGCGGAGAGACATTTGTCAAAGGAGCTGGCTACATCAAAACCTACTTTGTTCCATTGGATGAAAACTTTAACTTGGTAAAAAAACACCAGAGCATGAACTTCTATAGGACAGAAGATAGGAGTCGCTATTACAACGTGAAGAACACACTCTTTGTTGATAATACGAATAATTACAGTGACAGTGCATCGCAAGAACTCACATATGATGTTAGGAACCTATCGGACTATGAAAGTGACAGTGAAAGCTACGAAGAAAGGACTATAACACCAGTAGAAGAAGATAAAAGTGTATCTTCAGAAAATGTTAGAGAAACTCGTTGTTAGTGTTAAGTAAATCTTCATCATCGAAAATAGAGTTTGGAGTTTTTAATGTAAATGCGCACCAATCAAATTGTCATATTGTATTATTTTTAGAAAGTCTTTGTAAAGTCTATATTGATGCTCAAAATTAATGATAATTAAATCGGGGCTAAATTAGGTACCTCCAGCGAAAACGTATACAAGTACTTAGTTCTAATCTTAAAGTGAAACGTATCTCTTCACGATGTTTTAAAATGTTTAATTAAACGAACATTGACGTTTGTAATACATAAGTAAAACAATAACTAATAATCATAACAATCTTAATTAACTATTATATAACTATAACTATTACAATCGTAATTAACTATTTTATTAACTATTATTTTCAAAAGTCTTTCTGAGCGTCTGGTGGACGCGACGCGTGACCAAAATGCTGATGTTTGGCTCAACACATAAGCATTGCCATTCAGCGTGGCAATGCAGCCAGCATGCTGGGCACGCTACCAACTGGCAGTGGGCTTGAGCATTTGGATTATCTTTAGACCTTCAAAGGTCCAATGCTTTTTATGTAATAGTAGTGTAGTTTTGTTGTAGTTAATAAAGGCACTTTTGCCCTCTAATAAAACTATTCTATAGATTGTCAGCAATTAAAATGACTAAATGTTAATGTTAGTGTTAATAATAAATTAAGAATAGTAAGAAGTGTAGAACAATGGTGGGTATGAAATTTAGTCAATGTAATAATAAATTATAAGATTTTTTCTTCATTTTAATGTTCTTAGATAATTATAATAGCTAAAATGTATACATTTATAATTTTGCATTTTTTTGCAGCTGGCAATTCAAATAATGCATGAAATTTTCCTTGTAAAAAAGTAAATTATATTAGTTTATTGTTATTCTAATGATTTTTATTGCTTTCTACATAATATTACAATTCCATTTTTTTTTATTGTTATATCAGAGCAAAATAATATGGGTCGTCATATTGACGTCAGATTGGGACGTGTTAGATAAATTAGAGCATAATAATACATTTTTTTGTACAGGGTTGCATAGTAAATCAAGAAGGTTATGAGATCGTTATGTCTATAGATCCGACTGTCCATCCCATCGTCAAAAATCCTTATGAGATCTTTCGCGTTAAAAAAATAAATCGCATGAATATGATATTTCTAGTCTCTAGATTAAATATCCATTTTAATGGCCTATTAGACCATGAAGCTCTAGATACAATGGCATGTTGTATTCATTCTTACCTTATATGAAACTAGCTGACCCGGCGAACTTCGTTACATGCAATATCTTTATATATTATAGCCTTCGTATTATTCTGATTTATAAGCATTAATATTGCAAGGTTTCATTTCAATCCGTTCAGTAGTTTTTGCGTGAAAGAGTAACAAACAACAAAGGCATCAATATTTAAAAACAAAATAGTAGATACATCGAGTTGTCATTTTTTGTTGATGGTTCATAGTACGTAGACCTGAGACGTAGACAGAGATGTCTGTGGTATACATCGACTTGGAAGTATTTCTGTTTATTCATATTGATGGTGTTATAGTAAGTAGTTCCTTATATTTCTACATTTGATTTACTTACTATTTCAAGGTTCATTACTTTTTGTGAACGTACGCTTAGTGTGTATAATCAATAAAAAAAATGTTGAATCTAATTATTGTAATCATTTTTAATTTATTGAAATTTAGATAAACATTCATAGCCCATATAAATTAATTAGAAATATTTTTTATAAAAATAACATTTTGTTAGTGATCTGCAAAAAATATAAATAGGTACACTATAATTGGATACGAATATGTGAAATATCCATGAAGCATTTGAAAGACAACCAATTTGTTTCTAAAGGAGTAGCTCCTTTCTTATTACAGTTTTGTATACTTTGCATCAGCTCTTTATTGTTTGGGAAGACAAGTGCTGCCGCTTCTGGATCCAAACTTCCATCTTGACGTGCGAATCCAGTTTTTAGATAAGCACAATGCACCAATTTCTTGAAATCATCATCTTCTTTGTATTTCCCTGCTAGAATTAACGTGTATAGTTCATCGATGTCCACATTTTTGGCACATCCTGCTACAACTTCTTTTACAACTGCGCTGACTTCTTTTGGAAGGGCTAAGACTTGCTGAAAAGAAAGAAAGTTATTATTTGTAAATATAATATGTTGCTTTTACAGATTATTTTGCTAGTAGTTCTCTAGAATCTTCATAAGCTTTTATCTCGACTTGCTCTGACCAATTTGGTTCATCCTTGCAAATCTTTGTTAGATTTAGATACTAAACAATCTTGTCAAATATAATCGAAACCTGGTGATAAATAGCGCGCTGTCGCGATATGATTTTTCATATGCATATATAAATAGGCAGTTCAAAGGTAAGAAAGTGGCATAGGTGGCTTTTATCCCGGAAAAATAAAATGTTCCTTTGGGATAGCACAAAATATGTGCACGAACACAAGTGGGACGTTGTAGATATAACATGTGTAAATGGGGCCGAATTAGCCGAATCACCAAGAGAAGAATGTGACTGTGGCGCCACTCAGCAGACCATGGAGCATCTACTACAATGCCCACAGTGTCCTAACACCTGCACACAAGAAGATCTCTACGAGGCCAACACCGCCGCAGTATCCGTGGCCTCCTACTGGTCGAACAGCATATAGCCAAATATAATTTTTTGTTCGAATCGCTGACTCGAAAAGAAGAAGAAGAAGAAGCACAAATAATAAAAAATACACGCGGGCGAAGCCGCGGACATAAGCTAGTTTGTTATAATGTTAGTTTATAGTTTAATGTTACCTATTCAGGTATTTTGTCTAGTAACAAATAGTGAGAAGAATAGTTATCTTGTTATTTTTCGCCAGAATTCGAAAAGTTCGTGCGGATCGATGTATCATTAATGTAGTAATTTTCACAGTATTTTTAACAGTTATTAACATTTGCGAACGTTTGCAAAGATTAGCAAAAAAGTAAAAACTTACTTCATGAACTCCATCTGCTTCGCCATATATCATTGAAATGCCAATTAAACACAGAAAATACTTCAACAGCTTCATTTTAAATATTAATAAGTGGGTAAAAATGTTTTTTTAGGTAACTCAAAAAAGTTTCACTAGTTACAACTCTAATAGATAAAACCGTGCTATTTAATAATATACATAAAATTTGTATGAAATTGTAATGTGTCGTATTTACTGTGAAACTAATTGTCGATCTCGTTGTTTCTCGAAAAGTACAGAGTGGAATCGCTCTAGGTGAGACTATTTAAGCTCGTATCGTAATACCTATTACATTATTTTAAGGCTGAGAATTTTCCTGCTTACAAAAATTAATTGAAGGTTATAATAACTCTTAAATTTATCAAACAATAGTTGTATTTTACAATGAAATCAAAAATATTTATTGCGGATAACATTAATAGATTTGGTAACATAATGTTTTATAGTTATGTAATATGTAATGTATTGAAACTAACATTTACAAAATTAATCTTGTCGAAAGGATACTTCTGAAGTCGTTTTTAGGGTTCCGTACCCAAATGGTAAAAACGGGACCCTATTACTAAGAATCCGCTGTCCATCCGTCTGTCCGTCTGTCTGTCACCAGGCTGTATCCCTTGCACCGTGATAGCTAGGCAGCTGAAATTTTCACAGATTTTTTATGTTGCAGCTATAACAATAAATACTAAAAAACAGTATAAAATAAATATTTAAGGGGGGCTCAACAAACGGCGTTTTTTACGCCATAGCCGCCATATTAATAACGGCAACAGATACTCGCTTGATATGGGGCCAAAGGGGTTCCCATAGGGTACGGAACTCTTCGTGCGCGAGTCCAACTCGCATTTGGCCAATTATTTTACAATAAATAAAACCATTTTAGCATCACATAAGTATCTATTTTGTTTTTAAGGTAATGTTAAAAGGTACAATACAGAATTTCATTTGCTAAGATGAAATCTGATTGCTGTCTACATATATTACAAAATATCATAATTACAAAAATCATTTCTAGGTATCAAAAAACTTGAAGTTTTTAAATAACTATCACATATTTGGAATTCGATTGGTAACATTTAAATGCATTGAATGCAGTGTCATGAGGATATTTGCCAGCAAGTTTGGAGCATTTTACGAAGATTGGTTTCATAAACTCCTTGTCTTCGAACACTGATGCAGCTTTTTCGACGTCTACCGTACCATCATCATAGACAAATCCGCAAGTATGAAGAACACAAAAGACCAGTTTTTTATACTCAGAATCGTTACTGAGCTCGCTTCTTCCTTCTCGTAAGTTTCTGAGGAAATCATCAGCTTGTAAAGTATAGGCGCTACATTTTGTAACTGCCACTTCGATTTCATGTCTCACCGCGGGTGGCAAACGCATTGGTATCTGTGAACACAAGTAAAATTTTAAAGAAATTAGAAACTTATTTTCATCAAATATTAAAGTAAGATGGCATTAGATTCCTAATACAGATTAATAAAATATATACAGATAATATAATAATCAGCCAAGTACGAGTCGGACTCGCACATAGAGGGTTCCGTACTCTATGGGAGCCAGCCTCCCTTAAATATTTATTTTAATTTAATTTTATTATTTATTATTGAAGTTAATATACGACTAGGTAAATATTCTGTGAAAATTTCAAGCATCTACCTGTCACCGTTATAAAATGTCGAGCGAAAAACGGCTTAAAATTTGTTTTATTGTATGGAAATATTAGTTTTATTCTGTTTTTAGTATTTGTTGTTATAGCGGCAGCAGGAATACATTATCTGTGAACATTTTAGCTTTCTAGTTATAACGGTTCATGAGATACAGCCTGGTGACGACAGACGGACAGCGGAGTCTTAGTAATATGGTCCCGTTTTTACCCTTTGGGTACGGAACCCTAAAAAGTTATACACATCTCACGGATGTGTGTGTACCACTATATTGTAGTAAAAAGCAAAACCGTTATTTCTGTGTATCTGTCTGTGTATCCGCTTATTTATCTTCCAAACTACATAACATATTTCAATGCGGTTTTCACTGTCATTTAGAACATTTCTTCCGAACTGTTATAATTCATTCGTATCCGGGCGAAGACGGGATGGGCCCTGGTCAGCTAGTAACTTATAAATTGAGACAGACCTATGTCAGTCTGGCAAGATGACAATTCATAAATTAATAATTGGTTAAGTGCGAGTCGGACTCACGCACGAAAGGTTCCGCACCGTATGGAAGCCCCCTTAATATTTTTATTTTAATTTAGGAATTTTTTGATAGGGATACTTAATAATTATGTATTTCAAGCATCTTACTATTGCCGTTATTAATATCGAACAAAAAAATCACGTTACTTGTATGGGAGTCCCCCTTAAATATTTATTTTATTTTAATTGTTTATTGTTAAGGTGCATATTCAACTAAGTATAAACAACTAAATACCCATAAAACTTGGATCCCACAGCTACAAACAAGAAAACCCTCATCCAAAACGCAAACTAGAATGGAAGTAGCACATGCAGCCACAGATTTCTACCAAAATCTATACAGTGGACAAGGTACAAGCCAAACCACATATAAATCAACAAAAATAGATGCAAACAACTCACCTCCCACATTCAAGGAAATGCAAGTATGGAAAAAAATTGATAAATTAAAAGACAACAAAAGCCCTGGCCCAGACAACATATCAAATGAATTAATAAAAACTGCAAAAAACGTCCTAGTCAAACCACTGACATGCTTATTTAATAAAATCTTAGAAGAACAGACAGTCCCTGAAACCTGGACAGCAGCAGACATAATACTACTCTACAAGAAACGAGATCCCTCAGATGTAGGGAACTACCGCCCTATAAGCTTGCTCCCGACCATATACAAATTGTTTGCTGCATGCTTGGATGAGACACTCAGCCCATTAATAGAAAAAAATCAACCAGTAGAGCAAGCAGGTTTTCGCAAGGGTTTCAGCACTATGGACCATATACAAACTGTGGAACAAATAATAGAAAAATATGTTGAGTTTAAAAGACCACTATACTTGGTATTCATAGACTATGCAAAAGCTTTTGATTCAATCTCACATGAAAGTATATGGAGAGCACTATCAAAGCAAGAAATTCCAGATATCTACATAAACGTCAAAAGATGTGTACCACAAGAGTACGGCAAGAGTGAAACTTGACCAAGTAGGCCCTGCATTCCAAATATCCAGAGGTGTGAAACAGGGAGACCCAATATCTACAAAAATATTCATATCTGTCTTGGAACACATCATGCAGGAATTAGATTGGAGAAGAAAAGGCATTTTTATCAATTCAAAACCACTCAGCCACTTGAGATTTGCTGACGATATAGTTCTCTTCTCCGAATCAGCAAATCAAATTGAGTCTATGGTAAACGAGCTCTGCACTGTCAGTCGGAAGATAGGCCTAGAACTCAATACTTCAAAAACGAAAGTTATGACAAACAGCTCCAAAATACCCATAACAGTAAATAACGCTGCATTACAATATGTAGAAGAGTACATCTATCTCGGGAAACTAGTATCATTTAAGAAAACTAGACACATCGAGGAAATACATAGAAGAATAACACTTAGTTGGAAAAAATTTTGGAGCTTCAAAGAAATCTTGAAGTCAAACTTACCAATAGTTTTCAAAAAGAAAATCCTAGACACTTGTATAACACCATGTCTTACTTATGGCTGCCAGACCTGGATATATAATCACACCACAAGAGACAAAATTCAGAAATGCCAAAAAGCAATGGAAAGATGCATTTTAAACATAAGACTAAAAGACAAAATAAGAAGCTCAGAGATAAGAAAGAAAACACAAGTACTGGATATGCTACAACAAGCACAGAAACTAAAGTGGAGCTGGGCCGGACACCTAGCACGCACAACTGACATAAGATGGACGAAACTAACCACACAGTGGCAAGGCCCATGTGGGAGTCGACAAAGAGGAAGACCACAAGAAAGATGGAAAGATGAAATCATAGCTACAGCAGGGGAAAACTGGGTAGAACAGGCACAAAATAGAAAAACATGGAATGCTCTGGAGGAGGCCTTCACCCGAAGAGGGGTCCTCAACCAAATTGACTATACTAATAATGACTAAATTGAATATACTAATTAACTGACTCTGAAGATATATTAAATAACTGACAAAGTAAATTGACCTAAATTACAAATTTAATTAAAATTATAAATGATTGACTCAGATGTATACTCTAATAACATAATTAATAAATTAATTTAATTATAATATTGACATTAAATATCAATTATTACACCAATTAATTAATCAAATGAAATGTTTTATAAGGTTTGAGGAAATAAAAGGCTATTTTATTTATTTATTTTATTTTATTTTTATATTCAACTAAATATTCTGTGAATATTTCAAGCATCTACCTGTCACCGTTCTTAATATTGAAAGAAAAACGTCTAAAAATTCAGGTTTGTTGTCGGGGGGGCTCCCCGACTACAAACCTGAATTTTTAGACGTTTTTCCTTTTTTTTTCTTTTTTTAGTACTTGTTGTTATAGCGGCAACAGAAATACGTCATCAGTGAAAATTTCAACATTCTAGCTATTACGGTTCTTGAGATACAGCCTGGTGACAAACAGATAGACAGACGGACAGCGGAGTCTTAGTAATAGGGTCCCGTTTTTACCCTTTGGGTACGGAACCCTAAAAACTACTAATTTATTTAAAAATCTACCGACAACTATTGAATGTTTTTTTAAAATGTAATGGTTTGATAATGATTGCTAATGAAGTCAAAATCAATTCAATTTCTAAAAAAAATATACTTACCCTTTCAGTACCAGAAACCACACAGAAAACGGCAAATGTAAAAAATGCAAAACTCGTAAACATTTTCCTAAACTCTGATGTCAACTTATCGTAAAATTCAAAACCAATATGTTGGTTATAATCCTCTAACATGCTTTTATAGCAGAATCAAAAAATGCTAAAATCGACATAATATAAATTTATCAATGCATTTGATTTGTGGTTATTAAGTTGGACTTAGTCTTAAGGTCCCAACTCAACCAAAATAGAGATAACTCAAGATAACAAATTAGGGTTCCAAGTTCTTTTTTTCCCATTACTCATACTCGGTAAGCTGTTTGAATTGCAGCCAAAACCTTGATGGAGGGTCAACTTGGATGGAGGCACAAAGGGTTCCGTACTGTATGGAAGCCCAGCTCCTAATACATTTTATTTTAATTTAATTATTTATTTTTGACGACACTATACAATTTTATATTCTGTGAATAGATATTTCAACCTGTCACCGTTATTAATATCGAGCGAAAAATGGCTAAAAATTCAGGTTTGTTGTATGGGAGTCCCCTTTAATTACTTATTTATTTCTGTATTAGTATTTTTAGTTATAGCGGCAACAGAAATACGTCAACATTGAAAATTTTAATGTTCTAGCTATCATCGGTTTATGAGATACAGCCTGGTGATAGACAGACAGACGGACAGACGCACGGACAGCGGAGTCTTATTTGTATGTATTTGCTTTTTCAGCCTTTTGGCATTATCAAAATGCGCTTAGGGTAATAGGGTCCCGTTTTTACCCTTTGGGTACGGAACCCTAAAACGAACAATGAATTCGGAAGAAAAGTTATCATCCTTACTAATATTATTTATAAATTGATAATAGAATCACAAAATATTTGAGATGACTTGTTTTATTTCAATTTGACAAAAACCTCCAAGACAACGTTATTAGGCATAAAATAAAATATTTTTTTACCATTTCTCCACTTAATTTTAAATGTACATTTTTTAGAAACATATTAGGTATAATATAAAATTAATACTATGAAAAATTATAAACATATGTGTACATAACAAAACGGATTGGCAAGTTGAAATGGACATATAGCGGATAGCGGAGGACTGATGACCGATGGGGTCGAAAAGTTCTCGAGTGGAGATCACGTACCGGCAAGCGCAGCGTAGGACGTCCACCCACAAGGTGGACGGGTGACCTCATTAAGAATCGCAGGATCGCGCTGGATGCAAACCGCTTCCAACAGGTCTTATTGGAGATCCATAGGGGAGGCCTATGTCCAGCAGTGTTCTTCTTATGTTTGATGGATGGATGGATGATTTATTACAATTTATGTATTTGTAATTTTTCATATAATTAAATTTAGTTAAAAATTTATAAAACTATCATGTATTTGGTATTTGATTGGTAACATTTGAATCCATTGTACGCAGTTTCATAAGGATATTTGCCAATAAGCTTAGAGCATTTTTCAAAGACTAGCTTCATCTCCTTGTCTTCGAAAACTGATGCGGCTTTTTCGACGTATATTTTCCCATTTTCGTCAATAAATCCCGTAGCACGGAGAATGCAAAAGACAAGTTTTTGGAATTCAGTGTCTTTTCTAAGGTCGCTTCTTGCTTCTCGGAGGATTCGGAGAAAATCAGCAGCTTCTAAAGTGTGGGCGCTACATTTTGTCACTGCCGCTCGAACCGCTTGCTATAATGCAGGTGGTAACTGCTTTGGGATCTGTAAATCGACAAAAAAAAATAAATAAAAAAAATCGGCTAAGTGCGAGTCGGACTCGCGCACGAAGGGTTCCGTACAGTGTGGAAGCCCCCCTTATTATTATATTTTATTTTAATTGCTTATTTTTGAAGGGAATATAGAACTTAGTAACTTTTCTGTAAATATTTGAAGCATCTTCCTGTTGCCATTATTAATATTGAGCAAAAAAATCACGTTTCTTGTATGGGAGCTCCCTATTATATTTTGTTTTTGAAAATGCTTGAAATATTCACAGAATTTTAAGTAACATATTCCCTAATAAATAAATAATTAAAATAAAACAAATAAAGGAGGGTTTCTATATGGTAACGAACCCTTCGTGCGCGAGTCTGACTCGTACTTGGCCTATTTTTTAAGGTTAAAAAGTTTTACAGGCATTTGTCCTTTTTTGCCAAAAACATATATAAATTCTGTAAATAAATGTGCTCACCTTTGCTTTAACGTGTGAATTTTCAGTTGGGACGTGTAAGTGTGCCGCCACAATGAAAACTGATAATGTTAATAATGCAAAATGTTTGAACATTTTGTAGAGGTAACTCTCCAATTTCAAAATTCGAAAACAATCTGTCGTGCTGATTATCAAACTTGTGCTTTTATAGTGAAGCTAAAACATCGATCGCTGTAAAAAAAATCTTATCAACGATCATTGAATTTGATTTGTATTAATTGACATTTTGACTCTATTTCTACCGAAATATCATTCTAGTATCTCTTAAGGTCTTGCTGTCATAAATACATTTGAATATGGCCCAATCCTAAAACAAAACAAAAATCAAACAAACTTAGGGTTCCATTATGGCGAGTTTACGATAAAAACTATGTTAAATTATGTGTAGTTTTTGAGAGTTTCATGTGCTATCGAAAGTTTTTTTTAAAAATAAGCTTTTACGTCGGCGTATTCGTCGTGGCGAGTGCTTGTTCACAAGCACTCGCCACGACGAATCAAATGAGCCAAAACTAGATAGAGTTACGTCGTTTAATAACAGAGTTCCTATGACCACCTTCCAGCTTCATCATCAGACCCTGATTACCATTGAAAGACAAACTACTCGCCAAGACCATTTAAATGAACCCAACTCGATAAGGTTGTGTCGTGTCATTGCTAAGTTCGCCAACGGAGTCGTCTCTACCACTTAGTTGACGAAGGACTGTAGTCCATTGGCCTATGGATGACACTAAAAATTATTTTAGAGCTATGTCGATTTTATACACCTCTAAAATCCTCTTGAGCCACGAATGAGGCACTGAGTCATAGGCCTTTTTATAGTCAATCCTTCCTTGTTCCGCCAGACTTGCTGGCTAATGGCCATGTCTATGAAGAGGAGCTCCTTAGTACCAAGGGACCCAACCCAATATCCATTCTGAGCTTAGGCCAAAACGTTTTGCGCAACGACGTGCGCGTTAATTTTGATGGTCTGTAGATGCAAGCAAGCACGTGATTGGTCGATAGTTCTTAGTTTTCGTTACACTACCGGACTTGTGAAGCAGGAAGGTGAAACTGGTGGTGAAAAAGCTAGGTAGAGAACCAACCTCGAGGGTTTCCTGAAATTGCGTGGCTAAGCGGGTGCGAGCATCGAAACGGTTTTATCCAGAACTTGTGCAGCCCGTCTGGCCCAGGACTTTTCCAGTTCTGACTGAGCTATACGAATTGCACAACTCAAGTCTACGGGATCTATTAAAATTGATCCCACGGGTTCGACAGACTCGCATTCATGCTCAACCACGCGCATCTAGTCACCCTCCGTGTGCTCGACGGGCACCAACCAGATGCCGTGCCAGAAGTCATTCATGGCGCTATCATCCGGCAACTGCCCATTGCTCACACGTTAGTCAGTTCTTTCCCAACCCAGGTATCCTTTCCTTTGGTCACTTTGGAAAAGGCAATTTAGTCAATATCGGTCCACACGCTCTCTGTAGCGACGATTGCGGTTTGCCCATGCAAAGATTTTTTGTTTCAGATAGTCTATGCGTTCTGTGACACTGAAATTGACACATTCCCCCAGCTGAAACAGATTAGCTTTGCTATTAAATAGTCCTAAACGAGTCGATACGCCGCTGGATCCTTACCTGCGACGGGGGCATACTCCCGGCGGGTCGCGGTGCACGGTTAGGGTCCGGAAACTGAACACGTGCAACGCGACACGCCGAAATGGCAACGCAGTACAAAATCGAGTGTGTATCGACTAAACCTTCGCTATGTATAATCTGCCGTCCGATAGCTATAATGCCGCTAACCCACACTTTGTCAATTTCGACTTTTTAATATATTCTGAATCAGAAAAAAAAGTTCTATCGACTGATTTTACCCGTATTTTTCTATCTATAATAGTTTTCAAGATAATGAAAAGAAAAATGCCGTTATATGCCTAAATTTTGAATGTAAACAATGCTAAAATGCAGTAAATAGTAAATGCATGGCTAAAACGCGATTAAAAGCAATTTTAGCAAGCATTTGCATGACTACATTGCCGTTACTTTGTTTTCACTAACAATAATGAGGTTAAAGTACTTTAAACTCGTTATAGCTGTGTTATATTTTTCATTAATATAAAACAATCCAAAGCTTTAATGCCGTTAAGTGAAAACACTAAGCAATAATGTAGTTAAAATGCAATAGCGGCATTTTAGCATTTTAATTCGAATTTTTTTATCATTACTTTGCAATTATTAAAGGGCTTATGACGGCAAATTAAAATAAAAACTGAAATAATTTTACACTTAGTCAAGACTAAAACGCGACTATCCCACATTACTTAGCTAAAATGCGGTTATAAACTCTCGTTCATTCAACGGTCGCGGAGTGTGCGAAAAGTCATCATGTTGCCTAGGCTTGAAGCATTCAAAAGTATAATCTTTTGTCAACGTTTAGTAGTATACAACGAAACGTTTTCTCCACTTGGCAAAATTACAACAAAATCAAAGCCGCTCACCGTTCTTTGGCATGATGGCATTGCAGGACGAAAACAAAATGACATAGTATCTACTTTCTACCAATTCCTTCTTCATAATAGAGATGTCACTAGTTTACATGTATGGTTGGATAACTGCAGCGCACAGAATAAGAACTGGCTCCTATATGAATTTCTCGTTCATTTAATTAACAGCGAAACAATTGCTACAAAAGAAATAACACTTTATTATTTTGAACCAGGTCACACATTTATGTCCTGTGACCAAGTGCACCATCAAGTAGAGCTGGCAATGAAAAACAAAAACAAATTGTATGATTTCACAGATTTTGTAGATACAGTGGCATCAATTAATAAGTAGCAAGTCGTTGTGAAATCTATGGCAGTAGAAGATTTTTTGGATGTGCCAAACTTTATTTCGGACAGAAGAATTCAAAACGCAAACCCACGAGCATATTTGAATAATATGGTTCAGGTACGTTTTGTACGAGAAAGTTACGATATCAAGTATAAAAATGATTTTGACGATGACAATTTTACTGTGTTGCGGTTTTTAAATGAAAAATATTTGAAAACGCCTGATATTATGGAACTGGTATTTCGCACGGAACCAAAGGGTATACAATCCGCACGAAAAGCTGATTTGATAAAAAATTTAACAAATATAGTCCCAACCCATAAACAGCTTTTTTGGAAAAACTTACCAATTATAGCTGTTGATGAAAATGCAAAGAAACCCATTAAAAAAAGATCTCGCAGAGACTGAGACTGATTATATTTAAATTAAAAGAAGTTCTCGTAGAGACTGATTATGGTTATCTCTAAGTTTTTATAGCGGATCGTTTACAATATTATATCACTTAATAGTTGGAAAAGTAGTGTAAGTTTATTTGTTACCTATTTGTTGATTAAAAATGTTCCTATTACAGATACGTTTATAAGTTAAGTATAAAAGTTTTCCATTTGAGAACACTTATTGTGACTGATTTTTAAGAAGGTACAAATTAGAATTAATTAAGAGTTTGGGAGTAATAGAGTTTATAATTATTCATGTTTTAAAGTTTGGAATAGTCTTATTTGTGAAGTGTCCTTACAATTGATTATTATAGAAAGTTTATATTTTTGTTATGTTACAAGTGATAGCTTGTATTTTATTTTCATTTGTATTATTGTAAAGTTTAAAAGTTTTTCTAAACATTTATTCGACATGTCTTTCTTTCTTTTAAGTTCACACTTTGACTTTGTCGTTTTAAAGGACCGAGATATTTGATCGTTATGTTAAACCATGGACTTACTAAATACTTGTCCAGAGTTAAACTATATTTTGTGAGTGTAATAATTTTTCCAAAAAGATCTCATTTGTAATAACTATTTTTTAAGTAAAAAAAATAAATGATTAAATACTCATTTAAAATTATGACCTGTTATTTATTATTTCATTTAAATAATCAGTAATCAACCTGAAATTAACTAAATACCTTTAGTAAAATTTTCACTTTAGATGCATTTTGTTGTATTTCTTCAATCATGATGTAACATATACATCGCTAAATTGCCGATAAGATAGATGGTTTAGTGTTTAGCTGCATTAAAGTGTAGTAACTGCTGTTAAAATAAATAGAAATTTAAACGTATGAAAGTTTTACGTATTTTCTTAGACTAAATTGCAATTAAATTACGTTAACCGCATTTTAGTTTTGCATTATACGATAAGCTAAAAATAAAAAACTTAGCAATAAAATTCTGAAAACGTTTAACGGCAATATAGATTGGGAACAAAAACAATATTTCTAGTGCTTTACAAGTTCCTAAAATTTATGAAAAACCAAGCACTAGAATGCCGCTAGGGTTGTCCTAATGGCGTTATAGCTGTGGCTTTTGTTATCAATTTATGCAATGAATACTAACTGCAATCAGTTTTATAGCATTATCTCAAAATATGCTAAATATTTTGGTTTTAATTTAAAACCGTCTTATAGCCCTTAAAATTTCCTATTTTATGATATTTTAACATTTAAAATCGGTAAAATGGTTTTTGAACAGCAGTGATTTTAACTTCTCCCGCGCTTTTCTCGAATTTTGGTTTTTGGGGTTAGCGGCATTATAGTTATCGGACGGCAGTCTGCCGTCCGATAGCTATAATGCCGCTAACCCACACTTTGTCAATTTCGACTTTTTAATATATTCTGAATCAGAAAAAAAAGTTCTATCGACTGATTTTACCCGTATTTTTCTATCTATAATAGTTTTCAAGATAATGAAAAGAAAAATGCCGTTATATGCCTAAATTTTGAATGTAAACAATGCTAAAATGCAGTAAATAGTAAATGCATGGCTAAAACGCGATTAAAAGCAATTTTAGCAAGCATTTGCATGACTACATTGCCGTTACTTTGTTTTCACTAACAATAATGAGGTTAAAGTACTTTAAACTCGTTATAGCTGTGTTATATTTTTCATTAATATAAAACAATCCAAAGCTTTAATGCCGTTAAGTGAAAACACTAAGCAATAATGTAGTTAAAATGCAATAGCGGCATTTTAGCATTTTAATTCGAATTTTTTTATCATTACTTTGCAATTATTAAAGGGCTTATGACGGCAAATTAAAATAAAAACTGAAATAATTTTACACTTAGTCAAGACTAAAACGCGACTATCCCACATTACTTAGCTAAAATGCGGTTATAAACTCTCGTTCATTCAACGGTCGCGGAGTGTGCGAAAAGTCATCATGTTGCCTAGGCTTGAAGCATTCAAAAGTATAATCTTTTGTCAACGTTTAGTAGTATACAACGAAACGTTTTCTCCACTTGGCAAAATTACAACAAAATCAAAGCCGCTCACCGTTCTTTGGCATGATGGCATTGCAGGACGAAAACAAAATGACATAGTATCTACTTTCTACCAATTCCTTCTTCATAATAGAGATGTCACTAGTTTACATGTATGGTTGGATAACTGCAGCGCACAGAATAAGAACTGGCTCCTATATGAATTTCTCGTTCATTTAATTAACAGCGAAACAATTGCTACAAAAGAAATAACACTTTATTATTTTGAACCAGGTCACACATTTATGTCCTGTGACCAAGTGCACCATCAAGTAGAGCTGGCAATGAAAAACAAAAACAAATTGTATGATTTCACAGATTTTGTAGATACAGTGGCATCAATTAATAAGTAGCAAGTCGTTGTGAAATCTATGGCAGTAGAAGATTTTTTGGATGTGCCAAACTTTATTTCGGACAGAAGAATTCAAAACGCAAACCCACGAGCATATTTGAATAATATGGTTCAGGTACGTTTTGTACGAGAAAGTTACGATATCAAGTATAAAAATGATTTTGACGATGACAATTTTACTGTGTTGCGGTTTTTAAATGAAAAATATTTGAAAACGCCTGATATTATGGAACTGGGGGGCGATTCTGTTAACCGATCTCGTTGCTGAGGTGATACGTTCTAGAACCTCTCTCGTTCAAAAAAACGATAGAGCTTCGATTGATGATGTAAAAACGTGTGACGTAAGTGTGACGGTACTGAATCGAAACTTTCGTGAACTAATCCGTTGCTCCGACGTTTCAAAGCTGACACGAAACGTCGAAAATAAAATTGATGACGTCAAAATCGTGTGACGTAAAACATAACGATCGATGTCAAAATGAAATGACGTAACTTAAGTGTACGTATTCAGGCAGGGCATTGATGTTGGGGCGTCGTCTAATTAAAGTTATCTCAAATAAATCATAATATTTATCAGTATCGTCTAGACAGAAAAACCTTCCAAATTACGCAAGTCCAAACGTAATTCACGAAATCCAATCCGTCCCGCCTCGCTAAATTCCATTCGGCACGATGGGTATTTGCCGAACCGAATGATTCATCCACACAGATTCGATTTTACTACAGTGGCGATTGTGCTGAACCAATATGTGTGTAGCAAAGCAACGCATAGGTTGGACTTGGGTTTCGTTACCTGCTTCGAGGGTAAATGATTTAAACCAACAAAATTAGGCAGTACATTATTATTTTATTTCAAAAAATACGTAATCGTAATATTGATCGTGTGTAAGATGTCCCCTATTATTTATTTATTTCTGTAGTGTACCTACATATCTCCAAACTTTAACGTACGCACTCCGCGAGCTACCCTAACAAAAAAGTCAACGACCATTGCAATAGATCTCGTAGCAGATGGTACAGGTAACTGACTCGTCGATCACTGGAGAGCCGCCGAAGAATGCCCCGTGGTAGTTGATACCACAAGGAGCTAGGATGGACACTGCAGAAGAATCCAAGTGATAGTAGATGTCACGGAGAGCTGGCCCGTCCATCACAGGAGAGCCGCCGGATCCCGCTCCGTAAAAGTAGATACCACGGGGAACTGGAAAGGTCACTGCAGAGGCCCCAGTAGTTGTTTGAGAGTTGGCCCGTGGACAAGAGGACGTCATCCGTTGATGGTCGCGAAGCTGATTGCACGCAATGCTCAGTTAAAGTGGCCGATATTCAAGCGGAAGTTAGCTGATGACCATCATTTTTAATAACCTGATGAAATTCGGCTGAAATTGGAGAAAATTTTGATTTTCTGTAAATAACAAAGTACCTAAGTACTCTGTGATTTTGATCTTTTGACAAGCTGACAGAATTTTAAATAAGGGTTTTGAATAAGGAGGTACTATTTATTGCCAGTCAGTTAAGAATGAGTAGGTATTTGATATAGGAAATAATCGGCCAAGTACGAGTCGGACTCGCGCACGGAGGGTTCCGTACTGTATGGGAGCCCCCCTTAAATATTTATTTTATTTTAATTTTATTATTTATTATTGAAGTGAATATAAAACTAAATATCCTGTGAAAATTTCAAGCATCTACCTGTTACCATTATTAATATAGATCGAAAAACATCTAAAAATTCAGGTTTGTTGTATGGGAGCCCCCCTTAAATATTTATTTAATTCTCTTTTTAGTATTTGTTGTTATGGCGGCAACAGAAATACATCATCTGTGAAAATTTCAGCTGCCTAGCTATCATGGTTCATGAGATACAGCCCGGTGACAGACAGACATAGTGTTGCAATAAACGTTTTCTGATTCTGATTCTGATTCAGACAGACAGGCAGACAGATGGACAGACGGACAGACGGACATCGAAGTCTTAGTAATAGGGTCCCGTTTTTCCCTTTGGGTACGGAACCCTAAAAAGTATAAAATTGTATTGTAATGAATTAGATGAAATTGTATTATTATCGGAATTAAAGGTGTCTCAAACCAAATATCTGTGCAAACCAATCATCAGATTAATCTATCCACAGAAAGCGAGTCAAATATCAATTACTAGATTTAGCCAAAAAACAAGCAGGGAATGGAAGTCTTCCTGCTTTCCTATTTCCTAAGAGATATAATGTATGGCTTTTCAAGGTCAGAGTGAATAGGTTTCTTCTAGGTCTGCGTGCTTCATCTTCGACCACAACGACGCTTACCATCAGGCGAGTTGGTGGTCAAACGCGGACTTATTTGGGTTAAAAAAAAAGCAGGTGAGGATAAAAAATACAGTTTAATAATAATTAATAAACTCTTTTTGTGAGCAAAACCTTATTTGTTACAATCAAACATCAGAAAAAAAGTAATAACGCACACATTGAATAAATATTGGTTTTGACTTAAGTCTGATATTATGTCAGATTTTTTCTTGCTTTATTATTTTAATCTTATTATTTCATATTTTTACAGATTTGCGACGAAATTATTCAATTCAAAAAAGAAGTCAGATCAAATTATAATTGGATAGATGGTTGGAGTTTAAGAAAACAAAATTGAAAGGCGAGAAAATAGAGATAGTCTTCGTTTCCATTTGTTATTCAAAATTGTCAATGACGTAAGCGACATAAGTGTGTATACAATATATTTGTTTGTGTAGGTGACGTGATACTGTATCGTTTCTGAAACGTTTCTGCATCGTTGCTGACTCGTTTTGTACAACAGATCATTCAGACTATGCTACAATATTAGACCGTATCCGATAGACGTACTCTACTGGATTTTTTTTGCTTGTGTAAGAGAATATTTGATACATTTGACTGTGGATTAAGATATTTTATTGTAAACAAAATTGCTCTAGTATAAATAAATTACTTGAAAACGGTTTGGTTGTTTCTATTTCAATGTTATACTCGTACCTAATTCACAGGCGTAGATCAGTAGGTATTGGAGGGAGTTTCAAGCCTTAATGAGCCTACCCCATCAAAGGTAATCTTATAACATTACCTAGAGAAAAATGCCTTGAATTCAAATTGAGTAGCCACGAGATTTCTCCAAAGCGACCGATGCGTTTTTGAGAAAAAAATCGGAAGTAACTTCATCCTCGCGTGTCGTTTTTGAAAACGCAGCCTTAGTGTGATTAAGAATAAGTGTACCCTTTGCCCTATTCATAGTAGCTGACTGCCTGGTTGCTGATTGTTTTTAATATTTAATTATGAATACTATATGCGATATACGGAATACAAGAAATAGAGTTGATAACATCCTCTTTTTTCTAAAATAGGTTAAGAAAGAATGTAGCGTAGTCTGAACGCACCGGACCAACCTTCAAATACTCCAAACATTTCATATGTCATAAAAACACATAAAAATGAATACGAACATTGACATTGACGTTTCCTAAAATAAGCTGAAAATGGAGAAAATTAGTAAGGAGTCTTATTGTGATTGTAGGTCTAATTATGATTTAGACGTCGTTGTATGTTTTCCCTAGTTAGGACTTATGATGAAAATTACGATACTATAAATTACGAGCTCAAGCGGGCCCGAGGAGGACAACAGCGTATCTGGCAACGCTGTCATAAAGGACCGCACAAGCCTGGCCCTACTGCCAGGCGAGTAGGCACACAAAGTGCTGGGAGCACCGGTGCGTTTCTGGCTCCCGCCAGAAACTCTGCAGACGGTCCAGAGTGTTTCTAGCTTCCACTTAAAAACACTCTTGGGCCGTAGCCATAAGATATCCACAAGACCACGTGGGGTCATTTATGTAGCATTTCATTCACATGGAGAATTATAATAATGTAGCCGAGCCGAGTTGCGATCGTTATTGCACCGGTTTCTATTTCGGTGTTCTTCGACTATACTTCGGTTATACTTCGGCTACTTTTAGTAGTTAGTAGATTGTCACATGATTGTCATTCATTACAATTGATTGTCACTTGTGATTGTCACCTTTGGTACAATTCTGCCATTATAAAATCAAGCGTATTAGCTTTTACTATGGGGAGAATTGGATAATATTGGCACTTGATCATTTTGATGAATTTTCGAAAAAACTATTTTAGTTAGTGGTTTAATAAAATTAACTAAATTTCAAAATATTTGTTATTTTACATAAATATATTTACAATTTTATTATAGTACTACTGAAAACTTTTTAAAATGAAAAATATGTCAGAAAAACATGTTTCTTGTTAGATTTTCTCCAAAATCGTACATATTATTAGGTATACCTACGGTTTAATGCTTTTGATTTAGCTGATATGAATAAAATGCGAAGATCACATTACACTAAGTATCTAAACTAGATAAGCAGTATTAGAGTGATTTAAAAACTACTGGAAACCAATTTTGGTTTATACCATGCCCGAATCAATGTTGCTGATAAATTGTAATCAAACTACCAAAAATAAAACAGGCATCACATTTTATTGCATGCTAAAGTAAAAAAAACATAGATTTCGGCATATTAAAAGTTGCAATTAAATAAAAGGATGAGACGATAAGTCTGTGATCAAAGTTTATCTTTCAGAACTACGTTTCTTTCAGTATTTTTTTTTTATACAGTATAGGTTTGCATTTGACAACATTAAATGTGGTGGTATTGACTTATTTCACTTTCCCCGCTTGTTTACATACATCATTCGTTTGTCAAATGAATCAGAGGTGTAGTGAGGAAGAACTGCAAACGGGCTTTTTTGCTCCGTTGTGGCCTCTAGAAGTAGTCCATTGTTGAACATAGCCTATCCATGAAAGTCAATTAGGCCCTTAAAAAAATGAAGAAGCAAAGATCGAGGCTGAGGGGGAATAGGAATAGATTAAGACTATAAAATGTGCGATTAGGCCATCACGACTTCACAATACACATCTCCTACCTACTGTTAAACACGGATCGCCTCTGTTGTATGTTTTTCTTCACTGAAAAGCCAGTGGTGTATGGGCAATAAGTAGGCACATTTTAACTCTCTTCAGTCCCCACTCGTGTTTGTGTAATATCTGTGCCATGTGGGCCCTGCGCAGTCCCCAAAGGAATAAATAAATGATACGAATATTTTTTGTATAAAAGCTTTTAATAGGGTTTAATTAGCTTCAGCAAAATTGAAACAAAAATCCATTACATTTTTGTTAAGTTAAGTTTTTCAAAATGTTAGTACTTTAATTTTCTTGCGATGTGATTATTATATAATGACATGTAGATTTGATATCGCAAGATAAAAATGTCTAGATAAACATACCTACCTTTAGTATTTTGATTCTTTGAGCTAACTCTAATTTGACGATGAACCTTCCCCCCCTATCAATGCCCTAAGTACCTACAAAATGTATCACTTGGTGACGTCATTTGCTTTTGACATCAAGGTTCAACATCGCACGCTTTTCACGTCATCAATTGTATCTTTGACGTTTCGCGGCGGCTTTCGAAAGGCAGAGCAACGGATGAGTATCACGTTAGTTTTAACTCAGTAAAGTCACACGTTATTACGTCATCGATCGAAGCTCTACCGTTTTTTTGACAATTCCGACTGTCATAAAAACGAGAGAGGTTCAGGAACGTATCACCTCAGCAACGAGATCGGTTAACAGAATCGCCCCCCTGGTATTTCGCACGGAACCAAAGGGTATACAATCCGCACGAAAAGCTGATTTGATAAAAAATTTAACAAATATAGTCCCAACCCATAAACAGCTTTTTTGGAAAAACTTACCAATTATAGCTGTTGATGAAAATGCAAAGAAACCCATTAAAAAAAGATCTCGCAGAGACTGAGACTGATTATATTTAAATTAAAAGAAGTTCTCGTAGAGACTGATTATGGTTATCTCTAAGTTTTTATAGCGGATCGTTTACAATATTATATCACTTAATAGTTGGAAAAGTAGTGTAAGTTTATTTGTTACCTATTTGTTGATTAAAAATGTTCCTATTACAGATACGTTTATAAGTTAAGTATAAAAGTTTTCCATTTGAGAACACTTATTGTGACTGATTTTTAAGAAGGTACAAATTAGAATTAATTAAGAGTTTGGGAGTAATAGAGTTTATAATTATTCATGTTTTAAAGTTTGGAATAGTCTTATTTGTGAAGTGTCCTTACAATTGATTATTATAGAAAGTTTATATTTTTGTTATGTTACAAGTGATAGCTTGTATTTTATTTTCATTTGTATTATTGTAAAGTTTAAAAGTTTTTCTAAACATTTATTCGACATGTCTTTCTTTCTTTTAAGTTCACACTTTGACTTTGTCGTTTTAAAGGACCGAGATATTTGATCGTTATGTTAAACCATGGACTTACTAAATACTTGTCCAGAGTTAAACTATATTTTGTGAGTGTAATAATTTTTCCAAAAAGATCTCATTTGTAATAACTATTTTTTAAGTAAAAAAAATAAATGATTAAATACTCATTTAAAATTATGACCTGTTATTTATTATTTCATTTAAATAATCAGTAATCAACCTGAAATTAACTAAATACCTTTAGTAAAATTTTCACTTTAGATGCATTTTGTTGTATTTCTTCAATCATGATGTAACATATACATCGCTAAATTGCCGATAAGATAGATGGTTTAGTGTTTAGCTGCATTAAAGTGTAGTAACTGCTGTTAAAATAAATAGAAATTTAAACGTATGAAAGTTTTACGTATTTTCTTAGACTAAATTGCAATTAAATTACGTTAACCGCATTTTAGTTTTGCATTATACGATAAGCTAAAAATAAAAAACTTAGCAATAAAATTCTGAAAACGTTTAACGGCAATATAGATTGGGAACAAAAACAATATTTCTAGTGCTTTACAAGTTCCTAAAATTTATGAAAAACCAAGCACTAGAATGCCGCTAGGGTTGTCCTAATGGCGTTATAGCTGTGGCTTTTGTTATCAATTTATGCAATGAATACTAACTGCAATCAGTTTTATAGCATTATCTCAAAATATGCTAAATATTTTGGTTTTAATTTAAAACCGTCTTATAGCCCTTAAAATTTCCTATTTTATGATATTTTAACATTTAAAATCGGTAAAATGGTTTTTGAACAGCAGTGATTTTAACTTCTCCCGCGCTTTTCTCGAATTTTGGTTTTTGGGGTTAGCGGCATTATAGTTATCGGACGGCAGTAATGTAGTACTTCAGTTAATGGCACTCATATGACAAGCACTGCTTAGTTTGGGGTTAGAGACCATGTGTAAGATGTCCCACAATAACAATATTTATATTTAGTTGTTTCAAGCGTCTACCTTTTGCCGTTATTAACATTGAGCATAAAACGGCAAAATATCGTTTTTTGTACGGAAGCAACAACTTCCAAACATACAAAACGTGCCTTATATCACAAATACGAGTAGCACAGAGATACCAGAGGGATAATGTGGTCGATCGAGAAAAGAAAGAAAGAGATGCAATGATTTAAGGTGGCATAAGTTAGAAAGAGACATGAAAAATATCTCGATTCGGTGGCTAATTACCGTATTTTTCTCTCAGTAGTGTCAAATTCCAATACATATTTGACAGTTTTGACAACAAGCCAAGATTTTCCATACTTGTTGTGGTTGAGAATTGCTTCAAGCGACAACAGCGCTATCTCTCTAGTTGTAATAGCTCTGTGACAAAAAGAGACACGGAAAAAATGAATGGAGCTAAGCCATGACCTTTTACCATTAATATTCAGTGTTAGCTTTATTGATTTAAAAAAAATATTTACCTTTTATTTTCTTTAATACGGCCTACAGTTCAGCTAGGAAAATATTTTCGTGTAGTTCCAATCCGCGTTACTATGACATTGCTCGAAAAACATACCATAGAAACAAGATAAACTTTGAAAAATATTACGATGTAAAAGTATTATGCAGAGTTTTTACGCTTAATTGTGTGCTATCTGTTTACGCTTATTTCGAAACATGGTACAAAGTCGGGGCCCACGGAGAACTATCTCCTGAATCTTCTAGACTTACCCGTTTCGTTGAATGAGCTGCTACGTAATAAACTGATAAAGTTACTAATGCAAAATAATTAAATATTTTGAGAACAGATTGTGCACTTAATACAGAAGTTTGAATTCAACTTGTTCAACTATGCCCCAAAACAAGTTTTTATATAGAACAGAAAGAAAATAAAATTGAAAAAGTTAGACACCTGCGCTATATTGATATTATGTAAATTAGATATTTTTTCTACCAAAATGTTAAGAATTTTTGTCACAAATAGGTACAAAATAAAGCAAAAAACTAGTTACCTATCTAAATTATTCAATATCACCTATACTTAAATAATCGGCCAAGTGCAAGTCGGACTCGCACACGAAGGGTTCCGTAACGTATGAAAGTCCCCTTATTAATTTTATTATAATTTAATTATTTATTTTTGGATAAGACTCAACTTAATATCCTGTAAATATTTAAAGCATCTCCCTGTTGCCGTCATTAATATCCAACAAAAACATTTTCATCTGAAATGGAGCCAAGACTAAATCACAGTACACACTATCAAAAGTTGTCAGATCTCACGTAAAGCCAAGCTTCTAACTCAAGACGCCTGGTAGTCTACCTTGATAAATATCAAGTTTCTAGGTTATCTAGAAGGGGGTTAGGTTTTTGATCTATAAGTGTGTGAGTGAGTAATTCAGACAATGAAACCCCGGTTTTTAAACGTTAATATACCATTAACGGTTGAAGCAAAATTAATGAAATTGTGTATTTCATACCAGCTACAAAACTTTAACAAATATGCTAAACGCGAAAACTATTGAACCTAAACATATAAGTTCAATAGTTTTCGAGTTATGAAGGGTCACCCTCGTCAAAATATATGGAACAGCTGTTTTTTTTTTTTTAGTTTTGCGGAACAAAAGTTGTTAGTTTTGTTGTACAGAATAAGCCCCTAAAAGGATGCTGATTGATTAGAAATAACCCTGTATATTTCGAGGACAGGGCCGAGTTACATTACTGTTAGATACCATTACTGTGTTAGTACCTACCAGGGAGGTAGTATCTACGAAGTGAGAGACATTCTCAGTTTTGACTGGACAATTTTGCTTTCATTTGTCCGGATCTGGATGCAGTCTGAGTTCTCGAATTGAAATGTCTAACGATCTCGAATTCGGAAACGAGAATAGCTGAAATGAAGTTCGTGTCGGAAACGTTCCCGTATTCGATTCCACTGCCGTGAGAATAACCCTGCTGATTCTCTTCTACAGGTCACATTTTATCGAATCTTTACGAAACTTGGTAATACTCAAATTCAATATAAAATATCATTGAATTTTCTGTCGTCGGCGATTTTGGATTGGGTAAAGAGGGTTTTCTGTTGCCCTATTTATGAGCTGATTTCTGAGTGTGAATCAAATCGCTCAAGAGCAAACAGAGATACAGGCTAATGAAGATTTAGATAGACATATGCAAGTTCTACTGTTCAGAAAACTGCTATTATAAACATTTCCTATTTGGTGTGAACAATACAATAAAGAGGTAAATTATTTTATTACAATTACCTACTGTCCTTTGAATATTTTACACTTACTTAGAGGTATACGAAAAGAGGTGCTAAACATCGTGAGAGAGAGAAGAAAACTGCTAACAACAATCGAAAACAGGATAAGGAAGATGTTTGTTCACCTCGTACGACATGAGTCTTATGAAAACCATAATAAGTAGAAGGAAAGGTTGAAGGAAAGAGAGGAAGGGGAAGACCACTGAGGGCATTTGGACTGCCTCGGTGGCTCAGTGGTTAGTGACCCTGACTCCTGGGACAAAGAGGCGTCGGTTCGATCCCCACCCAGGGCAAGTATTTATGTGATAAACATAGGTGTTTGCTCTATTTCTGGGTGTTATTTAGTTACTATCTATATAAATATGTATTTAAAAATATGTAGGTATATGTAGTATAATTATAAGTATCTCTCAGCTATATCACAAGCTTTGCTTAGTTTGGGGTCAGAGATCGTGTGTACTCGTAAGATGTCTCCTGATATTTATTTATTTAAGATGTCCCCCCTGATTTGTAGATCAAATTAAGGAGAGGGTAGATGTCATTTTATACAGGGAGGTGAAAACAATAGCCGAGGACCACCAGAAGTGGAAGTTGCTCCACCGACAAGAGCCAAACTCTTAAATTATAAATGAAGTGAACTAGGTACACTAATAAGGAATATTCCTTTCAAGCTAAAAAAAAATGCGCGATTTTCACATAGATTTTTTTACCTATACCTATATATTATGTAATTACCTCTATTTGCAAGTTTAAATTTATGCAAAATCTATTTTCACATCAACATTACATCCATGATATAAAAGATGAATTTCAGACTTGGAAAGATCTATTGTTTACTTAGCTAACACGCAATATTCTCACTGGTAAAACCTAACAATTAAAATATATAGACGGGCATCTAAAATCAGAGATAAAATACTCTTCAACTTGTAAACTAAAAACAATTTGATACTTCGATATTATTATAATTATAATACGTAACTATGTACAAACTAGCACTTTTAGTTGTGTTTTCAATCTGTACATTGTCTTACACAACAAATGCCACGTCATTGAAAAAGGTAAGCTTTTTTTAAATTACCTAATTTTTATTTAAGAAAATCGGCCAGCTGCGTGTCGGACTTACTCACAAAGGTCTCCGTACCGTACCTATGGAAGACCCTTTAGCTCCATTTGAAGCGTCTACCTGCTGCCGTTTTTCATTTAGAGCAAAAAACGGCAAAAATTACATTTTTTGTATGGGAGCCCCCCTCAAATACAAGTGTTATTCTGTTTTTAGAATTTATTGTTATAGCGGCAATAGAAATACATCATATTCTGTGAAAATTTCAACTGTCTAGCTATCACGGTTCTTGAGATACAGCCTAATGACCGACAGACGGACAGACTGACAACGGAGTCTTAGTAATAGGGTCCCGTTTTTACCCTTTGGGTAAGGATCATACAAGGTGTTTTTTGTAAATACTCATTATTATAAACAACCTTTAATATGAGGCCAATCTCAATCTCAAAAAAAAACCAGTTGTTTCATCATCATCACATCATGATCCCGTAGTAAAAGTGGTTCATAATGATGAGCACATACATGGTCCTGTACTTTGCAAAGCAATAACCTGTATACATTTCCTAAGAGTTAATGTTTCAATACTCAACCATTTATTGCAACCATCGATTGGCTTTTTTATGATTGCAACAAATAGGTAGACAAATGTTGTGCTGGGGAGTGGATGGAGCAACTTAGGTGCCAGGCGGCAACAGTGCTGACGCACGTAGCATCCCATATACAGATGTTTACAAAAATACTCCTTTATCTATATAGTAAGTTATAAAGTAATAATAGGTAATATACTTTCTTTATTTCAGCAAGTCGTTATATTTCCTGATGCTGTCAAGGACCAAATTTACTCCGCAATAAAAGCATGCGCCGGTAATGAAACTAGATATAAAGAAGTGATGAAAATCGTCCAACAAGGAAATAAATTAGAGAACGAAGAATTCAAGACATTTATCCACTGTTCGTTTGTGAAATCCGGATATGCCTTTGAAGATGGCAGAGTGAACGTAGAAAAATCTGCTTCTCTATATCCAGATCCTGCTTTAATGTTGAAAGTGCTGAAGCGTTGTGACGAAGAACGTGGAAAAACACCCGTAGACACTACGTTTGCGTTCTTCAAATGTTTCCAAGAAACATCTCCATATCGCATTGGATTTGTTTAGTTTAATACTTTGAACTTACTAGTTTTGTTTGTGAGCCACAAAAACAGTAATGATTAAATGAAATGGTATCAAATTTATCATATTTTTGTAAAGTTTTACAATTTTGCTAGCCAGGGTATTCAAGCTGTGGAATGAAATACTGTTGGTAAGTGTAACTAAACGATCTGTAAGTGCTAAAAATAAATTCACCTGGACGGTACATACTTAGTGGGTATAAAGAGACTTAACTACTTACTACGTAAGCTTATTTGCAGTCTGAGTAAGATTATGAAAGTCTTCATAACAATAAATGAGTGATAAAGTGGTTTACGTTTTAATTATTATTTTATAAGTACATTAAGCCCGATTACAGAGGCGCCACCGTAAATTTAATAGCAACGTAAAAAGCGTTCTCTCTATCGAATGCCTAAAGTGAAAAATAAACAGAACTATGCTATTTAGTTAAAAAAATTACGATGGCGCCTCTGTAATCGGGCTTATTATTAAACTTAACCTGTAGTGACCTGTATATTTCAAGTAAAGTTTAGTAATTAGTACATAAAGCAAGCTTATAATCTGGAAGCAGAGTAGGACCCCGCTAAGATGAGTCAAACGTTGCGAAGCCAAGGGCACTACCAACTTTTTCTCAAAACCCTTTTTCGTCTGTATATTTAACCCTCATAACTTAACTTTGTATCTCTCTTTTGATCCTACGGCCCCACATCGGGGCAGAGGGGAGATACAATACTTCGCCACTCGGTTCTGTCTTGGGCAGCCCGCTTCACCTCGCTCCACGTCTTGCCGATGCTCTTCGCCTCTGCCATGATAGAGCGCCGCCAAGTCTGCCTGGGACGACCACACCTACGCCGGCCCTGTGGATTCCAATCCAGAGCCTGTCTTGGAATCCACGTTAGAATCCACATGATCCACGTTCCTGCGCAGAGTGTGACCAATCCAACACCACTTACGACGCCTGATTTGCAGATCTACTGGGTCTTCGTGGCACAGTCTCCACAGGCTTTGTATATTATCAGATTAACAATTCTTGGGATATGATGTTAATATTAAACTTATACATATAAAGTTTCAGTTGTTTATCTATTATATTCCTAAATTTGAAATTTCATTGATATCTTAAAACCGCAATATCGTCACCGACTCACCCACTCACCTAATCAGTGACTCACTTCGGAAGTTTTAGAAAGCTGACATTTGAAATGCAAGTTGGGCCTTTAACCTTAGAACTCATTAAACTTAAAACTAGGGATGAAAGTTTGAATAAGGCTTAAATATTGCCATAGACTATGCTATAGAGGGGCACACACTGGTACAAAAGGTATGAAAATTAATAAAATGACTCTTTACAATCTTTTATATTTAAATACATAAAAGGCAAAAGTGGCTGACTCGGATTTATAAATATGTAAAGTTTTATATCGTCTTATTGCAAACAGAATTAGAAATATTCTCAATAATTAGTAAAAAAATTAAGTAAGCTAAATTTGAAAAATCTTACGTGATATAGATTTTTCGATTGTGAATCGATATTTGGTAAGTACACATTAACTAACATAAAAGTTGTATTTTGGCTGTTGACTAGTTAAATTTATGTAGATACATATTTAAAAATCCAAAGTCGAAAAATTTGGTTTATTCAACAAATCCCCTTAGATGATCCCCTGCGCAGGGGATAAGTGGAATTTTTGTCCATAAAAACCATGCGGTTTTGCGTAATGGGATTTCTGGACTTTTTGTCCACAAATCCCCTTCCACAATGCTGCAGGGGATTTTTGGACTAAAGGTCTACAAATCCCCTTAATCAATATTTACACACTTTTGTAATAACATTCCAGAACTTTGTTAGGTAAATAATCGAATCTTAATTTTTTTGTACATAATATACGAGTGGTAAACATAATAAAAAAAATCATCTACGATAATTTTGTATCGGTGTTGATGTATGTAATCTCTCATACACATATTTCCAAATATAACATAATATTAGAAATAATTAAAATACCACAAAAAATCAAATTTTCACATGAATCACAGATTGTTTGTACAATGATAATGAAGATTTTAAACCTAGATAAATTACGTTGATATGAATATGTATAAGTGGTATCACAAGTAGTATAAAATAAGTAAAACACAGAAATCATATCTTTACGTAAATACTTTTAAAAATAACTTCTACAATCACTTTTATTATTGTTCCTATAATGAAGAATATTTAAAGGTTTTAAATCATTTAGATTTAATACAATGCTAGTGTTATTATAGAATAATCGTTTTATAACAATAAAGTAATAGTTACAGATTGATTGATAATAAATATTTAAACCTAATTAAGTTACGTTGAAACTAATATAGGTACTATTATAATAATTAATATAGGTAATATAGATACTAGTGGTATCACAATAAAACATTACAAAACAGTAATAAAGTAAATCTTAAAGTAAACAAAAAATGCCATCAAAATCACCCATTTACATTAATTAACCTAAAAATAAATTTAATAATTACAGATTATTGGTACAATAATGATGATTAAAAGCTTCACGAAGTAACTCGCTAATACTATACTAGTGGTGTTGGACTTGAATAACTTTTTAGCTCCCATGAATTTGAAGGGAATTTATGGAGTTTATTTCTTTAGTTCTAGTTTTTATAAATTGAAATGTCTATTTTGACCGGGCAATATAGTTTATACTACACCTGCTCGGAAAGTACCTTGATACTTTATCAAATTTACGGTAGAAAGTACGTCATTGCATATCGAACAAATATGCGGGGAGAAAACGCATCTGAGCGGGAGAGAAAAGTGTATGAAAATCCATTTCTTACGTGGTTTTTCTTTTTTAATTTCGGGTAAGACTATGCGCTGGTAACCTAAATATCAAAAGCCAAAAAGTTTTTACAGTGAGTTTTTATCTCCAAGTTCGCAAAATGACACTGGCCACTAGCTGTGTGTTGGATGGTGTCAAACAATTTGAAAAAAGAACATGTGAAAATTGCAGACGCCATTGGCGCCATTTTCAAGTGTTACATTAAGCTTCACTAACTTTACTGCAACAATTTCAATATAAATTTCAATTAGTAAAGATTTAGTTTTGTATTTTCGTCGTAGGTGTAGTATAAAGCACTATGTATCACTCGAGAGAAAGTGCGATTCCCGAGCTCGGGTGTTTTTAAAACGACACCCTCGACGGTAATCGGTCACTTTCTCCTCTCGGTGAACAATGTACTATTGTAATACGCAAAATTACCTAGACTACTTTGTACCCTGAAAATTTGCGTGGTTCCCGTAGGATACCATTAATCCCGTAAGGTACGGAACCCTCCGTGCGCGAGTCCAACTTGTACTTGTCCGATTATTATTAATTTTACAACTTATCCACATCTTAATTATACATAGGCGAAACGTAATTAGATGGCTAGTGACATTAACTGCAGTCTTTCAGGCATAGAAGAAGGAAAACCCAAGGAAAACACCCTATAACATGATAACCGCAAAATGGCGTTGAAAATGCATCGAAATTGATTTTGTTTAAACAAGAGAAATAAACTATGGGTGGGCATAATAATCAAAATATGATGCGGGCAAAGCCACAGGTGACAGCAAGTTATAAATAATAAGATTCGTATTTCAAGTTTTTTTTTATAAATATCACCCATCCTTTTATTTGAATAAAAAGGAAAATAATCGCACGCAAATCACGCAAAACGCCTAATGTGGGTGGACAAGTGTGGGTGTTTTTTGAAAGCAGTTGCCATTTACATTTAACAATAAATACTTTAATTTAATGTAACCCTTTTCAAACAGCAATAAAAATACAATAAATGTTAAGTCTTACATGCAATATATTATATAGCTACGATAATCTACAAAATTAAGTTAAATTACAACAAAATCATTTTCAAGTAGTGTTACCAAAACTAAACTATCATGCTAATAGCTCGCATTATCAATATAATTTACCAGATCCTTTTAAAGCCTAGCTTCTGACTCTACATGCTCTAACTCTACACGTACTAACTTCAACAAACTATGTCTTACTTAAAATATATGACTTGGCTGTTTCCCTACGGTCACATACTTATATTTACTTACAAAAGGTGAAAATTTGTTCATTGTTCATTACTTTGTATCTGTAATACATATAGGTAGTTTTTATTGTATCAAAACGGCTCAGGCACCTATTTTGAGTAAAGTGTAGAGTTTGAAAATTATTCGATCGTACTGAATTTTGCCGCTCTTCCGTCATTGTTTCCTGTTATTTTTGTTCCACTATAACCAACTTCAAAAAAGAAGGTTCTCAATTTTTTGTTTGCAGGTCTGTTATCAACAGTACCGAACTTGTTGGGAGGCAATGCATGAGGCTAGCACATGACCGGAAAGAATGGCGAGAGAGAGAGGAGGCCTATACTCAGGAGTGAGTGGAGCAGGCTGAATATATAGATAGATCTTGCACGTATATTCCGCCAATTTTATTAACTGATTTTAAGAATTATTTTTTTGCTTGATAGGTCCTATTTTAGGGATCCGTTCAAAGATCCGTTTAAATTTTATTGACATGTAAAATACTACATTGATGATACATTGATATGTGCGATCGATTCGAATTCTGTACACGATTGAAGTCGCTTTTGCCATTTTTGTCAAAAAATAATTATTATGATGATGTTGTATTGTGATAGATCTTTTTGCATTATGCACCCGTGGAACTTGGAAGTGAAGACATTTTGTGACGCTCAAAGTATCCGACGGGTTAAATGGTGGATCCCGACTATTCAGCCACTCTGAAGGCCTTCAATAACTCAGATGCAGTAGTTATACTCGTAGAGCCAAATGGTAACAAACAAAAATTTAAAACAAATAAAAACATTTTTTTACATATTAGTGTAGAAATGTAGATGTACGTAGATTTAGATTAATTATGTAAATGAAATGTAATGTTTGTTATTGTGCTAAAAAAATTCACAGTTCTTGTTTTTGTACCCAAGTAGGCGTATCAGATCACCATCATCATAACTATATAAGAACTCGTCCGTGACAAAGTTCGATTAGTTGATTACAAATATTTGCGCGCAATACCATATTTTAAATCTGCAAAATGCTTAAGTATATTTTTTTAATAACGTTTGCCGTTTATTATGTAAATGCACGTAATTTGGAACAGGTGAGTGCATAATTTCTACGATAATCACTTTCTAGTGTTATAGTTGGGATCAATGGAAATTTGGTTGAAATAAAAGTGCGAAAACGGGTTTTGCTTAGATCTAAACAAAGTTGTAAAATCTCATAAAACCCACACACCTATATAAACCTTAAAAGTGGGTGTTTTGGTGTTCCGTAAGAATAAAAACAAGGATCTCTCATATGTCGTTGTATCCATCTGTCTGTCTATCTCTATGTCGCAAAGCCTCATGACATCCACATTTTTAAACCGAATTGCAAGAAAATGATAATAGTTTCAGTACAGATCTCAATTTGAAATATGTACCAACTTAAAATTGTATTTAAATTTTGTATAAAATACTATTCCCAAGCATGTAAAATGGGTCAGATATCTGTTTTCAACTGCAAGCTCTTATGTGGATTAAACTGCTACTAAAAATATTACTTAAATATAATTTAAATTCTTGATAAATTTTTTGTGATGTTCTACAAAACGCAATGGTCAAAGGTTTTCAGTACTTAAAATTTTACACTCGTTTAGATTTTACATATTTTACATACAATTTGTCGCTCAAATCATGAAAGGGACCAACAATAATTGGATTTTGAGCCTATTACACTAACTAATCAATCCTATCAAATTTATAGAATTTATAAGTGTAATAGGCTACGTCCGGTTACGCCCTTTCGTGATTTGACTGACCAATTGAGCTGTAAATGCGTTTGCCTGATGTCAAGGGTCATAATATTATGGTCATTTTGGACATGCTCTTGCCTAGAGTCATTCCCATTCTCATAGCAAATCAACACCGTAGACAATTTAGAACTACCTACCAGTCCAAAAGTTTGAGATCTCCAATTTCCTGTTACCCTAGATAAATTTTCAACGTAATAGAAAAGATACATAGAAATGCTGATATCGACGGTTAAAAGGTAATCGGGGTATAAGTGCTATATCGGTCGAAAATGATTTATGAATGCCAACCTTTAAAAACAGTTACACTCAATCTAATGCTCTTCTCATGTCCATGCTCAAGCAAAAAACTGCCATGTCCAAGTGTCATTCTGCAATTTTTAACTTTAGTTACTAGAATGTGTTGTTATCACCCACCTGTACTTTTTCCTTTAAACATCGATATAAGCTTAGGTCAGACTTATTAGACTCCTTGGATGATCTCAGTGAAAGAAGCTTACAAAATACAATAAAATGACTATTCATTTCTATAATAATCATAAGCTACTAATATTAAGTATAGTAGGTGTGCCGGTTGTGGCCGCTAACCCATTTGTGGCCATTTGGTGTCAAAATTATTGCGTAATTAAATATAATGAAATAATGTATGAATAATATGTCAAGATACAACCACTTCTTAAATTAATAGTCAGTGTTGAGCGTCCAGACAATAAGCCCAATTAAGAAGGCGCTATCGTAAATTTAATAGCAATGTAAGTGTTCTCTCTATCGAATGCCTAAAGTGAAAAAGAAACAAAAATATTTTAATTAGCTATTA
Organism: Hypomecis atomaria; assembly: GCA_964007245.1. Classification (NCBI taxonomy): domain Eukaryota; kingdom Metazoa; phylum Arthropoda; class Insecta; order Lepidoptera; family Geometridae; genus Hypomecis; species Hypomecis atomaria. The sequence continues at coordinate 17,330,942 of OZ023283.1, forward strand.
AAATTACGACAATGTAACACTTGAAATATTATTTGTGTAATTCTCAAAGTTTGAAAATTTACATAAAAATATTATTTTTTTATTGAATTGTCCAATATTTTATTACATTGGTTTTAACTTTGAAATGTTGTATTTCTGTATAATTTCGGAAGATTGTCTAATTAATCATTAAAATTCAGAGTGGCCACAAATGATTAGGATCATTATTAGTTTAGAATAAAATATGGCCAAAACCGGTGCACCAACCCTATCTTTACTATGTTTTTTGTAAAATCTCTAGAAATTGCAAAGCAAACATAATTATTGCTGTAGTAGTATACATTGCCAACAATTTTGGTCCAACAAAATAGTGTTAGTTTTTACTTTGAATGTGTTATATTAAATGTCATTACCTTGAGCATTTTTTGCTACTCATAAGAATTCTATGAAATGGTTGTTCCTTTACTCATTAGCGCCATTACATAATTCCTACAAAAAATCTTACCAGTTGAGTTAGGTTTTTCCGGGTACTAAAGTGTAATTAACCCGGAATTCCTACTTACTTATCTATACCATCTATACCTCTATACCAATATTATAAAGAGGAAAGATTTGATTGTTTGTTTGTTTGCATTGAATAGGCTCCGAAACTACTGAACCGATTTGAAAAATTCTTTGACTGTTGGGAAGCTACACAATCCCTGGATGTCATAGGCTATAGTACATTATCAAAAAAATTAGGGATCCTTGCTAAAACTTCAATAAAGTAACTCAGGGTGTAAAAAATTTACCTTATAATTTAAATATTATGTAATGAGAATATGTAAAAAGTATGCAATATTTAACTGTCATAGTCTATTGCTTATTGTTACCCTAGCAACCAAAAATAAGTGTGTCAATTCTGTCAAATGTTTGAAATATAAACAGCTAACAGTTTACAGCTTTAAGCACATTGAATTATCATAGCTTAAACACATATTCAGCATTATTTAATTTTACTGTGTAGCTGCAGGCCCGTTTCCATCATAATTCCTGTTCAACAGTGAGCAAATCATTTATGAGGTACAAAGGCAATTTAGTTATATTTTCTACCATTTTAAAATGCCCAGAAGATCAAGATCTCAACTTTCTAGACATAGTTCCCAGGCGACGGCATCAAAAATACGTCGTAATAAAGAATCTTCATCGGAAACTGAAAATCGTCTTGCAAGCCAGAGAGAATACGCGTCGCAATCGCGTGCCAGGGATTCGAGTATCGAGCGTTCGCAGAGGCTTGCCGAACATCATTTGAGAACCTCCCAAGTTAGGTTAGATAGATTCGAGTACAGAGCGTTCGCAGCGGCTTGAAGAGCAAAATAATAGAAATATTCTAACTCGCACTACGGAATCGAACTCTGAGCATTCCCAACGCCTACGAGATCAGAGAGAAAGACAACATACGTTAACAACTAGAGTTCGAACTCAAATTTTAGCTCACAGTAACAGATCAGCATTCAGATACGATCCACAAATAGATTATGCTCAACAGCCTTCCGTCCAAATTAGAACCATGAATAAGATTTGCCCTAAGTGTTATGCAAAAAAAATGGGACGATGAACCTAATGGTAAGTATATGCTGTGCAGCTGGAAAAGTTAGCCTCCCCAATATTGAAGAGCCGCCACAACCAATAAAAAATCTTTTGACAAGTAATCATTCACTATCCGGGCATTTTTTAACCAACATACGAAAGTACAATAGTTTCTTCCAGATGACTTCATTTGACGCGAAAAAAATCTATACCAATATTATAAAGAGGAAAGATTTGATTGTTTGTTTGTTTGCATCGAATAGGCTCCGAAACTACTGAACCGATTTGAAAAATTATTTTACTGTTGGATGCCAAAGGTTATATTATATTTTTTAATAATTAGAGATACTTACTAAAACTCCCATAATATAACCCAAGGTGTACAAAAATTACCTAAAATATTATTTACATCCCGTGCGCTGCGAAAACTATTGATGAAACAATAAAATAATGTACTACGACTTTGTAGAGCTTATCATTATTTACAAAAAGTGTCGGGACAGAGTATGTCTATCTATTATAGTTAAACCACAATAAAAGTTATTTAATTTGAAAATTTTAATTGAAATGCCGCCGCAAGAAAATGCTCTTAATTTATATCATGGTATAATATTATAAAAACCCTTATCAAAATAAACTACTGAAATTCAAGAATAATTCAGGACCTTTGTATGCCTTTTTAAACTGTTCAATTCAGATATTTCATTCGAAAGATATCATGAGTTTAAAAATGTAGGTAAGTATTAGAAAAAAATCGCGTGATCACCGCTCATCCCACTTGGCATTACCATATTTTATCTCCGCTATTTCTGTAGGTACCTGTACCTATACCAGCCTTTTTTAATTGTCCACTGCAGGACATATGCCTACCCAGGAAGTGTGATTGGGCCATATCCACCACGCTGGTCCAGTGCGGGTTGGCGGATTCATTTAGGGCATCCGGGCATCGAATGTAAATGTATCGTCTAAAGTGTTTAAAAAAAAAAGACTTTCCTTCTACTGCTTACAATTTTGACGAAATTATAAAGAAGTAATATGAAATAGACATGAAACCGCGACCGCGTTGTAATCTATTGAGTAGCGAGAGAGTCTACCTACGGTTGGGTCATATCCACCAGGCTGGCCCAGTGCGGGTTGGTGGATTCCTATGCGTAATCCAGTTCCTTCTACGGACGTAGGTATGCAGGTTGCTACACAATATTTTCCTTCACGGAAAAGCCAGTATTGTGAAATTCCGTACATTAGTTCCAAAGAAACTCATTGATACGGGATCGGGATTTGAAGCTACCAACTCACGATTGTAAGATAAGTGTTACTACCACTAGACTACCACTGCTATATACCTCCTCTATTAATGCGTTTATTTATGTAGTACCTACCGATTTGGAAATGCTAAGTTAGGCAACCGACATACAGACGATTTATAATTTCTGTTGTAGTGGTAGTTGAGTTAGTGTCCTGACTCCTAACACATACATAGTACGTAAAACGAACTATCGATGGGCCTTTAAAGTTCTCGAATGTAGACAATGTATTGGCAAGTGTAGAGAAGGTCTTCACGTGAATCTAAGATCTGGTCGAGACCATCGGAAAACGTTGGATGCCAGCGCTTCCATTGGTTCCATTACAGCTTTTTGGGTTAGCAAGTTGAAGAGGCCTTAGGTAGGGCACACAATTCGTAGAAGTAGAACTGATGGCTAATATTTTACAAAGTACTCGAATGAAGAAAATATCAAAAACAAGTGTATATTAGAATGTCAACTAACTTACGTTGATAGAATTTAGATGGACTGCGGGCTGCGGGTCTCTAATATTCTAGCCGTTTAAAAACTCTGAAGCCAGGGATAGCCACCCGACCCATACGAAATCACTTTTATTTAGATAGGCAAAAACTATCTTTATTTTATGTAAATAGTCGAACAGATTAAGGCTACGATTCGATCGATTCTACTACAAAATTGATTCATTATTGACGAAATGATTGCGTAACATACATACAAAATGAAACACAGTGGAATTGCGAACCTCATTTTTTGGTGGATACATGGATGGACGCTGGATGCAAAATTCTTGCAATGGTTTTATTCGGTGTTATTCAAGATCTAATAAGGGAGCCCTATGTTAGGCAGTGGGTGTTCTATGGAAAAAATATTAGCTTATATGTTACTGTAATATGAAAACGCGCTAAAATAAATGTGTTCATGTGAGTGACAGATATGTCACTCACTTTACGTGGTAGGTAATTAGGCACAATACTCATAAAATCTGTCGTCTTAAACCAATCGTACCCGGGCGAAGCCGGGGCGGGCCAGCTAGTACTTAATTAGGTTCAAACGAGACGTTGTAATTATCGGTCACGAAAAAATGGCTATTTATATAAGGATAAGGATATTTTATAGAAGGAGGTTCTCAATTCATTGTGTGTGTTTTTATATATGTATGTATGTTACGAGATTGCTCCGCCAATTCAGAACCGATTATGATATTTTTAGGATTCCGTACCCAAAGGGTAAAAACGGGACCCTATTACTAAGACTCCGCTGTCCGTCTGTATCCCTCCAGGCTGTTTCTCATGAACCTTTATAGCTAGAAAGCTGAAATTTTCACAGATGATGTATTAATCTTGCTGCTATAGCAACCCATACTACAAACCTGAATTTTTTACCGTTTTTCTCTCGATATTAATAATGGTAACAGGTATGCTTAAAATATTCACAGAATATTTAATTTTGTATTCAATTTAACAGTAAATGATTAGTTTAGAATAAAATAAAAATTTAAGGGGGGCTCCCATTCAGTACGGAACCCTTCGTGCGCGAGTCCTACTCGTACTTATCCGATTATATTGTTCTTGTTAGGTAGGTCATACTTCAGGAGTGGGTAGTACCGTTTACATTATATCGAACTCGGCTGAGCTGTTTTTGAAAATTTAGGAATAGTTAAAACAAATTTTAAGTTGATTTGAGTGAACCATTTGAATTTTGTAAGATTGAAGTCGGTTGTGTCATTTTTGGCGAAAAATACTTGATGCTTGAAAAATATGTTTTTTTTTTCAGCAAGTCATAAGCTTTCCTGAAGAAACTAAAGCCCACATATACAAGGCAGTAAGGCAATGTGCTGGAAGTGAAGCAAAAGCTACAGAGCTGATGGCAATCGTCCAAAGCGGCAAATATAGAGAAGACAAAGAATTCAAGTCATTTATTTATTGTGCTTATAAAACGTCCGGATACCTCTATGAAGACGGCAGAATAAACATAGAAAAGTCAGCTGTTTTATATCCAGATCCAGAAGTAATAACAAAGGTTTTAAAACGATGCGATGAAAAACGGGGCAACACGCCCGTAGAGACTAACTTTGAATTCTTTAAATGTTTTCAAGACACATCTCCTTATCTCATCGCAGCATCGTAAAAAGCGCTTTCGGGTTTGATAAAATATATACATTATAAAAATAGAAATCTGAGTTCTTTTTTAGGGTTCCGTACCCAAAGGGTAAAAACGGGACCCTATTACTAAGACTCCGCTGTCCGTCTGTCTGTTTGTCCATCTCCAGGCTGTATCTCATGAACCGTTATAGCTAGAAAGCTGACATTTTCACAGATGGTGTATTCCTGTTACCGCTATTACAACAAATACTAAAAATAGAATAAAGTTAATAATTAAGGGGGGGCTCCCATACAACAAACCTGATTTTTTAGACGTTTTTCGCTCTATATTAATAACTAGCTTAAAACCCGCGGCTTCGCCCGCGTGGTCTTAGTACTAGTATAGGTACTTGCTTAAAATGAAAATAGCCCGCGGTTAGACCCGCGTTGTATTGGTACTTGCTTAAAATTAAAAAAGGCTGTCTGATGGCCTGCGTTGTCATATTACTTGCAATGATAATGGCCCACGGTCTGGCTCGCGTTGTTTTAGTAATTGCTCAAAATAATAAAAACCCACAGTTTGGCCCGCGTTGTCTTGGCACTTGCTTAAAATAATAATAGCTTGTGTAGCCCAGCATTGTCGTATAACGTATTACTTGCAAGGATAATGCCTACGGTTTGGCCTGAATCGTCTTAGTATTTGGCTGGATAAAAAACGTATTGTATGGGTCAGAGTGTTCGGCCACCATAGGGAGAATGAAAGGAAATTGCATGCAGCGGAGATACGAATGCTGAGATGGATGTGCGGAGAGACAAGAATGGATAAGATTAAAAATGAGTATGTTAGAAGAAGTCTGAAAGTAGCGCCAGTGACTGAGAAATTAAAGAGTGGCAGGCTATCTTGGTAAGGGCATGAGACGGGAAGAGAGTAATGTAACGAAAAGAACCCTAAATATGATGGTAAGCGGCAGAAATAGGAGGTGACGACCAAAAAAAGTGTGGATGAATTGTGTGCAAGATAATATGCGAGAGAAATGAGAAATGAGTGAAGTGGCGAAAAGAAACGTGCGGTGCCGACCCCACCTAGTGGGATAAGATAAGATAATATTTATTGTCATCAAGTAAATCTAAGGGCAGGATGATGATGATAATAGGTTACGGTTTGGCCTGCGTATTCTTAGTACTTGCTTAAGATGGTATATAAATTACGCAGCTTAGCCCGCGTTGTCTTAATACTTGCTTAAAATTATAATAGCTTACCGTTTGGCCTGTGTTGTCGTATTATTTGTAATGATAATAGCCCACGGGCTGGCCCGCGTTGTTTTAGTAATTGCTTAAAATGATAATAAACCACAGTTTGGCCCACGTCGTCTTGGCACTTGCTTAAAATAATAATAGTTTGTGGTTTCGTCCGCATTATCGTATAACGTATTACTTGAAGGGATAATGTCTACGGTTTGGCCTAAATTATCCCAGTATTTGGCTAGAATAATAACAGGTCGTGGTTTGGCCTGCACATTCTCAGTACTTGCTTATAATGGTAATTTATAGCACGTAGCTTGGCCCGCGTTGTCGTAGTACTTGCTTAAAATTATAAGGGTAGTATTTAAACGCAAATCAAAAAATATCCTTATTCTATGCAATAAGATTCCAAATTCCCATCAAAATTACTGATTGCACAGCATAATATTCAACTCAAAATATCACTAAACACACTACAATTTATTTTCGCAGCGTACAGCGATTTTTCCTAAAGCAAAAGCTTTTTCATCAATGCACAGCGAATAATCTTAATGCACATTATACCTGTTAACTCTTTTTCTTTTAAATATAGCTTCTATTTTTATATTATTTACAGCAGTTTTTCTAAATAAAACAGCATTTTATTAATCACAGTCGTCTTAATATTTAACCTAAACTAACCTTTTTTTTTTTTTTTTTTACCAGGGGAAATCTTTTATAGATACCACCTCACCTCGAGGGCAGGCGGGTGGTTATGTGGGAGTCCTGCCGGCTGGACAGTATACCCACCAAAACCCCTGGGTGTCCACCACTGCGCCTGGTGTCGGGGCTACGGGCACGCTTTCGCACTCCTCCGCGGCACCCGACAGCGCTGGCCCAACTCGGGCCCCACCACGGAGCTTGCGCTCCCGCCAGAATAACGATGTGCCGAACACCAGACACATCGTCATCCACCACCTGGGACCATCCAGCACTGGGCGTCAGACAGCACCCGTGTCCGACAGCCCTGGTCCCGATGCAACGGGTCAATTAAAGTGGCCCCGCGCCTGCCACTACGGCTGCAGAGGATAGGGAGAACGGCCGTCGCGATACCGACACTCCTCTTCCCCTGCAGCCCCACCGCCTCCGCCAACACGTTGGCGGCACCCGTTAGGGCCGCTGGCAGGACGGATAGACAGCGGCACACTCGCCGCCCGTCCATCCCGTCGCCGCCCCCGCCTCGATGGGCTCGGCCGCGGTATCGCGACGAGCGCGACACCGCAGTCCACCTCAGTCGACTAGCGACCTACTGGCCAGCCTCCGCACGGGCTTGTCGAGGCCCAAGACCCGGAGAGGCCGGCCCCACCTCGGGTTCCTCTTGGTTCACCAGGCTGGCGAGACCTGGCTACTAAGCCCCCCCGCCACGACAAGGCGGGAACCCACTCGGGGGGGAAACTAACCTAACCTAACCTAACCTAACCTAAACTAACCTAACCTAAACTAACCTAACCTAAACTAACCTAACCTATTTTTTGTTTCACACCTAATCTATAAAGGCGATTCGCTTCTGGCACTTCGCCGGCCGCTGCCGCGGCACGCTCGCTTCGCTCGCTCGGCTCGTGCGTTGTTTTGTCATGTTCTAACATAACCTAACCTATTTTTTGTATCACACCTAATCTAATTTCTTCACTAATTTACCCTAAAGAAACCATCCATTGATCTAACCCCTGATAACAGAGCATTCCCTAGGAAGCGAGGGTCAACTTAGGGATTATGCGACTGGGATAGTTATTTTGCTATGAAATATGAAAAATTTGCTGTGCAGTCAGTATTTATGCTATGTATGTAGTATTTTTGTACAAAAATAAATTTAACTGTATTACATTATGAGGAAAAAAGTAATGTCATATTGATGTAAAATTTCGAATTATCTGCAGTTTGAGTTTTGTTAAACATTTAGTTTATTTGTAGTGAAGTAAGTTATTTGATGTAAAAAAGAATATAAATGAAAAGTATGTATTGATAGGCGATTATTTATTTGATATGCAATTTATATTATCCCAAATTATAATAGCCTGCCGTTTGGCTTGCGTTGTCGTATTACTTGCAATGATAATAGCCCATGATAATAGTCTGGCCCGCGTTGTTTTAGTATTTTCTCAAAATGATAATGAGTACTTACTTTAAATGGTATTTCCCCACAGTTTGACCCGCGTTGTTTTAGTACTTTCTTGCTTAAAATAATAGCTCATGGTTTAGCTCGGGTTTTCGTATTACTTGCAAAGATAAGATTAGCCTGCTTTGTCTCAGTATTTGCTTAAATTCGCTCGTGTCTAAAGCTTATTACGGAGTACCTACGACAATTTTTAGATGAAATTGATTTGCAAAATATTTGAAATTAATTAAATAATAATTGTATGATTTATTCATGTTCAAATAATTATTTTATGGCCGCATTGGATTTAACGGTTAATTCAATATTTTTGTTCTTAGTATTAAGATCTCAATGTAACACAGTTCAACAGTAAATATGTTCTTTGACTTTAATAGCCTACGGTTTGGCCCGCGTTGCCTTATAACTTGTCAGAAGATAAATACTTAATAAAGTTATATGTTAAAATACCTACTCATTCTTTATGTGGTAAAAAGAATATTTTTCGGTACATTGCTCACTCATGAACCATGTAGTTTCCCACTCGCATACCAAATTATATCCAACTCCATTCGCATGTCATGGTCCACATCACAATCGTAAGGTCCTAATCCTGGTCTGACCACTGAGCTTTGAAACTTATGTACGAAATTTACACTAATGGTTTTTTATTGATGGAAAACATTGAAGCAACCTGCAAAGGCACGTCCATAGAGAAAAATCGATGTATATGAATTCAGCAACCCGCGCTCGGCCAGCGTGATGGATATGGCTCAATCACCCTTCGTGGGTAGGCCTACGTTCAGTAGTGGACTATTAAAAAAGCTCAGTATAGGTATTCAACATGTTTCATTAAATTATTAGAAATTTAATTTTGATTATCCTGAACTCAATGACAATCTTGCCCAAAACCGTTCACCCAGTCAAAAGTGGCCGAGACACTTGTAGGACTTTCAGGCATTCTCTGACCCTGTACAGATGAAAAAGTAGCACACAAGTGGGTATATTTTATTTGAGAAATACATATTGTACCTATATCTAGACGACAGGCATGTTCTAGGATTCTATTATACTCATCATTTGACTAACTTTTACTATGGTACCAACCCCGAAATCACGTAAATAAAATCTGCTGTTCAACATAAAAAGTTCATCGACCCGCGGCAAAATGTAAAGAATAGGTAATTTTCGCTTTTTCAGGTAGAACCCATAGTAAAGTAAGTTTATTTATCCGTATGTACCCTAAGTTCAAATCTATTGGCTCACAAAATAAAATCTTTCGTAAACTATTAGGGGCCCATTTTGCCCCATTGACGGATGAGTCAATATCTAAATTTTATTCTAGATACTTCACTATATTACTAAAAAAATGCGTTCAAGTTATTTTTCATGCTTTTATAGGACGTTTGGTCTAGATTTCGACAAGGAATCCGGGACTTTTCCCAAAACGTCAATATAGTCATCTATTAGTTAAAAGGGTGGGCTATTTTTAAACAATATTGCATCGATTTACGAATAGATTTTTAGCATTTTTTTAAGAAATTGTTATCGTGACCCACTGAAATTTTCCTGGATAGCAGTAGGTACCCCAAGTGGTAATTTGTGTTATTGTCTAGCATCGTACCAAATTTTGTTAGAATTCATTTACCCGTTTTATCTTAGCTTTATCTGATAATTTTGGCTATCCCTAAGAGACCCTATAGATTTTCCGGGATAAAAATAGTTACTGTATTGAAACATGTTATGTGTTTCCTACATACCAGATTTCATTCATAACCGTTCCGCTCGTTGGATGTAATTTATGTTTTTTTCACCAACTTTGGGACCCTATTTGACCTCTTAGATAAAGAAAATTCAGAAAAACAGGAACAAACGTATTTTTCATTTTGTCTGAGTAGCATATTAACAAAGTTTTAAGTCAATCGGTACAGGAATACAAAATATACTTACAAACGAAAAGAGCCCGTTTTACCCCGTCAAAGGTCAAAAGTTCAAAGTTTTCGTCTTTAGTGCTCCATTACGTCATACAATGTACCTATATTCCATATTTCAAGTTTATATCTTTAGCGGTTTGGGCGGCAGCCGAAACTGATTAATTTTGGCTATCCCTAAGGATCCCCATAGAATTTCCGGGATAATAATAGTTCATGTGTTGAAACATGTTGTGTGCTTCCTCCATACCAGATTTCATCCATAACCGTTCAGCTCGTTGGATGTAATAGACGCTTTTTTCACCAACTTTGGGACCCAATTTGACCCCTTAGATAAGGAATATTCGGAAAAACAGGAACAAACGTAACTTTTATTTTGTTTGAGTAGCATGTATACAAAGTTTCAAGTCAATCGGTAAAGGGAATAAAAAGTTACATACAAACGAAAAGGGCCCGTTTTACCCCTTTAGAGGTCGATTTTTCAAAATTCCGTTCTTAGTGCTCCATTACGTGGTCCAATGTATCTTTGTTCGAAATTTCATGTTCGTATCTTTAGCGGTTTGGGCTGTAGGCTGTCTGTCAGTCAGTCACTCAGCGAAGCCTTTTATATAATAGATGGTAACAGGTAGATGCTTGAAATTTTCATAGAATATTTAGTTTATCTCTCTCTTATCTTGACGAAACTTGGTACACAGATTTAATATATAGGTATTTTTTTTTGTCGTCGGTGATTTTTATAGGGGTGCTATTTTCCTCAAAGAGGGGAAAATTTAATGTCGCGCTATTTATGATCCAATTTTGATAATATTTGCCATTATTGTTAAGTAACATTTAACAAGATTTGCAATATAAATAATGTATGAACCAAATTGGCCAAGAGCAAGTATAGATAATATAAGCTTAAGTAGATTTAGTTAAAGACATGTGTCTCGAGATCTACTGTTCGGAGATTTATACTGGTAGTCTACAATTATTCCGTGGTGGTATAGTGGTAGTGATACTCGCCTTACAACAGTGAGGTCGTGGGTTCAAACCCCGGTCCCCGTACCAATGAATTCCTTGGAATTTATGTACGAAATTTCACACCAGTGGCTTTTCGCTGAAGGAAAACATCGTGAGGCAACCTGCATACGTCCGTAGAAAGAATTTGATGGCGTATGTGAATCCCCCAACCCGCACTGGGCCAACGTGGTGGATATGTGGGTAGGCCTACGTCCTGCAGTGGACTATTGAAAAGGCGGGTACAGTATACAATTATATACTACTACAATTGTTTATTGCAATTACTAGTATAAATCTCCGTGAAATTGTGTGCTATCTATATAAGCTTAATTGTAAAATATCTAGATCACTAATGTATTGAACTGAATTATAACCTAAAAAAAAGACAAACTAAAATAAATTATATCATTCATATTGCTACTACGTTTTGCAGTGGCTGTCCTACGGCTGACAAATGGAAAATAAATTATTATTTTCACTTTTCCTACGACGTCCAATGACTGAAAATGACCACGATGATGATTCTTTTATTTTTATTTTATGAAAATGTTTGTTTATTTATTTTTTCTCTACCTATTTTGGGCTCAAAAATAATAACGAAAAAATACTCGCGAAGTAATGTCAAAATTCGAAATTAGAGACTGTCGACAAAAGTGCCACAGCCAATTCAAGATAAGTGTACATTTTGCTGCATAGTCATGTTAGAATCGAAATACTACTTACCTATTGCTATATCGTGGAAATATGTCTTTAAATTGTGGTCTAAATTGTAAGCTAGACCGCCTGGCCTAGTCAGCCTTCCGTAGGTACGTGCAACTACTATCTTTACTTCTTTACGCAGGCGGCACGTTCACTGATTTACTGTTGATAACAAACGTTTGCCTTACTTAACCTATAAATTGAGATAATACGCACAGAAAGATGTAGCAATTTCACACTATTGTTCATTTATCAAAAATGGCTGAGCCGATTTCGATAAAATTTAAATGGGACCAACTTCGAAGTATACTTTTTCCGATAAAAAAAGAAATATCTACTATGTAAAAAGTTATGCGTGGTTTTACATAACAAAAAAAATTACGCGTCGAATTGAGTACCTCCTCCGTTTTGTCAGTCAAAAATGCTGTAAGTTTTAACTAACCAAGTGAACGAAGTGAAAGAAGTCTTCGCTTCAACTCGATGATTTGCTTTCGTCTGTCCGGAAATCGGCCAAGGGCGAGTCTAGATTTAGTCTTGCGAAGATTTGGTTATAGAGCTGTGTACGCGAGGTCTACTGTTTGGAGAACAAGTAGTTTTAATTTTACATAGAAGTTTGTCTATCTACTTAGGTACCTACTGGTAAGTATTGTAAGTAAGTAAGTTCGTATAGGCCGGACTGAGCACTACCGTGGCTCAGATGACACGTTAAATTGTAGGTCCCGGTTGTTTAAACCGTTGTCACTTACTAGTGATAATATAGGCAGATTATTTGCATAATATCACCCGTGCAAGTGAAGAAATCCGTAAACGCACCGAGTTAGCAACAAACGGGGCGGGTCCCAGTCCTTTAGCCGCTTCAGAGGCCTACAGGCGGCTTGATAATTCAAAAACTTTAGGTTTAGAGCCTTCTCTCTTCTCGCTTCGTTGGGACGCATTATGGTCGCGAATGAAGGCTATTGGTGTGCCTGAAAAATTCATAAATCTCACAAAGGCTGCATACCATGAATATTTGTGCAGAGTACCCCACGATGGGCTTCTGTCTGACAAAATCCCAGTTCACGCGGGAGTAAGACAGGGTTGTCTCCTAACGCCGCTGCTATTCCTTATCGTGTTAGATGGCATCTTATCACGCGTCAATGTAGTGCCACAATGAGGGATTGAGTGGGGTCTCACAGGCTACTTTCAAGATCTTGATTATGCAGACGACCTCTGCGTACTCAGCCACCGCAGAGTTGACATGCAGGACAAGTTGGATGACCTGCAAAGAGAAGCAGCCGCAGTAGGTCTTAAGATAAATGTGCGAAAGACCAAAGATATGAGAAGTGGAGAACGTGACTCTCATCCGCTACTAATTGGCGATGAATCGGTAGAGAGATTGGCTAACTTCACTTATTTGGGGAGTGTCGTGTCGAGATCTGGAGGAACCGAATTGGACATAACTTCCCGGATAGCCAAAGCAAGGGGTGCCTTTGCTTGTCTTCACCCTGTATGGCAGTCGAAACAACTCTCTCGTAGAGTGAAACTGAGAATCTTCAACACTAACGTAAAGAGCGTGCTGCTATACGGGTGCGAGACCTGGAAGACCACTAAGCAAGTTACTCGCCAACTCCAAGTTTTCATAAACCGCTGTCTTCGTCAAATTGTGGAAATTTTCTGGCCGGACACAATCACAAACAACGAACTGTGGAGACTGTGCCACGAAGACCCAGTAGATCTGCAAATCAGGCGTCGTAAGTGGTGTTGGATTGGTCACACTCTGCGCAGGAACGTGGATCATATTCCAAGACAGGCTCTGGATTGGAATCCACAGGGCCGGCGCAGGTGTGGTCGTCCCAGGCAGACCTGGCGGCACTCTGTCATGGCAGAGGCAAAGAGCATCGGCAAGACGTGGAGCGAGGTGAAGTGGGCTGCCCAAGACAGAACCGAAGTATTGTATCTGCCCTCTGCCCCGATGTGGGGCCTTAGGATTAGAAGAGAAGAGAGGTTTAGAGCCACATGGTAACAAAACAAATAATCTTCTCATTACTTATATATAATATTAGTGTAGAATTGTAGATGTACAAATGTAGAGAAAGATATATTTGGACATTAATGGGCTAAGCAATTATGCAAAAAGATATTTAAGTTAATTGTTCTTGTCAATTAATCAAATCACTATCCTAACTACCTATTTAAGAACGTGTCCGTGATGAAGTTCAATAAGTTGAATATCACCATCTTAACTACCTAGGTATATAAGAAATTATCCGTGACGAAGTTCAATCATTCGAATTGAAACAATTGAGCGCAAAAACATATTTTAAAATCTACAAAATGCTTAAGTACATTTTGTTAGTAACGTTTGCCGTTTGTCATGCAGCGACTACTAGTAAATTGAAACAGGTAAGTGCATTATTTTATTTCTGCAAGATTATATATTTTGCTTCGGATCAATGTGGATTTGGTTTTAAAGTGTGAAACGGTGTGAAACAAATTTTCCAAATAAAGCAGTCCACTGAACCGAAACAGATATGTTTTTAAGTTTGTTATGTGTTTTGTTATTCTAGATAGATGTTTTATAATATTCTGCCTGAATTTAATAAGAGTTACGTACATATCTGTGTTTATGTCTGTGTGTGGCTTTATATTACTAAAAGCTACTTTTATTGAGTGGTTGATAGTAATTTTCCACAGAACCCTAAAGCCATGGGCTTTCAAATTTTAAGATTTTATATTTATTTCATTACCTATTATTTTTCTTATAATTGAGCCACCATTGATTAAGTGTCGCTTTGACCTGAGAATTTGCGTCAAGTTGTTTATTTACTTATTTGCACCGTTTTACGTTGTACATAATTCTTACAAAACAAACCCGAAACTAAGTGCAACTAAGACCTTGACCTCGTCAGTTATATATGTTGTGAAAAAAAAAATATTTTTGATTTCAGGAAGTCATACAGTTTCCCGATGAATTTAAAATTGACATTTACAAGGCAATAGACAAATGCGCTGGAAGTATCGAAAAAGGTGTAGAGTTTATGGATGTTGTCCAAAGCGGCAAATATCGCGAAGACGATGAATTCAAGGCTTTTGTTTATTGTGGTTATAAAACTACCGGATACCTCAATGAAGACGGCAGATTGAACATAGAAAAGGCACTTCCCCTATTTCCAGAACCAGAAGTAATGTTAAAGGTGTTTAATCTATGCGATGAAAAACGAGGAAAGACCCCCGAAGAGACTAATTTTGAATTCTTCAAATGTTTCCAAACAACGTCTCCTTATCTCATCGCTGCGTCGTGATTAGGGCTTTTTGGGATTGATGTAAATAAATACAAAATGAAAATTTACGTAACAGTTATTTTTTATCTTTATAGTATTTTATTATGTAATATATAAGTAACGTCTGCCCTTCTCATGATAAACAAAGTATATGCCTTGCGACGTGATCTGAAAACATCTTCTGGCTCCAGGCAGAAGGTTCAGATCTCTGATCACGTCGTCGCAAGACAGGTTACGTTATCGTATTTAAGAAGGGCTGCTACGGAGCTCAGACCCAATAATTAATTGAACATCACTGGAACATATCTGGGGCACTACCGTGCTTTGCTTTGTTTGGCTCGTCTTGGAGGGGTCCAAGACGAGCCAAACAAAGCAAAGCGCAAGGAAAGACACTACCTACCTTTTCTCAAAGTGGTTCGCTGATTTTTAAAACTTCGTAACTTAGGGTCTGAGTAGTAGATTAACGAACTGATCTAAATGTCATGTCCATAATAGACTTAATAAATTACGAAGTTTTAATTCCATAGCTCTTATTCTTTAGATTTTATTGATATCTAAAAACCTCCGATTTTGTCACTGACTCACTGATTGACTGACTGACTCACTTATGGTCATCAAAACCTAAAGTCTACTTTCTGAAGTCCTAGATAGCTGAAATTTGGTACGTAGGCCATTAAAGAAACACATACAGCAGAACAATTCTAAAACTTGGAACTTTAACCCCCAAAGCCTTTTAAATTAAGTAATGAAAGTTTGTTTAAGACTGAAAATTAATATGAAAGCCATTATATTAATTTTCAGATGTTCCTTGTTAGAGATAATAGAACACAATATATTTTAGAGTTTTTAGTAAATCAACCCCCAGCCCCTAAAATTGGGGTATGGGAGTCTGTGTGAGACTTTCCCAAAGGTACTAGAGATCTTAAAATAGATCCAATAAAAAAATGTTCATGTAAAATGGGGCTAAGACGAGACTACAGTTCGCACTATCAAAATGTTATCAGACCTCATATAGAGCCAAGCTACTAACTCAAAAGGACTTAACTACAAGCTCTTAATTCACAAACTCTACACCTCAGTCAATACATATATGCGGCTTGGCTGTTTCGCTACTTTCATACGGGCGTAAGGTGAAAATGAAAATTGATTAATTCTCTTTTTTACAAATAGCTCTTGTAGTAACGAAACGGCCTTGCCACATATTAAATAAGATGTAGATTATTGTAGAGTTTATAAAGTTAGAGCTAGATTACAAATTAGATTTACTAATAGAAAATACTAATTTGCCACGCCCTTATATGGTGTGGTATATGTAAAATGACAGAAGGGGAGGAATTAAATTAAAGATTTTTATACTTTTTACAACGTCTATTCTCTTCAATAGCGTAGGGCGAACTGCCCACAAAACATCTCATTAGTTAACACATACTAAGTACTACTATATTCTATGGTATTAGCTACTTTTCATACAAACTATTAAGTATCTACGGTGTAGGACCCTTTCAGAAGTAACTATCAGGTATTCTACGGCAAGAGGCGCTAACACGGCCTTCCTGCAATGCCTCCTTTCGTTCTCGAAAGGCTTTCATCCTCATTATGATAATATACAATAAGTATTGTAGTTAATTACTGAATAAGGTAGTGTGCCAGTATCAATATACAAACACAAACGATAACATAATTTCTATTAATATTAATCAATAAACCTACTAAAATGTACATTTTAATAAATGATTTCTCAATGTTAATGCCATAAGTTTTACAATAGCCACTTAGTGTTAGATAACAACAGAACACAAAACATTATATGAAAAATCGTAAATATCACGATACATAACAACATGACCAGTACTGGACAGTAACATTTATGATTAGTTTCGTTTTGCGACTATTTCGAAACTTCGGAGTAACCCTCGAGCGGTCAATGACCCTTTTTGTGTCACATTATTTATTTTCAATGTAAACCTGCAAAGTGGCTTGACTCTGCAACATAGCATCCTAACAGCTATGACTAACTTATTTCTTTGTATTTAATGTTGATGTTTATTATATTTTTTCTTAGCGATCTCAGCGAACTCTTCCGAGCAGCTTACGCTTCATTTTGTTTCGTAGCAATCACAACAAACTCTTTTGAGCAGCTGACGCTATTTTTTTTTGTTATGCGATCCCAGCCCGCTCTGAAAGAGCGGCTTACGCCTTGAATTTTTTTTTTTTTTTGATGTGCGATCTCAGCTCGCTCTGAAAGAGCGGCTTACGCCTTAAATATTTTTGTTTTGATGTGCGATCCCAGCCCGCTCTGAAAGAGCGGCTTACGCCTTAAATACTTTTGTTTTGATGTGCGATCCCAGCCCGCTCTGAAAGAGCGGCTTACGCCTTAAATATTTATGTTTTGATGTGCGATCTCAGCACGCTCTGAAAGAGCGGCTTACGCCTTAAATATTTTTGTTTTGATGTGCGATCCCAGCTCGCTCTGAAAGAGCAGCTTACGCCTTAAATATTTTTGTTTTGATGTGCGATCCCAGCTCGCTCTGAAAGAGCGGCTTACGCCTTAAATATTTTTGTTTTGATGTGCGATCCCAGCTCGCTCTGAAAGAGCAGCTTACGCCTTAAATATTTTTGTTTTGATGTGCGATCCCAGCTCGCTCTGAAAGAGCAGCTTACGCCTTTAAATGCGACCTCAGCGCACTCCAAAGGAGTGAGCTTACGCATTTTTTTTTTTAATACTTACACACATCTCATAACTTTTATTATTTCACATCAGCCTTCACCAGAGATATATTTCACATTAGCTTTTCCAAAGCTGAGATTTTTATTATTTTGGCCATCAGCTGTTACCAGAGTTTTATTTCAAATTAGATTTTCCAGAGCTGATACAAGAACTGTGTCGCTAACACGGTTTTTTAAGCCTCTTGATTCCGTGACGTTATTTAGATGTGTGTTTGATATCTCTTCAACCAACTTGCAAATAAGTAAGATATTTTCAATTCGTCTGTTTTTTTTTTTTTTCAAATTCAACTTCAAACTTATATCTGACTTGTACACATGTCGTGGTAAACATTTTTATTTTTTATAGAATTCATTGTATTGTATTTCACTTGCCATATTATTGTTTGTAATCATTGCTGTTCAACATTGACAGTACTACATTTTAATAACACAATACAAAATAAAATAATAAATATCCACCATCCCGTACTGGCACAGCGTGGAGCCATTCGCTCTTCGTTTTCAGGTCTATGTTCAGCAGGCTTTTAAAAATCCTGTGCGGTACAGTACACTATGAACAATACTATCTTAGAATTTATGTGATTTGTGACATAATTATTCCGACGAATATTAAATAATTTTTCGTCTTTTCGAAGTTCTCTTGTAGCTACATGAGATTTGATGCACATCGACAATACAAATTATTTTGGAATTATTGCTGGTTCTCTGTGTTGTGAAACACAATGGGATGCGGCTGATTTTTCATTTGACCAAAAATATCAAAGTTATTTTTGAAATTCGCTCGTCCATTCTGAATTTCTGACTAATGTACTCTTCATGTACAAATTCCAATAAGAGTGTTGTTTAAATTTGGTTGGTCCATTTTTATGTTTAATTTTTTTTACTATAAGTGCTTTTCAAGCCCAAATTACAATAAATTGTGTTGTTTTTAATTTGTGTTTCATCTTCCATTTGTGCGTCTCATCTTCCAGTCGATAATTTATTGATTGTTTTGTAATATTTTTTGTTTGCTTCAAAATTCTGCACCCAGCGCGTAGGCAGGTAGCTATCCCTTGTCCCTCAAAATGCATCTGTTGGGGTCAAGTGGGCAGGGCTTCACTGCGCTAAAATCACACAAGGTTCACATATTCTAATAACATAATAATTTTGCTTCTATACTGATATCTTGATGTACCGAAGAAAGGCTAACTTTTCTAAATTCTCTACAAATTGCGATGTTTTTAATAATATTCATTTTTGTTTTTGATACATTATCTTGCTGTACCTAACAAGTGCTGAACTCTTCCAATATTTACATATTGCGGTATTTCCAATCAATTTCGTTTGCAATGTTTCTACGAGTTGTACATAATTATGTCAGACATATTTTCATGTTATTTGCTGCTTCACACAATAATTTTCAAATAATAATTCTGAACTTTTTTATACATATTTTCATGTTATTTGCTGCTTCACACAATAATTTTGAAACTTTTTTCTTTTGTTATATTTTTGCTCTGTTTGTTGTTTCACACAATAACTTTCAAAACATTATTCTGAAACTTTTTTTTTTATATTTTTTTTTTTTTGCTTTTTGTAATTTGAGCGTTTTTTTTAATTCTCTCTGAAATATAAATAATGTTAATTTGTCTCTGAAATAAAAAAAATATTAGTACCTACACCTGAAAAAAATGTATTGCGGCAATTGCTGAAAATCCATTTTTTTATTCGTATCTGGGATTTTCGTGAAAATTCAAATAATGCCATGTTGCCATCTACCAATATGGGTACCACTCGTATTTTATGGCATTTAATTTCCTTTTCAATTTCAACCACATAGTTTTGTCTTTGGCCTTTTACCGAATACCATTTTGTATTTCATAAAAAAGGTCATGAATCCATCTCCTATTATGGATACTATTTTGTGTTTTATTTTCATAGCATTTCATTTTCCGTAGAAAATATTTAGACTCGGCTCTGATTTTCACAGCATTTCATTTTCCATAGAAAATATTTTGACTCGGCTCTGATTCACTTCTCTTGTTTATCCAATTCCATCAATGTTGAGCTGCTTTTTACACTCAAATGCACCTGGCTAGTCAAATAGCCCAAAATAATTTAGCCAGTTAGTTTATACTTTTCAAAGTTATTCTAACCCGAATCTCGAATGTTTTTCTTACAGGAATTTCTAGAAATTTATTTATTTACTCTCATTTTTATTTTTCAAATTGAAACTTCTATGATAATTCCGAACTATTTCTCTCTCATCATTTTTTACCTGAATTAAGTTTTTAGTATGCCCAATCAATTTCATCATTTCCATTTGTTTATACGCTATGATGATGATGCATTGTGATGACATATTTTATAGTATAAGAAGCTTTTAGTTTTTTCCCGTCAAGGTTTGATACAGCTGTTCTGAGAAGCGACCCAAAAATTAAGTTGCGTCATAATTCTTCTAGTTTTGTTATCGATCCGTCGCTAGCCGATAAAAGTTGCAGTCGTTCGTTACCTACTCAAGTAGGTACTCAGCCCTTATAAACAGGTTTTTGTTAGCGACTTTATGACTGGAATGTTTGTTTAAAATAATTTTGGAGCATTGATTGTTATTGTAGGTACCAAGCTTGACTCACGAATCAATCCTTTGTTATAAACGTTTCAGTTCTATGTAAGCATATGATAAACTTTGACTGTTATTTTTACTGTAGGTAACGGGTTAGGTACCACTCCATTCCATTCTTCCAATGTAATTTGAAATATCTTTTTTTTAAAATAAGTATGATCTTCGTTTCTGTTTTCACATAAGTAAAAACCTGTCTTCTTCGAATATATTGCAACACGTTATTTTTCAAACTTTTCTTGTATGAATTAAGAAATATCAACTGGCGATAAATTCAATCATATTGCTCTTTAAGAATTGTTATGTATCAGTCAAGATAAAAAGTACTTCATTAACAAAAATAGATACATTTCTTTTAACATACCTCGCAAATGTTGTAGTTGATGTGTCCATTAAATTGCTATCAGTCAATATTGCACCTCATCTAAGATTCATCCATCATTTCAATTCATAATTTTTCAACACATAGTCCTTTTTTTGCACAGAAAAATAATGTATTGTATTTTCATATCTGGAGGCACGGCAGCGCTCGAAGTCACTCAGGCCATTTTAAACCTCGTTGGCAGTCGTTGAAGATTTACTATCTGACCACAGCGATGACAACCATGTTATTCATTTTTCTCAGATATATTTGCAAAAGATTTTGTCCATGACAACTTCAGCATATTCGTTTTGCTTCGTAAAATTGCAATTTCAACTGCTTCAATATTCATTTTGTCACGTCACGTCAGACCACAAGTTAGCAATCCTTTTTTGAATATCGGCACAAACATTACTATTTTTAGAAATGCAGTATGTATCGAGATCTTTTGTTCAATGCCTAAGTGCCTGATAACGGCGCGGCGTGCGGCGAACATTTTTTTCTACTCGTCATCAGCTGGTATGGTGTTGGGCCCACTTATACGGCTTATACGAGACGACGTAGGTAGAAGGACCTACGTCGTCTCGTTGTCGTTTCAAGGCCAAAATATCAGCTGCAGAAATCTATTTTTAAACTTGATTTGAAACAATACTTGGATCAAAGTTCGGGATAACTGATGAAATGATTCGGTCAATCATTTTCGGCACTTCACTCACATTATTATTTGGTTATTAATCGTTCAGTTATTGTCCGTTTATATTTTTTTTTTCATATGTTTGTTTTTATGTTATTTATTTAAATCACTGTTTTTCATTAATTTGCATTGTTCATTATTTTTGTTCACAACTTCACACTATATATTCACTTATTTTGTCTCTCAGTTGTCTTACTATTTCACTCAGTTCAATGTATTAGCAGATTTTTTATAATATCATTTTCACTAATTTATTGTCCATTGTGGGGGTGAGTTTTTCAATCCCACTTCTGATGACAGAAGGGGAGGAATTAAATTAAAGATTTTTATACTTTTTACAACGTCTATTCTCTTCAATAGCGTAGGGCGATATGCGGCTTGGCTGTTTCGCTACTTTCATACGGGCGTAAGGTGAAAATGAAAATTGATTAATTCTCTTTTTTACAAATAGCTCTTGTAGTAACGAAACGGCCTTGCCACATATTAAATAAGATGTAGAGTATTGTAGAGTTTATAAAGTTAGAGCTAGATTACAAATTAGATTTACTAATAGAAAATACTAATTTGCCACGCCCTTATATGGTGTGGTATATGTAAAACATTCAAAAATCTTATTTACATGCCCAAAATTATTTACTTACATAACATGTTTATTAAAGTGTTTTACGCTAATAGGTATTTAGAATATGTTATTTAAAACCTCAGGTAAATACATAGGTATGTCGCAATAAATGATAAGATATCTTTGCCAGGGTTGCAAAGGGATTACATTAAGACACTATAGTCTAGCTGAGTCTGTATCTCTATCTCTATATAATTTATTAACGAATCAAAACAGCTTACATACTAAATTGTATCTACACATTGTGATCTATCTATGTCACGTAAAACATCTAGATCACGAACTAATTAATCATGCTATATTAATCTAAATACAGATGCTGTATTAACAGATAACGCCATTGAGGTGGCCAATTTTTGGTTAAAAGCCGAAATATAAAATTTTTAGCACGCAAAATCGACTCGAAAAGAAGAAGAAGAATTTAAAACATTCCATCGAGCTGCAACAATATCGAATATCGTCATATCTAAGACCTTTGCGGCAAAAAAACTCTGATACCAGGGGTAGTCATCAATTTTTCCTTTTTAAATTTCTTCGCACTTTAACCCTTTTCAAATAGCTTTTATTTTAGACAATATTGTAGTATAGTAACAGTAACATTGAAGAATTTACTATTTATGCTATTTTATTTTATCAGACGATTTCAACAATATTATATTTGGCAAGATGAATTAGTATTCAAACCCTAACAAGGTTTGCGAATGAACTAAATTAGTCAAGAGATGGAGCCTTATTGTGTAAGGCTCACGACTCGCGCCAGTTACTCACGCCACGAGAGCGAGCGAGAGGAAAAGCGAAGCCGAACGTCAGAGCGCTAACACAATTATGCCCCAGGTTAAGATAAATATGCTTATCAGGGTGAAAAAACGTGCCGCGATTTCTACTTTCCGGAGAAATACTAGTAATATCAGTGTAGAGACAACAATAATTATTAAACAATAATGTTCTTAGCAATTATTGCTTAGCTAAAGGAATCCACACTAATTGTTATTGTCAATTATCAAATCACCATCCTAACTACCTATATAAAAACTTGTCCATGACCAAGTTCGATTAGTTGACCAGAAATATTTGACAGAAATACCTACCATATTTTAAATCTACAAAATGCTTAAGTACATTTTGTTAGTAACATTCTCCGTTTTTTATTCAGCAACTGCTTCTGATTTGAAAAAGGTAAGAGATGATTTCTGCGAGATCATATTATATTTTGACGTGAATTTGGTTTAAAATGTGAAACAGTGTGAAATGCTTATCAAGGAAAGTTGTCAAATAAAGCAGTCTACACCCAAACCACACATATTATTTAGCTTGATATGGCGTTGTTCGTGATAATGTTCAGTCTGATTTTAAGCAAAAATACACACAGAAACACAAACACACGTAGTGTCTGTGTGTATTTCTGTATGTGGTTTAATATTACTCAAAGTTAAATAGGTAGCTTGTTTTACAAAACTTTCTTGATGGTTGAGCTGGCGGAACTAAGTTCAAATGAGACCTTGACCTTCGTCAAATATTTAAAATTCCAAAAAATAGGTTCTTAATTATTTTTTTTATTTCAGCAAGTCATAAACTTCCCAGATAAATATAAAGGTCCCATTTACGAGGTAATAAATGAATGCGCTGGTAGTGAAGCCAAAGCTGCAGAGTTTATGGGTATCGTCGAAAAAGGCGAATATCGGGAAGACGAAGAATTCAAGACATTTATTCATTGTTCCTATAAGAACTCCGGATACCTGCATGAAGACGGCAGAGGGAACTTAGAAAAGTTAATTCTTCTATTTCCAGAACCAGAAGTAATGACAGACATTTTAAAACGATGTGATGAAGAACGAGGTGACACACCTTTAGAGACTAATTTTGAATTCTTTAAATGTTTTCAAAGAACGTCTCCTTATCTCGTCTCAGCGTCGTGATTTGAGCTTTTTTAGAATAAAGACATTATGAAAAGTGAACCCGTTTGTTTTTTTATTCATACATGAAAATATTCTATCCTGTTCGCTCAAACATAGATGTTCCATACTCGCTCCTGCTGTTCTTAATCAGTCTTATGAATATTTACGCATACGTCTAAGCGAACTATTGCTTCAAAAACAAAGTCTCTGTGACTTGAGACATCCTATCCTCCAATGAACTGAACCAATTTGGACACATTTTTTGTTTTATTTCAATAAGAACTTTGATTTGATTTTTTTACACTAAAAGGTAAGATAGTTCGAATAGACCAGATGGCTAATCCTAGTGTCAGAGTTTTAACTTTTTTAAGCCGCTAAAGCAGCTAGTAAGGCCAACGTTGCTGAACTCCTGTGATCACTAAGAGACACCTAACCAACGAGGTATATGAGCTTACTGTTACACTTGGTTATATTGAGTACTACAAAGTTATTATTTGATAGGTTAGGTCACGAACCTCGTTTACGAAGTATACAGATTCATGGGCTAGGATTAGATAAGATTAGATTCATGGCTTTACTTGTCTTGTTAACTTGACTCGGCGCACAATACAATAAATTGCATCTAACCAAATGAAAGATGACTACTAAAAACTAGGTACTTACTAAAAATATTCACAAAAAAACATGCCTAGTCTAGCTAGACGATTCAAACACCTAAAATTATAAAAGGACTCGTTTATCACAATTCTCGAATAGTCTTTTACAAATATTTGAATACAAAAGCAAATTCATATTATTTTTTTAAATTTCAAAATGCTTCCGTACATTTTATTTCTGATATTTGCAGTTTTCCATGAAGCGTCTTGTCTAAATCAGGTAAGTGTTTTTTCAGTTTGACATAAATAAATATCTATGGTTATTAACAAGACCAAATTGTTTTACTTACATTTCGTGTTTGTTATAATTATTTTTGGCGAAAAATGACAGAACCGCCTTCCATCGTATACAAAATTCGAATATTTAATTAAATGAAATTATCGATGAACATAGAATCTCCTCCTTTTTGGAAGTTGGTTATTAAATGTATCTACGCGGTAGCCTAGATCTTTATTGTCAGACACTGCTTGCTGTCTTTTGCTCAAACCGAGACCATTTTTTGTTTATTTCAGCATTTAAATTGATATAATTTAAAAATGTTTGGTTTAAATCTAACTGCGCTTATTTATTTATTACAGTACAGTAAATATCAATTCTGAATTAATCATGATATACTTAATAGTAGAGTAGGGCAAAAAAATATTTTTAAATAAGCGAGGGTGCTTTTTTTAAATCCAGAGCGAAGTGAGGGATTCTAGAGTAGATTTAGTAGAATCCTGAACGTAGCGAGGAATTCAAAGTAGCCCGAGCCAAAAATATATTTTGCCCCCGAATGATACACTCTGACTTTCATCACCCTCTATGAGAAAATAAAAGGCGCCTCATATTTTATTGTAATAATATTTTTTTAATAAAGCACAGAGTAACAACTAAATTTAATTTAAATAGTGTTTTAATCTCTAATAATAAAACAACTAACAATATTTGTGTTCGATTTCTTTGGCGCTGAACACTAACATGTTACAATTTAAAAATGCGCGGCAACGATATTTGCTGCGCACTTATAAAACCCGATTACAGAGGCGCCAGCGTAATTATATTAGCTAAATAGCATAGTTCTGTTTCTTTTTCACTTTAGGCATTCGATAGAGAGAACGCTTTTTACGTTGCTATTTAATTTACGCTGGCTGGCTTATCAAGCCCGATTACAGAGGCGATTAAGAGGATTAAAAACTCATTACTGCCACCTAAAAGTTTCTTATAGAAAGCACCACATTTGGGTGCACTTAAAGGCGGAGCAAGTCGTCCTTTTCGAATAGATGGAATAAAAATGATTTAAAGTAAGACATTTTCCTAGTTTCGACTAAAACAACATAAGTACACTCGTATACCTAGATAAGGAACAAAAAACTAATGGTTGTTATAAATTGTATAAATTGTTAAAACTCGTTGGTATGAATTGCCAATTTAGCAAGAGATAGAGCCGAAGCGCACAATAGAGACCTATGCCCAGCAGTGCGTTATCTAGGGTTTACAAATATATATAAGTACATAAGGTCCAATCATGAAGGCACTATTGTAATTATAATAGCTAATTAAATTATTTCTGTTTCTTTTTCATTTTAGGCATTCGATAGAGAGAAAACTTTTACGTTGCTATTAAATTTACGATGGCGCCTTCATAATTGGGTTTATAAACATGTTATGATATTAATAAATTTTTCTTTATTCTAGCAAGTCATAAGCTTTCCTGACGAGGTAAAAGGCAGCATAGTCCGAGCAATAAAAAAATGCGCTGGTAGTGAAGAAAAAACTGCAGAATTTATGGAAATCGTCCAAAGCGGCAAATATCGAGAAGACGACGAATTTAAAGTATTTATTCACTGCTGTTATAAAACTGCTGGATATTCCTATGAAGACGGTAGATTAAAAATAGAAGAATCGGCTCCGTTATATCCGAATCCAGCAATTGCATTAGGTGTGTTTAAGGAGTGCGATAAAAAACGAGGAAAAACGCCTGTTGAAACTAGCTTTGCATTCTTTAAATGTTTCCAGAAAATATCTCCTTTCCTCATAGGAACGGCGTAATTGGTATTTATCGTTTACTTTACAATTAATAAATAATATGAGTACTTAATAATCCTGCTTTTTTAAGATCCGTAGTAAAACGAGGAACCCTTATAGCTTCGTTGTGTCCGTCCGTCCGTCCATACATCCGTCCGTCCGTCCCATTATTATATAGCCTTATAAATTTCACATTTACCAACCAAATTGCATGAAATTTTAAATAATAAATATTTAAGATATCAATTTTAAATATTTAATAAAATCAAAACTGTGTATTTAATGGGTAGAATTATTTAGAACACTGCGGTATTATAACTTTTTGAGTTATATAGGATTTTTTTTTTAAACATGCACAAATCTCAGAGGTCATTAACCTTCCAAACATATTTAATACCCAATTACGTTCTTCTAGTAATCAAAAATCTAGTAAAAAGTAAAAAATATTTTTTATTTTCATCATAATCATCGTCACCATCTAAGAAAGCCTATGATACGCGTCTCGACACGCACTTGACAACTTATTACTTTTACTCAGTGTGAACACGGTGGAAGTTCTGATTTGAACAGGCTAAGCGCGCGATACTGCGCGATAGGTACTTCGCACAAAGTACATAACTGAAACCTAGGCATCTTACAATCCAATTAGGGTGGAGTGTTTTAATTATTTTTGTAAAAATATTAAAATACTTTGACGTTGGTTTTTCTTACGTGACGCGACCTGTAATATCCGAGCTACCACCCATATTATTAGCAACAACGCTGGTCAATTCGAGCTAGGATGTCCACACATTTTTAACCGCCTTCAAAAAAGAGCAGGTTCTATGTTCGTTTGCATGTATATTTTGTGTAGGTATGTTCTTCGATAATTTTTGAACATCGATAATTTCACCAATTGTAAACTGAATCGAAAAATTCTTTTTAGTTCGAAAGGGTATACGCTCAAGGTAGTCGCATTTAAATTTTACACAAATCGGCTGAGCCGTTTTTAATACATCAACAATAATGTAAAAAATTCGAGCAAAATATTCGAATTTTGTACACGATGGAAGGCGGTTTTGCCATTTTTTGCGAAAAATAATTATCGATAATACAATCGTAGCTTTTCTAGACCACCGATGTGAAGCTACAGCGTCAATGTGATGGAAGACCATGGATGCCATTTGCGACTTAGCGGACCTATAGCTCGTGTGACTCGTGTAAGATTACAGACTTATTCAATATAAAAA
This sequence comes from Hypomecis atomaria, assembly GCA_964007245.1. Lineage (NCBI taxonomy): Eukaryota > Metazoa > Arthropoda > Insecta > Lepidoptera > Geometridae > Hypomecis > Hypomecis atomaria. The sequence goes on from OZ023283.1 coordinate 17,358,907, forward strand.
CTGTAGTTCTAGTTAAGTTCTACTTATTACATCTGTGGTGACGAGCATTTGTCTGATCTGGGTATCTTTTAGAAAGGCTACTGGTAACACAGACAGATACTCGCCACTGACACTGACAAGAAATCTGGCGGTTGATTATTATTCGATTGTGTGTTTTAAATCCTTTTTTTAATTCTCAGTTTAGAGGATAAGATAATACTCGTTACATCGTGAGCAGTAATGATAATTTTAGCCTTGTCACGGGCTTTTTGGCTTCAGAAAATCAATGAGACGGGCCAACACGAATTTATAGGTACTTTAGCCATGATTTTAAACTACAATACAGAAAATTTTGTGATCTGTTATTGCACCTAAAGTGTAGGTAGACAAAAACTAGATTAGATGACAAAATCAAAAGCACAATTTAATTGATGTTATACGTACAATGTGTGTACTGTGTCAGCCTTTTTAATAGTCCACTGCAGGACGTAGGCCTACCCACGAAGGGTGGTTGGGCCATTTCCACCACGCTGGCTCAGTGCGGGTTAGTGGATTCACATACGCTATCGAATTTCTTCTACGGACGTAAGCAGGTTGCCTCACGATGTTCTCCTTCACCGAAAAGCCAGTTGTATGAAATTCCGTACATAAATTCCAAAGAACTCATGGGTACGGGACCGGAATTCGAACCCACGACCTCACGATTGTAAGGCGGGTGTCACTACCTCTAGACCACCACGGCTTCTCTGTAGACCACCACGGCTATACGTGTAAAGGATCAATATAGTAATTTAATCCTTACATAGTATAAAATAAAGTCGCTATTTTCGTTTGTTTGTTTGTTTGTTTGTCTGTATGCTTAAATCTTTAAAACTACGCAACGGATTTTGATGCGGTTTTTTTTAATGGATAGAGTGATTCAAGAGGAAGGTTTATATGTATAATACACCTGTGCGAAGCCGGGGCGGGTCGTCTAGTAAGGTATAAATGAAAGAAATAAATCTGCTCATCTAACGAATTATTATCGGTCCGGACTACTCCGGACTCGTGGTTACACTAATATGACGCAAATTCCCACACTTCCTGACGTTTGATTATTATTATTAGTTTACTATTATGCGTGTGAAATCACAATGTTAGCTATAAATAATTATTTTTCACAAAAAATGGCAAAACCGCCTTCCATCGTGTACAAAATTCGAATATTTCGTTCGAATTGCTCACATTATTCTTGAGTTTTCAAAAACGGCTCAGCCGATTTCTGTAAAATTTCAATGGGACCACTTGGAATATTATTCCTTCGGGATAAACAAAATCACCAAAAAAAATATTTTGATTAAACAAATAGACGGATTCAAATGAGATTTGGGAGAGGTGTAGACCATGATACAAATCAGCATAACAGTAGCCCATGTGGCTACTGTTATCCCGAAAATGTAAGTAGTTCCTTAGGGAATTGAAAAATGAAATTAATTATAAAAGTACCTATAAAATACAATCGAATGGAATTTGGATTAAAAATAGCCTACATATTAATTAGGAGATGGGCTACTGACGTTCTGGAAAACCTCGGCGATATCATAAAAAAAAAGTTCATGGTTTTTCAAAATTTGTTATGGAAGAAGCATACAATATGCATCAATATATCAACTATTTTTATCGCGAAATTGCCTTGGGATTTTATTGGGTTCCCTAGGGATAACCAACATTTATCAAAGTAATAATTTAGACAGTACGAGTAAATACATTCAGATAAGCTTTGGTATGGAAGTAGACTATAACATAAATTAGCACATGGGGTACCTAATAATAAACCAAAAAATGTGAGTGAGTTCCTTGGGATATCAACTTTAGCAAAATCGAAAAGACACAAATATCTCTTAGTTAAATTTTGTACAATAAATAGCTCACCATTTTATATAAGACACGAACGAAGTGTCGACATACCGGGAAATATGAATGAAGCTGGCGCCTTACTATAAATATTTTGAAGAAGTGTACCTACCTAAAACAATGCGGATATTAACCGCGGGCCATTGTATTTTAAGTAAATATTAAGACAATACGGGTCAAACCGCCGTCAATAGTTTTTGAATAAGTGCCTACTAAGAAAACGCGAGCCAAACTGCCGAATAAAATCATTTTAAGGAAGTACAAAACAACGTAGGTCAAATCACGAGCTATTCTCACTTTAAGTAAGTACAAAAGCGACGCGAGCCAAACCGCGTGCCATAATTATTTTACGGAAGTACCTACTGCTGTCGAATATTTTAAAGAAAGTACAAAACAATGCGGGCCAAACTGCGGAATACAAACATTTTCAGGAAGTACATAGCAACGCATGCCAAACTGCGAGCTAATATATTTTTAATAAGTACTTAAATGACGCGGGACAAACCGCAGGCTATAATTATTTTAAGTAAGTACTAACCCAACACGAGCAACACCACGGGCTATAAAATTTTGAAGAAAGTATAGAACGCGGACCAAACCATAGCTTATAATTACTATTTAAAGAAGTACAGAACAACGCGGGTCCAACTACGGAATATAAGTATTTTAAGAAAGTATAAAACAGCGGGCGCCAAACCGCGGGCTGTCATTATATTAAGCAAGTACTAAGACAACGCAAGCTAAGCCGCGGGCTTCGCTAGTTATAAATAAAGGAAAGAAATAACTTTACTGATCTTTAAAAATTTTAATTCACGAACGAACACAGACACGAACTAAGAAAATGCTCCAAAGAAATTGTGCGTTTATTAATATTAGAGTATATCGATTTTAAACAATTTCAAAACTAGTAGGTTAGTGGTGTAGTAGTAGTTTATAGTATTTTATGCTATCGAACTTCATAATATATTTCGTTGAAAATAAATTTTCAACAGTTAGTTGTTTGTTTTTTGCTCTATCTATAAGTACAAAAAAGTACTGTGAAACTAAATTTGTAGTCTGTATGGGATGCCTCCATCTGTTTTTATCAAAAGTTTTTATCTACTTATTTACGTATACTTGTCTAAAAAATATGATTGCTAGTTCATGTAGGTTTTATTTTCATCTAAAATAAAAATTCATAATTTTAGTACCTAATTCAAGAGATGTTATTCACGCGACATTTTAAGGCCGTAAATATGTCTACTATTAATAGTTTTGACTGTAAGCGTTTGGTGGGTTTTACAAGAGGGAGAGAGTACTTAACTAGCGCAAGGTCTCGTTCGCATAGTACTTGTGACGTAAATGTTACTCGTGTTGTTTGTCTTAAAAACAACACATGAGCAACAACGGTGTATTTTAATTTAAAAATGCGAAAACCACGCTGGTTTCCATAAGCAAGAAGTCTCCATATCCAAGACCAATAACTAAAAGATCTAATCATTTTGCAGGAAGCTGTAAGAGTTCCTCTGAAGCCAATCATCCCATCCACAATGCTCCAGTGATGGCTAAAATAATAAAGCGGTGTGATGAAAATCTAGGAACCTCCTGAATCCTGTAGAGACTCCGTCAAATGTTTGCTTATTTCAATCTTATTGTAATCTGCTTATTTCATCGGATCGTTGTGACTTGGAACTTCAACGGAAGTAGGTAATTGATCATGTGCAGGATTAGCACAGAGTTCATATCTGTGATGATTAGAGAGCTGAATGTTTTTTTTGGTAAAAATTCTTATCATTAGGTACATTTATACGTTTATCTCCTTTTTTATTGTTCAGTATCTAACAAAGAGTTGTCTTTTTATCTATACATGATCTTGACCTTGGTAAAAAAAAATGACGATAATTTTCAATTACGTATGGTTTCGTCAAAATGTTCCCTGATTGTACTGAATTGCGCTTACTTTGTTAGTTCTGGACGCATTTCTGCCAACTGTTCCAAAACGTGCTATAGCGCCGTCGTTTGCCTTGTCAACATTTTCGCTTGTTGCTGATATTATATTGATACAGTAATTTTCGCATTAGATAAATTGCTTTACTTCTGTGGTGCCAAAATTGTTTTCAGCAGTGTACACCACAGCCGGACTGGTTCCTCCTGAAATCTGGGATGCTGGACAGTATTAATTTTTGAGAAATAAATTTGATTGATTGATTGATTGATTGAGTGTGGAGGGACTATCCCGATCTATGTTGACCATTTTAATCTACACGCACCACAAATGCAGACGCGACGCTCGCAAATTTTGCGGTCGAGATGGACAGGCCACAGCTATTCTTAGGGAGTCATTGTCATTTAGCGTGCCCACATGTGGATACGTCAGGCGTTCAGTCTCGCCCCGGGCTCGAATCTAGCGGTGGTTTTTACTCGAACCAAGTCAGCTCCGAGCTCTCATTCATCAAATGTGATAGGTAGCTCATTGATAGCACGTCGTCCCAACCTCGCTGCCGTTTCAGGTTTTTAGGTCCGCAGCCGAAGACCAACCACGCGCTATAGATGCCTCGGCGTATGAGATCGAATTTTGCTACCAGTGTTAGGTAAGGTACAAGTAACACGATCAGTAAACAAAAAAATACGCAAAGAAACCGACCGGTCCAGTCTCTCAAAGCCGACGTACGCCCAAGCCACCGAATCGAACAGGGAGGCTGGCTTGATACCACCATGAGATTCACTCAGTTGGACCTTTTGTAAGTATCCTTTCCAAGACCCATTTGAGCCCAACGTCGAAACGTCACATCGTCACATCAGGGTAGAACCATAACAGCTGATATACCAAGTACAACGTGTGCTATCTGTTAAGTATCCTTTTCAAGACCCATTTGAGGCCAACGTCAAAACGTCATATTAGCGTAAAACCATAACAGCTGATAAACTGAGTACAACGTGTGCTATCTGTTTATGTTAAACAGTTTAACCCATAATCATAATCTAAATCACGAAACGTGTTGTCTACTGCTTCTGCAACAGACTTCTATTTCAACCGTAATTGTCTACTTCCTCTGTAAATGTCGTTAAATGCTATTTTTCACGACATAAACGGATATAAGTTTTTTTGCGATAACTGAGAAGTTTGATTTTTTGACAGCTACACTACAAGGTACTGCATTTTTTTTTTGCAGACTTATCTGGTACTCTACCTTTACGCATTACCAAGATATGAAGTTTTGATAGATGGATGGATGGATAGACAGAGAAACTGACAACAACGTGACCCTAAGAGGGTGCATTTTTTTTCCCCTTGAGCTATAGAACCATAAAAACGAATCAAAATATGCTAAAGTGGGAAAATGTTGTTACGATGGTCACACAGATTAGCGCTTTCTGATTCTTTTAAAGCGTGAGAAATTACTATTGTAACTAAGTAGGTATAAAAGAACATGCCTACTGTAGAGGTGGATAATACGGCCGAACACACAATAGCAGATTAGATATTTAATTATAATTGAGATAAAAATGCTTAAATACATTTCGTTAATTGCTTTGTTTATAGTTTCCTGCATCTTTGCTGCTCCAAATCGAGTAAGTTTCATAACATTTTAATTTTCTTTTGTTACTTTCGTACTAATGTATCTAAAAATGGGGTCAAAGTACAATGTCAGAATAGTGATATTACATACAATCACAAACTAATAATAAACCTTACAATGTGTCTATAGTTCGGCCGTTCAGAGAATGCGTTCCTGACACGTCATCTTGAAAAAATGTTTTTGGCCGATATCTCGGAAACTATTAAAAACATTTTTTCAAGATGACGTGTCAGGAACGCATTCTCTGAACGGCCGAACTATAACGTATTTAAACTTGTACGGCTAGATATCTAATAAGTACAGAGTTTTTCAAAAACGTTGAACCTACTAGACCAATATTAACAAGTTGACACCTTGTCGTTATGTACAACTTTTGCGGCTAATCCAAAATTCAAAAAAAAAAATCAGCTGATTCATTCTTAGGTACATTTAGTTGGTTCAAAGTTGCAATGTTGCCATCGACTTGGCATTTTTTGTTTGTTGCATAGGACAGCTGATTTTTTTTTCGTATTCCGGGTCGGATCTGTACTATTTTTTTAGAAGTGAAAACTTCTTTAGCAGCCTTGCTCACTTTTTGGGGTGGGTAAAAAATTTTACACTCGCGTCAGGACACGTGACCTGATCGAAAATTCATAAGACGGAGGGAGATTAGACCGCCGGCTTGGCGTAGGAGAGGAATTAATATCCCCTCTCTTTCTACTGCACGGCGAAAATGTAATGCCTTCTCCTGCTGTTTTGTTTAAGCGGCGCAGGGTGTGCGTGTTTGTTATTGTATTTTACCACATACCTAAATGATAGTACTTTTATACTAATAAATAAAGCAATATCGTGCGAAATTATTCCCTAACCATTCCAAAATTTTCAAAAATGCACAACGTTAATGTTCAAGTTTTCACTTCTGCCGGAACTCCCGGAGCGCAACCCGTCGTTATTTTAGAGTTCTGTACCCAAAGGGTAAAAACGGGACCCTATTACTAAGACTCCGCTGTCCGTCTGTCTGTCTGTCTGTCTCCAAGCTGTATCTCATGAACCGTTATAGCTAGAAAGCTGAAATTTTCACAGATGGTGTATTTCTGTTGCCGCTATATCAACAAATACCTACTAATAATAATTATTTTTCGCAAAAAAAATGGCAAAACCGCCTTCCATCGTGTGCAAAATTCGAATATTTCGCTCAAATTGTTTACATTATTCTTGAATATTCAAAAACGGCTCAGCCGATTTCTTTAAAATTTAAATGGAACCATTTTGGGAGTAAGTATACCCTATCGAGCTAAAAAAAAATCTTTCGATTCGGTTCACAATTGGCGAAATTATCGATGTTCATCGTGTACAAAATTCGGATATTTCACTCGACTTGCTTACATTATTGTTGGTTTTTTCAAAAACGGCTCAGCCGATTTCTGTAAAATTTAAATGGTATACCTATTCGAACTAAAAAAGAATTTTTCGATTTGGTTTACGATTGGCGAAATTATCGATGAACACACACAAAAAAAACCGTTAAAAACGGAAAAAAAAAATAATTAAGAGGGGGGCTTTATAACAAATCTGATTTTATTATGATTATTAATAATGGTAACAGGTAGATGCTTGAAATTTTCACAGAATATTTATTTGTATATTCACTTGAATAATAAATACTTAATAAAATTAAAATAAAATGAATATTTAATGAGGGACGCGCACGGAGGGTTCCGTACTGCATGCTCCCATACAGTACGGTCCCTCCGTGCGCGAGTCCGACTCGTACTTGGCCGATTTTTTTTTTTTATTATAATGGTCTGAATCAGTCCGTATTTCGGCTTAGTACACCTCTCTGAATTACCCTGTATAAGTATATCTTCATGTAGATACGCGTGTCTAATAGTCCAGATAAACCTGACATGCACTCGGTCGGCCATTCAATATTTGTTGTTACTAATTAGGGCAGGCGCCCCGAATGTGGCCACTTTAAGAAATAACAATTTTTGAAAATTCGTCAAAAATACAAAAAAAAAACATAAACTTGAGTTTTCTGAAGTTGCTAATGGTAGAATAGACATTTGTCTATTATCTTTTAGATATGAACACTACGTATGAGAAAAAAATCATTTGATTTCCTACGATTGTTTTAGTGAAAAGTGGGCAAAAACACCGGTTGTGGCCACTTTGCACCGGCCGTGCCGCGCCTTTGTGCCGTATGTGGCACAAACATTACATTTTAAACAAATTAGTATGAAAATGCGTAAGTCCGAAGTTGTTGTCTGAAGTTTATGTGACAAATAGATTTTTTTCCCTATTTATTCAAAACCACTATCTTTTCTGTTTTTTATTTATAAGGCTTCAAACATCAAAATGGCCACAGCCGGTGCGCCGGCCACAACCGGTGCTCCTGCCATACTATTAAGATTAATAGTATTTTTTATATTTATTTCAGCAACCAATCATATTTTCCAATGAAGTCAACGACCTTCTTGTGAAGGCGGTAAAACAATGTGCTGGCAATGAAACTAAAGCTATAGAACTGATTAAAGTCATCCAAAAAGGTACACAAAGAGACGATGAGGAGTTCAAATCATTCATTCACTGCTCATTCGTGAAATCAGGATTTGCTTATGAGAACGGAAGAGTCAATATAGAAGTATCAGTTCCTATATTTCCGGATCCAGAAGAAATAAGAAAAGTACTAACGATATGTGATGAACCAAGAGATACTCCTGTAGACACAACGTTTGAATTCTTCAAATGCTTTCAACAGAAATCTCCGTATCTTATAGGCCATTTAAAGATTTGAACTTTATATTTTGTCATTGATACCTAAACATATAATTAAGTAAATAAATCTTGTTACTTATAATTATGATTTTTTATTTAAAACCATAAACGGTCTTAAGGTGCTCTCTCACCAAGAGCATTCTCGTGCATACATTTTATCAAACTGATACATTTTGTTCACCATTTCAGAATTACCTAGTTTCGTAGCAAAAGTTGATTTACAGGATATAATAATTACTTACATTATTAATGATTTTATCCTATCGGGTTAGAGACCCATTCATTGAGTCACTCGTGAGAGCGAGTTTCCCTCAAGCGAATAAAAAAAAATAGATTATTCACAAGTTATTGATAGAGTAGAAATAAATAAGCAGATGTCCATGTATAAAATTATTATTCACATTAAAACCAAACCAAATATTTTTTTACAGAAAGAACTAGCGACACCTGAGTTGTCATTGGCAAGAATAAATAAATGATAACTTGATTATGTATGACAACCGCCTTAACGCTAAGTATATATTTTCTTTGTTAGGGATTTCACAAAACAAGTATTTAAATACCATTATATACACAATTCAAGTACTCTTAGGAAACAAAATTTTGAATGGAGATATCTTCTGATAACATACTAACGTCTCGTACGAATTATCCTCAGGTGAGCCATAATCTTTATCGCACTCTGTTAACAACTTTTTCATTTTTTCTTTATCTGGGAACAAGTCAGCCGCTTTATTTACGTTGAGCCTTCCATTTTCTTTTATAAATCCAGTTTTATCGAAAACACAGTTGATCAATTTTTTGAATTCGGGATCAGGTTTATATCCTCCATCAATTAGGAAAGCCACAATCTCTTGTAAGTTTTCATTTTTGACGCAAGCACTTAATGCATCCAAGATCTTCGTTACTAGCTCGGGCGATGCGGCGAATTCTTCCTGGAAAATCAAAATGCCATTTAATTATCATCATAACTATCATATCAAAATTCTCGTGTGGAGAGTTCGTACTGCCAAGCGAAGCGTACGTTGACACTTGACCTTCGAGATGGATAGGTAGATGACCTGATCAAGACCACAAGATCGCACTAGATGCATGATGGATCATATCAGCTCTAACACATCCGCTACTGGACGTAAGGGAATATATATATTTTCAATAAGACGGGTGGGAAGAAGAGCATCCAGTGCATACCTACGTCTTACACATTTCGTTTGTATATTTTTTTCGTTAAACGTCCTACGCAGCGCTCTAAAAGATTTTATTCGATAATATTTCTTTGGCTACCTTCCAGCTCCATCATCAGATCAGCACCATGTCATTGTCACGCGATTTACACATGTATGCAAAATTTCAGCTCAATCGGTAACCGGGAAGTGGATCAAATTTAACTTGCAAGATTTGATTACAGACCGACAGACAGAGAACGGGACAGGTGAAACTAAATAAAAGCTTGTAACAGATGTGAGGTTTCATAATTTATCACATTACACTAGCAAATAAAAGTATTTTATAGAGTAGTTTAATAAATAATAAAAGGTACTTATAGAGTCAGTAAGGCACAACGACAGCATACTGTTGAAGTATACAAAATACTTAATTACGTGATAATTTCTTACCTTTTTGTTTTCACCACAGACAACAAAAACAACACATGTAAAGAGAACTAAAAATTTTATCATTTTGAACTTTTTGTGAATACCTATAGCTTAGTTAAAATGGTATAAGATCTACAACTGCAAAGCTCAGACAACTAATGGCATATATTTTGTGCAAATTAATCCTTTTATACCTAAATTTAAAAAGGTCGCAAATTACATTTCGTCATTCGACCTATCAAGAACAAACAACATTAATTTCAATGCTAATTGATCGGTCCGATAAAAACCTGCAAGAATTTGTTAGCTTCTAAAAAAAGTAGGTAATGAATAAGTATACCTAGTATAAATATATCTACTTATATATTTGCCTCTCTTACTACTTAGATAAATCAAAGAAATAAAACGCCGATATTAAAAGGATGACACCAAACATCTCCCTTGCGCAAAATCACATAAAGATAATAAAGATAGAAAATCACATATTGTGAATTTCCAAAAACTATAAATCTGTGCCTGGCGTTAATATGTTGACATGTCAAAAATGCCAATTTTACATGGCGACAATTTTAATGTTTGAGCTTCTCTTGCAAATGGGCTATTATTTAAATTATAAGTATCTATAGGTATATTGTTTTAAAGATTATTTGTTGCAATCTTTCGAATAAATGACGAGAAATCACTGTATTTCTCTATAGCTTTCCAAATAATAGACTTGTCAAATCATTCACCAGCGAGTTATCAACTTATTCATCGAGTTGTCAACTTGTTCTTTAACAGTTATCAACTAAAAGTAAGTAAGTTCGTTTAGGCCGGGTGGCAAGCCCTGGTGTCAGAGTTTTTAGGCCGCCTGATGGCCTCTGACTTGGCTAAACGGTTACAACAACCGGGATCCACAATTTAACGTGTCATCCGAGCCACGGTAGCGCTCAGTTGGAAAATGCCACCCACGGTTACACTTCAACAGTCATCAACTTATTACCAACCCATTTGAATGGGGATTTTTATCCGATTATTATTAGGTAAACAATATAATTATAATGGCAATAAGCAAAAATATCATTGATCAATGAAAAATACATATAGCAAACAAAAGACGATTAAAAAACTGGCAAACATGCTACTTATTTATTTTTTTAATAACTTACATTATTACTTCAAGTATCATTCTATAATATATCTATAAACCCATATTTTAATGAATTTATCACGTCTATAATAGACTTAGTCGACATATAAAGTTTTAATTGCATAGCTCTTATATTTTAGATTTTATTGAAATGTAAAAACCTCCGATTTCGTCACTTACTCACTGACTGACTGGCTGATTGACTGACTCACTGATGATCATATCCTATAGGGTACCTACTTCCCGTTGACCCAGAACTATAAAAATTGGCAAGAAGCATGGTCTTAGAGTACACACATAAGAATATATCTGAAAACTCTACATTTTTAATTTAATCACAAAAATAGGGCCTCAGTGTAAAAAAATATGTATTAATCTCAAAGTGAATTAATTGTATCATGTGAGGTATCATAATTGAAAGATCTTTATTAGCACAAGCTAAAACAGGCTTTCACTTATTTTTACGATTTGTCATTTACGATGCATGACGAGAAAAATAAAAACATTAAACGGTTTTTAGGGTTCCGTACCCAAAGGGTAAAACGGGACCTTATTACTAAGACTCCGCTGTCCGTCCGTCTGTCTGTCTGTCTGTCACCAGTCTGTATCTCGGGAACCATGATAGCTAGGCAGCTGAAATTTTCACAGATAATGTATTTTTGCTGCCGTTATAACAACAAAATATGCTAAAAACCGAATCAAATAAATACCTATTTAAGGGGGGCTCCCACAAAACAAACGGTTTTTTTTTTTGGCGTTTTATGCTCCAAATTAATAACGACAACAGGTAGACGCTTAAAATGTGGCTAAGGGGGTTCCCTTAGGGTACAGAACCCTTCGTGCGCGAGTCCAACTCGCACTTGGCCAATCATTTATATTTTTCTCATTGAATCTGTTGTAGTTAGGTACGCTTTGAGGTTTTAAAAACACATTCCCCAATTTTGTGCAATTTTCAAGATTTGTACGGAACCCTCGGTGTGCGAACCTAACTCGCACTTGTAAAACATTATCTGTAAATTTAAAATTAATCTCAGAGCAACATTCCCGATGTGTCATATTATGTTTTGCTATTCGACTTTTCGCAGGCGCAACTAAAAGCACAATGAAAAAAATTCCGAGCTACAGTACTGATGAACATAATACTGAGTTTTTGTACATTACTTTTAAAAAACAACATCCATCCATATGTAGTTACTAGCTGAACTGGCAAACTTCGTTTCACTGCCGGGCTGATTTGTGAATCTATAGTACCATCCAGGGCGCCACACAAACGCATACAAAAAAAAAACATTCAAATAATTTGGTCCGGAAATTTTGATGTCAAAGACGGACGTTGCTCTGGTCGCCCTATTACGAATAATATGGATGCCATTTTTGAAAAAGTGGAGCAAGATCGGCATATCAGTAGTTACGACGTAGCTGAAGAACTGGGAATTGACCACAAAACAGTTTTGGCGCATTTGAAAAAAACTGGGTACACATAAAAGGTCGATATTTGGGTACCTCACGAGCTCACTGAAAGAAGCTTAATGAACCGTGTACTCATAGTAGACCTCACGAGTTTGGCTGGAAAGTGTTCATGCATCCATGCATAAATGAGCTTGCACCTTCAGATTTCCACCTGTTTCGGTCTCTTCAGAATTCTTTAGGTAGTGTCAGGTTAACACCACGAGAGGACTGCCAAAACCGCTTGTCGCGGTATTTTGATCAGAAGTCCTAAAATTTCTATAGCAATGGGATCATGTCCCTACCTACAAGAGTACAAAAAGTTATCGAACATAATGTTACATACTTTAACGAACATACTTTAGTTAAATGTAAATATACTAAATTACAAAACGTTTTGAATTTTCTTTTAATGAACATACTTTAGTTAAATGTAAATATACTAAATTACAAAATGTTTTGAATTTTCTTAAAAAATGCGAAGAAACTTTTTCCCCGACCTTAAATAGCACATGTTACTTTCCGTCTTTCAAGCTACATGTATATATGCCAAAAATCAAGTCAATCCGTTACTCAACGGAGCTGCGTAAAAAGCTGCGAAAGAGGAACAAACCAATTAACCAACAAACACACTTTCGGATACAATATGATATCTATGATAATGATATCTAGAGTCCTATATTCCGCAAACCTACTACATCAATAACATATTTATCTAATAAGAGTCAAAGCACAGGTGTGTTAGCTGCGCTTATTAAAGAAGAAGGTACCTACACATAGTCGCAACACTCTTCGGTATTGCGACGGTGAGGAGTATATGGAATGAGGGTAGACAGAGAGATGGTTTGTGCGACAGGCTGGAGTGGCAGTCGATGACAGTGATCAGTTGTGTACGGTGAGTGTAAAACAACTTTGATAAGCCAGTAGTTGGAGCAAGCCTTGTAAGTACTTTGAGTTTTATAATGACTGCAGAGATATTGGAGGTCCGTATTATTGTCCAATAGTGTATCATCTGAGTATGCTATTAGAATCTGAGTGATGCTGTTGGAGCACTAAGCCCATCAGCTAACAGGTGTGAGTGAAACAGAGCTGTGTTTTGTTCTTCGCTAAACAAACAGTAGGTATTTCTGTGATGGATATCTCACGAACTATATTGCTCTACCCAGCTCCACATACGAAGAGTACAGGATACATACTTTCATTTATTTCTTAAACTTTATTCAATAAAAAAGTAAGTTCGTATAGGCTGGGTGGCTAGCTCTGGTATCAGAGTTTTAGGCCGTCTGAAGGCCTCTGACATGGCTAACGTTTTTATTATAATGCTACTCTATATAAAGAGTTTTCCTGAAAACACTTAAAACAATTATAAGTAGTTTCAACAGGAGTATCCCCAATTCTGTTATTACATTCTGTTATGATTTTAAACATCTTGATTGGATCAGGAAACAGTGCTGAAGCCTTTTCTGCGTTGACTCTACCATCGTCGTGTAGATATCCGGACTCTTTGTACACGCAATGTATGAAGGTTCTAAACTCTGCGTTCGTTTTATGATCTCCTTCTCGAATTATTCTGATCATTTCGTCGCGTGCTTCTTTGCTCGTGCTACATTGTGTTATGGCGTCGCGAACTCCTCCTGCTGGCTCTGGTGCCAAGGTTACAGCCGTCTGGAAATATTAAAAAAAAAAACGAGTTAATTTTTACAATACATCCAATCATCATCATCACTATATAAAAATATAAAGGGGTAAAGCCGCTGATTGACGAGAACGAGCTTTAAAACCTGGTTTTACGGGTCGTCGATAATGTTCGCCTGACGGTAACTGTAATAATCGGCCAAGTACGAGTCGTACTCGCGCACGGAGGGTTCCGTACTGTATGGAAGCCCCCCTTAAATATTTATTTTATTTTAATTTTATTTTGTATTATTGAAAGGAATATAAAACTTAATATTCTGTGAAAATTTCAAGCATCTACCTGGTACCATTATTAATATAGAGCGAAAAACGTCTAAAAATTCAGGTTTGTTGTATGGGAGCCCCCCTTAAATATTTATTTTATTTTGTTTTTAGTATTTGTTGTTATAGTGGCAACCGAAATACATCATCTGTGAAAATTTCAGCTGCTTAGTTATCATGGTTCATGATGTACAGCCCGGTGACAGACGGACAGACAGACAGACGGACAGACGGACATCGCAGTCTTAGTAATAGGGTCCCGTTTTTTCCTTTGGGTACGGAACCCTAAAAACCGCAGTTTGAATCATTATTTTTCGCATAAATAGCAAAACCACCTTCCATCGTGTGTGCGAAATTCAAATATTTTTTTCGAGTTGTTTACATTATTGTTGATTTTTCAAAAACGGCTCAGCTGATTACTGTAAAATTTAAATGGGACCACCTCGGAAGCACTCTTTCGAACTAAAAAAGAAGTTTTCGATTCGGTTCACAATTGGCGAAACTATCGGTGAACATACACAAAAAAAGCAAAATATGTACATAAATACATACAGACGAACATAAAACTCCTTCTTTTCGAAAGTTGGTTAAAAATCGACGTACCTGGATCGCGAGTCGCGTCAAACATGTTGAAGTACGGCACAAAAAAAGAGAAAATTCTCTTCTTTTGTAACGGGTTACAAAACACGGTTACAAACGCGGCCGAAAGGAACTGATTAGCTAGCTAATCGACCAGCGTCTACGAGTCAACGAACCAAAATCGTCCAACTTTAAAACTGAGTTTTGAGGTAATCAGCGGCTCTGGACGTTGTAATGTTGCAAACGGGAAAGCCGTTTGCAGCACCACAAGTTAAGAGAGGATTAGAGAACCTACCCGTAGAGTCCTGCCTAGTGAATAGGATCCCTAACGGTTCGGAGAAAGGAGATTAATATAGAATAAACTAACCATATTTATTTACACATTTATTTACACTATCACACACTGCACTTATCGTCTATTAAGTCTTCATAAAGCGGAGAGAGAGAGTTAAGAATTTTGAAGAGTCCGTGGAATGTTAGCCAAAAAAAAGGAAGAGGGTAGCACTCGTAGAACCACGCTGGAGGCTGGCCGAGGATTTTCTGTAGACTGAGCTGGACCCGCCGATAGTGTGGCGCCAGCAGGGTAGCGCTAGGTGAGCGCTAGCGCGACGACACCTGCGGTGCTGAACTGTCACTTGAGGTGGAGGCGCCGGCCCAAACCGGCCGACAGGCGCCGGCCCAAACCGGCCGACAGGGTTCGTCGACAGCGCCAGCCCAGTGCTCCAGGGTAAGGGGTCAGTGGCCCCAAAATAAGAGATCCTCATGTAAGCAAAGTCAAAGGGACCGGAGCCTCTCACCCTGACTGTTACCCGACGCTTATGCCGTTTACACTACGAGACTCGTCCACGCAATCTAAAATCACACAGTCGCTACATACTTTCAATAAAAGATTTAAAAGACATTCACTCTGATGTCTACAAGATGACTTCCCACTCAAGACTGCCCCATTTTACAAACAAGGATCGCTGATCCTGTCAAAAAAAGAATTTAAAAATTTTCATAACTAGAATTGTTAGTTGGCAGTGTTATCGTTCAAAGAGTCTGAATGTAGAGAAGCTAACAAAAAGGTTAGTTTCTCTACAACGTAGACAGACAAACAGACAAAACCCTTTATTTACAATGACTAAATCAAAATTATACACTTTTTACATACATATATGACAAAATATGGTGATAAAATGGCGTAGGCTTTTCCTGTAGATTTCCGACAGGACTGACTGGAAGCGCAGACATCCAGCGGAATCTGCAGGTCTCTCTCCACGTTGTGGATGGATGTCCTACGCTGCGCTTTCCGGTACGTGGTGTCCATTCCAGAACTCTGCGACTCCATTGACCATCACCAATCCTTTATGCCTATATGCAATGTAATCTGCCCAGTGTCATTTCAACTTTCTGCTCTGTTAGGCTATGTTTGCAACTTTTTCCTACTGATCGCTTCATTTCTGACGTAATCTCACAGAGAGATTTCAAGCATAGTCAGTCATTGTGATGAGTAAGAACAATGCTATTCTAAAATAATAGGTTCGTCGTCTAAGGCAACACCCTGTAATATTTGTGGGTATGCCAGACCAGATGTAATTAATTAAAAATATTGTACACCTGTATTTGATAAGTTGATTTTACCAATATTTTTTTTATATTTTATTTTAAAAAAAAAAATATGTCTATGACTATAACCTAGATATGCTGTTAAGGATGTGTGGAGTAGTGACAAGAATGGATAAGATTAGAAATGAGTAAATTAGAGGCAGTTGTTTGACTAGGAGCTCGTTAGTCATCCTCGAAGATAGGAACGTTCAGCACGGCCAGTCTTCGGATGGATGACCGCGCGTGGCATTTATAACTGAGCGCTACCGTTGACACCGCGCTCGTATGACACGGTAAAATGTGGTCCCCGGTGGGTTTGACTGTTTAGCCACGTCAGAGGCCTTCAGGCGGCCTAAAAACTCTGACACCAGGGCGGGTGGCTAGCCTGTACACGAACTTACTTATTGTGAAAAAGGAGTTGGTGATACGATGAAATGGCGTATAACAGAGTGAAGAGTTGACGGAAACGTGCTGCCTCGCTCTACTTAGTATGATAATGACAAGATAATTATAATGATCGGATAGGTATAGAGTATATGGATAAGACAAAAATAATCTAATAATAATATACCTACTCACCCTTATAACACTGCAGCTTACAGAGCTGATCATAAAATATAGGCGTAATAAAAATAGGAATTTAAACATTTTTGAATTTGAAGGCAACTTCATAGTTTGATGATAACAATACAAATGATGTGCGTTGCTTTCAAAAATGCTTTTATATGAAAATATACAGTATAAGGCTTAGCTAATAAAATTTAATAGTAAGGTAATTAAAATTATTGTTTAGTTCCGTACAATTTTATTGATGTTTTGTCTGATTTTTTCATTTTAAAAATAACAAGAACTGGTTTTAGGGAAGAAGAGGCGCAACCTGGGCAGTGTGTCAGCATAGCAATCTGTAGTGTGGTTAAGAGATTGAGGCAAATACACAGGCAGAAAAAAAACTTTATTAACCGAACCAACGAAGTGAGGGAGTGTCTTAATTTGTGTCGTTGTTTTTTTTGTTTTTTATTTGAATGTTTAGCTTTTTTGCTTTTTTACAAACTAACATGTTCTGCTATCTGTTTTGCCCACGTCCTACGATCTTTACGAGTACTGCGATATAACTATAGCAATACATCATTATTTATGATGGCATTACTGATCCTAAATAATTGTCACTAGTACCATTAATGGAACTAAGGGTACAAAGTTGTGTCACTTGTATCATCAATGGAACAAATAAATCGTACTACTGACACTTGGGCTCTTAGTTTTGACTCGGCAATTTTGTTTTTGTCTGACCTGATGTTGAACCTCTTCTACAGTTCACATTTCCCAACAAATTGACGAAACTTTGTACACGGATTTTTTATGATTTCTGTTATTTTTTTTTTCGGCAATTTTAGATTGGGGGATATTTCTCTCAAATACCTTGACGAAAATCCTAGCAAGATGGACGAAATCGGATACGAGCGAGTCGAGAGGTATAATAGTGTTACGAGAAGGGTTCTTGGATTTTAATCAGTTAAAACGCCGATTATTCATTTTTGCACTTTATTGCACACAATCACTTCACAAAATCGATTTTTTTTATTTGGAAGGAAGGCCCGTCTCTTTTTGTTTATCGGGGTACTTTCTGGCCACTACCGTCTTTATTTGTATTTTCTAATTATTTACTCTATCATTGTGATTATCAACTTGATGTTGATAGGAAGAATATCATTAGATTGGTTTTTGTTATTTTTTTATTTTTATTTAAAATATGCCATACTATAAATTTATCATAAATCTACAGTTTGGCGTGTTCTTTCTAGGCAGAGAGCTCGCTATATTAGAAGGCTAAAAAAACCTGATTTTGGCGGCAAGAGTCAAATCTTATCGCAATCGATTAAAAAGTAAAAAAAAAACACTTTTGATTTGTATTTTATACATAATCAATTGCGATTAGTTTCAACTTTTGTTGCTAAAATGATGACTTTTTGTTTCAAGCAACTTATGACATTACATTACTTTAAGATCGTAGCGTTGGTTAATTATAAAGAAAAAGTTAGTTGTGAACTGTTATTTGACTAGTAGATTAGTAAACGTGATTATTAAAGATATCTGTCAAAAATATGAGTAAAAAAAGATCCTATTCTTTACCACCAAAAATTTGTTAAGTATTATTTTGTTATGTAACAAAATTATGTTCCTAGTATAGAAAAGTTAGTTAAATTATAATACTTCTATATAACTGTAACTGTTTTTGACTCTTAGATTAGTCAACGTGATTACTGAAGACATATTTTTTAATATTATAAGTAAAATAAGATCCTATAAGTGATAAAAAACAAGTCATATTTTATTATAATGAAACAAAATAATTTTCCTAACATAGACAAGATAATTATGTTAATAATATATAGGTTACTATAACCTATTCTTTGATTGTGATTATTGAAGACATATTTTCAACGTTATAAGTAAAATAAGGTAATTGTCAGTAGGTATTACTACCAAAAATTTGCTATTATGTTTTATGTTCCTTATATAGGAGATAAGTATTTTGATAAAAATAAAAGATTTTGATTTATATTATATTTTGTTTAATTCCATAACTTTAAAGTGTGTGCAGTAAAGGAAAAAAATACAACTGTTTTTCATGCTCGATACACACTAGCTTACATTGTATATTTCGTGTTAAAATCAAAATTTTGTCTCAACAAAATTTTCGGAGCATAGAGAATTCTGATCTTCATTATCACTTGTAGTAATAGCACAATCATCATTTTGAAAAGCGTGTACGGAACCATCAGGCTCACAGGAAACTCGCGCTTGTCAAAAACAAGTAGTCAATATAAGAAATACAGTAGTGACCTTAAGCACTATTACTTTACCTTTAGTCACAAAGAAGTAACAATAGACGCTAGAGGATCTGTTATAGCGAAAAATTATACTCCTATTTGACTTAAGGTAATGCAAGAGAGTTTTGTATAACTTCAAGCATTTGGATATTTATTTATATAAGATTAAATAAACACCATTGTAAAGCTGGTAGCGCTTATTAACGCTACTGTGCAACTTTAGGTTCTTGTAAAGAGTTTAATATCACCTGCACAGCACTTTTGGAGGTAGTAGCTAATTCTTATTCTTATTTAGATCTTAGAGTTCTAAGATTCACTTAAAGCTATAACACAAAATGCTGTGCATGTACAACAGTGTTAAGATTTGCCATAATACGTCCATAACCTTTAAGCTCGCCTAATTGTCTCTCTTGTAACTCTGTATTATAAGTTGAAGTGATATACGTTACTTGCTTACGCCACTTTATCGCCAATAGTCATAAGTGCTGCTACTGTAATGCCTTTGTAGCCCACTAAGTAACAAAACAAGCTCTAATCGTCGCCTAAATGTTTGTTGGGTCATAAAACACACGACACAACTGGTTCGCAGAAAATACTTCATACTGGCACTGATATTCCCACACACGAAATGCTGTCGCTTTGGCGGTAATCGCGGAAATAACTGAGTCCGCCAACGGTCGGCCGGTCCATTTATACCCCATATAACCGTCTGGAATCTTCTAATTCATTCGCGACTGTTGGATAAAGAAGCAGATTAACACACTACAGTATATAGCTATTATTATACTATTAGTGATATCAACACTTTTCGTCGATACTGATCCATGTCGCATTGTGTCTTGTGTTCAATAAATTATAAAAGTCAAATAACGTCGTTTCCATATCTTCAAGACCTTCTCTAACGACATTACTCGAATTAATTGGACACTATTGTGTTAACAAAGTAAACAGGTTGAAAGTTCAGGAAGAGCCTTTTGTCTTTCAATACAAAAAATACCCCAAAAACCGAACACAAAAGACGTAAACAAAGACTGATCCCGCACGAGTCACAAGACCATAGCTTAGTTACTATTGCGCTTAGGTGTAAAAAACTCGCCGTAATTACCGCGCGCGCCTGCCACGTGACTATAGGATTCTGAATATTCAGATAAACAGATGCGAAGTCTACTGTTCGGAGAAATACTAGTAATATGCAGTCATATTGAGTTGAATGATTTCCTAGTTGTCTTATAGAACCCTAATAAAATATATAATTAGCAATGCTAGTTTGTTGATTTGAGAATTTTGAAACGCAATGAATTTTATTTCTATTGTTATTTTTCTGATCAGATGCAATAGTAATAATTAAGTACCTATTTTATATACATAACTAGCCGCGCCCCGCTGTTTCACCCGCGCAACTCACGGTTGTGTATTTGTGCATTGGGTATCATCATCATCATCATTTTCAGCCTGTAGTCGCCCACTGCTGAGCTTAGGCATCTCTTCTTGTACGCCATTTACCTCGATTTTGTGCTAATCTCATCCAGGTTGGACCCGCGACTCTAACAATGTCGTCGACCCAACAAGCTGGCGGACGCCCCTCGCTTCGTTTGCCGTTACGCGGCCACCATTCAGTTGAGGTTTTTGTCCACCTGTCATCGCTCTGTCTAACAATGTGTCCATTTCAGTTTTGTGATTGTCCGACCAACGTCGCGCACCTTAGTACGGCGACGAATCTCGACATTTCTAACGCGATCTTGTAGTTTGATGCCGAGCATGGCGCGTTCCATGGCCCTCTGTGCTATTTGTGCTCGGCCTCATCAGTTAGTGACCATGTCTCGGCACCATAAATCATGGTGGGCAGGACACATTGATTGTATAGGCGAGTTTTTAGGCACTGTGGGACATCAGCAGATTTTAGAATATCGTCCAACTTTATGAATGCCGCCCATCCCAGCTGTCTGTGTATTATCAATCAATCAATCAATCAGAAATTTTTATTGACATAATAATAACAAGGTACTCGTACATGAAAAATAATGAAGCCTCTGATTCCCGAACTAGCCAGGGGCTGTACTACGGGAACCAGCGTCCTCCTATATTAACGACAAGACGTTATGTAAATTTACTTAATAATATGCTTTGTAATATTACTTACTTAAACTTTATTGGGTATACTTACTAAGTGAAATGTCTTAGTGGCAATTTAACAAATTTTAATATTGTACCTATAATTATTATTGAGAGGAATTAGAGCGAGACTGTGTAAAAACTCTACAGGGTGGCGTTTAGCATTGTCTCCAGCACCTGATCAACATAAAGGGTGAAAGTAGCCCGGATCACGGACGTCGTTACTCATTTAACCCTTTAGATTTGGGATATAAAAATCAAATAACGTGTCACGGAGAGCTGAGAACTTTTATTGTTTCTATATTTACATTACACATTAATAAAGTAGACAAAATATCATTTTGTACATTTTTAGAATTAAAGAGAATACAAAACTTGTTTAAAATAATGCTACCAGTTGTTATATTTTTTGATAGCTCCTATGTCATGGTGACTCCAGCTAGTCCAGCATGCGACCACGAAAAGCCACGAAAAGAAGTATTTTCGGCGTGTGAAAAAGTGACAGATATATACTTTGCCATACCACTGTCTCCTTCTAACACGTAGAAAGAAATATTACGTGGTGCGCTTCCTAGACCGGTAGATCTCTGATTGGTTTTTTCAACTTTCAGTTTCCGCAAGGAGGTGACGAAATTTACTGTTGATTCATGAACAAACTTCTTGGTACAATGCTGCCACATCACCCCCCTACGCTACGGTGTAAAATTAACCCACATTAGATAGATATATAAACTCTTTATTGCACACCAAGAAATAAACAAAAAGGAGAAACAAAGATACATAAACAGTGTAACAATGGCTTATCGCTGACAGCGATCTCTGCCAGGCAACCTTAGGATGGAGAGGACAGAAAGCGTATAAATAATGGAGTACGTATTAATAAAAAAAAAAAAGATTATACATCATAAACATACATACTAATAAAATTGATATAAATACTTAAAATACCTAAAAATAAATAAAACATTACAGAAGAAAAAATAATAATAAAAGAATACTATGACTTAATAATAAACTAATACATAATATAAATTATAATATACTACTTACATAAAACAACATAAATAACAACAACAACAGTTACAAAGTTAAAGAATCAACATTTTCTGCAGGTAATGTTTTTTAACCTGATCTTTATAGTAGTTTATGCAACTGTCATATAATGAAGGGTACACTCGTTACTATTATGAAACTCGCTGCGCTCGTTTCATAAACTCACACTCGTGTTTTAATACCCGTGTTATATGCAGTTGCATACACTACTTTATCTTCACTAATAAAAAAAAAAAAACATACTGCGAAACATTAAATTCACGCGTACGTGTATTGTCACAGTGAACTTGGCGCCATTAAAATCTAACCAATGAGAGCGCAGCTGCGCGCGCAGGGCCAATCAGGAGTGAGCGCGCGATGTTATAATGAGATTTTACGATATCGATGTGGATATTATAACATCATGTGAAATTGCTTAAATTGAGTGTTTTGTTGTCTGCGCTATAACAGTAGTCATTATAAGTCAAGTATTGGAAACATAAGTAGAATGTTACAACATTAGTGTAGATAAAATATGTTAAGTGATTGAGCTTTTCTGACAGTAACGGGCAAGGCATTCCTTAGCTGGTCCATTAAGGTTCATGAAACGAAATAATCGGCCAAGTACAAGTAGGACTCGCGTACGAAAGGTTCCGTACTGTATGGGAGCCCCTCTTAAATATTTATTTTAATTTAATTTAATAACTTTTTATTGAATTGAATATATATAACTTAATATTCTGTAAATATTTCAGACATCTACCTGTTACCATTCTTAATAATGAGCGAAAAACGGTTGAAAATTCAGGTTTGTTGTATTAAGTTAAGAGTTAAGGGAGTTAAATGTTAATTTTATTCTGTTCTTAGTATTTGTTGGTATAGCGGCAACAGAAATACATCATCTGTGAAAATTTTAGCTTTCTATTTATAACGGTTCATTCATGAGATACAGCCTGGAGACAGACAGACAGACGGACAGAAGGACAGACGAACAGACGGACAGCAGAATCTTAGTAATAAGGTCCCGTTTTTACGCTCTGGGTACAACCCTGAAAAAATTTTCCTCTTGTAACAAACAAAATAATTAAATTAGAGAAAAACAAAAAGAAAAATTAATAATACACTCATCTCAAATCAATAAAAGAAAATGTAACTTAATACCTAAGCAGTATGCAGTTTATTTAGTAGTGGAGCGTTCGATTTTAGACATCTAGAGGTGCAGGTAATTAAAAACGCAAAACATCAGGGAGTGGCTGAGGAGCCTTAGGAGAAGTTGGCACCTAGGCTTTCGGAGAATCAAACGTAGATTTGAAATCAGGCGTTGATTCGGCCGTGTCTGCAATAAATGCTGGTTTTACGCGATCTAAGCTCACCCGGACATCTTTGTTTCCAACTCTGGTAGTAATTTTTTTGTCATCTCTATTAATAGCTAACTAAGTGTGGACCGTTGCGATGGCTTTAACGAGGGTCTGACGGAGTCGTTTTCACTAGACCTACGCGGTACGGGCCAAGCACCGTATCGTCTGAGGGGGGGAAGAGTTACTACCCCAGGTTATTTGTCAGGTTAATTGTCAGGTTTTCAATAAGACCTTCCGTTTCTATCAGAGATGTACGAGAATGCATAGAGACAGATGTGTTTGTTAAGAATCAAAAGATTCGCCTCACTTTTTAGGGTTCCGTACCAGAAAGGGAACCCTAATACTAAGACTCCGTTGTCCGTCCGTCTGCGTCTGTCTGTCTGTTACCAGGCCAGACAGTTGACGTTTTCACAGATAGTGTACCTATTTCTGTTGCCGCTACTACTACTACAACAAATACTAAAAACAGAATAAATAGATATTTATAAGGTGGTTCTCTTACAAATAAAATTGGTACAAGCTTTTTAAATTAAGGTGTTTTATGTACTAAAAGCTAAAAAAATAATAACTCGAAAATACAATCGTGGGGCCTTCGCCTGGAAGATTTTGTTATGTACGTTGCGCCCCACGATTTTATTTTTGAGTTATTATTTTGTAACCGTTCAATTTTAGAAGTTTTTTTTACCAATTTTACTGTTGTCTTTTTAGTTTTTTTTTGCTAGTGCCTATATTAAGGGGGTTGTGTAAGAAAAATGTATTCCGCCATGTTGTGGCGGTAGCCATCTTGTATACGTCTACACCTAATACGAAAAATTATATTGTCATCGAATCTAGAGCTGTGTACCAAATATCCTATTATTCTGTCCATGAAAAGGGGATCAAATTTCAATTGCTAGATTTGACCCAAAAACGGGCAAGTGAAGTTAAATAAAACCGTTTAATAAAAAGTATGGGAACATATGCGTGCACTGCATACGTGGTCTAAGAGTTATACGTGCAAACTGCGTTGAGAGACAGGCCATTTTGTCCTGGTGCCCGGGCAAGTCTGATTCCTCCCTGCCGGATGACTCCCAAGCCGATTTTTGTACCTTCTCAGGTGCCCTTGCGCTAATCGCCCCGTAACTTAATTAACTCAAACTTATAGTTCAGCCACTTTCTGCGCTCGAACATGGCCGGTAATAAGTACAGTAAGTATATATACTATAGTAAGTACATGCCTCATTGGGCAAAAGCTGGAAGACATTCATAAAAAAAAGGACGGGGGGATGATTTGATGATGACAGAGAGAATCAGCATAATGCATCTGCATTTGCGCGCAGCAAAGATTAACGCTAAAACAGCGATTGCAAATCACACGACAGGTGCAATTAAGAAATTAAGGGATAATGTTGCTAAGTTCTCGCGCATTTCCATCGGGCAAGCGGCACCAGTAACTACCGAGACTGACCGAGCGAATTCCTCGAAAGGAGAAGAAAGGAGAAGGTACTACAGCAATATTAACAAAAGACACGGTAATTTTCACCGCTAGCACAATAAATAATGGCACGACGGTGGCGAATGCCAGTGATTGGCAGCAAGTAACACGAAAACGACCGAATTATAAACAAAGACCCATAGTGATAGAATCCGGAAAAGCTGATGAAGATCTGCAAACTATTGAAAAACTGCTTTATGTGCAGGCATGGTCGTTTAAACCCGAAACTACAACACAAAACGTCCGTTAAAACGTATAAGTACATTAATCCCGTAACTAAGGACTTTTTTCTGTAGGATGCTGCAGTGTGTGATAGGTATACTGTAGAAAAATGACCAAGCACGCTGTTTTTGTTATCAGTTTCCCAGAAAGCCGACTTCGTGGCCTCCGGGAGTAAAGTAACCCAGTGGTTTCAAAGGAACACTGGTGATAGAGCAGCGCGGGGCGCGCGCTCCACCGCCGCGCCGCTGGCAAGCCTGCGGCCGTTGGACCCCGGTCGAACAAGTAAGGAGTTAGCGCATTGCTCACCGCACTCAGTTGTTGCGCCCGCACGCAGTGTAAACAATAACATTGAACAGAACGAGCGAAGTAAAGTTAGGTCGCACAGCACCACCGCCTAGATTGAACAATTGTCAATAAAAGATACGATCGCTGAATGTACATAAAACTCTCCCACTTGAAGTCTTACTTCAGCAAAAGTTGCAGTGCAAGGTATTTCAGGTATAACATTTTATTAGTGTAGTACCGACAATATTATACTTAAAATGCGTAAATATGGATGGGTATGTTTTAACATCGAGTTATTGCAAGAGAGATACCGCGCATGGCGGCTCTTGTCCGTTTGTTAAAGATGGTATAAAGCTATTGATTTGCGAGGTATCCGCAATCGAGCACCTAGAATATGGAATTATTATTTTGTGCATGTATAGATGTATAAAACTAACTTGATTAGTGACAGCAGTTTTTTAGATCATTTTGAACCTGTTCTTGAGCAAGCCAGCGAAAGTAATTAACAGTATCTGATAATTGGCGATAATAATGTCGAATGGCTTGAAAAAAAATACGCGATAAAAATGATCTCAGTGATATGTTGTCAGCTCAGAATTCCGCCAACATTGTCGATTTCCTAACGCGTGAGATAGGTAGCAGCTCAACATGCTTGGATCACGTGTACACCAATAGGCGGAGAGAGACGATGCTGGCGACTGCCGTCACCATTTCGTGTTCCACCCCTAACGATCCGCTGAATGATCATAAAGTATCTGTATCCGCCGTTCATTTAATTTAGATACCTACAAGTACATAGATAAATTCTTTATTATTAATACCAAAAGTAATTACACAGACAAAACAAATTAAATGTATAACAAGTGTAACAAGTGGTAGCTTCATGGCTAAAAGCAATATTTTTTTTACTAAATACAATTGGTTCTTAAGGTTATTTTTATTAGTAGTATACACCATTTACAAATGCATACAATTTTTGAAAAATGTATTTCACTGTATCAAAACAATTCTGATTATAAGTTCTCCCTGTACTTAATTATTAAGGAAATCAGAACTTACATTACTTATTTCCTTAATAACTAAGTACAGGGAGTACTTAGTTATTAAGGATATAACTAAACTTCCTTAATTTCATCTAAAAAAATACCCTTGAATTAGAAAGGATATGTTCTTACTTGGGATATTTGGTAAGGTTAGCGGAATTTTAATTGAAGATTTGTCTAGAAATATTCTATTATTATTATTGTACTCATAATTTACAATGGTACTAATATTATTGTAATCGCAAAATTTGCACCTAAATACAAGTCAGCCAAAACATTTCTAAGAAAAACTTAACGTATTTACTCGTAAGTACAAATAAAACCATAAGCGTAGCTATGAGTACGGGTGGGCCTTCCCCAGAAAACTTAAAACTCAATACTGACATTTTTAGGGCGGCCAAAAGTGGGCAGGTGATCACAACACCCTTTCTCATAAAGACAAATTATATGGCTACGCAAATGCTTCATTCATGTATCCATTTGAGCAGCCCCAGGCCGAGCATTTTCTTCTTGAGGTAGACTGAGGAAACTTTTCTCCCTCTTTTCGCTCAGGGTGAGACGTGCCTCAGCCTGAGAACCGCGTCCCCAGTTGCACTGCCTCGGGTTAAGGCAGCCGCTAGGTCCGAGGCTGCCTGTAGTGGATACTTAGTACACGGGTTTACTCGGTTACAGAAACCGCGTAAATTGAAGTATCTTGGAAGCACTTCAGGCTTTTGTAAGAATTTTCTACCGGTACTGTACCCATATCCTTATCGCAATCCGTCAAAGTCTTCGTTATAATGTCTTTGTTTGGGAAGAACTCTGCTGCTTTTTCTATGATGAGTCTTCCATCTTCCTTGACGATTCCAAGGTAATCCCAAACGCACAGGGTCAGTCTTTTAAACTCTGGATCATCCGTGTATTTTCCGTCCCGATAAGTTTGAATATAGTTTGTAACTTCCGCTTTATTGGTGCTGCATTTATGCAAGCCTTCCAATGACAGAGCATTGAGTTCGGGTGATAAAGTAATGAGGGTCTAAAAGAAAAAAATAAATATTAGATAAATGGATATTAAACAATCTTTCTATGCAACGTGTTGTTTTGCAAAGAGATTTTCAGAGGCGTAAACGCTCATCATTGTGAATTTTCATTTTCAGGGTTTCGTAATTAAAACAACGGTAAAGGTAAAAACGGGACCCTATTACTTAGACTCTGTTGTCCGTCTGTCTGTTTGTCACCAGGCTGTCTCAAGACGTAGTATGAGTAGATGATGTTCTGTTGTATAAAATATTTATTTAATTTACTCGTATATCCCGTACAATAAACGTAAATTGACTATATTTTTAATTTTTTCAACAAGATCAACAAAATTCAAGCAAATAAATTTGTTTTGATTAATACCTTTGGAACTGCACAAGTCACAATCACGATAACACATAAAAGTGTGACGAATTTGATCATTTTTATTTTTCAGGAGATCCGACTGCTTGAACAATGAGACAAACGAATGCCTCAGGATCACATGGAAGGGCATTTATAATGCCGATGCAAATCAAGTACGTAATGATGATAAAGTAGACTGCATTTAAATAATACCTATCAATAATATGTTTACGATGTTAATTTCAAAAAGCCTGATGCAAAATTTAAGGTAGGGTTATTCAGGGTTATTCCTAATCAATTAGCATCCTTTTAGGGGCTTATTCTGTATATCGAACTAACACACAAAATGCATGGAACAGCTGTTTTTTTTTGTTATGAAAAAGTCGCAGAATTGAAGTTGTTAATTTTGATGTACAGAATAAGCCTAAAAGGATGCTAATTGATTAGGAATAACTCTGTATAACTTGGTTCAAAATAGTAATTTTATTTTTAAGAAAGGTTTTAATTTTTCGGTTCGTCAGTTAATTTTCATTTTCAATTCAGCCTCTTTTAAGCACTTTTCTTTTCTTTTTTTTTTGACACATAAGTGTGTATTATCTGTAGATAATACACACAATTTTGTAATTATCTGCAGATACACCGTGGTGGTCTAGTGGTAGTGACACTCGCCTTAAAATCGTGAGGTCGTGGGTTCAAACCCGGTCCCGTACCAATGAGTTCTTCGGAATTTATGTACGGAAATAAACACCACTGGCTTTTCGGAGAAGGAAAATATCGTAAGGCAACCTGCATACGTCAGTAGAAGAAATTCTACTGCTACATCTAAGTATATCTTCGAGAAACAGACACGTTAGGAAAAAACTGAAAGCATCGATATTCATTGTTTAGGTACCTAAGTATATCTATTACCGATTTCTCGAGATATCAACTCTTTTTTAGAAAGTATTTTTACGTCTATTATTATATTTCGTTACATAATAATTGCGTTAAGTCGGGGGCTTTGAGTTATTTCATTCTTTTTCGATGAGATTTTTACTGTCGTGAGTTTTTTTCAAAATTTTTAATTTAATTTCAGACTTTTTAGAGAGCATAATATACGAATTATAATCTATATAATGTGTAGGTAAGATCTCGCAAAACAATAAGTGTGATTCATCCTACCACATAATATTAAGTTCCTTATTAAATGTTATACAGTTGCTTTCTGTTTTTAATATCATAAGACTTATCTTAGACCATGCACCAATCAACTACCAACCCATTGCTGAAAACCGGATTAAAATCGGACAATTCGTTTTAATATTAGGTATTGCAATATTGTTTTGCACTAATATTGTAGCGCCCTCTAGTGAGTTACAGGCGTAATTTTTATTATTTGGGAACATGCATTAAGCTACTCGTACCACGTACACATTGCTGAAAACAGAATTGTAATCGGACATTTCGTTTTGATTATATTGCAACATTGTTTTGCACTAATATTGTGGCGCCCCCTAGTGAGTTACAGCCATGACACCTGTCTCAAAACATGAACTCATCAAACACAAACCCGTTATTGAAAACCGCATCAAAATTGGATCATTAGTTTAGAAGATAGGTGGGATACTTTGCACAAACGCACACACAAACAAACATCTCTCACCCTAAACGCGTATACGAGTACCTGCTCCGTTCCGTCGTGGGTAAAAAGCATTGGAACATTTATTTTACAGACCCTTGGAGGTCTACTTAATTATTTTGATTTCAATTTAAGTATGCGCAATTAACGACAGTTAAATTATTTTGATTTCAGTTTAAGTATGCTCAATTAATGACAATTAAGGTGGTAACTGGTGTAATGTTACAAAACGGTAGGGTTTGCAGTATGGAGTATAAAAAACACCAGACTAACCGATTAACTACACATTTAAAAAACTATATAAAACACATTGACAGAACTTAGAGTCAATTATAGAAGCTGGGAAGGAAAACGATAAACTAAGAAATTTTGGAAAACAGGGAGGGTAGAGAGGTAGCCTGTGATGTCCCCAGTGCTGTCAGAGCACTGGGAGCCGGAGCGTCGGTTTCGTCAGACCGATGGGATCAAGAGCGGCAGCGCCCGGTGGGTGTTCGGAGCTGGCGATCTCCCCAGTGCTGTCCGAGCACTGGGAATCGGATTTGGCCGTGTCAGGCCAACAAAGCTGAAGACCACAACATAATTAGGGCGCTGAAATGTCCACTGTGCTCTAACACCTGTACAGTTGTACACAAAACGGTCTCTACGAGGCAACACCGCCGTAGTTTCCTTGGCCTCCGTGGTTAAGCCATATCCAGCCAATTATTATACGATCGGATCGCTGACTCGAAAAGAAGAAATATTCTTCAATCTTCAACCAGTTGCGAACATTGGGTGTGGACGCGGCCAAATTACCACTACCATTACCACTTTTAAATACGTTTATAACAAATCTTGTCACACTGTTAATGCCCATAAGTATTTTTTAATTATTTTTATAATTAAAACTTATCTCGTATTTTCATTGAATTATATTATTTATTAATTGTACTTTTCATTATCGCAAATAAATTTTCTTAATTTCTCAAATTGTGCACTCGTTTATCATGAGGCCTTCATAAAATGAATTACGATAAATTTAAAGCCCTACTTAATTTGTTATTTTTAAATATTTACACAGTGACTTTCACAGGGACAGTGTTAGTAAAACATTTGAAGAACTTAAACAAATTCTCTTTCGGATTTTCGTCTTTCTCTGAAGCACATCGTTTTATGCCGTCTTCGGCTATAGGATCTTTGTTAAGAGCTTTAATGGCCTTTTCTTGGTCTAGACTGCCGTCGTTGCGCAGAAAACCTGCAGATTTGTAGCAGCAGAAAATGAAGTCTTTAAACTGCTGGTTTTCTCGAAATTTCCCGTCGTAGAGCATGAAAATTCCTTCAGCGTCAATGCCGGTCTCGGGTTGACATTTTTCTAAAGCGACAGCGATTTTTCCGATTAATTCTGGAGATAAATGTATGAGTTTCTGGAAAGAAATCATTTATGAAAAACGCTTTTTAAAAAAAGGGGGTTCTCAATTCTACTGCATGTTTATTTTGTACGTCTGTCACGCGTTTTGTACTTTGCCAATTTATGGACCGATCGATTTTGGTGATTATTTTTTGTTTGGTAGATCATACTTCAGGGATGGTTCTATTCACATTTTATCGAAATCTGCTGGTGTTTTTTTGAAAAATCAACAATAATGTGAAAATAATCAAATCGATGATACATTAATCCGTACGAACAAATCGAATTCTGTACCTACACGGTTGAAGTGAACAGCTGACTTTTTCATAGGTTCATTCAAATGATTCCTACCACAAAAATAAAATTTAATATGTTTTTTTTTACTTTACTTATTTTAGAACACCGTTACTTAAAATTAAAGAACAGATTACTTACTTTTCTGACACCACAACTGCAAAATCCCAAAAGTACTACAATTTGAATAATAGGCAATAGTCGTTTCATGTTAAAAGAAGTGTCTACGAGCCCTAACTATATCGAACTATTGTTTGCGAGAAAATAAAAAATACTGACAATAGGACGAACTCTTATATCTTCTGTGAATAATTGCTGTGAATGTTTTCAATAATTACTCGCGTCACTTCATAAGAAAATCGTACGATAATTACTAGGATATTCCTAAGATTACTTACATTGTTCTGATGAAGCAGAAAAAGATAACTAGGATCTTCCTACATCAATAGTTCAATACGTAATAAAGGTATTCTTAAATACTACAAATAGCTACCTACGTGGTGAAAGTGGATGATACCTTGAAAAGTAGTAGATATACAAATCAGACTAGGTATTTACACAAAATAAATATTAACTGTCTACGTTAACTCTAACAGTTTCTTTTCTGCTGATCTGTAAACGGATGTTAGAGAGAAAAAATAAAATTATTTATATCCATACAAAAAATTATGAACAGTTTTGTTTATTCAAAAAATCCTAGGTACATTTACATAACGTCTGTGGTTGTAAGGTTTTTAAATTTTATTTTGCTACCTACACGATTTCATGGTTATTATTACATGGCTCTATCTGCACTTGGTACAACTAAATAGAAGCATCAAGATAGTAAACGTAAGAAATTAAATCCAATATGTCTTATTGTCTAAAATACAAATACTTTAAAATTGTACAACGAAGTAGGTAAAGGAAAAACAAAATCACCATTAAGGTTTCAAAAAATGTATTCAAATCATATAACAATCAATAAATTAAGCAATTTATCATTAATCTCTTACAACAAGATGTGCGTTTTAGAACCGGCATGAAAGCACTTGAATACTTGAAAGGCTTTATCCGCGTCGTCTTTGCCTTTCTTGTCTTTACATTCGTTAAGCAGCTTTTCCGCCTCTGCTTTGTCGACACCAGGGGGTAACTTAGCAAGAGCTGCTTCAACGTTCAGCTTCCCGTCCGAGCTGATGATGCCAGCTTTTTGGAAGAAGCAGAGGGTGAATTTCTTCAAATGCTCGTCATCTGATATATTACCTTTCTTCAATTCGGCTATGACTTCTGGCTTCACACCTGTTTCCTTCATGCAGAGTAGAGCGTTCTCTGTTGCTTTTTCTTTTTGGGCGCCATCGAGATGGACAGACTGGAAAGATAAAGAATTAAATAAAGATTTATATTCCTGATGATACAATTAGTTGTGCGAAATTGTTTTTCAAATTTTCGGCGGTGGACTAAGAAATATCTAGGTAATCAATATTTATGTACATACAAAGTGCCTTTATTAACTACAACAAAACTGCACTACTACTATATAAAAAGCATTGGATCATCCACAAACCTTTGAAGGTCTAAAGATAATCCAAATGCATACAGATATAAATTCAGAATTGCTCGTTTGACATACAAAAATTGCTCGTATAAAGGTGGGTAAGTAAAATATAATGTACTACATAATTTTATTAAATTGTGTCCCACTGAATTTGACTAAGTATCTAAGTGCAAAAGCCGTTTTTATCCGCTGTAGGATAAAGTGAAATTGAATTTAGGACATCGTGTGCACCATGTTTCTGAATTCAAAAGATCGTTAAACCTATTTACTTCTACCTCCATGGTGCCGAATTTTTCATACAACCTTTTTTAATTAATTGAAAACTCCGACTCGGAAACTTCTAGTTGTACTTTTTTTTTAAATTGTTTTCGCGCGTCATATTCTTTTCACGTCATATTATTAAAACAATATGTTAAAAACAAGAAACTTGAAAATAAGTGAAAAACCTAAAATCTAATTTAAAAGTGATTCTAGCGACGAGGAAGTTTATTTGACGCCAACAGAATTAACTGAAACTTTTAATAATGCGCAAATGAGCTTTCTCTCTCAACAATCACGCGAGAAGTAGGTATTTGAAACAATATGTAGACGACTTTAGTCATTTCCTCGCTGAGGTGGGATGAAGAAATACGTGTTGCACTCGAGTGTAAAGATTTTACACCTTGTGCCCTTTTGATTCCCTTACTAACTAACGCTCAATATTCTACTTTTCACTCGCTGCGCTCGTGATTCAATTTTACAATCCTTCTTCCCGCTAAGCAAGCAAAAGTTGCAATAACATAACTGAAAGTAACATCAACAAGCTTGTAACTTACAAATATAAGGTTGCAACGTTCATGCAAGCTTACAGCGAGCTTGAAACGAAGCCCTAACGGCCGCGCTGTAGATAAACCCTGTAACTTGCCCAGAGCTGATCATCAAAACTTTTTATAACTTTAAAATGTGAAGTTGCAGTTACATTACACAAGAAACATGTCTGAAAGTTGTAAAATAAACTTTCCGCAAGTATAACGTGTAACATTTCCACAACTTTGAATTTGAAAGGTAATAGTAACTTGTCTGAACTATCTTGCTTTAAGGTTACAAATGAAACTTGCACGTGCATTGCATTTATTTAGTTGTCGCAAAGTTACATATCTGTAGGTTTTCAGTTCCAGGTTCTAAAAAAAAAACATTAAATAATATTTAAATTTTTTGAGTTCTAAGTACAAGTCCGAGGGACGCGTTTGTGTGAGGAAGAATGAGAGACTTTATTTCTCTATCTGCAATAAGGAACGTTTTAATCAAATTTACAACTGGTGATACTAAATTTCTGCAAACACAACGTCATCGCGATGCAGAAAATCAATATGCGATGCTAACGCCATCTAGTTTTTTAATGTTAACGGAGACATTCCACAACTTTCAAAAATTAACTACTTTACATAGGTAATGTAAATAACGAGCCCAAATCGTAATGTTGTAGGAAAGTTGAAAAAAAATTACAACAAAAGACATATTGTCGCGATGTTACAGTATAACATTTCAGTAACTTTCATTTGTAAGGTACAGGCAATGCCGGACAGTGAAGTTAGTAAAATTATGTTGCTGCAAAGTTTTATTTGTAACGTTCCAAATACATTTTTGCCACAATGTTAATTACTTACGTTTAGGTATGTTTGGGAGGCAATATCCCTGCAAAGTTGAAATATAAAGTTTCATGCGAAATATAACAGTAACATAACTAAATAACTTTTAATAAGTTTCAACCTAACAATAAGATATATGTTACTGACATGTTCCTGTAACATAATGTTTGAAAGTTACAAATGTGCCCCTTACTACAACTTATTGCAAGTTTCATGCTTAGTGGGCTTGTTCGGTCATCAAAATTGAGCGCGCGGTTAAAAAGCAACTTTGCACTCTTGTGTAACAAATACCTAATGAATGACACATATTTTTGGGCTTATGGAAAATGACATAGACAATTTCTTTTCTCATTTTCATTTCATTCAAGTGTTCTAGATAATAGCAAAGATTAATTATTTATTCATTAATTATCTCCATATCTAAATTATACATGACGACAACTTCTATAAGAAATGTAATTATAAGTGTATTACTAATTGTACTGAAGTATTTAATTCATGATTTGAGTGTAGGTACACTAGTTATTTTCTGTAATTATCACCTGTTATTTTGTATTTATATCCAGTTTTTCTAATTGAAAAAAGATTAGTCGAGTTCTGTTTCAGCTGTACCTAATTAGGTTTCTACACCAATTACATTTATTATAGAAGCACTTTTAGTCACGAAGAGGCAAGGAAGAAATAAAGGGAGGATCATTTACAGAAAAGGGCTTTATAGACTTTAGGACTATAGGCTCTAGAAAGGTAGTGTTTAAACAGTCAAAGGCCTTTTTGAGCATTTAAGGCTGAACGCTCACCAGGCCGCGCAGCAGAAACAAACCGAACCAGAAACGTCGAACGACTAAAGGCCGATTCACACATGTCAGTCAAGCCACCATCACGTTTCAGTTGCGGCATAGTGCCTGCACCGTACCGTTACAGTGAAAAATATTCTTTTATACATTCTCTATGAACGTATACCCACATGTCAATGATTGCCGGAGGTGACGGCACTGACACGGACACTGACATGTAGGTATGCGATATGCGTTTACCTATAGAGATTTTATGAAAGAATATTTTTCACTGTGACGGTACGGTGCCGGTACTGTAACGCGACGGTGCGCGGTGGCTTGACTGAAATGTGTGAATCGGCCTTAAATACACCTTTTGAAGAAAATGTGTGTGGCAGGGACTGGTACGCGATTTTTCATTAGATTTCATGATTGTTATCACATATAACTTGTTATTAATTCATAAAATGAATTTTAGATTTCACAAATGTCAACTTAAAACTAGCTTATCAATAAATTAGTCGAAAAGCTCGCCCCTGGTTGTCCCCGGCGCAAAAGTCCCCATCACACTAGCTGCATTACCGCGCTGAATGGCAACGGCCAACCTCTGCACCAAAAAACAACCGGAGCGGGGGTCACCGTTTCGTTCTCTGATCCGTTGCCCAATCTCACGAATCAGCTTTTTGCCCTCGGTCCCCCAAGAACCCAAAGTCTCAACGGCGACGGGCACAAAGTAATATTGCGCCTCCAAAGCTGCATATTTCTGCCGTTTTCTAGCAGCGGCATCCTCCGCAGCCGCCGCAGGAGACTGGATGGAGCGACTAAGGTGACAGGCAGCAACAGTGCTGACGCACGTGGCATCCCACACCAGACACTTCCCGTTCTTCCAAGGCACCAAAGTCAGTCCATCCGGCCTCTTGCCATCCGACCTACTCAGGCCTGGCGGCTCCAAGACGCAGGGAATATTCGCAGACACGAAAGCCCTTCGGACTATGTCGTTAAGGGCATGGTGACGAGGAAACCTCCCTGTGCACCGACGACAACTCAACGCGTGATGGCCATCGGCCTCCACCATGGAACCGCAGGTGCATCTATGAGGTTCACACACCTTGCAGCCCAGGCGAAGGGCCACCGCCACACGCAAAGAGTCGTCGTCTAACAGAGTACCCATATGAGGTGAGGGAAGCGCGTGCAACCATGCCCCAGATTCTGTCTGCGACACAGCCTTCAGTCTAGCCAGATCAACCCCCGCAGCAACGCTCAGCAACCGCTCGTGAATTTGCTTAGCTCCGACATCATCCCAAGCCCTCTGAATATGAGGAGATACAGGGCACACAGCACCCGAGTTTAAATCAGCCCATACAGTCTTAGCCTCGGCCACAAAAGGTATGCTCACCCCGACACCTTCGTAATTCAGAATGTCAGTGACAAGATTCGCAACCCCATGAGCCGAGGCCAAAAAAGCCGGTAACCCAAGATCACTCATGCGTCTCACTCCAAGGCCCCCAAACCGTATTGGCAATGCCGCCTGTGTCCACTGCGAGTCACTAAGCGCGACGTTGAGTATCGACTCGACAGACCCCTTCAACGCCTCGTCAAAACTTATAACTTCATTAGGACAAAGCCAAGTAGGTGCCGTTCTGAGCAGGTAAGTAACCTTAGGGATGGCGAAACATGTACGCAACAACAACAACGCAACGTGAGCTGAAAGATCCTGAATACGTTCTTTGATGGTCAAGAGAAGTTGCTTTTGCGACAGAATGGCCTCAGGTAACGAGTCCAGAAAAATTGGGGAACCTAAAAGGAAGAACGAACTGGGCGAAAGTTTCTTGAGGCCAGGAAAAAGGCAACTAAAACGTTCGAAGTGAGAACAAGCTTCGGCGCCACAAGGAAAGAATTCACATTTAGAGGGATTTACCTCCAAGCCCAACTCTCTAAGGCGGGGAATGAGAGCCTGTAGATCTTGGTATACTTGTTCTGGCTTCCCTCCAATAGTACCGTCATCCAGGTACCACAAGTTTAAGGAAGACTTGACGTCCGCAATAACCCTGTGGATACCCAAACTAAATACCAACGGTCCAAGCGGATCCCCTTGTTGCGCACCAACTTGTGAAAGAATGAGCTCATCATTGAAGAAAAGGTTTGAGGTAGCCTCATAAACCTGACGCAAAAAAGGATAGAGCGAAGGAACACGGTCCCTAACCTCACTCAACAGAACATCCCTCTCTAATGTGTTGAAAGCGTTGGCAATATCCAATTTAAGCACGACACAGCCACGGTTTTCTGCATCCTGCACGAACGCTCGAGTGGCATGGATAGCAGCTTCACATCCCAACTGCGTTCCAAAACCCAACTGATGCGGCCTAAGATATTCGGCCATTTCTTCCTTGACAGCGCGACAAGCCAATTTAGCAACCAACCTCCGAAAGACACTACCAATGGCAATAGGTCTAACACCCCCATCCTTTTTCCTTAATGCACAAAGTGACGCCCCATATAGGTATGGACATATATCCGCATTAAGTTTGCCATCGAGCAAAAAATTGGACAGCCTTGTTAAAGACGCCAACAAACGTGGCCCGTTGTCACCCGCCGAACATGATGTCAGTTCTTTCAGGTGACCAGGGCGAATCCCATCCAGGCCTGCAGCCGAGCCACTATAAAAAGAATTAAGCGCCAGCGCCACCTCATCCAAAGTCGAAGACGCTGAATCAATAGAGGCATCCGGCGCCGGCGGGAAGTTAAGCGGCCTCGACGGACGCGGATGTTTCGCCTTCATAGCAGCCAGTGTTTCGGGATTCTGTTGTGCGAAAGAATCATCTGACGCCAGCAGACGGGCAGCCCCCCTCAGATCGCCGTCAAACACTTTTGACTCGATAACTGACCGACTCGAACGAGACCCAGAGACTCGGCCGGCACATCCACTGTCATCGCAGAGATGACAGGTACCGGAGGACTCAATGTTCGCTTTCACCTTCGCTGTCATGTTACCAGGTAATTCTTTTGATGGTACCTTAAGCGCACTGAAAGCAAAGGTAAATAACGAACACCAGTCCTCCACGCCATTGCACTCAACACACCTGTCGATAATTTCACACAGCCTACCTGCTGCTTGGCTTCTTGCACCCTTAGGAATATGCCTTAGAACTGGTGTCGACATTTTTAAAGTGGCCACGACGTCCAAGGAGCAGGCCTGAGACCGTGAAGTAAGCCCATTACTGGCCATTTGCGAAACCGAAGGCAGTAGTGACGTTACCGCAGGCAGGAGCGCCCCTTTGTGCATGCGACCAATATGGACTCTAAGACCATGGGCGCTGAAGGACCGAGACGACCCAGGGCAGTGGGGACAAGTTATAGGCACGGAAACAGAACTCATCCTTAATTATGTTTATGTTAAAAAAAAAAACGATAAAATTATTGTCGCAATTATATAAAATAAACCTACCCAGAGACCTACTATTAACGATTTGTTACCAAAAAAATATTAAAACAAAGTCAGAATAAATTAAATTATTTCAACTCACAGAAAACAACAATGTGCTCCAAAACATTAAAAAAAAAACAGGAAAAATTAAATTATAAATTTAAAAAACAGTAACAAAACAAACATGAGTGAAAAATTTAAAATAACAAATACAAATTCACTACAAATTAAGCAAAGAAATAAAAACCTTAGATTATAATTATACTGTTACAACTCAAATATCAAGTCAAAAAAAAAAACCTCTCATATGAGATAGGTATCCTTATAAATACATAAATATACATGTACTTATATACATGTACACTAGTCCGAATGATTGATATTAAATAAATGATCAAATAATTGAAATATAAATATAGCAATATTTAAAATAAATTAATAATTTGTAATATTGTCTAAACCTGTTAAGCACCTTGTTATTAAAAGAAATTATATTCGTTGACGTTTTATTGCCGGCCACCAGTAGACATGCGATGAAATTCCACTTCATATCAGAGAAACGACAAGGCTTCTTGAAACTAGTTACGCCATCTACCAGTGCTACTGCGAATTTATCCTTTTGCCCAATGAGTTTGTGTGAGGTTCGAGATTTACCGAAGATCCTGGCTGGGTGTCGATTAACTAATTGACACGAGATAGCGTCGACGTAGTATGAAGTTTTTCTAATAGATGGCGCTATTTGAAGAAACTTGGATTGGTCGATTGTTTTAGGGAAGATTTCAATAATCCCTTAAAATTCACTGCCCCTTCACTGTATATTTATCACTTGACGGCACTGACTTTGTCTTTATCGCTTTGTCTGCTATATTTCTCGTTCAAATTTACTTGCTCACAAAGGCAGACGCGCGATGACAAGCCGATCCAAATTTGTCTTCTTGGCGAGTTTTCCTCTTTGGAAGGATGAGAGATAACACGATCACTGGGCAACCGGATCAGGAGCTCCCGATTTATCTTCAGAAAACGCCACAAAGTAAACGAAAAATAATTTTACAGCAAAACAATATGCAGGAGCCCATGTGGGCTCGCGGGGTGCCTACCCGCTTTTTTCATTTTAGATTTAATAAAATCTAAAGTTTTATGACTTCGCTGCGTGTCCATACCCATGCAGCGTACCTATACCTATTGGTGCGCGTCCAACTTTAAAGTCAACTGCTGGACGTACTTTTCGTCAAAAGACGATTCAGTCACATCCACCACTCTGATCCAGTTATAAGATGGATTGGATTCACATAATAGGTAGGTATTTTATATGTTACTTTCTAATTAAATATGTTTTGAAAATACATATTAGATTATCAATAAATATGAATTTTTAATCTTGTAAGGATTAAAGTTTAAGACAAGTGAGATTTAATGGATAATATGTTATGGAATTTCTTCAATGTTTTGAATAGAGTTTGTGCAAAAAGAGAACCGTCGTGGCGTTACGGTGAACCAACAATAAGATTTCAGCAGCAATCAGCATCCAAGGTACCGACTACTTGGTAGACGCAAGTCTTCAGATGTAAAATTGGTGTATACCACTTGGTATACACCAATTTTACAATCAAACACTTTTAGTTGTACTAGCAATGACAGCAGTATTGTCAACGTAACAAAATTAGTAAAATGGCACACGGGCGACCTCATCTACGACTCTTCTCTTTTTGCACAAACTCTACATAATTATATTAGTAATAAATATTACTTTATATAATTCTGCACTATGCTAATTATTGATAATGGTATCTATTATAAATAATGAGTTAAGGTACTTACGCCAGCGTTTATCGCCGCAGCAGCGAATACAAGACACAATAATATAGAAGCATACATTTTGCGCGTTCTAGGTACTCGAGACTTTATGAACTGCCTGGATCGTACAGTAAGTTTGCTTTTATACCCATAACTGAAGGAAATCCACTTGGGCTACCAGTTTTTTCTAAGGAAGTCTATGGAAACTATGAACAGGTAAATTTTCAAGTGTATCGCACGTGCCGGTTAGGTCATCTAGATTTTTATGCTAGACGGGTGTCCTTCCTTGTAGTAATCGTCTTTATCTGCACTAAGTCATAAACCATACATGAATACGTACCATTATGGTATTATTCATAATATAATGGAATAAACAGTGTCGCAATTTTATTTCTTATGACATAAGAAACTCGTAAAAAACTGAAAACACTTTTCAAATTACTTATTTTTTAGGGTTCCGTACCCAAAGGGAAAAACGGGGCCCTATTACTAAGACTTCGATGTCCGTCTGTCAGTCTGTCCGTCTGTCTGAACCATGATAGCTAGGCAGCTGAAATTCACAGATGATGTATTTCGGTTGCTGCTATAACAACAAATACTAAAAACAAAATAAAATAAATATTTAAGGGGGGCTCCCATACAACAAACCTGATTTTTAGACGTTTTTCGCTCTATATTAATAATGGTATCAGGTAGATGCTTGAAATTTGCACAGAATATTTAGTTTTATATTTCCTTCAATAATAAGTAATAAAATTAAAATAAAATAAATAATTAAGGGGGGCTCCCATACAGTACGGAACCCTCCGTGCGCGAGTTCGACTCGTACTTGGCTGATTATTTAGACTTGTGTTTTCTATAAAACAGGTTGGAAGCGGATTGAATCCAGCTTATATCGTCGGCCCATCTAGCGTCTGCCTGCTTCCTGGTTCAAGCAATCACTACTACTCGCTGTCTACCACTGGTCTTCTAGAGCTTAGTTATTTTCTTTCAACCCTAGCATGTTTAAATGTAACAACGTTTCTTACGTTGTATCTTACATGCTAGGGTTGAGTGGCTTAGTGTGATTGAAATAGTTAAAGAAACAGTAGAGCTCCAGCAATTTCGTTAGGTTATCTCGCTGGTCCGCCTTATGTGCACCTGCTAGTCAAGCATGCGACCACGAATAGCCACGAAATAAACTTATTTGGACGTGTGAAAAAGTGACAGATATATGCACTTTGCCATAACGCTGTCTCGTTCTGACACTACGAACGAAATAATTCGTGGCGCGCATACTAGCCCGGCTGGACAGGATAAAAAAAGCTTAAGAAAATCTAATAAAAGCGTCGGTTTATTTTTGTCCTTGCGCATTCTCTAGAAGTGCTAGATTTTTTTGTGTCATAGTAAAGCTCTTTTTTAGAGTTCCGTACCCAAAGGGAAAAACGGGACCCTATTACTAAGACTTCGATGTCCGTCTGTCCGTCTGTCTGTCTGTCTGTCCGTCTGTCACCGGGCTGTATCTCATGAACCATGATAGCTAGGCAGCTGAAATTTTCACAGATGATGTATTTCTGTTGCCGCTATAACTAAAAACAAAATAAAATAAATATTTAAGGGGGGCTCCCATACAACAAACCTGAATTTTTAGATGTTTTTTGCTCTATATTAATAATGGTACCAGGTAGATGCTTGAAATTTTCACAGAATATTTAGTTTTATATTCCCTTCAATCACTACATAGTATAAAATAAAGTCGCTTTTTGTGTGTTTGTTTGTCTGTATGCTTAAATCTTTAAAACTACGCAACGGATTTTGATGCGGTTTTTTTTAATGGATAGAGTGATTCAAGAGGAAGGTTTATATGTATAATACACCTGTGCGAAGCCGGGGCGGGTCGCTAGTAATAAATAATAAAATTAAAATAAAATTAAAATTTAAGGGGGGCTCCCATTCAGTCCGTGCGCGAGTCCGACTCGTACTTGGCCGATTATTTAATATTTTATTTGACCGAGTTATCTTTTGATCTTGACAAGTGTTTATTGTTATATTTTTTGACCAATCACCTTTACCAGTGCCCTGATTCTTTATCAATCGACACAGCGTAACGTAATTTGCCAAGTTTTTTTTTTTGCGAATTTGTTTAGAATAGTAATGTTTAAGTCAAATATGACGTTACAATGAAATAAAACCGAGTTTAATTTATCAATAAAATTCTTCGGGCAAATATCTATTTAGTCACAATCGTGCCAAAAAAGTGTCCGAGGCAAAACTCTGCCCAAGCTATGTAGTGGGCAGGCTTTTTAGTTAGTCGTAAGGCGATTGCAAGCCAACTACAACGCCGCGCGATGCCAAAGTGCTCGGTTAAAAGCACTAATTAGGTCATTGTGAATAATTTAATGTAAATATCTAAGTCGGTATGTATGACGGCGCTCGGTCATTTTTTTACTACTTTCACTTAGGGACTGTGGCTCTGTAGATATTTGCTCGAAGGTAAAAATTATTAGAAATATATTTTTTGCGGAGTTTTTGAAAACAAGACTTAACTTTGGGCACGACACTCAAGTTTTCATAGAGAATCACTGTGCAGGAAAATAGTCTATTTTTACGTCCGCATTCAAATAACTCCATTTATCGCATAATTAAACAGCTGGACATTTATGCAGCTACTGGCCTCCACCTCTAACTAGGCCGCTCCGATTACGGCTAAACATCTAGGCGACTATTGATAAGGTGGAATAGGTTTTATAATTATCATAATTGGACCGTAGAGACGACTTTCAACGTTGCAATTTTGAGGTTAGAATTAGGTAGGTACAATACATAATATTAGGGATTAGCTTAAGAAATCGGATGTCTGGCAGAATTTCAATCTGCGTGCTTCCCAGGTTGGAGTAATCACCACTGCTCGCAGTCTACAATACGCGTAGATCATCTAGTGGTTAGTTATTTCCTTTTGACTCTAGAATTTAGAGTCTAGAACTACGACGGCCACCGTACAATCTTACTATCTAAATAAATTGATATAGATTCCGAATCAAATTCTTTCGTATTGAGCTTGAACTACATAAGCTGGTTATTTTAGCATTTACCCAGCCTTTCATCCTTGACGTGTCTGCAACTCGTTTAATAAGTAATCTAAGTAATCTACTAAGTAATTTGATTTCTCTTGTCGAGAAGTCTAGGTTAATATTTTACAACAATTGTATCAATCAATTTGTATCAAAGAGTTATTTTTGTAATAAGCATTTCCAAAATTATTCTTATAAGTAGATACAAATATGTCAGACCTGCTATTTGTGTAGTGAATTCAATTTCTGTATCATTGTTGCGTCGCTAGTTTTTATAATATTATTAAAAGTGTATCAAAACACTAAATAAGCCAGCACGGTTAGCATTTGCACAAAAACATAATTTTGTCGACGTGTAAATGAGAAAAAGTTACGGTGAGTCTCGATCGTCGAACAAATTATGTCATGGTAAAAATTATGCCATAAAATGATGTCATTGTGTGTCATGTTTGGTAGCCGTGCATGTAAGTAAGTAGGTACTTACTTTCTTTTTTACTTAGATTAAGATCACCCATGTCTATGTCATACTTAAATACCTACCTGCCTTTCGTACGAAAAATATATTAGCATTGAAACTAA
This sequence comes from Hypomecis atomaria, assembly GCA_964007245.1. NCBI lineage: Eukaryota > Metazoa > Arthropoda > Insecta > Lepidoptera > Geometridae > Hypomecis > Hypomecis atomaria. Next base: position 17,403,185 of record OZ023283.1, read on the forward strand.
GAATCCTCACAAGTGACAGGAGTTACAAACATTTTCCAAAGTTTGAAGAAGTAGTTAAAATTAGCTCTTGATCCAAAAAGGGGAGGGGGATGTATTTGTTGCAGAAGTGAAATCATCGACTAGGCATTTTTAGTGGAAACAAATAGGTATAATTATTTTTAGCAAAAAATGGCAAAACTGCCTTCCATCGTGTACAAAATTCGAATATTTCGCTCGAATTGTTTACATTACTGTTAATTTATAAAAACGCTTCAGCCGATTTATGTAAAATTTAAATGGAACCAACTCGGGAGTATACCCTTACAAACTAAAAAATATTTTTTGGTTCGGTTCACAATTGGCGAATTTATCGATGAAAATACACAAAAAAAAATACATACACACGAACATAGAACCTCGTCAGTTTTGGAAGTCGGTTAAAAATGCTGTAAATCGAATCTTTGTTACATTACAGACGTATGCTTGTCAGTCACTAGGCAATATTGTAACATACCTACCTAATGCTAAAAATTGTATCAAAAATATTACCTACATTACGAGCTACATTTAGTCCCGGTGAAAAAGCATCTTTAATTAACTTTATTACTTATGTTTTGTTTAATATGACGTCAAAATAATAAAAAAATGATCAGCTTATACTCGTAATTAAAAAGACAAACAATTGCATTATCTATAGGTAGATAAGTAATATGAGATTTCATTCGTGTATAAAGTAATAAAATTAAAATACAAAGAAAACGTTTGAAGGTACCTACTACGTACATTAAATAAAATATGAATAATTGTATTTCATTTTATGAATTAAACACTAAAGTTGGTACTTACCTCTATAAATAAGATGCGTCACATAGTAGGTGCTATTACCTACGCGACAGAAGTTACCTATCACACAGCAAAAATTAAAATTAGGTCCTTCTATGAATAGTTACATCTAGAAGAAAGATATATTTTGCTTATGAATAAATGAGGTAAACAAGTGTTATATGAAAAAAAACCTTTTTTTTTAAACAAGCTTTTACTGAACAAGTACTCGCCAAGACGAATCAAACGAGCGGAAACTCGATAGGGTTGCGTCGTTTCATTACACAGTTCCTATGACCAGCTCCATCATCAGACTCTGGTTATCATTGAAAGACAAGTACTCGCCAAGACCATTCAAATGACCACAATTTTGGTTGTTAAGTGTACCTATGTGTAGTGTGTACCATGGCCGTTAAATGAGTTTTTATAAACTTAAAATGAGAATTTGAGAATTTGATCTGAAAATGCCAAAAATGATAAAAATGTGAATTCACGCGTTGACCTAGTATACCTAGAGCAACCACCCTAACACTGTAACGTTTTTTCTCAGTAGTATGTAGCTAAGAAATTCAATTTTTAACAGCTGCAAAGGAGCATATATAAGTAAATAAATCTGGTTTAAATTTTTACTCGATAGCTTTGAGTTTTTATTCCGTATTTCTATAGTCTGACCGTTTAACTGAGAACCTCGCGAGGTTCTCAGTTAAACGGTTAGACTAAAGTAAGAAGAGCTAAAATATGGAACTCTTTGTTAATGAACAATCTGGAAATCTAAACAAGCAGGTAACATCTAGGTATCTAAATGTGTTTCTGCCTAAGATCCCTAGACCACGTTTCTGCTTAAGATCAGATCGGATGTGGTCAAACGCAGATCTTTCTAGATTTAAACAAAAACGCTAACGACTAATTTAGTTCCTGATGTGTCTTTTTTAGTTTTGGTTCGCATTAATGGAAAATATTTTTGCTTGTGAGATAATAGTACCTAATAGATTTCTAACAAATATCGTTCCATTGCTGAGTGAAAGAGTAACTAACAAACATACATTAGGATTTGTAAAGGGATGAAAAATCGAAATATTTTTAAATAAATTTCACGGTTGTTGTTGTTGGTACCTATAGTAAAATAATTTTAGAAAACATAGTTCCTAAAAGTGCCAAGTTCTAACTAGATCACCTATCCTAAGGCTGTTGACCTAAAAGCGAGTTTTGACCCGCACTTGGCGGATTTTTTGTAAATATATAATGAAACCCGCCTTTAAAATCGTGAGGTCATGGAATCTAATCTCGGTCCCGCTCCAATGAATCCCTTGGAATTTATGTACGGTCACACCACTGACTTTTCGGTGAAGGAAAACATCGTGAGGCAACATGTATACGTCCGTAGAAGAAATTCGATGGCGTATGTGAATCCACCAACCCGCACTGGGCCAACGTGGTAGATTTGACCCAGTAACCCTTAGTGGGTAGGCCTATGTCCTGCAGTGGACTATTAAAAAGGCTGGTACAGGTACAGGCTATCCCAGAAGAATCTTTAATTTTTCAGGAATAAAAGTTAGCCTGTTTCACTTAGGTGCTCAAAATCAAGAATATCCATTGGTCTGTTTCTGCGTGAAAGAGTAACAAACCAAAAAACATATTAAACTAACAAACTTTAAAAATGCTGAGAACTCCTGGAAGAAAACAGTGCAGATTATAATGTAAGGTTTCGTCCTGTCCGCGAGCCTCAATCTACTTAGTGTGAGTAGACTACAGACACAGTTTACAACCATTTCATGGAAAGTAACTGAAGGAAAACAAAAATATTTCACTTATCGAAGGATTTTAGACATTGGTAAGTAGACCTGATTTAATTTTCACCATTTTTAAACCGCTTTCTAATGTTGAAACGTAGAATCCAGTGGAGTCAGTGGGCTATAGGGCATAGACTATACTTACGTACCCATTGACTATACTTAACAATTTAGCCAAAAACAATTTTGACAGGTAGTTAAACTTCTGCGTTTTAGGGTTCCTTAATAGCATAAACAAGTACTCAAGTAGACCAGCTACTTGAGTATCTACTTTGTTTATGTTAATAGTAATAAGTATAAGGAACCTTAAAGATAGTTGTGTCTTTCTGACTGTCCGTCCGTACAAATATACTTAAATATCTGAGGCCCCAATTTACATAGTGTGTGTAGACATTATGTATGTTCAGTTACAACCACTTCATGGAAAGTTAGAGAAGAAAAACATAAAACATTTTACCAATCGCAAGGATCTTACAAGTACTTATTGGTAAGTTCTTACGAGCTGATATCACAACTTGACCGATTTCTTAAAAATAGTCCCGTGGGGTTAGCATATAGAACCTTAGAAAAATACCTAATAGTTTTAAATTAGTTAGGTATTGTTCTGAGCATAGAACATACTTACGTACATTGATTTTTTTGTATTTTAACCGAACTATACAGACTAATTTTGACAGCTTCGGTAAGGGTAAGATTGTCAAGAACCCGTTGCAACCATTTTATAAAGTTTTGCCATGTCCCTGCTTTATATTTCAAATGCAACAATGATGTTATACAAAAAAAATTGTAGGCTTTTTAAAAAAACATAGTATGTAGACATAGTATGCTTAGCATAAATTTTTACGCACTCCGTAAGCATCACGTACGATATCAAACTGTACGATGATTGGTTCATTTAAAACTCTAATTAAAAATTCATTACTTATCTACATGTTATAATATCATACGTTTTGCTGTCGTTACCTACCTACTTTTACAGACTCTTACAGAGAATGTAATTTTTTTGTCACGCATACTGGAGTCTTTATAATCATTTCAGGAATTTACTAACAATGGCTGAAGAACCAGAATGTCAACTTCGTCGCAGGAGGTTGTCAGGGAACCGAAACTTATCATTCAACCTGGATGGAGGCTACGAGATCACTGAAGGCAACCCTGACGAGGGAACTCCTTCTCCTAGCAAGCCGTTTCCAGGGACTTCAAAACGACCATCTCAAGCCCAGTTACTGGACTTCAAAAACAAGCAACAGTCTTTTGACTTACACATCATTCAAGTAAGTCTCACTATACAAGAGCGGCACAAACGCCGCACTGGCGCTCTCTTTTGAACTGATGACCTTCTAGGAACAGAAAAGCATGGCATTCGATTATTTCTAATCAATCAAAGGAGGCTACTCCTTTTAGGGGCTTATTCTGTACATCAAAACTAACAACTTTTATTAATTCTCAAAAAAGTTATGCCACAGAATGGCTGTTTTTTTTTTAGTTTTGACTAAAGTCGCAGAACAAAAGTTGTTAGTTTTGATGATAAGCCCCTAAAAGGATGCTAATTGATTAGAAATAACACTATATAATAGGCTAACAGTTTATATTTTTTTGGAAATGGATTGTGGATAATAGAGATGGTCATCTGTCTATCCACAACGTGGACAGATGACTTCATTTAAACCGCAGGATCGCGCTGGATGCAAGCCGCTTCCAATCGGTCTTATTTGAGATCCATAGGGGAGGCCTATGTCCAGCATCAGCGGACGTCCTATGGCTGATGGATGGATGGAATATAGATGAGTTGAGTGTCAATGTGTAGCGTATTTATAAAATAGTGTAGCATTTTTGGTGGTGTTTTCCTCTTACGCACCTCCCTACACGTGGACATACCTGGACATACGAGTATCTCGCTTTTTAGTGTAGCCAAAATTTGTAAAACAATATATTGTACGTGATTTAAGTATGGATACGTAGGTACATAGTCTCCTGGTTTAAACAAAAGTTATTTAAATAAATAGTATTGACGTCAGATTGCTCATAAATTGGAGTCACGTGTACCTAATTACAGATTAGATATTTTTGAAGCTTCGCACGTAGATTACAATTATAGGATGGTTTAAACCTTTTAAGGAATTATATTTCTCTAAGCGATAAGATCACCAGCTAAAAACTTACAAAAGTGAAGAGTTGTTATTGTACGTTGTTGATGAATTTGAAAAGTGGTTTTATTAATCTCCAAAAGAAATTTACTACTACGCCCCGTTTTTCACGTCTTTAGCCTTTGAAGTTGATTCCTAAGTAAAAGCTATTCATAAAGAACATAGGTATAGGTACGCCTCTAAAAGTTCAATTTTGCTAAGCACCTTGTAAATATTATATACTAGCTTTTGCCCGCGGCTTCGCCCGCGTTTTTTTCTGCTATCCCACAGGAACGTTTTAATTTTTCGATATATATACATTGATTTAATCAAAATATTTTGATTAAATCAATGTATATAAAGTACCCTATGTCACTTTCCAACCTTTGAACTATATCCATGCCAAAAATCAACTCTATCCGTTGCTCTGTTGCTGCGTGAAAGAGTAACAAACAAACTTACATTCACATTTATAATATTATTAGTGGGGATAAATAAATAATTGTACACGCCACCTTTTTTATATTAACGAATTGACGTCAATTCAAACGGAGGCAACTCAACATCCACGTGATACTTGGATAGTGGCTACCTACATACCTAAAACTTAAATTTTCACGGCAATGTCATGCAATCTTGTTATTCCATCGTTACAGTTTTACTCAGGTCACGTGAAATTGTGCTAATCTACTGGCAAGCGAGTCTTGTCTTGTAACATAATACGTAGGTACTTATAGGTGTATAATGATCTAAACATTCGAGGTATATTTTTGGTATACCTAGACCTCAATATCAAAAATATACCTATCCTTTATACTAAAGCAACCAACAAATATTAGGACTTTTAGTAGTTTATAGGTAGTAGTAGGTATACCTAGATACTGTAGGTACGTACAACGCTAGGCCTAACGATAATATATGCCTAACTGCATTTTGAATTTTTTACGTCTTATGTTGAAAGCTTCTGTAGTTTTGTAACCGCTTTCAAACTTTGTTTTGAGCAAGGGAATAGTAGATTATGCGACAAGGGGACAAAATACTATCTTATGTTGCGTTGCGGGACTTGCGGGGGATATACATATTCCTGAGCGTAGCGAGGGACTCTAGAGTTTAAAGTTGATTGAATGTTTTGGTTGGAATTATTTAGAGTCTTGAGTGAAGCGAGGGGTTCAAGCCGCCCAAGACAAAGACAGGCTTTGTTCCAGCGGTGCATACTCAGGTAGTTTAGGTACTTTTCATACCTCCTGCGAGAAAATAAAAGCTCAGGAAGTAATAATGCTGTCATGACCTCACTAGGTGCACCCCACACACACGCACAAGGCTTGAAGATAGGAGTATACCAATAGCACCTATCTTCAAGCCTTATACTCACCACACACACAGGAGGGGGTTTTAGTCCGCAGGTCGTCGGAAAACGTCGGGCGCTTGATGCGGGAGCCAGGCGGGAGTGCCACTGCCCATGTGAGGGGCGGCGCACGCACTTTGCTGATCGGCCCGGGATTGCAACCCTCTGACCAACAGTCGGAGGGTTGAGCTTCCGGGTCGCGCTGCAGAGGTGGGCGCGTAGTCTCGCGCATGGGGGGCGGGTGCACTCGCCGGCTCCGGACATTAAGCATCCGAGAGTCCCGGCGAAATCGGGCATGCAGTCGGTACCGGGCTGGCTGTATCTTTCGAAGATTTCCCCCTCCTACGCAAAAAAAAACCTCACTAGGTGTAATCACTCAGCAACTCGGTATTGTTCACAATAAAATAAAATAAAAATTAGAACAAAACTAAAAAAAAATCTGCAAACCAAAACAGACATGAAAAACTCACGTAAGTAGGTACTAGGTACCTACTTACGTGACAAACATAGCATTCGATTATGATAGCCTGGTCGAAAGTCGTAGCCATCTCGATTTTCGAATAAATCTCTTAACAATGCCCGTATTTGACAAATTATATCGTTTCAAATTTCAATCACTTTGCTCTCTAAGGAGTTTCATACATTAATAATGCCCTGCCATAGCCATCAAGATTGTACTAAGATATATAAGCTCCACAGTACCCTCAGCGCTAGACTTACGTGCCGCTACTTGTAGTATGAAAAATCTTTTACACTGGAGGAGGCAGGGTGGTATGTGAGAGTCCCGCTAAAAATCCTGGTGTGTACCTAACACCTGTCGATGTCAACATTTCTGTCAAGAGTATCTGAGCTACTGGGTTGAGCTTCCATCTCAAAGGCATCCGAAATCAGCACATAGATTCTTGCTTGAGCCGAACATGTTGATAAACTGGCATCAAGCCAACATTGTAGACCGTCGACATGCTTACCACCAAACCACTTGGGGGCCCTTCAAGCATCCTTGCGTCACCCTTCCATCCAAGCTGATCCTGCGCCGATAGCTTAGATAAAATGATGATCTGGAATTTAAATTAATCTTATTTACTCGGTAGGTGGAAGAATGTGAAGAGGAAGAAATCGTAGTGGACAGCGAAGACGAGGCTGACGAGAACGTCGCGTCGGGCATCCAACGAGCCGCCACGCCCACCCCCATACAGGACTTCGGTGCAAATACCATTTATACTGAAGGTACGAAAAATTTGTAATAGGTACCTAATTAACATTGGCCAGTGGTTCAGCAAATTCAATGGGAATCAATAATAGTACGTCGCAGCCGACAGGACAATGGAAGTCAATAGCAAGTACGGAGCAGTCGATAGGACAATGAAGCTAGTAATATCATTCATCAGCCATAAAACGTCCACTGCTGTATATCTTCTTCTTTTCAGCCATAGGACGTCCACTGCTGGACATAGGTCTCCTCTAACGATCTCCAATAAGACCGGTTGCTAGCGGCTTGCATCCAGCACGATCCTGCGGTCTTGATGAGGTCATCCGTCCACCTTGTGGGAGGACATCCTACGCTGCGCTTGCCGGTAGGTACGAGGTCTCCAATCAAGAACTTTAGGTACGACCCCATCGGTCATCAGTCCTCCATGCTATGTGCCATTTCAACTTGTAGTCAATCCCCCATAGAAATGTGGCCGCAAGTATTTGAAATTTAATAATGTTGATTCATTTGTAGGACAACGTATAACTTTTATATAAATGTATTACATAATAGAGAATATATTATATTCTCTACATAATATTTTTCGCTTTCTAGGGCCTCAAGTAACGGACTTCCTAAGAGTGAAAACCATAGAAAATGACTGCTACACAGATGTATCCGATGCCGACACCGAAGAAGAAAAAGAAGAAGAATAACTAATATAAAAACAAAAAATCCTCGGTCAGGAATGTTGTGTCACTCATACGGGATTCAATAATGACGATTCTTTTTTACCCATTCTAATAACTAAACTAAATTTTGATATCACTAAAACTCTAACACTAAAAATCGATAATAGGTATACCTAGCTGTAGGTACTTATTAGGTATAGGTAAATAAGTGCCTTCTGGTTAAAGTAAAAAATAATATGCGATGCATGATAATGTAATGTTATTCCTCTCAGATTGATTTAGTTAGAAATCCCTTATGTGCCTAATAGAATCGTCACCATTGTTTAGAATGCTTTTTAATAATTACATATGGTAGAGGAGACGTGGAAGATCTAACTTCACCCATCTGGTAGACAGTTGAGACTTATATTTTATCAAATATTATTTATTTACAAACACGCATATAATACTATGTTATGTTAAATGGTTTTTTTCAAAACTGATAGTTTTCAAAATGATCAATACCTATGCCTTGGTGGCTTGCCTATTTATGTTTGTTCGTGTCTACATGGCCAGCAGGTATGAACAGCTAAGGCACAGTCAAAATTGGTATCATAAAGAAGATAATTTAATTACAAAATTACAGTGCCACCAAATTAGCGGTTCAGTTGACGGCGTCGCTAGTGGCGCAAATTCAAATGACAAATTCAAAATGGCGGCTGACGCATATATGTAGTTCCAATTTTGCCCACCTGAACAGCTAAGTTGGTGGCACTGTAATATAATTTTAGGCTTGCCTGCAAAAAACCGGTCATGAAATTTTATTAATTGAATAAATAAATAGCCAATAGGTACTTTCTATAGGCAATCTATCATATCATAGGCGTGTTTATAAATTGAAGATATTTGATGTGAATGAAAAAATGTCTAATCTGGTTATAACATGGGTGAAGGTTGATCTTCATTGGCTCTTAGACTAATAATTATATGGGTGCCCAAGATGAAGGTAAAATGATTAAAAACGAAGTTTTACTGCTCCCTTAAAAGGGTTTATTATATCCGGGATAAACTTCAGGTAATTCCATTTCAATACATTTATTATTCCAAGATATAAATGGTTTATATTGGATACCATAACTCATGTTTCGTAATTAGCCAATTATATCACAAACAAAAATAATACTACTTGCCCTATGGTTATACCTAATAACACACTTAGGGCCTACATGATAACTCCTTAATTATAATATTTTAGGTATATTTAATTATGTAACACTTCAGAGTATTATCTTTTCATGATTAAAAGCTTATTAAACTATTATTTTTGTTTCATTAAAAACTTTATACAGGCAACATTATTTGCCCTGCTTATGCTGCTTCGGCTTAGTAGCCGAAAGGAGTGATTAAGACATTATGAAAAACTTTTACTACGGGCCAACCAGAAATTCAAGAAAAGAAATATCTGCTGTCCAATGCAGAACTGCAACTCGGAATCGACCAAATGGCTTCATAGTAAAAGTTGTTCATAATAATGGTCTAAACCTCTTCCTTTCGGCTTAGTACACCAGTTCTGGATAGCCCTGTATAACGCACTTAGCACCAGCAAAACTTTGTACATATTTGAAACAGAGAAAATAATAAGCGCCATGTGAAAAGAACGGAAATTCAAACTGCGCACAAGGAAATTTAACTCTAGAACTTATAAATACGCAACTTGGAGATTATCTATTCTAAGTACCTGTTACCAATGTCCTTAATGCTTGAGCTATGTCTACTTCGCGGGGCAGCGGCTTGCAGCCAGATTTGACTCCTATTGCGTATGAAAATCGGCCAAGTATGAGTCGGACTCCCGCACGGAGGGTTCCGTACTGTATGGGAGCCCTTCTTAAATATTTATTTAATTTTAATATTGAAGTGAATATAAAACTAAATATTCTGTGAAAATTTCAAGCATCTACCTGTTACCATTATTAATATAGAGCGAAAAACGTCTGAAAAATCAGGTTTGTTGTATGGGACCCCTCTTAAATATTTATTTTTATTTTCTTTTTAGTATTTGTTGTTATAGCGGCAACAGAAATACATCATCTGTGAAAATTTCAGCTGCCTAGCTATCATGGTTCATGAGATACAGCCCGGTGACAGACAGACAGACAGACGGACAGACGGACATCGAAGTCTTAGTAATAGGGTCCCGTTTTTCCCTTTTGGTACGGAACCCTAAAAAGGAGTTAAATTTACTTGAGCGCAGCTTGACATTGATCGAACGATGTGTATTTTTAAATCCACTTTGTTCGATTGATCGAACGATGTGTATATTTATATTTACTTTGTTCGATTGATCGAACTGTGCGATCGTACTATGTTGCCGGAAGGCACTATTGAGTATCATCGTAGGTAGGTATTATAATTTACTTTATTTCCTTTTCCGCAAAGAAACTCACATTGTTTGAAAATCATTGCGTGATTTCAAAGTAACAAAATAAAAATACGTGTACTTTTTAAGTACGTATATTCCAGTTTAATGGCGTTGTTCAGGAAATCATTTACATATTGAAAAACAATACAAGTTTTACTTATTTACACACTTTAAATAGCTATAGATTCAATATTAAAACCAATTAGGTACTTCATAATTTTGTATAGCAAATCAAACTTAATGGCGTCTGCGCAAAACCTCTCTTCACCCCGCTGACATATGAATTTGCGAATACTGCGCAATGACGCTACATGTTCATAGATACCATTAAGTTTTATTCGTCAACTACCCAATGTAGTCTCATAGTCTGGTTACAAATTAGCAATACAGCCAATTTGGTTGTTTTTAAACTAACCACTAACGCGAAACTAACCGCGTACTAAAATTACGAGATAAATAAATAGCTCATCATTCCGATGTTTCGACCGAGTTGCATCGATCGTGGTCACGGGTTATCCCGACGTTTCGACCGAGTTGCATAGACCGTGGTCACGGGTTATCCCGACGATTCGACCGAGTTGCATAGACCGTGGTCACGGGTTATCCCGACGATTCGACCGAGTTGCATAGACCGTGGTCACGGGTTATCCCGACGATTCGACCGAGTTGCATAGACCGTGGTCACGGGTTATCCCGACGATTCGACCGAGTTGCATAGACCGTGGTCACGGGTTATCCCGACGATTCGACCGAGTTGCATAGACCGTGGTCACGGGTTATCCCGACGATTCGACCGAGTTGCATAGACCGTGGTCACGGGTTATCCCGACGATTCGACCGAGTTGCATAGACCGTGGTCACGGGTTATCCCGACGATTCGACAGAGTTGCACAGACCGTGGTCACGGGTAGAGTACCCGGCCACGATAAGGAGGTGTTTTTAAAAGAGGTATTTATTTATATCGTAATTTTAGTGCGCGATTAGCCCCGTAGTATTTAATACAGACATTTTATTGTGTCCTTCGCTATCTTTAGTTGAAGTCATCTTTCATTTGAATGACTGTTAAGCCGAATCATACGAGTCGGCGGATGTGAAGTTAGCTACAAGCTGCGCAATATCCTATCATGACTGAAGAGCTGCGCGTTGATTGGATATTGCGCAGCTTGTAGCTAACTTGACATCCGCCGACTTATATGATTCGGCCTATAATATACACGGGATATATTCGACAATGTGCACTTTATTGCCAAAATAATACATATTATGTAAAATATTACAAAAATCTAAATATATTTCATGATTTTTCAACCTAGTTTAACGCAACTTAAAACATTTGTTGCTTTCTTCAATGCCTTTCTTTCAAGAGGTTTTCATACAAAATTGTAATAAAAACCAGTTCTTAAGTTTCTTCTGTTAGTTTCTTGATCTATACTTTAGCTCATAATATAATAAATATCTTGACTAATATAAAGCCAGCGACACACTTTGCACAGTGACTAGAACCTTGCATTGAAATAGCAATATTCCTATTAAAATTACTAATCATAAGCGCGTCGGTGTGAATAAAATTCAACTGTTCAAATCTAAAATTGTAAAAAAAAACAGTCTCATTATTACAATAATAATTATTTTACGCAATAATAGCACAACCGATTTCAATCGTGTACAAAATTCAAATAGTTCGCTCGAATCGATGTATAAAGTTTTTTCCATTATTGTTGATTTTTCAAAAAACGGCTCAGCCGATTTCAATAACATTTAAATGCCTGTACCAAGGCGGTTCCATTTAAATTATATCGAAATCGGCTCGGGCGTGTACCTTTTCGAACTAAAAAAGATTTTTTTTTTAATTGGCAATTGGCGAAAATTTCAAATCAAATAATAAAATATGTATATCAAATGATACACAAAAAATACATACAGACGAACATAAAACCTCCACTTTTTGGAAGTCGGTTAAAAATGACAAAGCCACTGCACAATTGCACATCGCGTATATCAGGCATAATTTCATTCCAATAAATCTATTATATAAAAGGCTTCGCTGAGTGACTGACTGACAGACAGCCTACAGCCCAAACCGCTAAAGATACGAACATGAAATTTGGAACAAAGATACATTGGACCACGTAATGGAGCACTAAGAACGGAATTTTGAAAAATCGACCGCTAAAGGGGTAAAACGGGCCCTTTTCGTTTGTATGTAACTTTTTATTCCCTTTACCGATTGACTTGAAACTTTGTATACATGCTACTCAAACAAAATAAAAGTTACGTTTGTTCCTGTTTTTCCGAATATTTCTTATCTAAGGGGTCAAATTGGGTCCCAAAGTTGGTGAAAAAAGCGTCTATTACATCCAACGAGCTGAACGGTTATGGATGAAATCTGGTATGGAGGAAGCACATAACATGTTTCAACACATGAACTATTATTATCCCGGAAATTCTATGGGGATCCTTAGGGATAGCCAAAATTAATCAGTTTAGGCTACAACCCAATACACTAAAGATAGAGACTTGAAATTTCGAACATAGGTACAATGTACAACGTAATGAAGCACAAAGGACGAAAATTTCGAAAAATCGACCTCTAACGGGGTAAAACGGGCCCTTTTTGTTTGCATTTAATTTTTTATTACCTTTACCGATTGACTTAAAACTTTGTATTTATGCTTTACAAATAAAATAAAAGTAACATTTCTTCCTGTTTTTCCGAATTTTCCTTATCTAACGGATCAGATAAGTTCCCAAAGTTGGTAAAAAAAGCATCAATAATTACATCAGACGAGCTGAACGGTTATAAATGAAATCTGGTAGGTATGTAGAAAGCACACAACATGTTTCAATACAGTAACTATTTTATCCCGGAAAATCTATTGGGTTTCTTAGCAATAGCCAAAATAATCAATTATAAAGCTAAGATAAAAGGGGTTAATGAATTCTAACGAAATTTGGTACGACGCTAGACAATAACACAAATTACCACTTGGGGTACTGCTATCCCGGAAAATTTCAGTGGGTCCTTCAGGATATCAATTTCCTAAAAAAGTACTAAATGACTGTTCGAAAACCGATGCAATATTGTTTGAAAATAGCTCACCCTTTTAACTAATATATGACTATTATCGTCCTGGGAAAAGTCCCGGATTCCTTGTCTAACGCTAGACCAAACATCCTATATAAGCGTGAAAAATAACTTGATCGCGTTTTTTTTTAAACGTAGTGAAATATCTAGAATTAAATTGAGATAATTTAGATCCTTCAATGGGGGCAAAATGGGCCCCTAATAGTTTATGAACGATTTTATTTTGTGAGCCAATAGACTTAAACTTAGGGTACATACGGATCAATAACTACTTACTTTACTATGGGAACTACCCTGAAAAAGCTAAAATTACCTATTCTTTACATTTTGTCGCGGGTCGATGAATTTTTTGTGTTGAACAGGTAATTTTATTTACGTGATTTCTGGGTTGGTACCATAGTAAAAGTTAGTCAAATGATGAGTATAATGGAATCCTAGAACATGCCTGTCGTCTAGATGTAGGTGCGCTATGTATTTTTCAAATAAAATGTACCTTCTTGTGTGCTACTTTTTCGTCTGTACTTGGTCAGAGAATGTCTGAAAGTCCTACAAGTGTCTCGATCACTTTTGACCGCGTAAACGGTTATGGGCGAGATTGTCATTGAGTTCAGAACAATCGAAATTAAATTTCTAATGACTTAATGAAACATGATGATTACCTGTACTGGCCTTTGAGTGTATCCCATCTGGCCCGGTGACTTGGCCTGGCGCCGAGCCACATGGGAAAAAAAAGTTTTAACTGGCTCGGTGATATATTAACCGGGCCAGATGACACAACTCAAGTGCCATCGTCCCCGGTAAGGGGAGAAAAGAGGATACGCCTCGTAATTTGTGAAATACTAACTACATGCATCTATGAAAGGGATTTCACTATCACTACATAGTATAAAACAAACTCGCTGTCCCCATGTCCCTATGTATGCTTATATATTTAAAACTACACAATGGATTTTGATGCGGTTTTTTTAAATAGATAGAGTAATTCAAGAGGAAGGTTTATTTAAACGGTTTTATGTACTAAAAACAAAATATGACCTGTCATGCTTGAGTTGCACGACAGGTGTCAACGTGATAGATGTCAAAGTTACAGCTGTCATATAGTATTCATACTAGAGTTGCATGACAGGTGTTAAAGTGACAGTTGTCAAACTTAAAAATGATTTATTTCCATCCGTTCATTCTTGAGCATTACTTTCTTTGTGAGAGTGACGACTCGACGAGATCTGCCACTTTTGTGAAGTTTGACATCAGTCATCTGAAATGTAGATTTTGTTGAATTTCTCACTTTTGCAGAGACAGCAAAAGTCCAGTTACGGGACTATACCGTTTTTAAGTTTGACAGCTGTCACTTAGACATGTGTAATGCAACTCTATTATGAATTCCAGAATTACAGCTATCACTTTGACACCTGTCATGCAACTTTAACATGACAGGTCAACTATTGTTTCTTTTAGTTATTTTAGTTTTACGGCAGTAACACGGGTAACTTTTTATTGCTGTTCTAACAACTTTCAACTGCAGTAGTAAGAACGGTAATACATTAACTGTTCTTGCTACTGGTAGTAACACTGGTAATAAACCCATAAAATCCCCTTTCATTTGATACCCGTATTGAGAGGGTTATGTAAAAAAATGTAATCTGCCATGTTGTGGCGGTAGCCATTTTATGTTTACGTCAATATTGAATAATAAAAATTGTATTGTCATCGAAACTAAGGTTGTGTATTAAATATCATAACAATTTGTGCACGAGAAAGGGGTCAAATTTCCATTACTAGATTTGGCCCAAAAAACGGGCAAGTGAAGTTAAATAAAACTGTTTAATAATAAAACGGTTTAGAAACGGACTATTGTATACTAAGCAGTTTAATTTACAAGTTCAATCCCTTTCATAGATGCATGTAGTTAGTATTTCACAAATTACGAGGCGTATCCTCTTTTCTCCCCTTACCGGGGACGATGGCACTTGAGTTGTGTCATCTGGCCCGGTTAGTATATCACCGGGCCAGTTAAAACTTTTTTTCCCCATATGGCCCGGCGCCGGGCCAAGTCACCGGGCCAGATGGGATACACTCCCTTTTTTAGGGTTCCGTACCCAAAGGGTAAAAACGGGACCCTATTACTAAGACTTCGATGTCCGTCTGTCTGTCTGTCACCGTAGGTACCGTAATAGTTGGGCAGCTGAAATATTCACAAATGATGTATTTCTGTTGTCGCTATAACAAAAAATACTAAAAATAGAATAAAATAAATATTTAAGGGACATACAACAAACGTGATTTTTAGGAGTTTTTTGCTCGCTATTAATAACGGCAAGAGGAATGGGCTCCCATACGGTACGGAACCCTGCGTGCGCGAGTCCGACTCGCACTTGGCCGACCATGACGTGCGAATGGAGTTAGATAAAATTTGGTATACGAGTGGGAAACTACATGGCTCAACTCATGATCGTCATATATCTCATCATAAATCGAAAAATATTCTTTTCTCGCTATAAAAAAAAAAACAGTAGGTATATTAAAATATAACTTTATTAAGTATTCATTTTATGACAAGTTATAAAATAACGCGGTCCAAACCGTGGGCTATTAAAGTCAAAGAACATTTATTGTTGAACTGTGTTACATTGAGATCTTACTACTAATCACAAAAATATTGAATCATCAGTTAAGTCCAATATGGCCATAAAATAATCATTAGAACGTGAAAAAATTATACAATCATTATTATTAAATTTAATTCGAATATTTTGCAATTTATCATCTAAAAATTGTCGTACTCCATAATAAGCTTTAGATACAAGTAAATTTAAGCAAATACTGAGACAAAGCAGGCCAATCCGTGGGCTAATTATTATCCTTACAAGTAATACGACAACGTGGGCTAAACCAAGAGCTATTATTTTAAGCAAAAAAAGTACTAAGACAACGCGGAGCCAAACTGTGGGAAATTACCATTTAAAGTAAGGACTAAGAAAATGCGGACCAAACCGCGCGCCATTATCATTTTAAGCAAATACTATAACGACGCGGGCCAGACCATGGGCTATTATCATTGCAAGCAATACGACAACGCAAGCCATACGGCAGGCTATTGTAATTTTAAGCAAGTACTTAGACAACGCGAGCCAAGCTACGTACTATAAATTACCATATTAAGCAAGTAATAAGAATGCGCAGGCCAAACCGCGACCTATTATCATTCTAGCTAAACACCGGGACAATTAAAGCCAAACCGTAGGCAATGCCTATTACTTGAAAAGATAATGCCTACTAAGCATTATCTTTTCAAGTAATACGTTATACGACAATGCAGGCGAAACCACGAAGTATTATTATTTTAAGCAAGTGCCAAGACAACGCGGGCCAAACTGTGGCTTATTATCATTTTAAGCAGTTACTCGAACAAAGCGGCCAGACCGTGGGCTATTATCATTGCAAGTAATACGACAACGCGTGCCAAACGGTAGACTATTACAATTTTGAGGAAGTATTAAGACAACGCAGGCTAAGCTGCGTGCTATAAATTACCATCTTAAGCGAGTACTAAGAATACGCAGGCCAAACCGCGACCTATTATCATTTTAGCCAAATACTATGACAATTCAGGCCAAACCATAGGCATTATCCTTGCAAGTAATACGTTATACGATAATGCTTTGCTAAACCACGACCTATTATTATTTTAAGAAAGTGCAAAGACAACGCAAGCCAACCGGCAGCCTTTTATAATTTTAAGCAAGTACTAATACAAACGTGGGTCAAACCACGGGCTATTTTCATAAGCCAGTAGGTACCTGTCTACTAAGACAACGCGGGCGAAGCCGCGGGTTTTAAGCTAGTATATTATAAACACACATTATACAAGTTTTATTATAGGAAAATGTCTATGTACAGAGAAATCAAATTCGGGCGGCGTGGTTGAATCTCTCTTGTGACCTCCAGCTAATAGTTTAAGAACGACGAAATTAGTTTTGGCTACCTTTATGAGATCCGTAATCTGAAAAGAACAAAAATAAATGTATGATATAAAAGGATTTGGACCCAGTATGGTGCCCTGTGGAACTCCGTAATAAAGGGTTTGAACATTTATGGCGTATCCACCCGCCGCCATTTTGATTTTTCAAAGTGTTTTCACGATGTATGTAGTATATATAAGTAGGGGGCACTTATACACAGTAAATATTTCGTACTATGGTACCCTAAAGTGTCACGTTCTCGAGATATTTGGATGCAAAGATCGCTGTACGAGAACTTTGCGATCTATCCGTCTAAACATCTCGGGCATGTGACACTTTGAGGTAACAATTAGTACTAAACATCTATTGTTTGTATAAGTATCCCTTACCCATATATACCACATTCACCCTTTGGAATCAGTTATACATGGTTGTATATAACATACTGATTATAAGTCAGACGTGATTTATAAACTAAATCATTTCGAGAAACTTAACTACAAGCTAAGCAAATGAGCAAAACCCCACTCCTCACCCACTGGCATTTGAGTTTGGAACTGCGCAACCACCATCATGTTCACAGGCGCCATTAAGTAGCCACGGGAAAAGCTTTTAACAATAATACCGCGCGGAAAAATTCTGTCAGCACTGCGTGAGAATTGGAGGTGAGGTTAAGTTTTGACCTAATGTCAATGGTAATAAAGTCGATTATTAACAAATTAAGGAGGGAAAAACTTACTTCCTGATCAGGAGTTGTGATGGTCTCTAAAAGTGTTCGCGCCTGTTGAAAATGCTTGCAGCCACCGAGGTACAAAATTACAGGGTTTTCATGCCTGCAAACAAAGAATTCATTTTTAGGGTTCCGTATTGATTTGTTTCAAGCTATTAGGGGGAGAGACACGGGAGAACGATCGTCACTCATGTAATAACCAGATGAGACATATTTTTTATCAAATATTATTTATTTACAAAGACGCCTGTGATAGCTTGCACATCGAAAAGTGTTCATGGCTATTTTTTTATTCAATCAATAATAATCTTCATTGGTGACGGTTAATTTTCACCGGCTATTGGACCATATTATTTAAATGCTAGGACTACATCCTATAAATAAAAAGGTCCACTAACAGAAAGTAATAATAAGTCGGCTTTTACGAATAGAAATTGAAAGACATATGAGAAAAATATTTTTAAAATTGGAATCAGCATATTATTATGTACAGAGAATTGTTTTTACATACCTAACTAATATTTACACTTTTTTGCATGTTTACACAGTATTTCCTCTGAGGTACAAGTCTCGCGGGTGGCGGCGCTTGCACTTATTACTCGTACATAGAGTTAATTATGTTTAGACCGGTCGATTATATTTCTTTAATTTTGTATGCAAGAAAATAAATACTAATTTGTAGAAGTCTTAGACAAAAGATGTTTTGATGTACAAAATATACGGTTAAAAAGATGCTTATCGATTACCAGTAACCCTGTATACACAGGTTTTACATATGTATATTTCAAATTTCCCCTAATATTTATTTATTTTTAGAATTTATTAGTCAAGTTGTGTCATTGATCACACTGCAGATTTCGACGCGATTTAGAGGTGACTATGCCGTGAAATCAACCTTAGATCGTTTCGTCTGTTTCTCTCTCCTATGTAGTATACTCACTGCAGAGGCTGCGTCATCTCACAGAACTCGTGGTAGTGAACCTGCGGCGGCGTCAGCACGGACAGCGCCGCGAACCGATGCTTGTACCGCACCGCCTCGTTGTCGAACTCCGACTGAGGCTGCCGGATCTTGCCTTGGAGCTTGAACGCTACTAGTGCCTGGAAAGAAAGAGAAGAAACGATCACATTGAGCGTTCGTTTTGAGAATGTGTGAGCTAAAGTGGCACTTCTAACTTTTTTCATTCACCGTTCGGATAGCTCAAAAACTGCTAAAAATGCCATCGTGAACTGCCACCTGCGGAGGTGGGTTCTTTGTGAACGTTTTCTGACATTTAGAGTTTGACGTTTTAGCAGCGTTCGTTTTGAGTAGTGAGCGAAAGTGGCATTATTGGTGAAATGGGCGAAATTCCCAAACCGAACGGTTTCCATTAACGCTAATTATGCATATGCCATCGAGCCCAACACGAACGCACCTTTTGTAGAATTTCAACCAAAAGTCTTTTGCGACATTGCTCAAATGGTGCAACATGGGAGTATCTAGAGGAGGGCGGCGAGTCGATCTTGGCCACCCTAGAAACATATGTTTTTTTAGATGAAAAAGTAGGACAATGCAATAATTAAAGCATTTTTTTTTAGTTTCCGAAGAAAATGATTAAAATCGGCAGTTTCGAAACTTCTTACATTTTAATTGTAAAATTATATATCATTGACATAGATTTTATTTACATACACTTAGACATTAAGTATTCAGAAAATGTATATTGAGCCGAAAAAGGGTAATTCAGATCATAATTATGAAAAAGAAATTCTACGGGGTCAATTCGGAATTCGAAAAAAACAAGAACCACCTCCTTTCAGCTTAGCCCTTATGAAATATCCCTGTAAGAATAACCTTACCTTATAAAATCCTCCGCACATGTTCTGCATGACCTGGCACATGAGTCCCTCGCGGGCGTACGGCCTGACCTTCTTCTTCTTCTTGTCCTTTTTCTTTGCGTCGCCGGCGCGTCTAGCACTTTCGCCTGCTAGACCTTCCGCGCGACCCAGCGCTGACACTAGCCAGCCGTATAAGAACTCGTATAGGTACCTGAAAATAATATTTGAAAGAATTCAAATATTTATTTCTTTCTGTTTTTAGTATTTGTTGTAATAGCGGCAACAGAAATAAATTTTCAGCTTTCTACCTATCACGGTTCATGAGATACAGCTTGGTGACAGACAGACAGACAGACCGACAGACGGACAGACGGACGGACAGCGGAGTCTTAGTAATTGGGTCCCGTTTTTACCCTTTGGGTACGGAACACACAAAAACTCTTGAAACTGAAACTTTTAATAAAAACATCGATCATATCTTTTTGACGTGAAACGTTTTTAATCATGTGGATCAAAATTAAAATCATATAGTACCAGCGGGGCAATTCTGTCAACCGATCCCGTTACTAAGGTGACACGTTCTTAAACCTGTCTCGTTTTTCTGACAGTTTTGAGCTGCCGGAACTGTCAGAAAAACGAGAGAGGTTCAAGAACGTATCACTTTAGTAAAGAGATCGGCTAATAGAATTGCCCCCCAGGTCTAAAAAAGCGCACTGTAACGAAAAGGTCTATATCATTGAGCGAAGTGAAAGAGGTCTCTAATTAACCCTAAAAACTGTTGAAACTGAAACTTTTAAATGAAAAAAAATTTTGACGTGAAATCAAAATGGGGGGGAAATTTGCTCCGAGCGAGCGAGGCGGTTTTTGAGTGCCTCAAAGTTCTCAGTCAAACTGCAATGCTGAGCGTATTGCCCATCTTTAGAAGTAACTCGCTGACATAGACGTTTCACGATAAAACCATTGGCCGTGTGTTCCTAGACAGGCCACAATTCTTTTCTCGGCAGCTCAACAGAACTTCTTACTATTTCGCCATCTTAACACCACGTCAACTCACCAGAATATGTAATGGTATTCGTGCGCGACAGTAGGTGGGCGATCATGACTCGCAGCACGTAGTACAGCACCCAGGTGCCGAAACAAGCGTAATACTTCTTACTATTCCGTCTTATCATCTCGCCAACTACCTACTCATATTTCATCTTATCATGTCGTTAACTACCTACTATTTCGCCTTATCATCTCGTCAACTACTTACTATTTTACCTTATCATCTCGTCAACTACTAACTATTTCATCTTATCATTTCGTCAACTCACCAGAATATGTAATGGTATTCGTGAACGCTGTACAACTCCAGCTCGAGCCCCGACAGTAGGTATGCCATCATGACTCGCAGCACGTGGTACATATTACTTACTATTTCATTTTATCTCGTTTAGTTACTATTTTATCCTATCATCTCGTCAATTACTTACTATGTCATCTTTTTTTTTTTTTTTTTTTTTTTATTCAATATAGGTTTGCGTTTGACTACATACTGCCTGATGTTGAGCAGATATGCGGTCTAGGATGTAGCACGCTTACCTAGAAGATACCTATTTACTCGGGATTTATCGTCTAGTCAACTACTTACCTACTATTTTATCTTATAAATTCGTCAACCACTTACTATTTCATCTTATCATTTCGTCAACTCACCAGAATATGTAATGGTATTCGTGCACGCTGTATAACTCCAGCTCGAGCCCCGACAGTAGGTAGGCGATCATGACTCGCAGCACGTGGTACAGCACCCAGGTGCCGAAGCAGGCGCGCGGCGCGACACCCGCTGCGTTACTTACTAACGCGTCTAAGTTTTCTGCCTGCAATTCAATATTTAAATTAATATTCTTTTATAATTAACATTTGTCTAGCAAGGCCTAGTCTGTTCCAGAATAAGATTTACAACGCCGATTTTTCATAAAAATGTGATTTATTCATCTATCATTCAATCATATGGGGCCCTATTTTTTATCTATAGACATGGTTTCGTCCAAAAGTGCTGGTCAAGTATGGGCGACTTTAGCGGTCAAAAGGTTTATGCAAAATATAACTAGATTTTGTTTTTCTTTACTAAGAAAAAATAATAAAAACTAATTATATTCAACTACTGATTGATTGTTTAGATTGAAAATCAAATTTACATAAGACACGGACACAACAACAAATTGTAGGCCCCGGTTGTTTTAACCGTTTAGCCATGTCAGAGGCCTTCAGGCGGCCTAAAAACTCTGACACCAGGGCTCCACCCGGCCTATACGAACTTACAGATAGCGCGCGAGTTGAATGCAGTCGGGGTCTGAGGTAAAGAGCGGGAGCATCTCCCCCCGCTATCCGCACGCCCCACCTCACGCGCCTGGGCGGGTTGGGCGTGCGGATAGCGGGGGGAGACATTCGCATTCCTAAGCTCTGCATTCAACTCGCGCGCCGACTGTACTTACTTTAACAACAACAATCCAGAAAAGTGAGGGGTGTCGGGCTTTTATTTCTGAGCATTCGAGATTCTTTTTGTTTCGTAAGTCAATTGTAAAACATTATAAAATTGAGTGTCTGAAATAATAATCTGAATTTAAAATATCACCAACAGTGTCAGCGTCTTGCTTACCTCTTCTTGTAAAGCAGCAAATTCGTCCAATAGAAGAGCGAGCTTGTCCCGTTGCCGCGCCCGGTTGTGCCCGCAAACTTGCAGTAATACAGCAAACGGACGCACGCAGCGAGATAGGAAGTTATCCACGAACTCGCGAGCCTAGAAACAATAGAAATAATGAATGAATGAACGAATGAATGAACACTTTATTGTTAACACTAAAATACAATACAGAAGAAATACACAGAAAGGAAAAAGAAGCGACTTAAAACTAGTGCAACAAAGGGCGGCATTATTGCTTTTAGCAATCTCTTCCAGGCAACCCTTCAACCAACCCTATAAATAAGGTTCTAAATCGTGCAACAATAGTGCGAGTTCGTCCCGTTGTCACGTGCATTTGTGCCCGCAAACTTGCAGTAGTACGGCAAGCGGCCGGACGCAGCGAGATAAGAAGTTATCCACGAAATTGCGAGCTTAGGGATAATGGAAGTAAGGTTCAAATTCGTCCAACTTTAGAACGAGCTAATTATTGTGACGGGAGTTTGTGCCCGCAAACTTGCAGTAATACAGCAAACTGCAGTAATACAGCAAACGGGCGCACGCAGCGACATAAGAAGATATCATCGAACTCGCGAGCCTTGAAACAATAGAAATAAAGTTCAAATTCGTGTAATTAAGAGAGTAGCTGAGCGCCAAGGAATTTGAGAAGTAGGTATTTGAACTAAACTGTTGCTGTCGCGATGCCCCCAAGACAGGGAGCTTCTATGTGTGGTGTGATGCAATTGTATTTGTGTCTGTGTGCTGCGCACCATCTCCGCCCGCGCCCTTCCCGCGCCCGCCCGCGCTCTACGCTCAGGCTGCCGGCTGATTTATTCTTTTGAATTGTAGCAAAATATGGTAGGTACATAAGCTCCGGTTTTTTGGGATAGCGCATGGCAAACGAAAACATTTATACTGAATATTTTTTATCGAATTAGAAAGCTACATTATTTTTTACACATAGAGGCGAAGTATATTGATTTTAATTTTCATTCGAATAATATTTTTTGAAAAAACCTTTATATATAGCCAACTTTACACAATTGACCTCAAGCCAAAAGCTGCGAACAAAAATAGCTATTTAACTAATCGATTTCTGTAGACGCTGCAATATACGTACTGAAAATTCTACCAAATACCTAACTTAAGATATCCCAAATAACTTTTTTTAAGGAAAACACGCACATAATTCTTCAACAGACAATAAATAAATAGCTTTTATTTAAATTAAATAGTCCAAAAAGAAGAATCTAAACTTTAAAATGAATTCAACCTATAAATTTTGAATATTACACAATTTTAGGGGTATAAAATCTTTCGCGAGATTTAGGTACGTAATAAATAACAGATAGCTTCAATATCTGCTTCGAAATTGCGTTGCATGGTTTGACCCAAAAAAATATATTATTTACATACATACATTGCAAGTTAAACAAAAACTTGTAAAATAAACTTGAGAATTGGCTCAGAAAAATCGAATAAGTATGTGAAGTAATCAGAACATACAAAAATTGCAAATCCCTTTCTTTTTGTAGGTCAGTCAAAATGAAAGGTTTCTCAATTCATCATCATCATTTCTGTCACGTGACGTCTACTGGTGGATACACGATACCTCTTTACAAGGTCTTGTTTTACAAAGTGAAGGAAGTTTCAGAGGTGTACCTACCTACACGTTCGTTATTATGAACAAAGTTTACTATGTTTACTATATTTTGTAACAAATTCATATTTGTTAACTATGCAATTTTTGTCATTTTAAGTTTTGATATTGTAGCGTTGTTCAGATTTATATTAAATGATTATCATTATGTTTTTACGATTTAATATATAATCATTTATTTAAATATACAATTTAATTAATTTAACTACAGCTATTTTAAGTTATTGTAATTTTAAGATAATTATGCTTTGCTTTAGCTAAGCTGAAATTTTAAGGATATTATAATTATAGCTACAATTGTAATTGGTTTGGACTGACTTGTATCTTGTATTTTGATACCAATAAAATAATATGAATATATGAATATGGGTCCAGCTGCGGATTTCGTGAACTAAAAATCAGCTGTTCCATACAATACTGCAACTTGGACTCGACAAAAGGTATGACACGATTGGTTTTTTTCTCGAATTTCGGTTTGGCCACATATATTAAAAGTTGTTCATAATAATAGTCCGAATCACCTCCTTTCGCCTTAGTACACCAGTTCTGGATAACCCTGTATAGCTGGACATATAAAACTTCTTGCCTTTTATATTGTAACTATTCCCGTATTTTCATTGCGCGATTAGTCCCGTAGTATAAAAAATAATTAAGAATTCAATTAAACAGATGCAATGCTTACTGTTTGGAGAACTGCTTGTCATACTTAGGTTCTACTTTGAATAAGTTTAAAAAAGTTGAAACTATTAGCAAATTAAAGCAGCAGTGCGTAGCACACACCATATAAATACAGGATAGAACATCCACAAATTACTACACACTTTTCAGCAAAACTCAGCGGATAGGCAAGTTGAAATGACAAAGGGCAAGGCACATAGTTCAATGAACCGATAGCCAATGGGGCTGTTTTCTCGAATGAATCTCACGTATAATCCGCGCCACACAAGTCAGCGGATGGAAAGTTAGGCGCAGAACGCTGCGCAATAGGCAAAATATAGGTATGCGCAGGAGCCAGAGAGACAAGACGCCGCACGGGCACAACCGCCCGCCAACCTCATGCCTCCCGCGCGCACGCCCGTGCTTACCACTACGTCGCGCGGCGTCGGCATTGTGCGCACATGCGCAATAATTAGCAAATTACGGCGAAGTGTCATCTGCGTCTTACATCTCATCCGCCGACTTGTGTGGCGCTACCTATACTGGCAAGCACAGCATAGAACTTATTTATTTTATTAGATACAGATTTATTTATTTTGTTGTATTTGTAATGTGGCTGATAATGTGTTTTTTAATTATTTGATGTTGTGTCTTTGATAATTTAATAATTTAATAGAACGTTTTTCGCTTAGGCAAGTGGACTAAGGATAATTATATTTATACGTTACAGTTATTACACGATTTTAGAGAGCACGTGATTTTCCTGATTAGAACTATTATTTCGCTTTAGGCGCAGAATTCTAATAATGGCACATAGTTTTAAGAAAGTTCAATTTTACGAATGCCCAATTCTATAAATGCCCAATTCTCACAATGTTCACTTCTAAGAATGCTCAATTCTCAAAATGGCAAAATAATTTCAAATGGAAAAAATCGGCCAAGTACGAGTCAGACTCGCGCACGGAGTGTTCCGTACTGTATGGTACCCCCCCTTAAATATTTATTTTATTTTAATTTTATTATTGAAGGGAATATAAAACTAAAAGTTCTGTAAAAATTTCAAGCAACCTGGTACCGTTATTAATATAGAGCGAAAAACGTCTAAAAGTTCAGGTTTGTTGTATTCCGCCCCCCTTAAATATTTATTTTATTTTGTTTTTAGTATTTGTTGTTATAGCGGCAACCGAATCATATCATCTGTGAAAATTTCAGCTGCCTAGCTATCATGGTTCATGAGATACAGCCCGGTGACAGAGAGACGGACAGACGGACATCGAAGTCTTAGTAATAGAGTCCCGTTTTTCCCTTTGGGTACGGAACCCTAAAAACACATTTTCATTTTAAAAAAATACCGGTAATGAAAGCACAACCTCTTTAGGGCAAAGGTAATAGGTTTGAAAAGAACAAATTACTCCGCATTGGCGATAAAAAACCAGCTGTTCCATGCACTTTGTCCATCATCAACGGACTTTTTTCATGGTATAGTTGATATTTCTCGCGAATTCGGCTCTGGTCGGTCCCATAGTAAAAGTTATAATGTCCTTAACTCGCAAACGGAGGTTGTTTTAGGTACCGGTAAGCCCTTACATGTATTTAAATTGTATTTTTTTTTAGAAAATTCCTAATCAAAATTATGTTGCCACTTTGAGAATTGGGCATTGATAGAATTGTGCTTTCGTAGAATTGAGCATTACTTGGGCATAATGAGAATTGGTTATTCTGTGCCTAACTCATTTAGATGTTTGCGGATACAGCACGATATTCTGTATAATCGCTGCAATATGTCGCAGCAACTAAACGCCTATATTCCAAATATAAAATCTTTTCTTCAAAAGTAACAAACATACAACGGTCAAATCACAGGATTTGAAAAAATAACTAATATTTTTAATAAACATCGATATCGATGGACATCACTAGAGCATCGACAAAAATATCGACTATTACTACATCCCTAGTGCTTGTGTATGTATAGGTTTGAACCTCCCTCACCTCGACCCTACCCCCGCATCGTGCGATAGGGACAATTGCAGCTCAGAGCGATTTATACCTACAAAAAACATGGCGAGACAACGTTTCGTATTACGCTGTTTTCTTCTTCGAAAACTAGATCTATCAAGTATTTTTTTATGTCAAAATTTAAAAAAAATATGTGTTCATGATTCTATCATTATATATTTTGTTAGATATTATTTAGTCTCTTCTGGTAGGTCTCTAAAGACGTCGGTAATAATGGTGATTTTTTTTTGTGATTTTGAAGGGTCATATTTTGCCTGATAATTAACTTATCAAGAAATAGAAAAGACAGAGTAGTCTAAACAGCTAAATTTAATTTTATGACAAAAAATTGAAGCTCTATAAGTATTTTCCAGGAAGAAAACAGCGTAATACGTTTGTATGGAAAATTACAGACCACCGGGGCTCTTAAAGTGCTAGATTATTCCGTTGCCGCGCGCGGTTGTGCCCAAAATTTGCAGTAATACAGCAAACGGACGGACGCAACGAGATACGAAGTTTTCTATAAACTCGCGAGCCTAGAAACAATGGGAATAAGGTTCAAATTCATTCAACAAAAGTCCGAGATTGTCGCGTTGCCGCGTGCGGTTGTGCCTGCAAACTTGCAGTAATATAGCAAACGGACGAACGCAGCGAGATAGGAAATTATCCACGAACACGCGAGCCTGCTAACAGTGGTTATAAGGTTTAAATTCGCCCAATAGCAGAGCGAGTTTATTACGTTGCCGCGCGCGGTTGTGCCCGCAAACTTGCAGTAGTATAGTAAACGGACGAACGCAGCGAGATAGGAAATTATCCACGAACACGCGAGCCTGCTGACAGTGGTTATAAGGGTTAAATTCGCCCAATAGCAGAGCGAGTTTATTCCGTTGCCGCGAGCGGTTGTGCCTGCAACTATTATCTAATCTATGCCCGCTCTATGAAGCTCTCTGCGGCGTACCTACGCAAGAATCTCGATTTAGATGCGTGTTCGTAGACTGCGTTTTATCTTACAGCGATTTTTACAGGGTGTTATAAAGTATCTGCTATGAAGAAATTATGATCTAATTTGTGACATCTTTATTTGACTTTTATTACCTGAGGCGTGGCAATTAGAGGGGATTTTGGCGTCAAAGCCGGCGGGTTCACAAAGCTCTTGATAGATTCTCTTAGTATTTCTGTGAATGCTTGCTGCGGCCGCGGCGATACGTTAGCGCCGGGGTTGTTTTGTGCCATCGACGCAGTGTTGGCTGGCGATGGACTGAGGTACAGTAATTGTAGAGCAGACCGGGATAAAATGCAGGCCCGTTGCCGGCTGAATTCCATGAAAAAATCCTGGAAACAATAAAATGGTGGAAAGTGAAATGAGTTACTTCCATCTATCAAATGTAGGTAATATACTAAGTAAGATCGTATAGGCCGGGTGGCTAGCCCTGGTGTCAGAGTTTTTAGGCCGCCTGAAGGCCTCTGACATGGCTAAACGGTTGAAACAACCGAGGCCTACAATTTAACGTGTCATCCGAGCCACGGTAGCGCTCAGTTGGAAAATGCCACCCGCGGTCACCCATCCAAGTACTGACCGTGCGGAAAGTTGCTTAATTTCGGTGATCGCTGACAATCACCAATAATCTAATACTATACTGCTGGCCATAGATTCTTAAAAATAAATAAATATATCTTAATTGTACACCAAATTGACAAAAACCCATTGTAAGCTACACAAAACATGTACAAAGACCAACATCCGCCAACTTGTGTGGCGCGGCCTATAACTTCACATCCGTCGACTTGTGTGATTCGGCCTATACGTACAATGATAATACACTTACCAATGCAGTATGGAAATTAGTGGCCGAAGTGATTTTCCAAGCGCGTCTCAGCCTCGTGACCAGTTCATCGAAATATAGCAGCGCTTCAGAACGTGGTTTGATGCGTGTGTAGCGGGGAAACGTCGGCGGGAGCAAGCGCTGGTTTATCATCGGTTCGAAACCCATCGGGTTTGGAGAGTCGGCTGGAATGAACAAATAAATGGATATAGTAAAATATTCTAGCGTGTAGTGGTTTGATGCGCGTGTAGCGGGGAAACGTCGGCGGAAGCAAACGCTGGTTTATCATGGGCTCGAAACCCATGGGGTTTGGAGAGTCGGCTGGAATGAACAAATAAATGGATTTAATAAAATATATTCTAGCGTGTAGTGGTTTGATGCGCGTGTAGCGGGAAAACGTCGGCGGGAGCAAACTCTGGTTAATCATTGGCTCGAAACACATGGGATTTGGAGAGTCGGCTGGAATGAACAAACAAATAGCTATAAGAAAAAGATTCTAGCGTCTAGTGGTTTAATGCGCGTGTAGCGGGGAAACGTCGGCGGGAGCAAACGTTGGTTTATCATCGGCTCGAAATCGTCTGTACTGTAAAATAACGTTTTCATCACATCTATTCGAAAAGGACGACTTGATTCGCCTTTAAGTGCGCCCAAAGGTGGTGTTTTCTATAAGAAACTTTATAAGTGCGCCGGAATTATCTTTGGTGTTCAGCGCCAAGAAAATGAATGAAAAGAATGTAATTATAAGTTTTCATTTGTTCTATTATTAGATACCATTTAATTTCAATTTAGTTGTAACGTCTACGTTTTATTAACACGCTTTTATTAGGTCGACATGTATGTAATGGAATCTAAGGAAACTAATTTAACCATCTTCCAAGGGACGTAGCGTAATGAAAATTGGCAGCTGTATGTAGTTCTGATGACAATATAATGATATGGTACTGTCGAACTGATCTGATGATGGAGCCGGAAGATATGAACTGGAACTTCATGATGGAAAATCCTATCATATCTGTTTTGGATTTCTTAGAAAAGTCTTGTGATGAACTTTGACCACGATTAGGTTTCAAGGTCTGATCATGAAGCCGGAAGATAGGCTGGCATTCCATGAAGAAATTTCGTATCACAGTTGTGTTTGCACTTGTGAGAAAGGCCACGTACTGGACTAAGAGTGTTTTACTAGTGTTTTTTAAACTATTGATTTATTAAATAATAATCTTAGAAGAAAATATGAGGAAAATACCTTTTATTTTCTCATAGAGGTGATGAAAAGTAGAGTGTACCACTCGGGCGCAAAATATATTTTTGGCTCGGGCGACGTACTTTGAAGCCCTCGCTACGTTCAGGATTCTACTATAGAACCCCTCACTTCGCTCTGGATACAAAAAAGCGCCTTCGCCGTAAAAATATTATTTGGCTCCCATATGATACAATCTACTGTTGTCTTTACAAACATTGAGTAACTCCAATATTCCAGGCCGAAGTCTGCAAAAGTGGGCAGGCCTCGATCGAGCGCAGGGGTGAATTAATAGACGCTGATTTTGGTTGTCATTTAAAGCGTCCCGCATACAACTGTGGCCTAGTTGTCGACCAACCACAGAGGCCTATGGTTAGTTGACGACTATAGCCGCAGCCATTTGTGGGATGCTTACCTATACAGGTAATGAATAAGCATCTTTTTACGGGCATATTCTGGACATCAAAAAAAAGATGTTTATAATTCTACGCCTTTTAAAATTTATATTTATTTCCTTCCATCCTTTAAAAAAAAATGATTGGTTGAAACATAATTAAATCTAAAAAGCGCGCGCCGCCACCCGCGACACTTATTGGACCTCAGAGGAGATACTGTGTAAATATGCAAACAAGTGTAAAATATTAGGTAGGTATGTAAAAAAACAATCATTTGTAGAGATACATTATGCTGATTCCACTTTTCAAAAATGTATTTGGAAAATTTGTTTAGATATGGTTAGAGGTGTAAAACAATAGTTGTTTGTTTTGATGTACAGAATATGCCCTTAAAAGGATGCTAATTGATTACCACTAACCCTGTATACTACTCGGTATTCTGTGTTGGTAAAATATCCTGGCGAATCTACTACATTTTACTAAAGGTATCATAAACTTACAATTCATGTGACTTACAATTCTCCAAAGGCTGTGTCCCTTTGCCGGCAGTTTTGATAATAACTTTCATCATTTCGGAGCATCCGTTCAGCAGCGCCACGCAGTCGGCGCCCGACTGGGAGTCCTTCTTAGTGATCAGTAGCAACGCTTGGTAGAACATTCTGGTGAACCTGATGCGAGCGCCCAGCGCCGACCACAGTGTATTCATCTGGTGTGGAGAGTCAATAGTCAATCGTTTATTGCAACTTATGTAGCATAATTTACATGCAGGTCTTAAATAACATGTTTAGTATAAGTTATATGACCCTATTAGGGTATAGCAATATTGTGCGGAGCGATTTATTTATTTCAGTTTGCTATTTTGTGATCGTTCAATAGATACTCGATTAACGTAATATATTTAAATAGCATTTTGTGATAAGTAAGATCTTCAATACTTTTGCAAATTCAACATCGTCTTCAATTTTTTTTAATTATTAAAATAGCAAATCGTAAAAAAAAAAGATCAGAAAAAGGTTTCAGTCAGTTACACTTCACTAAATATTACAAAGCAAAGTCACCTTTTGTATGTCTGTCTGTGAATCCGCTTATATCTTCTGAACACAACAAATTGCAATACTCGTATGGTTTTCAATATCTTAGAATATTTGCGCGAAGCCGAAGCGGACAGCTAGTTTAAAATAGTTATTTTAGTGATGAATATTTCAAAAATTTTAAGCTCCCTCTTTCGGATTACTAGACCGACGCTTTCCCAACTAAAATTGTCAACCGAATCTCTCAACCTAATTAATTTGTATCAAAACCAAATTTTTGAAACATTTATCACAAAAATAACTCTTGGAGATAAACGTACTGTGGGAAGCACTACAAAATTAAAATCATTTCATAGTATAAAATACATTTAAAAGCATTGTGCAATTAAAATAAAAGAGATTGCTAAAATCAAATGGTACAAAATAATCAATGGAGACTATGTATCGCCAAGCGCAGCATAGGATGTCGAACTACATAGTGGACCAATGATTTGTTCAAGACCGCAGGAATATGCTGGAGGCAAAATGCTTTCAACCAGTTCTATAGTCCGTTACATAACCGCTGAGACCGTGGGCCGCGACGATCTTTGTCGAATACAATTACCTAATAGGTTTGCTTTAAAAAATTCACTACATTCTGCTAGTTTTAAAATATTATAAATGTGTACTGATCATAAATTATAATTTATACATTAATTCTTCAATAGATTTCAACTGATTCAATCTCAGCGGTTATGGAACATACTGTACTTAGTAGAAATCCTCAGTCTCCTAAGCCATCTGGCTTATTTCTAATATTGGAAAGCCTACGGCTGTAAGATGATGATGATCTATGCTTTGGTCAATAGTTAATTACTTGATGATATGATTTTTATTTAGAGTGCTTTCCACACTAGAGCACTAGAGTTGGTAGAGCGTCGGGCTAGTGATCCGAAGGGGCAGGTTCAAATCCTGCATTAGCTTCAGATTTTTGAAATGCTTATTACAAAGATAACTCTCTTTTAGTTAATAACTTACTTCATCACTACTACTCCTGGCTTTCTTATTCAACTCTTCCTCCTGTTCTCGGAGCATTGCTATACATTTCTGCTCGCTGACTTCCAAACTGGCATCATAGGAGTTGCCTGTCTGAGGATTCGATCCCAAACGGTATCCATAACTCATCGGCTGGAAATCCTCCTCTTCAAAAACTTGTGCCCTGAAAATTATTGTTACTGCAGCTCAATATTTTTCCCAGATAACCTTTGAGGCTAGATAAAATACCACAAACTCTTAAAACATATGAAAAATCCAGCATAGTGTGCAACTACTAAGTGTGTTCTCGTAAAATTATGTTTCGCCAAAAACGGCATAAGCGACTTGTTATTCCGTGCGAACTATTCGAATTACAAGTCGGTTATGCCGTATTGGCGAAACATAATTTTACGAGAACACACTTAGTAGTTGCACACTATGCTGGATTTTTCACATTATTGTTGATTTTTCAAAAATGACTCAGCCGATTTCCATAATATTTAAATGGGATCACCTCTGAAGTACCTATAATCTACCAAACAAGAAATAAATAATTAAAATCGGATCATAAATAATTGGCGGAGTAATCGCGTAACATAGGTAAATATAAAACTTCGAGCAAATATCAAAGTGCTTGGTTACAAGTTACAAGCACCAATTAGGTGACACAACGTCGAGATTCGAGAATACGGGTCATTGTGAATTTGTGAAAATTTCAGCTGCCTAGCTGTCACGGTTCATGAGATACATCATGCCAGTGACAGAAAGGCAGACGGACATCGAAGTCTTAGTTATAGGGTCCCCGTTTTTACCCTTTGGGTGCGGAACCCTAAAAAAGAAATCAGTAAAATCGGTTATGCATACAAAGGGAAAGAAGACAGTCGAATTGAGAACCACCTTTTTTGAAGTCTGTTAAAAATCAATAGAGGGTTATATATATTTTTTAATGATGTTTAAAAAATGTCATTATCATCATTATAAGCATCAGCACGGGTAGCATAGCAAAGGGACAAATTGTCTTTCCACCATTAAATCCCCGCGAAGAGGAAATAAAGTATAGATTGACAATGACAACTGACATTAAAAGTATATAAAATGGTTTTCTCCCTTTGCCGTGCAAACCGTGCTGGAAGTCATAGGAAGTCCACTGACTTAGGCTTGCCCTGTGGATTTCCAAACAACACTGGTAGGAAGCAGCTAGCATCCAGCGTGTTACTGCAAAATATGTACTTACTTGTTAATACACTCCCTGATACAATCAAGTAGTTTGTAAACAGCGATGCAGTAAGCCTTGAGAGTCTTATTTGGGATTGAGTGTGGTTGATGTAGGTACAGGTTTGTGAACACCGTCTGAGCGAGAGAATGCCCTTCCAGCCAAGAGACTATGCATGCCATTGTGGAGTCTATGATGCCTATGAGCTCACTGGGCTCTAGTACATCTATTTTGAGTTTGCCAGCCTGAAATGATAGAGAATAAATCATAACTACTTTATTGACAAAAATAATGCTATAAGCCGAATGTAACTCCTTAGCAGCTGTGAAGTTGGCAAGATAGATCAATTTTTATTGCCACACAAAAAACTTAAATAAACTATGATAACACTAGGAACTTAAACCTAGTGTTACAATCGGCGGCCTCATCGCAAAAAAAAAAACAATTTCTTCCAGGCAACCGTTAATTGTGAAGGTTTAACAAAAAGGTTTGTACAAGCTGTGTGAAACTCAACACTCATGCAGTGAAGTGGGCTTCAGGATTGGGTTTTGAGCAGCTTGTAGCTAACTTCACAATCTCCAAGTTTGATCCAGCCAATACACAAATAGATAATTAAACTTTTGAAACTTGAACTATAGTCAAACCGCTAAACTCAGACTTCGCCTGCGCGGGTACGGGGGCGCGAGGGTAGACGACAAAGAGGACTGACACAGGTGCGGGCGCTGGGGACCCGCTGCCCGCGCCTGTCTCAGTCCCCTGTGTCGTCTCCCCCGGCGCCCCTGTACCGCGCAGGCGAAGTCTGAGTTTAGCGGTTTGACTATAGCTCTTTAACAACTCTTAGTTTAATTTTATAAGCATAACACTGCACATCACATCCTCTGCAATAGAGTTGCCTACAATTGGAATAGGTTGCCTGAGGATCTAATCTCAGCAAGAACTATAAACACATTTAAGAATAGACTGGACCTTTGGATAAAGAAGGAAAAAATTTCTTTGACAGATAAATACAATTTTTTTTGGACTCTGCTTGATATAGGCACATCAGTATACACTGCTCGCCTATAAACAAATAAATAAATAAATATTTTTAAATTATATTTGAAATAAGAAAAAACTTAAATATTATATATTAAAAAAAATGTTTTTAAAAAGAAACAAGCTTTTTCTGAACAAGTACTCGCCAAAACGAATCAAACAAGCCGAAACTCGATAGGGTTGCGTCGTTTCATTACAGAGTTCCTATGACCACCTTCCAGCTCCATCATCAGACCCTGGTTACCATTGAAAGACAAACTACTCGCCAAGACGATTCAAATGAACCTAAACTCGATGAGGTTGTGTCATTTCATTGTCAAGTTCCTTTGGCCACCTTCCAGCTCCATCATCAGATCAGCACCATGTCATCATAATATTGCATTTTCACGCGATTTTGCAATATTTCAGCTCAATCGGTAACCGGGAAGTGGATCAAATTTAATTTCCAAGATTTGATTACAGACCAACAAACAGACAACAGGACAAGTGAAACTAAATAACAGCTTCTAATAAATCAAAACTACTTTATTGACAAAAACAATTTTTATTTTTATTTTATTTTATAGCCTTTTTTGCTGATTGTATTTTATTAAGTATATCATGCGATGTCATTTATTATTATTATTCTTTTTTTTTTTAACCCTTTTTTGATTCTATCATGCAATGTCATGTTTATTATTATTTATTTTTTTTTATTACTTTTTTTTTGTATTTTATGATTATTATATAATTAGTTTTCATTTACTTATTAATATTATTATTTATCAGTGACATCAGTAACTCTATTATTAAATCTTATTTTCAACCTTCAGCTTGCCTTCCGGCATAGGCCTCTTCCTGGGACTTCCATTTTGTTCGATCTTGTGTCATTTGTTTCGAATTAGAACCAGCAACTTTTTTGAGATCATCTTCCCATCTGATAAAAACAATACTATAGGCCTAATCTATCTTATTAGCAGGTGTGAAGTTAGCTAGCTATACAAGCTGCACTAAGCCCAACGCTCACGCAGTGAAGTTAGCTTCAGTCAGGTTTGGGTTTTAATCAGCTTGAAGCTAACTACGTCACCAAGAAATTTGATTTGATCTATACCATATATAAAGTGAGGTTGGAAAAAATCAAAGAGAAGACAAAAACGCAAAACATAAGTTTTGTAATAAAATGTCAAAAATGGCACTGGGCAGGCCATATGATGAGGGACAGGAAAGGAAAATGGAATAGAGATGTAGATGTAGAGATGGAAAAAGAAAAAAGGGGAGACAACAACTCAGATGGGAAGATGATCTCAAAAAAGTTGCTGGTACTAATTGGAAACAAATGACACAAGATCGAACAAAATGGAAGTCCCAGGAAGAGGCCTATGCCGGAAGGCAAGCTGAAGGTTAAAAATAAGATTTAATAATAGAGTTACTGATGTCACTGATAAATACTAATTTTAATAAGTAAATGACAACTCTAAAACTATCATAAAATACAAAAAAAAAAATTAAAAAATTAAACATGACATTGCATGATAGAATCAAAAAAAAAGGATAAAAAAAAAATAGAAAAAAATATGAATAATAATAATAAATGACATCGCATGATATACTTAATAAAATACAATCAGCAAAAAAGGCTATAAAATAAAAAATAAAATAAAATACCATATGTGGCCATACTTAGAAGGGGCTACTTACAGCGACAGCTTGCTGGAAGTTCAGAGGTTTAGCATGACCTCTATTACACAGCATCCCTGCATCCATTTTGGGGTCCATCATCTCTATTGCTGACATCGCCTCGAACAGGCCAAATAGTTGGCCATCGTGCAACAATTCTCCTAATTGGAGATCTGAAAAATAATTCAAGTGTTCTAATTTTGTTTCACAGTTATGAAAATTCATTATTCAATAGAGATTTAGAAAAAATATAATAAATAAATAAAATAAATAAATATTTGGGGACATCTTACACACGGCCTCTGACCCCAAACTAAGCAAAGCTTGTGATATGGCTGCCAGAGACTGATATACTACAAATACATATTTTTAAATACATACATACTTATATAAGTTTGTGAGTGGGATGGTAGGGCTGAACACGCTAGAGTTGAGACGGAAGTGTGCGCTAGTCGTCCATTACTACCTACTTCTTAATGGTAGAATAGACAATCCGACGGCGTTATCCCGGTTAGGGTTGTTTGTCCCTGAGGTAGAGTCCCGCGCGCGGTGGCGGAGGCGCGCGCGGCCGCCGGCGCTGCTGGCGCCGCTCGCGGCCCCCCGCACTGACACCGCGCGGTATGCGCCCACGCACCACGCACTCACACTGCTCAACGAACTGATTGCTCGACAAACGGATACCGATTTGTTCTTTTCAAAAATCAATGAAATAGTTCAAAATTGTAAAATTTGCTTGCCTGATATTTGTAATTATTCTTAAGTGATTAGAGATAAGTAATTTTTAAGCTCAAAAACGTTTTGGTTTTTTAACTGTAAGTTTTTGAATGTTGTAATAGAATAAAATAAAATAAATAGATAATACCTAAACACCCAGACACTGAGAAAACACCTATGTTCATCACATAAATATTTGCCCTTAAAAAAAATTATTGGGTGGGAATCGAACCCATGCCTCTTTGACCCAGGAGGCAGGTTCACTAACCACTGAGCCTGATTGATAACCCACTGCTAAGTATGGGTTTCATTAGGTTTATGTCATTCACTTCTGTCTCAAACTTGCAATGTAATTTTAATTTATTCTCCTGTATAGAACTTTTTGAGACATACGAGTATAAGTATTGCATAATATCAGTGGTATAAAAAACAGTTGTTCTGTAAAAAAAAATCATAGACTTATTTATTTATTTATAGGCGAGAAGCATAAACTGATGTGCCTATATCAAGCAGAGTTGAATAAAATTAGTATTTTTCTGTCAAGGAAATTTTTTCCTTCTTTATCCAAAGATCCAGTCTATCTATTCAGTCTATTCTTAAATGTGTTTATAGTCTTTGCTGAGATTAGATCCTCAGGCAACCTGTTCCAGTTGTAAACCACTCTGTTGCAGAGGATGTGGTGTGCAGTATTGGTTTGTGATGGTGTAGGCTGCAAGAGGAAATTATGGCGTCTGCTGTCGCATATGTTTTCCTTCATGGTGTACATATTGTGAATATCCAGATGATTATAGAAGTCATTGAGAATTTTGAAGGCCTCCACGCAATCGTCGTTCTTCAAGTGTCGTGAGACAAAGAGCTTTTAACCTATCTTCATAAGTTTTGCGGAGCAGAGCATAATTATGGTATCCTGGTGGCTTTTCTTTGTACAGTTTCAAGCAAATCAATATCTTTCTTAAAATAAGGACTTCCAACAAAATGCAAAGGAAGAGCTAATTTTTCGTCACAATTTTCTTAGTCAAAGTTGGTCACATCATTATGGCCAACTTTCATCACTACATAATGTAAAACAAAGTTGCTTCCCGCTGTCTGTCCCTATGTATGCTTTTACATATCTTTAAATATACGCAATGGATTTTAATGCAGTTTTTATACTGAACTAGATAGAGTGATTCAAAAGTAATGTTTATAGTTTATATTATACTAGCAGTGCCCCGCGGTTTTACCCGCGTTGTGCCCGTTCCCGTGGGAATTTCGGGAATTTTTATACATATAAACCTTCCTCTTGAATCACTCTATCCATTAAAAAAAACCGCATCAAAATCCGTTGCGTAGTTTTAAAGATTTAAGCATACAGACAAACAAATAAACAAACAAACAAACAAACGAAAATAGCGACTTTATTTTATACTATGTAAGGATGTTGTATAATACAACTGTGCGAAGCCGGGGCGCATTTCTAGTTCTAGATTTACACCTGTATTGAAGATGATGTGATTAATCATGTTTTGATAACAGTTACCTTTGATATTGCTGAAAAAGTCAGATGTTATGTCAACCCAATTGTAAATCACTTCTGGGGCCGAAGTAAGTGTATCCATTCTCCTGTAACATTTAAATATATCACTTAATCTAAGCTCTTGGAGTTCTTTGCGGAGTTCTTTCTCAGCTTCTGTCTGACTCGAGTTGCACTATAAAATTTTCAAGGAAAAGCAACCCATTTTATTATTTTAATGAAAAAATGTTAAATAGTTAAAACTGTTAAATAGTTAAATATGATAAATAGTTTTAACTTTTAATATTGACTAAATAGAATAATGTTAACTACGATACATTTAAGTTTAGGATTCTTGGCTATTTTTGTAATTAAAGAGTTTTAGGTATATAAAAAGAGGCCCCACTGAGCCACTGACAGCCCACTTTGTCATGGCTGTTTACAGGAGAATAAAACTGTAGAGCATGTTCTGTGGAATTGCAAAGCCACAGAAGAAACTAGAATATAGCTAACAGATTGCATGATGCTTTTGCATTATCATCAGCTTTGTCATCTACATCGCCATCATCTCATTCACCTTCAAAACTACTGGAGCAGTTATGCCAGCGGCCTAGAGGCACAGTCTGCTACATTAAGGAGCTGGGCTGGCTCGGGTAGCTCTGGAGGGGGAAATGCACAAAACACTTCATGCTGGATGTTAGTGCATGACTTACATTGAATAAAAATAAGAGGCTCCACTTATCAAAAACCTAATTCATTTCGAGAGGAAATGTTTCTTTCAATTTTATTTATTTAATATTTAGCTTTACCTGTTATTTTTTGTTTTTAGAATGGCCCTTGGAATACAAAAATATGTAAAATTCTAGTCTCTACATCACAAAGGTAATTTAAAATATAGCCTCATGAAATATGTTTAGATGAGTAGTAGAGCCATAGTAATAGAGCCCTATTATTAAATTGTGAAGCCCTAGAATGGGTAGATTGGTTAGCTTCCTAGGAATATCATGCAAAGCACAGCAGTATAATATCAATCATTCGCCTTGCCATTAAAAGCACGAGTACTAGCTGTTGGAATAGAAGGTTAGCTCAACATTCAGTCCTATTTTAGTAAAAAGTATTGATACAATTCAAGACCTCAAGGAAGAGCAATATTGCAATGTATACTAACCCATCACCCTCAAAGTATTCTTCTATCAAATCACCCATTTTAGTTGTTAAAGCGTAAATGTGTCATTTATTACCCGTTCAATAACGTTTAAACACTCTTATTTGTTCAGGAAAATGGGAAAAAGAAGCAAAATAATGATTTTTCGTATCGTAGCCGGCCGATGACCTTCCTATTTTTTTTTTTAAATAATTTATTCATGACCATGGATACAGAGTCCTTCAGTCGAAGTCTTAAATAATAAAAATTTACAAACAGAAGAGAAATAAAAAATTAAACTTAACTAAATCTTTTCAACAGTATTTAAAATATACTTATAAATAGGTTTGTAAAAAACTTCACTTTTTAGTAAATCCTCAATACTGCGGGGAACACTAATTGAGTTACGAGCTGCTATGTCACTAATGTCACTGGCTAAAATTAATCGTTGTAAATGGAATTGGGGACATTGAAAAATTATATGGTTTATATCAGCATGCGGTCGGGAACAATACGTACAGTTATCTTCTGGGACTATATTAATTTTGTGTAAATGAGCTGGAACCAAGCAATGTCCAAATCTCAGGCGATTTATAACTGTTATAAACTTTCTGCCACAATATTCAAATTTGTTGTACCAAGGAGTAGTAGGTAAGTCTTTCTGTATTTCTGCATACCACCTTCCCTTATATTCTGTTGTAACGTGCCAATATTCTTTCCAAATTCTGAGTAAATCCTTATTAATTGCACAATAGTAATCTGTGAAAGGTACTTATAATATATCTGTGTGATCTAGATCATGCTCTTGCCGAGTAGCCAAATCTACTGTTTCATTGCCATGGATGCCACAATGTGAAGGAACCCATACCAATTCTACATGTTTTGATTTACTAATCATTTCTATAAGTTCTCTAATACTATATATAATATAATTTAACTTATATGAGAAATTACTGTTGTTCAAAACAGACAGAACATTTTTAGAATCACTTACTATTAGTATATTTACATTTTTTACAGAGTTATTTACAAATGTTAAAGCGGTTAAAATTGCATACGCTTCTGCAGTAAACACACTGCAATTATTATCTAACTTTATACAGTGGGTTTTATTCATTTGTGGATCATAATATGCGGCTTTAACCCCTTCATCACTTTTAGAACCATCTGTATATAAAATATAAAAGTCTGGTTTATTCTCTATAAATTCTAGAAAATCAAATTTGTTATTTATTACATCTAAATGACAATCTATACTTAAGCAATTAATCAAGGCATTATATGGACATTTATATGTTGGCCAGATATCATGAGAACAAATGTTTTTACTGATATTTTTTAAAAATGACATTATTGTTGTGATTTCAGGCAAAACTCCCGAAACAAGAGATGTGGCTGATAAGCTAGATGTTTGAACTGATTGTGATATCTGTGGATGACATAAAACATTATTCAGCACTATAACATTATTGGAAGTCAACTCTTTCAAACAGAATCTATCAGCCAAAAGTAAACGTCTCAGGATTAATGGAGGTATACAGTTTTCAATTTCCATAGAATTAATAGGAGTGGAACGCATAGCTCCGCTAATAATTCTTAAAGCCATATTTTGTATTACATCGAGTTTTCGTAATAAGGTGCTACTTGCATTCATATAAGCTAAACTACTATAATCAAAATGACTTCTTACTATACTTTTATACAGCATGATCAAGGTTTTAGGATCAGAGCCCCAAAAAGTACCAGCTAAACATCTTAAAACATTAATACTTTTCATTGCATTGCTGCAGATATACTTAATATGCTCTTCAAATTTTAACTTGTTATCTATTATTACTCCTAAAAATTTATGTTGATTACTTACAGGAATGATTTCATTATTGTATTTAATTTTAACAAAAGATTGTGCAAAAGGATCTTTACTAAAAACAATAACAGAACTTTTATCAGAACTAATATCTAATTTTAATACATTGTTGTAATAATGGTGTAGCTGCAGCAGTGCAGAATTCAAGTGATTTACAGCCATATTTAAATTTTGACTTTCAGAGTATAAAAGTAAGTCATCAGCAAATTGTAAAATTTTAACATGTGATGTGTTAACATACTTTAAAATTTGAGATGTATATAGAATATACAAGAGAGAAGATAAGATAGCTCCTTGCATAGTTCCTTTACTGACGGATTTTGGTCCATGTAGCTTATTATTAAATTTAACATACAAGGTTCTGTTATTCAGAAAATTAAATATCCATTTCAATAATTTTGTTGGCAGACCTAACTCATTCAAAACTAGAAGAAGGCTCTTAATGTTGACATTATCGAAAGCACCTTTTACATCAAGAAAGACGCAGATTACATTAGAGTGGCTGAGCTTTGCTTTTTTTAATGTTGAGATTAATGATACAAAACTTTCAGAGCAACTTTTACCCTTTCTGAATCCAAATTGAGTGTTAGGTATTTTAGAGTTGGTTTCAACAAAATAATCTAAACGTAATTTTAACATGTTTTCAAAAAGTTTACCCAGACAGGATGACAAAGATATGGGTCTGTACGATGACGGATTATTTGCAGGCTTATTAGGTTTTAAAATTGGTATTACACATTGAGTCTTCCAAGATTCAGGAATAACTGATGCATTCCAAAGTCTGTTATAAATTGCCAATAAAATGTTCAGAGCATTTGAATGTAAATTTTTAATAAGTTTATATGGAATGTTATCCATACCTGGTGTAGTATCTCTACGACTATCTAAAGAAATGCGAAGCTCATTCAGTGTATAAGGCTCATTTAAGAAGGAAACGCTATTGTCAGACCTGTCTAAAATATTTAAAGTGGTAAAATCGGTTGATGTTGAATCTGCTAATTTTTCTAGAAAACTTGGTACCCATTCGTCATTTAGAGTTTTGTTACTACAATTACTGTTAATCCTTTTAAATTTTTTAACATAATTCCATATTCTAGTAACTGGTGTCATTCTGTTGAAAGAAGTACACAATTCATGCCATGATTTTCCCCGTTCCTCAATTAATATCTTTTTCTTTTTAGCATCAAGACGCTTGTAATTAATAAAATTGGAAATTGTTGGAGAGTGATGATATGTCTTAAGAGCTTCTTTCGACTTTTGAACTGCATCCTCACATAGTGTGTTCCACCATGGAGCTGGTTTTCTCAGAATTTTTGGAGTGTGATTAGATTTCTGCTTAGGAATACATTCATCTCTGATTTGATACAAGATATTTATAAAACTATTGTATAATTCATCTAGATCTGTATTTTCCAAATCTAATTGCGAAAAGCAGGTTTCAGATAAAGTTTTAAATTTAGACCAGTCTGATTTGTTGTACAAATATTTTTCTTCTACAGGACGAACATCATACACCGATGGCTTCACATTTACATCCAGTAGAGTCGGAAAATGATAACTACCCATTGCATCATCATGGACTTGCCATTCACAGAGAGGAGCTAACGAGCAACTTACTAAGGCTAAATCAATTGCTGAAGAATTCTTGTTTGGATATTTAATTGTAGTATGATTACCATCATTTAAAACACACAAGTCAAACTCATCTATGAGATTGTACAACGAATTACCTCTACTATTATTTTTTAGACAACCAAATAAAATGTGATGGGCATTGAAATCTCCCATTATGAGACATGGCTTAGGAGTTTCAGTGAATACTTTTTTTAATTTATTAGTATTAAATTTAGTAAATTCGCTGTTTGGGGGACAATAAATACACAACACATGTAATTTACCTAATGATGTATCAAGTGCAATGCAAATGTTCTGAATTGATTCGTAATATGAGGTATGAACAACTTCATATTTAAAATTTTGTTTAATTAATATAGCTACCCCATTATGTTCGTTTACAGACAGTTTGTGAATCAAATTATAGGATGGAAAATTTGGAATTTTACTGTTTTTCTTAAGCCACGTTTCATTTAGTAAACATATATCTACATTTTGTTCAGTTAAAAACTTTAACAATAGCGTTTTTTTACTATGTAAACTTTGAATATTGAATTGTGCTATACGAATATATGTGTCCATATAATTAAATTAAATTAAATTTGACAACAAAATTTCTTTAATTCTTTTATTTGTAATGGGTTCATTCTTGCTATTTGCAAGGGCAACAACGGACTTCACAAGGGCATTTATAATTACATCGTTATCAACAATTTCTTTGGCATTGAGATCTTGGAAGGTTTTTTGTCTCGGTTTTGGTGTTAGAGCTGGGAAGGATGTTCTATCAGAGATTTGTGGCAGACTTACCGCATTGGCATAAGACATTTTTTGTTGTTGTTTAATTTTCTTCTCTTCTATTTTTTTCTGCTTAAC
Source organism: Hypomecis atomaria (assembly GCA_964007245.1). Classification (NCBI taxonomy): domain Eukaryota; kingdom Metazoa; phylum Arthropoda; class Insecta; order Lepidoptera; family Geometridae; genus Hypomecis; species Hypomecis atomaria. The sequence continues at coordinate 17,447,203 of OZ023283.1, forward strand.
AGGGCAGTCTTTCGACACGGCAAGGTGAGGGCCAGAACAATTGACACACATTATTTCTTCCACATCACATTCCTTGTAGGAATGCCGTCCTGCACAGGATGAACACATCTGCTCTGCTCTGCAGTTCTTAGCTGAGTGATTGAATCGGAGGCAACGGTAGCATTGCATGAGTGGTGGAAAGTATTTATGAACCTGGTATCTGAATAGCTTGATGTATACATACTGAGGTAATGTGGTGGCTGCAAAAGTGACAGCCACTGTTCCAAGAGGAGTCAAATTTCCGTCTACTTTTCGCATAAAGCGTTTGATTGAGACAACATCAGCATCACAAGTAATATTTTTGTAAATTTCTTCATTAGACATTGTCAGCGGAATATGCCTGATGACTCCTATAACTTCAGTCATGTAAGCAGGAATGAAAGCTTTCAGCTTATATCTGTTCAGGAAGCTATCCATCTTTAAAAAATTGTTAGCTGGAGCTGGCTTTTTGAAAGTGACGCCAACCTTATAAGCATTTATTCGGTGGACACCTACAATGCCTTTAACATTTTCAATGAAAAGATTTGTCAATATTATGGGGTTTTTATTACCAACCTTTTCTTCTTCTGTGGATTCAACGTAAACCACGCAGTCCCCACTGTGATTTTCGGGGAATAGCCTCTTGTAGAGGGGCTTCTGAAATACTTTGTAGCCATCATTGTTCGTTGAGGATTTTGCAAGTTTTCTCTTCTTTCTCTCTGCTGTAATGACGGGGTCCTCCCCGTCACTAGCAACGCTCATGACGTTATTGTTGCGCCGCAACACCCAACACAAATCTCAGAGAATTGCAAAATTAAAATTTATGAATAATTGAATATTAAAAACGCCCGCTTCTTTCGACTTCCCGCCAAAAAGTCCGATGACCTTCCTATCCTAATTAGTGTTGCTAGCATTTATTTTCCCATTTACCCAGTTTAGCCTAGTATTTCTACTCACAGAAATAAAAAATATATGTATATAAATTCTACCATTGGTCCCGTACCAATGAGTTCTTTTGAGTTTTAGCTGGAAAAAAAACATCTTAAAAACCTTATACGCCCCCAAAAGGAATTCAAAAGTGTGAATTCTGGGCTACACTGTAACACTGGGCTAGCGTAGTGGATAAGGCCCAAAAACCCTTTAGGTGTAGACCTGCGTCCTTCAGTGGACTATTAAGTTTTATGGCTAGTAGTACAAGACAGAGTACTGTATTCAATGTATTGGTGCTACTATATAATGCCTAATATGCAACGATTCGCTTCGTGCTCACAGACGCCACACTGTCGCCGTTAAGTTGAAATCGGTCAACATGCATTGTATTGTAGTGAATAAAAGACGTGATGGCGGTGATTTACAGGGTGATTTTATTTCCAGTGCACAAACTTTGCATACCGAAAGTATAATAAACCAACAATTAAACCTTTACTTTCACTCACTTTAGTACAAAAATATTGAAATAACTTCAAGAGAAAGTATACAGATAAACGGGGTAATCAATGTCACCCTACGTCTGAATACCTACGGCTGCGTCGCGAGACGTAGGTATTAAGCCCGATTACAGAGGCGCCAGCGTAAATTTAATAGCAAAGTAAAAAGCGTTCTCTCTATCGAATGCCTAAAGTGAAAAAGAAACAAAACTATGCTATTTAGCTAATATAATTACGATGGCGCCTCTGTAATCGGGCTTATTGTACCTACTAAGAACCGAGGAGGGCAAGTTGTACGCCGCGCCGACTATTTACCTACGGTGAGGGGCCATTGACCGGTAGCACTGACCTTGAGAGAGCTAGCTATACGTTTTAGGTAGTAGTTATTGTCTGGAGTATAAGGTGCATGCAATTTAATTATTTTTGGGATAGTTTGACAAAAAATTGATGAAAAAAAGTTGATCTTTTTATAAGCGAAATATGTTCTATTAATGATATCTATTGCGCGATAAAATTTGTGCACTGAATAAAATGTTTTGCTGTATTATTTTGGTAATAAATTATCTCACCAAGTAATTTTCTAACCAAGGTCATTAGAAGTGGTTCTAGTAGATTATCGTCGGACTCATGGCGACGATAATGCTCCTTCTCTAAATTCAATAATATCAATACATAATTAGTATTTTGATTTTATAACAAGAAACACTATTCATTAACTTTTTTATATTTCATTGGCAACTTTTAACAAAATAAACATGGGTACTGTACTGTACCAACCATTTTTACCCATGAAGGGTGATTGGGACCTATCCTCCACGCTGGCCGAGTGCGGGTTGGTGGATTCACATAGCCATCGAATTTTTTCATCGGATGTACGTAGATTGCCTTACGATGTATCTTTCACCGAAAAGCCGGTCGTGTTAAATTCTGTACATAATTTCCAAACAAACTCATAAAAATATGGGTACTTTTTGTCTAATTTTTTTATTCTAGAGTAACGCAAAATTCTTAATGCTGAAGAAATCGGCACAGAGATCCCAGAGAGATAACGTTTTTGTCGTTTGAGGCAATTCTCAACTACAAACACGTAAGAAAAATCTGGCCCTGAGTTGTAGCTGTCAAATAATATGTATTGGAATTTGACAAGAATTTGTACTTGCGTGGAAGTGCAGATTAATCCCGCAATCGACGCCGAATCGAATCGAGATTTTTTCATGTCTCTTTCTAACTCATGCCATAATGCATCACCTTCAGATTTTAAGTAATAGCTCTGTGGAAATCCGATTTACTGGCTACCCTAAACTGTCACTAACCGGTGACATTGACAACTCAAAGTTGTTGACACTTCTTAATTTTATAAAGGGAAGTTTTGGCGGGAACGCGGAAAAATCACGTCTCCGCATTGTATTATTTTGTTAAACTTGCGTTTTTATCAGTGATAATTAGTAAAAAATGGTGGTATTTCGTTGATTATGAGCTGATTTACGTTCATGAGTGTAGGCAAGTGATATAATGTGACGTATCATGTTGTTCCGTGTTGTTACCAAAACTCCATAGACGCCTCCACTGCTTTACAGAGGTACGATTTGGACTTTATTTGGACTTGACAGTGATTTTATTGGACTATGACGTGACTACTGACTACCTATTTTGACAAAATATTTTAAAAAATTACACTTAATATTACTTGACACCAGCAAATGCACAACAATGCGACGCCAAAACGTAAAAGAAGAAGAAGAAAAAAACAAACGCTGGAATCAGCGCGCGAATTTTTTTGGATTTTACAATACTTACCCTATTACATTCTCTTTGTACTTACCTACCGTGGACTTACTAAAAGGTCCCATCGTCTTTGCAAAACTAATTTTGCGGCAATTATTATGTTATGACTAATGTTGTCGTTGTTCGTAGGTCCTTTATATTAAAATTTGTGCTCATATAAACTAGTAAACAAAACGACATCAGTGTATTTTAAAAGTTTATAAATATTTAACAAAGTTTGTGAAAGGAGATGGCGTAGTCGTAGCATTAGACTTTTCGTTGACTGGATCATAAACATCAAAGTCTAGTTGGGGCTGTTCCGTGGTGGTGGAAGACTCACTGCCAGCGTCTGGAGATAGATTGGGGCTGGTGCCGCTTGGCTTCGACAGCGATACCCCACTCAAGCCCATATCCATGCAGTCAAAGTGGAGAATCTGAAAAATGTAAGTAGCTTATTACTATTATACAACATAGATGTCGCATCAATTCGATTCGTGCAAACTATTCGAATTCTGGTATACAGTGGATGTCGGTGGTGCCACTTTTTTGCAAAAAATAGTTACCTACTAATTTTATGTTTTATGAGGTTGAATACCCTCATACACTCATGATTTCAAATGCTCTACACATTTTTGTTAGTGTTCTCTTCCGTTTCCGTTAAGAGGCGCTTTACAAAACGCAAGAAATCACACAAGTACTTAGGTAGGTACATTTAATGTCGTAGGTATTGTGATAATTTTTGTAATTAAATGTAGGTAATGGTCTATTTAATGTTCCAAATGCGAATAAATGTAGGACTGAAACATAATTTCAAAGTACCTAACTATGAAAAAGAGAAAAACACAACAAGTGGGTCATACAAGCCCCACGCTTAAAGTTTAGTAGGTAGGTAGGTATATACAATAAGCAGCATTTTATGCATAGGCAATACCTATACAGGGTTATTTCTAATCAATAAGCTTCCAAAAGGAGGCTTATTCTGTACATCAAAACTAACAACTTTTGTTAAGCAGCTCTTGTCAAAACTCAAAACTAACTGTTGAGGGTGACCGATCTTTTTCTATGGAACAATAACTTTCTTTTTTGAGAATTTATAAAAGTCGTAGAACAAAAGTTGTTAGTTTTGATGTACAGAATAAAAGCTCTAAAAGGATGCTAATTGATTAGAAATAACCCTGTATCCATTTTATTCATCTTACCAACACCGGCGCTTTATCAAGCCTGGTATCCATATCCATGCAGACGTGCAGCTTCTGTTCCACCAGGCTGATGTCGAACAGACGGATGCACATGTCCATGAGTCCTGGAGGTAGGTAGGGGACCGGGATCGGCACGCAGAACGGCGGAGGGTTTCGAGCTGGGGGTTTATAAAAATAACTTAATTATGTTAGAAGGTATCTTTTGGTTTTAAAATAATTTATGGTACAAGTAGCGGCACGTAAGTCTAACGCCGAGGGTACTGTGGAGGGGATGGCTGCGCATGTTGACCGCCATACTACTAAACTCATGCGCAGCCATCCCCTTCACACTTCGCTCAGCGGGTCCCCGCCGCTCGCACCTGTCTCAGTCCCCTTTGTCGTCTACCCCCGCGCCTCTGTACCGCGCAGGCGAGGACTCAGTTAAACGGTCAGACTATAGACTTATATGCCGCGACCTGTAGTAACAGATATGTTTGTTTAATTTTCGACCGACTCCCAACAAGGAGGAGGTTCTATTTTCGTATGTACCTACGAGTATGTGGGTAGGTACTTGTATGTTTGTGCATGTTCGTCAACATTTTCGCCAATTGGGAACTGATTAAAAATATTTCAAAAGCGTAGGGGTATTTTCGTGGTCCCATTTAAATTTTGTCACAAATCGGCTGAGCCGTTTTTGGAAAATCAACGATAATGTAATAAGTGTTATAGTGGAGTCATTTTAATAGGCCACATTTGACAGTTCATGTATGCAAAGAAAAATATACCTTACACTAAAGGAATAAAACTCCAAGCCGTCTTCGAGAACAATTATCGGTCGTCGTCAATATTGTTTTCATGAGTTTTATTCCTTTAGTGTAAGGTATATTTTTCTTTGCATACATGAAATGTCAAAAGTGACCTATTATCTTGTCCCTACTTTAGTAGGTACATCGATTTCAGCGATCTATTCGAATTAAATCGACATTTTTGGTATTTTTTTTATTATAGATCTACTATTTATCAGAGTCCTAATTTCAGTCATCAGTAAATGTTTCTTCCTCTTCCTTTAATAGGTCGCGTTTCATTACCACTTCTTGTCTGTCTTCCCGTAAAGTGCAAAAATCTTAACGTCAGTATTATTTAAAGATTCTCTTCAACTGCCGGAGACAAGAGTGAGTTTGCTTACCTAAATTTAACAGGCGCAAACTCGATTTCATTTTATCTGCTAGGCGCAAGTGGTGTATTGAAAGACACCAGATAGGCATTAGTTTTGTGACTAGTTACGTAACTCATAAGCTCTCCAGTGCTTAGTTAGGTATTGATTTGTTCAAATATCTAATCCAATAACGCCCGCATCCATAATTGTAGCCTACATTCCTATCCAGTAAAAATATTGATTGTACCTAGTTAAATTACAGAGACTAGTTTATTGTATGCGGGATAGATTTCTAGTAGGTAAACTAGGTGATAAAACAAGTAAAATCACTACATGGTATAAAACGAAGTGGCTTCCCGCTGTCTATCTGTCCCTATGTACCTATGCTTATATTTTAAAACTACGCAAGGGATTTTGATGCGGTTTTTTTAAAACTTGAAGAGTGATTCAAGAGGAAGGCTTGTAACCTGTGCGAAGCCGGGGCGGGTCGCTAGTTTCCTTTATGAACGTATTGTACCTAATTTATGTGTGTGTTAAATAACAGTTGAGTGCGCCCAGGAGTTGCACAATCTAGTCCCACCTGCCCCTTTCTTCTATTGTACAGCTAGACAGACGCAACCAAAGCGCCACCCTTTTATGTTGGACATCCCGCGCGCTATAACCAAGCGTTCCTCACAATCCTCATACGAACTGCCTGCTTTGCCTGAGTCTGTCTTCCCGCTAAATTACAATGTCTTCAAATCCCGAGTAAATAGGTATCTTCTAGGTAAGCGTGTTACACCCTAGACCGTATATCTGCTTAACATCAGGCAGTGTGTAGTCAAACGCAAACCTATATGAAAAAAGTTATCTACTTACCTAATACATACTGCGTTCATTTACCTGAATAGCTGTTCCTAAAAACGGTGTCATTGTTCATTCTTACTTCCAAACCAAGTATTGACTCCGTCGGCTCGTATGTTAGCACTGCACAGGCTGTAACACAGGTAATAATTAGTACAAAGGTCAGCTATACCTAAGTAGTATCAAATTCAATATTAAGAAAATCCGGTATTTAGTCGATCATCTACCTTCACATTGATTGATCTTTATACCTAGGTAATATAATTCACTAGGTACCTAAGTACCTACTTCAAGTATCTTTATCGTGCAAATCTATCATTAGGGTTCCGTACCCAAAGGGTAAAAACGGGACCCTATTACTAAGACTCCGCTGTCCGTCTGTCCGTCTGTCTGTCTCCAGGCTATATCTCATGAACCGTTATAGCTAGAAAGCTGAAATTTTTATAGATGATGTATTTCTGTTGCCGCTACAACAGCAAATACATTAAATAAATTATTATAAATTAATAAATAAGGGGGGCTCCCATACAAAAAACCTGATTTTTTATCCGTTTTTCGCTCTATTAACAGGGTAGATGCTTGAAATTTTCACAGAATATTTAGTTGTATATTCACTTCAATAATAAATAATAAAATCAAGATTTAAGGGGGGCTCCCGTACAGTACGGAATCCTCCGTGCGCGAGTCCGACTCGTACTTGGCCGATTATTAAATAAATATCGCTACATGCCAATGATATCGTCTCTTCACTGACTCTATAAGATGGATTTTACTGTACTGTACAATTCCGCTCTCTGTATAGAAGCTATTCTATTCGTATTTTTCTGACCAAGAAGGCCCTGAGATTTGTTTGCGCCATATATCGGTCGATCACTCGAGATTAAAGTTAATTCACTGAAGGGTTAATTCACCTAATAATTCGCTAATCGAAAAGTCTATCGGAAAATTTGTGGTAGTCATCCATGATTTTCCAAAAATACTTTACTCAGATCTCTAAGCTAAACAAATTCATAGGTAGCTTTTACTAGCTAGATACCTACATAGAACATATAAAAAAGTACCTAAGATTAGCATCACATTACGGTGTAGGTATGATATTATATTTTCACATAGGTAGGTACTTACCTAAACTTGCCTAACTCCCACCCTTGTGGGTGGGATTTAGGCTGTCCAAAATAAAATAAAAACTAGCAAGTGTATGTACTGTCTTTCTTATGATTAACAGCAATCTAAAAACACGTCTTTCTTACTTCAGTCAGAAGTTTCAGTTTTCAGATTACTACGCGAGACAAATAACAACCTACGCTGTTAAACATAAAAGGACAGCACACTTGCTAGGCTTTGATTTACGACAACTGATCCATTCACAACTTACTTCTTCTATCAAAATTGAAGGTCTCTACTCGTATTCCGGTGCAGCATTGACACTCCAGACCTTCGCAGATGCACCTCCCGCCCCTGAACGGCAGTCGTAACAACCAACCCGGTTTGTACCACGGACGCGGCATCATCTTTCTGATCGTCTGAAAGGAGATGAGCATAATCATTTTTCGCAAATAATGGCATAACTTCAAGTAGATCGCACGGATCGATGTAGTAATTTTCCCACTTTTGTTGATTTATCATAAACTACCTGCGCCTCGAGGTGTTACCCGCGTTACCCCGAGATAAAAAGTAGCCTATATGTGAATCCAAGGTCTAAGCTACCTTCATACCGAATTTCATCCAAATCGGTTCAGCCGTTTGTGCGTGAAAGAGTAGCAAACATCCATCCATCCATCCATACTTACAAACTTTCGCGTTTATAATAGTACATTAGTAGGATGGCCCAGCCGATTCCGATAAAATTTAAACGGAACCACCTGTGAAGTATGATCTATCAAACAAAAAAGAATGATTGAAATCGGACTACTCTTTAAAAAGTTATGCGTGGTTACACATAAAAGTATATACGCGACGACTTGAGTACTTAGTCCGATCATCTAAGTACGTTATCTTGCATTTTGTCTCACGAGTCTTGTCATAAGGTGATCATACGTGATAGGTATACATTTTCTACATTTCTAATTTTTAACTATGTTTCCATCATCATCATTTAAATAAGAACATATTTGAATTGAATAAAAAACTATTTTCAAAAGAATTAGAAAATTCCAGGGAAAATACCTGGTCCGTATTAAAATGTTTAACATCGAGACTTTATAAAAATATAATTAATTAAATTAATTAATTCACGGAGAGTTCAAAGCATTATTTAATTTTCATTGATTTCTTAGCAAAAATCTGTAGATATTTTTAAAATTGTTCCACTTACCTCATTGCTTTGTAAGTCGTAGTAGATCGAGAAATCGGTAACATCCATAACGTTGTCATCATCTTTGGCTTTGAAAAATGTTCTTTCATCAAATTCATGTCCTGAAATAAAAACAAACTTGCAAATAATCAGTCAGAAATATATTTAATTTATTAAAATTGTTCCCAAAAGTATCAAAGTTTGTAAAACATTTTAATAGTTACTTAACATAGGTACCTTTATTAACTACAACAAAATACAATAGATACTATATGCTAAAACTACCTACACTACTACTACCTATACATAGGTACCTATTCTTACATAACAAGATGTAAGACGTTAGTACCTACCCCTGGATTCAGAATTTCTGATACGGGTGCTAATGTACGTATCTGTATACGAACCTACTATTTTGAACTTTGGTGTTAATAAAATACTTAGATGTTAATAAAGACTTATTTATCTAACGCCTATGTCAAAATGTCCACAGTACACATTAGGTATAAAGATATTATTTAAGATCGTCGGTTTTGTTGAAATTATGGTTTGATTTATTAGAGTATCAACGCTGTTACCATATTATACTTTTCTTAATTTAAGTAAGACTTAAGTAAAAAACTTAATATGACATCCATACCTACCTAAGATAAAAGTTACACCACTGAACAAAGTATGTCAATTCAACTTACCGGCGCAAAAGCACACACAGCACAAAAAAAACAAAACCGCAGCCGCTGTTTTCGTTTTCATTTTATCAGACGTTCGTTCAACCTAGATCGTTTGCGGTCGGCTCTAGGGACACCATGCAAATGACGGTAAACCTACGTCAATGGCAACAAAGGTACCTGCTACCGGCTAAAGTATTTGTATGCAACGACATGCGCGCGCTACTGGCTTGCGGTACTTTCTAGAGAAACTCCTGCGCATCGCCGTTACACACTATCGCAGTCCGTTTGCATCGACCAACTGATTTTTCTGATTTCACGAATTCGCTGTTAAGATCAGATTTCAGCGAGAGAAAAACATTTGGAGTTAATAAATAATTTATTCAGATACCAAAATCAACAACGCTATTGTTTGTTCACAATTAAGAATAGCTTACGTACAAACAATAGATATCTTTTTGATTAATATTGTTTTCGTCATTTGTATAATAAACATACAATCAATTAATCTTCTGTCACATTTGTAATGGTTCAGTTAAGTAAATCCATTTTTGATCATCGATCATCATCTTCATCGTCATCATCATCATCATCGAACAGGTCGCCGAGCAGTGATCGTACAACGTTCTCGTCATAGTCGTCGATATCGTCTCCGGAATCAATAACAGCGTCCACTCCCCCTTGTGGGTTCGGTACGTGAAGGCCGCCCCCTTCGTCGGGACCTACCATGGTCACGCCGTTTGCTCCCATTCTACAAATCAAAATTAAATTGTTTTAACGACTTAAATAGCAGTCAAGTAAATTGTGTGATTCGGTATCTGTACTTCAGTGTGTGGACGTCCACCTACATAGTGGACGGATGACCTCATTAAGACCGCAGGATCGCGCTGGATGCAAGCCGCTTTCAACCAGTCTTATTGGAGACTCTAGAGGAGGCCTATGTCCAGCATTGGACGGCCTATACCATTTTCATTATCCATCAGAACAGAGTTATATACCTATCACAGAATTCTCATAATCCATCAGAATAAATGATGGAAATAAAGTAAAAAAGTAAGTGCGTATAGGCCAGGTGGCTAACCCTGGTGTCAGAGTTTTTAAACCGCTTGAACGCCTCTGATATTACTTAACGGTTGAAACCACTGGGACCTACAATTTAACGTATTATACGAGCCACAGTAGTGCTTAGTTGTAAATGCCTCAAATGATGGAAACTTTGTGAGATGAAACTTACCTACTTATCAACTCACCCTAGACATTATCATAGAATTTATTGAGTAACATTTATTTATAATGTGACAAGCGTCTTTATTAGATCCCACTTTTACTAAACAATTTGTATGATAATTTTGGTAGGTACTCACCTCAAACAGTCAAACGCAAAGTTGAAGAGCTCATAGTCTCGCCATTGTCCTGTCATTGCCAAGCAAAAGTGAAAGTTCCGGCCCGGGAAGAAGATGTTGTAAAACTTTGCACACACTTTCAAATTGGGCAACCTTGGAGGGCTTATGCATATAGGCCTTGGGTTTTTTCCTTAAAATAAGTAAAAAAAAACGCAATCAAATTAGATCATCTATGGAAGCTTATTACGACAAACAGAGTTTGTTATACCGTAAGAAGGGCATATTTACCTGACATGGAATTCTCGTAGAGAACCCTATTATTCAAGGACATAGCTACATCAAATGCGAAGTCACCCGGGTGGTATGTTACTTTCATGCAAGCTTTTTGTCTCAGCAAGTCCATCAAATATCCAGTGCAGCATTTACAGATTCCCTTATCACAGGAACATCTTCTATTTGAAGAGGATGAAGACGAACTTGAATTTGTGGCATTTTGGACAACACTTTGTCTTGCACGCGCCAAGCTTGATACTGTTAAATTCTTTTTCATACTGATTAAGTTTAGTAGAAAACTATCAGGCACTTCAAAATGTTCATCGCGTAAGTAATTAGACAGTTGCTTTTGATTTGTCGCTCCAATGTTTACATCTAAAATAAACAAGAAAGGGATAAAAGCCGAGACAGTTATTTAGGCGAAGAATTTAATTTTATAAGCTTACCTCCTTGGATGCTATGTAAACATAGCGTGCAAATAATTAATAACACTACGAACACCATTATAGGGGAAAATTAACGCGAGGCGTTGCGTGCGCCTGTCGCTCGAATAAAGCAGGCACTCCAATTCGCAAGCGAGTATCGAACCGGTTCAGCGGCGCCAGGGAAAGATCTGTCCAATACTAATTGTCAAACCACTTAAACCACTTTCACGTGGAATCGGTTGCAGAATTTACACAACTCTGACTCATTCAGAAACAACAAAAATTACTACAACAAGTTTTCGAAAAATTTATTGCTCGAATCGTAAATAAATAATAAAATGATTGTGCTATGCACTGTTATGGCAAAAATAAATAATCACTCGTTGGTAACTAGATCTATATCACACTCGTTAATACTTCATCACAATTCACAGGTTAACATTTCGACCATCGAAAATGTCTCCCAGAGCGTCTCCGATTCCGTCAAAGGGTCCATCGTCACCGCCACCTCCTCCGAAAATGCCATCTCCATCTCCTCCAAAGATTCCACCGCCTCCATCACCTCCAAGGAGCCCACCCTGGGATCCACCTCCAAACAACCCTTCTCCTCCACCTAATACTGTTTCAGCTGCGTTTGCAATAAAGCCTCCCTCTTCTTCACCGCCGTTCCCAAAAAGGCTTACTGGCTTTGGACCGGACGATACGGGTTTTGGTTTTTGTCCAGTTTTGACTCCTGATGCACCCAAACTGAGAACATAAAAAAATATGGAAAATGTGTCAGTAAAATATTTGCTCAATTTTTTTTTCAATCTCAATGTATTCTTACTATACCTGAAACACTTGAAAGATGCTGAATAAACTTGGAATCCTCCTATGTCAGCATTAATATCTAAACAGGCGTGAGCATTCCTATTTCTAATCCTTATGTTTGATATTTCGGCACAAATTCTAACAAACGGGGCTCTTCTGGGATTAAAACAAATAGGAGGTGGATCACTCGCTGAAACAATTTTTTTTTATATTTCAACATAATATAACTTGCACTGAACATATTAAAATGAAATGTATACAAAATCCCTTACCTGAAACTCTCCTTCTAACAACAGTGTTATTGTTGACGCTTAATCTGACATCAAAAATGAAATCCTCTGGAACGAATGTCATATTTCCACATGCCTTCATTCTAAATCTTTCCATGATTGCTCCTGTACAACATCCACATTGCCCTTCCAGACACGAGCATGGAAATCTTACCACTTGGCCTGGTACATCTTGTTGTGGATTTTCTACCTCGTCTTGTGAAACCGGAGCTACTGTAGAAGCTACAGGATTTGGTGCGTTTACTATTGGGTCTTGTAACGGTGGTGTAGGCGACCCAATTTGATCTTGAGCTGGACCAACTTGTTCGTCATCAACAAGAGTTGAATCAACAGACACATTGTCTACCACTTCTTCTTCTTCTTCCAATTCATCGTCAATGTCATTATCATCGTCTTGGACATTGACAGGTAGCGTGATGGTAACTGGCGACCTCAGAATAGGTGGCGTCGGTCGTAAAGCTTGTTTCCAAACCGCATGAGGCACTTTAAATTTAACAACGTCGTATCCACTATCTTTCGAAGCTTTTTCTTCCGCTGTTAATTAAGAAAACGATTGATTTACATAATTTGCTTTTTTACGACTAGTGTGTCGAAGTTATAAAAACTCACCCAAAACTGAGGATTTCCGGATCGTTAAAGCGTAAACTAATAGCACTAAATATAGTTTTACTGTCAAGTTCATTTTTACAATTGAAAAATACAATTAGCTGCCTGTGCTTGCTCGACCATTACAAAACGTAACTGTGACTGCTTCCAGAGTATTTAACCGGTGACCACTAAACTACTGATGTTTATTTAAGCGCACAGCCATTGAAAAGAACAAGTTTTAAATTTTAATGCGAGACGGGAGAAAGTCGCCACTTAATCGATATTATGAACGCCTGCCTACTTTCAGAGAGTATGCGTGGTCTGCATGGATATTTTCGTCATCGTTGTAATTTAATTCATTGTGTCAGCATTGCACAATATCAACTGTCGTTTTGTTTGAATACGAATGTGGAGTATAAATGTTAGGTACTATAGTCAATGCAATGAGTTGGAGAGGAAATATTGTTTTTAAAAATGTAACTAGTCAATCAAGATTAATTATGTAGGTAACTTTTTCTTTTTATCAATTTTCATTATTTTTTTCTGACTTGAGCATTTGGATTATCTTTACACCTTCAACGGTCTGTCTGATGATCCAATGTTTTTTTATGTAGTAGTAGTGTACATTTGTTGTAGTATTTTTTTTTTTTTTTTTTTTTAATAAAGACACTTTTACACCATACAAAAAATACATTATTAGACTCCGTCTTTGGGAAGTCTGTTAATAATATAACTGAAACTATTATGTGATGTGCATTTTTAATTACATATCCTATTAGTTAAATAATAAAGTCATTGCTACAGCCATAGAGTATAATGATTTCAGGCTGTATCGGTTTTTGAGTCTGAATAAAAATGATTCCTAGATCTTTAGTCTTTATCTCTCTTTACATTTATTTTTTTATTGCAAAATTCTAATAAATGACAAAGGGATTGTACCATAATTTAAACTTTTTTTAATTTTACTAGACAAAAACGGCTAAACCGAATTTAGGTAAAAAAATATTAGTCTTTCCAAAAGTAAAATGTTTTTTGTCAAAAATAGACGAAAGTATTGACAAACATTAAGTACATACGAGTACCACCTCTTTTTTTTCGGTATCAATTAAAACAGTTCAGCATACAATACTGTTTATGTAGTTTTGTGTGAATTCTGAATCTTTATATGTACGAATTATTTCTATAAGAGTAGGTACTATGTTACAGTATTTTTTTGTATTGTACCAGCCTTGTTTTAATAGTCCACTGCAGGACGTAGGCCTACCCACGAAGGGTGATTGGGCCATATCCACCACGCTGGCCCAATGCGGGTTGGTGGATGGTGTTACAGTATCTTAACTTAATGTGACCTAACTTATGTTCCTCAATAAAAGGGTTATTATTTGTAAGTTAAATGAAACGATATTACACGATGTCAGGAAAACTTTTATTATGAAAAATTCAGTCATGCAGAATAAATAAATAATCACTTACAAAGAACCTATTTACACACCTACAAGATAAATTAGAAATAAATTAAATACTATTCTAACTTTTGCGTCATACTTGCGACCATTCACCACGCATCATTTTGTTTTGTCTTCTTCTGTCTTTTTTAATTTTATTTTTTCCATTTCCTTTGTTGGTTCTAGCCATAAGAAGTGCATCTTCCATAGTATCTATGACGTCATGATACTCGGAATAGTCGGGTTCTTTTTCTTGGGTATGCCTATTTTTTCTCTTCTTACCGAAAATTCCCAATTGGTCACCAAGAGTTTCACCAATATTAGATAAATCAAGAACATCTAGATCTTCTAACTGAAAATCATCATTCTGCTTTTTTCGGGGTAAAGTGAGACCTTCATAAGCATTTCCAACGACTGGATCGAATTGATAGGCATAACCTCGGCTCTCATCAGCATTTATCTTTTCCTTTTCGTCAACAGCCTCTTCAGTAGAATCTAGAGTTTGCACAATCTGTACCATATCATCGTCGACATTGTCGTCAGTGGTTGCAGCTGTTGGTTTAAGTGTTATGATTGGTACTTTTTCATAAGTCATTTCTTTTTCCACTTTGCTGGATCCTTTGAGATCATGAGAACTGAGAGGTAAAACGGGCATTGATGAAAGTTGGCCAGTTATATGAACTAAAGACATTTCTAATCCAGGATCTTCAAACTTGGTGACACTTTTAGCGGTGGTGGGTTCAACTCTATGAGCAATGATTGGTTCAAATGTTTCGTGAGTTGAAGATATTTGATAAATTTTTTCTGTCTCCATTTTAGAAGTCACTGACACTTCTACTGGGACAGGGGTAGTTGATGCGGTAGTAGAGATGGAAGAAGAGATTTGTTCAATAGAAGTAGTAGTTGGTTTTCTTGTTGTAGTTCTGCGCGCCGGTCGTCGATTGTTATTGCCTGGACGCACCCTTACGGTAGTAGTTCTAGTAGGTCTGGTAGTCGTTGTTCTTGTACTGGGTCTCCTTGTGCGCCGCGTAGGTCTAGGACGCTTGGTAGTTGTAGTTGTTGGAAGAGGAGCTTGTTTTTTCTTATTTTTGTTCGATTTCTTGCCGCCAGACGAACCAAACAGGTCTCCCAATAAGTCTTCTCCTAAAAGACTGAATCCTGTGTAGTCTGCGCTTTCCACGTCATTTACGGCGTCGAGTGTACCTGAAATATAATAATAGATAAATTATGATAAGTGAACCATAATAAGCTACTCATTACATTTTTGTAAGATTTATAGATAGATAATACTCTTAATTGATTCACATTCACACACGCATAAAATAGAAAAATAGAGAATAATATATGCTAAAACATGTGAAGCAACCAGCGGCCTTATGTGACTTGAAAGTGATTTTTTCCAGGCAACCTTAGGAGTGAGAGAGATAGGTACAAAAGAAAATACGACGAGGTGTGCTGATTTAGAGGACACTTAAAAGAAGAATTATACCTATACAATAGACATATACATTCAAATATTATAAATACTAATACATTAATCAATATTACAATAAAATAACCTAATAAATACTTTTAACTTCTAACATACACATATAAACAATTTATAAGTAAAAAAAAAACAATAACAAGCAAACTAAACCACCCAAAAACTAAGAACGATTTGAAGATTGAGACAGATATAATTTTTTAACCTCCTCTTTGAAAACAGTTAGAGACGGGGCCCGTTTATTTGAAATGGGTATAGGATTCCATAATTGGACTGCTTGGAACGAAACGGATTTGCCATAAAAGGTAGTTCGAGCGGAAGGAGTCATTAAAAGGAGTAAGCAAAATTGACTGCCTGATCTTACTTTCTTCATCATCATCATCGTCGTCGTCATCATCGTCATCTGCTCCAAGACCATAATCGTCATCTTCATCATCATCGTCATCTTCACCCTTTTCGTCGGGTATCAATGGCAAGGGATCGGCGGGTTCTGAAGTTACTCCCTTGGAGCCAAACTTGAAGCAGGAGACTCTCACTGCAGCTTCTACGGTACTCTTAGACTGAAGCTCTAGGCCGAGACATGCTCGGAAATCTTCTCCAGCCCTAGCAATATTGTAGACTCGGCCACAAAATTTGGAAATACCACCGGGTAGTGGCATACATACTGGACTGGGCTTCTTACCTGGAAGGACAAATAATAGACAAGATTTGAGTTTGAGATCATTTTATTCTACAGCAATTATATTTTAGAAAATAATTCAAAGTTTAGCGTAGATAGAATTGATAATTATATAGAATGTTTGAACAAAAACAGTTGAAAAGCTTAAATTGGTACATAGGTAAATAAATAATGGATCAGTTTATTCTTGATGGAGTCAAAATATAATCGTACACCAATCGTAATATTTTTTCCTATCGTCAATCATAAGATATTGACTGGAAATAGATATTTAATCATATGAACGGGCGTCTATTAACCAGATGACTGCCAATAGTTCTTGCCTATTTGTCACAATCGCACTGTACCAGCCTTTTTTAATAGTCCACTTCAGGACGTAGGCCTACCCACGAAGAGTGATTGGGCCATATCCACCACGCTGGCCCAGTGCGGGTTGGTGGCACAATTGCACACGCAGTATTTTTATGAAAGCTATCAAACATTGGATTCACCAGTGAGTCACACTATATCTATAGTCGATAAAAGCCATAAAAGGAAATAAAAGCTTACTCGATAGAGTCCGGTTAGTGATGACCTTCTTTCCGAAGCTGAGAGACACGGCCATCTTGTCTCCGTTCAAATATGTCAGCGTTGCGCACCCTGAAAGAAAGTTTGTTACTTGTGTAAACTGGTAGCTCATATAACCATATGTGTATATACCTATATAGGTAGGTTTTAATATCTGCTGTTCCATACATTTTGTCGCGGGTAAACGATAGTTTTCTATGGAACAACCAAACATTTTTTTTTAGTTTTGACAAAAGTCGCAGAACAAAAGTTGTTAGTTTTGATGTACAGAATAAGTCCCTAAAAGATGCTAATTGATTAGAAATAATCCTGTATAGGTATGTTCTATCTCTGTGTTTATTATGATTATTCACTAACGGCCTAGTTTTGGTAGTAATATAACTATCCCATGCCATTAGAAAACACGCAAGTTTTTGGACTAATCAGGGAACCAAGGCCCACAGAACCGTGATAAACTTGTATAGAACCATCGACACGAAGAAGGTTAAAGAAAAATATTTTAGAAAGATATAACAAACCAAAGAATTGGCAGTGGGCAGGGTAAATAACTAAATAAGTTTAAAGACGCCTTGAAAGGAAGACTATGAAAGAGCAAACATTTAATAACTTAAGACACCAACCAAACAAAATGTTGGTGTAGGTTTACGTATTTGGCTCAATGCATAAGCATTGCCATTCTGCGTGGCAATGCCGCCAGCATGCTGGGCACGCTGCCAACTGGCAGTAGTCTTGAGCATTTGGATTATCTTTTGACCTTTAAGGTTCCGTTGATGATCCAATTGCTTTTTATGTACTTAGTAGTAGTTTATGTAATTTTAGCCTGTGTAAGTAGTGTTGTATTTTGTTGTAGTTAATAAAGGCAATTGAAACTGCTGGTTTTATGCTATTTTGACGCTGATATGACGCCGATGGTTCGACGACGTTAAACTAGTAGCAGACATCAAATGGATGCAATTGGCAAGAACCAGAGGCAAATGGCATAAATAAAAGGAGGCCTATGCTTAGCAAAAGGGTTGTTAAAGACTGACAATGACATTTACCTGGCCCATTGAGATTCACTAGTGGAAGTGCGAAATCTCTGCAGCAGTTGCAATGTGTATCAATACATTTACAGTACTTGTTGATGCTGCTGTCTTCGATTGGGCCAACGTCTGTTTCAGTGTCCTTCTGCAGTCCTTTGTTGTTATTCTTTCGATGCTCTGTAATTTAAACACAATACAAATTATAGCATAATAGTATGCTAATGTAGTAAATAGTACACATACCAAGTTTGAGCATACTACTCGTATGGAATTTTTGGACTGGATTTGTTGACGTGTAATTGTTCTAAAAGGTTAATTTACTCAAAAAACGCTGTGAAATTAAGTTATGGCAATGAAAACTGCAAGAATAACAAAAACTACAAATGTTGTAGGTAATTAAGCTTGGACTTTTGTAATATTCTTGAAGTAGGTACCTAAATGTTAAAATACATTTTGAAATGAACAAAAACCAATTCTGATTATGTAATAGAACATGTTAGAAATTCAGTAATAGTTTAAAATGTGTAGATTTATACGAATCTCACATACTTGAAAAAGTATGGCATATGTCACGCAATAATGGAGGATTGGAATTGGTGATTACGTAGTTACCTAACTTTCACTAATTCACCAGAATTTCATAAATGTATTGAGGATATTGTCATACGCATGATACGCATCAAATTAAAAATATCTGCGAAAAACATTGCGTAAGATTGTGAACATTTTATCAATATTCAAATTTTGAAGTGAAAACTTTTTTGACGGCGTTGTGCACTTTTTGGGATGGTTAAAAAATGTTAAACTCGCGTTAGAACAGACGTGTAAGCTGATCGAAAATTTGTAGGACAGAGCGAAAGTTTTCATTTC
This sequence comes from Hypomecis atomaria, assembly GCA_964007245.1. Lineage (NCBI taxonomy): Eukaryota > Metazoa > Arthropoda > Insecta > Lepidoptera > Geometridae > Hypomecis > Hypomecis atomaria. The sequence goes on from OZ023283.1 coordinate 17,466,348, forward strand.
TGCCGGCACTCCCGGAGTGTAACCCGTTGTTTTTTAAGGTTCCGTACCCAAAGGGTAAAAACGCGACCCTATTACTAAGACTTCGATGTCCGTCTGTCCGTCTGACTGTCTGTCTGTCTGTCACCGGGCTGTATCTCATGAACCGCTTTAGCTAGAAAGCTGAAATTTTCACAGATGATATATTTCTATTGCCGACATATATACTATTAACATTAAATTATAACAACAAATACTAAAAACAGAATAAAATAAATATTTAAGGGGGCTCCCATACAACAAACGTGATTTTTAGGAGTTTTTTGCTCGCTATTTGTAACAGCAAGAGGAATGGGGCTCCCGTACGGTACGGAACCCTTCGTGCGCGAGTCCGACTCGCACTTGACCGATTATTTGTATAGATTTGTCGTAATGGGACCTGGCGAAATTGTTGTCATATTTATAGTTTTTGATTAAAAATGTTAGGTTTGTAGACTTTACTTAGAATTTCATTTTCAAATATTCTCAAAACAGTTTTTAATAATTTTACTATTTTTAAATAAAGTAATAATATGTAGTCTATAGGCAATTGTTTATAATTTGAAGTAATGCGATTAGAATTATTATTGGTCAACTTATAAATGTCTACATAGCGTGACAATTTATTTTCTACCGCTGATTAATAAATTAATACTTACTAACCTAACCATCTAAGTTATTTAAAATAATGTGATTAGTATTAGAGGTATAATTTAAGTCAATTTTATAGATTTCAAACACGAACATTAGGTAACACTGAAATACGCGAATTAATTACTGAATACAATATCGTAATGACTCGTATGTATTTTACAAGCTTTTGCAAGCAACTTGCAATGGATGTACTCGTACCTATGTGTGTATGTAAGTTCGGTTGGAATCTTGCAAGTTAAATTTGACCAACTTCCCGGTTTCCGATTGAGCTGAAATTTTGCAAGCAAATTTAAAATTGCGTGACAATGCAATATTATGGTACCATGAAGCTGATCTGATGATCGGAAGATGGCCATAGGAACTCCTGTACTAAGCAAGATAGACCCGTCGGTCGTGTTTGGGCTCGTTTTATTTAACTTGGCTAGCACTCCATGATATCCAGGAACTCAAAAGCTTGTATGTTTAAAAAGTTATATTTGTATCATCATTTTTAGAGTAGTAAACGGTCACGTATGCAGGCTTATATACGTCTTTAGAATAAATTTGATGCCGTATCTAAATCACTCAATCTGCACTTGACCATTCTGGTAGATATGGCCAATAAACGTTTACAAAATGATAAATTTTCATACTAACTTTAAACTTATACAATAACAATGGTGAATAACATCAGCCATGTATTTAGTACGGACCAAGTAACCTAATTATTCATATCAATCCGTTTGCTGTGACCAAAACGGCTTTATAAATAAACGCATGCAATCATAATTAATGTCAAGCCTTTGGTTACTGGTGTGACGGGTTTGGTCTTCCTCAGTTACTTTAAAAAGAAAGTTGAAACGTGGTTTAGTTTGTGTACTTTTTTTCTGTTAGAATTCTAGTTTACAACAAGTTTTTGTGCTTTATGAGCTTTCTAGAATGTTTGCTTATGAGAAATTTATTACTACGTAGGTACCTACTCGTACCAAGCATAGCTTTTGTGGATTAAACATATATTTGTACAATTGAGCCGACAAAAGACAGAAAACAAGAGAGAAATTGCTCGTCTGATGTTAAGCGTCACGCATGTCACGACAGATCAGCGCTATCCAGAAAACTCTGCCAGTACTAAACCCTTCGTGATACAGAACTATATACTGTCACTGAAATTCAGATGAAAATATATCTTTGAACCCAAAGCAATGATATAGGTATTACACAACTGCACTATACTTCAAATTATGCTGTTCAATCTCTTGATAATGTAATATTTTAAAATAATTCTAAAATATTTGCAGACGCAATGTTCCTCTTTTTTTGTTGGTATTAAAATACAGCTATATAGGTACAAATGTTAACTTACTGACGCTTTTAGAGGCAGCAAAAGCTATAAGCACGAAGATTAAAAGGAGTTCAAACACCAGGGAGAGCTTCATCTTGAAGCTTGGCTCCCCTGCCTGTAAACAAAAAACAATAGTACTATTAAAATTTTACAATAATTACCAACAAAAAATATTAAATAATACGATAAAATTTTCAGATGCTCGCAATCGTTGCATTATTTAAAAACTGTACTAAAATAATACCTAAGAGATTGTGAAAAATCTTTTTCAAGTAAGTGAAATAGAGTAAAATATTAATATTAATAATAAGCTTTTAGGAGTGAAATTAAATTATTAAATTTCACTCTTAAGCTTATTTCTCAAAGTTTCTGATGTAAACGTCGCACTTAAATACGTAATGGGTATGACAAAACTAATGTTAAGAAAAATTAACAATAGAACGCGTTGAAGTCTTTTCTAAGGCGCATTAGTCTAACTCTCACGCTTGTTAGCTTTTGAAATGAAAATACGAATTTAAAATAAGCTTTCAGCGCTAATAAGTATTTACAAATAGAAATTATCACATATTTCACGTACCTTATAATAAATATCGCTAGTGCAAACTTTGTAGTCAACACTTCGAAAACAATGTTGCAGTCACACCTCTCCGAAGGTTCACGATCTATTACAGCAATTATTAAATTAAACTCTGATAGCCTTAAAATGCAGACGACACCAACGTATCAACAACACTGGTTCGGAAGAGCCGCCTCAACTCCCGCCAAGAGAAAAGTTCTGACGTATGCGAGAAAGGAAAATTGTCGGTTCTGCCTCTCTTTCGTTCGTTTAATAAAAGTAAGAGATAGGTGAAAGCAAGACTCAGTTGGTCGCCTATGTAGAATTCAGTGTCAAGCTGCGCGTGCGCATATCTAATGTGGACTGTACGATGGATCGACGAGTATGCAAAGAAATGATATGATTAACCCATAATAGCTGTCGAATCCTTTCTCTAAATAATTTATTGTCAAAGCATTTGTAAGCAATTTTATTTTAGTTCCGTTTTGTATACTTAATGTTACGTTTCATAACTTTTTCTGTGTAATAAAAACATTGCAATATTGTTTCTAAAATAGTACAGTTTAAAAACATAAGAAAAAAATATCGGTGAAATCAGGAACTACTAATGCTATCATTTACTCGGCTATCAAAGTGTAAAATGGTGAATAAATCCATAACAGCGTGTAAAAACTTGATACATTGTTATCGTGCAAGCACGCGCTAGTTAGGTAGCAGGTTTTTATTTATTTTTTAATATATCTGGGTAATTCATGATCGATCGTGGTTAAAAACTACAATCAATTTGCTAACCTAATAGTATACGCGCCGTATAACAAATGAATCTAAAATTGACACGCACTCATGACTCTGCAAAATTAAACCATTTGTGACAATTTGATCTAGTGCAATGTTTACAGTAAAAGTGTATAAATAGAAAAAGCTAATATGACTGGATTTCCACACAGAGAATATTCTAGAATATTACGAGAATGAAGTGCAATGATCTTGTATTATACTGATTTTGGATTGAATTGGTCAGCGTTTCGATATACCTACCCTGATTGCGTGTTGATTACAGAGTATGAGTGCAAATTTTTGTTCAGTGCTTAAATAGAGCCATATGTAGAGTATCTTATGAATACATCATATTAAAAAAAATTGACGAGAATAGGGTAATAGATTTGTAATTATTTTTAATTGACTATTCACTTTTCTAAACTTAACTGAAATGATCAGTAGGTATGTATAGGTATTTAAAATTTAAGGTTGAATATAAGTAGTGGTTAGTTAATGAAATGAAAGGTAGCATTAACATAATTTATTTAACAGAAATATAGACTGAATGTCTCAAAAAGCCCAGTATTCTTAGTTAGAGTTTACTTATTATTAAAAACTATCCCAGTGAGCTCCATACATTTTTTGACGGAAACAGAAACTGACGGAAAGAAGAAAAAAACCAACAAAAATGTAAGGAGCCACACGAGAACAAAATTAAATATATTTTTCGTTTACAAACTCAAACTTCTTCTGATTTAGTTGATTCAACGTCGAAATTACGGATAATCAAACGATTTTTCATTAAAAAAATGATGGGACGACCTTTATTGTGGGACGCGACGTGCGTCGACACAATGGCGTCGTCTAACCTTCCTGACATAACAGACAGGGCTGGCGCTGCTGCAGCTAAAGCGGAAAACCTCAAAGGGCACAAATATGGGTCCTTGGACAGAATGTACCATTTTGTGCCGTTTGGGACTTTAGGTCTGTGGGGACCAGACGCCCATATTTTATACAAAGATCTGGCCGGCTTTTGGTAGAGGTGACACGTGACCAGAATTCTGGCATCTATCTTGCCGAAAAGCTGAGCAATTGCTATTCAGCGAGGCAATGCTGCCAGCATTCTGGCCACGTTACCCTCTGCCGAGGGACTTTTAGACTAGGTTTTATTTTATTTTGTTTTTTTCTAGTTTGAGATTTAGTATTATATTTCTTTTCTTTTTTTTTAAGTAAGTAGGTTATTTATTTTTAGTCATAATAGAAAGTGTTATTTAAGTTTTTTTGTGTAAATAAAATGCACATCAAAGAGGATTTAAATAAGTTGTGTAGGTAACTTGGTATCTGCCTAGTGCTACATTAACAAAAATGATGAATTCTAAAAATGATATAAAATTTGAACATTCAGGTGCTTCTTCAAATAATATTGAGTAATAAACAAACCAGAAACATAACGTGTTTACAGTTTTAGTAATGTAATAATCATGGCCATGACCAATTCTCGTCAATTTGACCAAAACCGGGTCCACCGAACGCCCAAACCACTCGGGTACATGGTCACTTTCTACCGGAGAAAGTGGTCGAGACTCCAAACACACTCGTGTTTATTTGTTTTTATGACATTCGATAATCTTTGGACACTACTAAGTGTTATCATTTTGAAATGAAAGTTACGAAATTACCTGTAAACATAATTATTATTCGCAATATCTACTCGTATAAACGCAGAGTAAGTATGTTTGAAGTAGTTAGTCTGTATTCAATTTTAATTCATCACTATCACTACATAGTATAAAACAAAGTCGCTTCCCGCTCTGTCTGTCCCTATGTATGTTTATATCTTTAAAAACTACGCAACGGAATGCGGTTTTTTAATAGATAGAATAATTCAAGAGGAAGATTTATATTATAATACACCTGTGCGAAGCCGGGGCGGGTCGCTAGTTTACAAATAAATTAAAATTGTAAAGGAAAAGAATGAATGAATGAATGATTTATTTGTCTGTAAAACTAGGTGAAATACAAAGGTTAAAGTTGTGCTATCTAGCTTCAACCTAAATAAAATAGGTGTACAGACGTTTACGTTTACATATTATTAAACAATTAACGAAGAAAACCTATTGTTTGGTCGTATTAACTATAAAATTAATGCAATGCAATAGGTAAAGATTGATATCATTTTCATTGAAGTACTTAGCAATATTTTGCTAGAGACTTGCCCACATTTTTGGTTGGTATTACTTATTTTATTAGTCAAATCGAAAAATAAAATGAATCAGAAAATACTATGTACAAGGATACTGTTAAAAATAGCTTCATTAAAACTTTTATAGATGCCACCTAAAAATAGCAGATGCTGGTGAAAAGGCGGCTAACATATCAGTTTGAAACTTGTCGACAAGTTACAATTATATTATTATGGATTTAAACAACAATTAAATGAGAACAATTCATCATAGCTAGGTAGACAGTTATACAGCTCATGATGCTTTCTGTTACCTATCGTGTGGGCAAAATGATTGAGGTATAATATTACGATGATTTCTTATATTTTATGGCGTAGTTAGTTGTTAGGGTTCCGTACCCAAAGGGTAAAAACGGGACCCTAATACTAAGACTCTGTTGTTTGTCCGTCTGCCTGTCTGTCTGTCAATCGCCAGGCTGTATCTCATGAACTGTGATAGCTCGAACATTGAAATGTTCACAGATGATGAAATTTTCTGTTGCCGCTATAAGAATAAATACTAAAAAATTTAAAAACATTAATATTTAAGGGGGCTCCCATACAACAAACCTGAATGTTAAGATGTTTTTCGCTCGATATTAATAACGGTGACAGGTAGATGCTTGAAATTTTGACAGAATATTTAGTTAAATATGCACTTTAAAAAAATAGTAAATTAATAAATTAAAATAAAATAAATATTTGAGGGGCCAACCCATACTAGTGACGTGATTTTTTTGCTCGATTTTAATAGCGGCACTATAAAGATGTTTGAAATATTACATAGGTTGTACATTTCCTTAAAAAAATATTAATGGGGGCTCCCGTACGGTACGGAACCCTTCATGCGCGCGTCCGTTTCGCACTTAGCCGATTTTTTGTGCTTACGCATTATCAACTGCTTATTTTAGCACTTGAATTTTTTGTGTCATAATAAATTTTCTATTTTTTCTAATACATATTTTAAAAGACCGAGTTAACTTTTGATCTTAACAAGTGTTTATTGCCATGCTAATGTTATTTCAACCATCTCCTTTACCAGGGCCCTCCAATCAATAATGACGTTATAAGTAAATAAAAACCAACCAACACAACCAATCAACAGGAAAATGCTTGAAATATTATTTGGTATATTCCTTTAAAAAATAATTCATAAATTAAATTAAAATATATCAAGGGGGGCTTCCACACGGTGCAGAACCCTTCATGCGCGAGTCCGACTCGCATTTGGCCAATTATTTAATTACTAGCATGAAACTATGAAGTATTAGCTAAAGGTGCGGACGTTTTAATCCGCTACGGTGCGTTGCCCGCGGTATTTTTTTATCTAACTAATATATTCTTGAATATTCTAACTCGGTAATTTCTGCACACTTCGTGCGATTTAATTATAACTTAAAATTTCACCACGGATGTAACATCCTAATTAATAAAATTTAAATAATCGTTTTGTCATGGGCAATAACCTATGTCCAAAAAGGGTCTATTTATTCGTCACATACCTAAAGTCCGAACATAGTAATAGAAATAACAAAATAAAGTGTTTCAGTATTTAAAACCTTTCACTATTACGTATCAGTAGAACCTACTTCTCACATCATAGTATCTCGATGACAATACCCATACCACGTCAAAACAATAAATTGGTATAAAAATATAACATTTTAAAACATGCTTTTGAGAACCTGAATATCATGTAGCAGCAGATTGCTAGCCAATACAAGTAAAACGAGCCCAAACACGACGAGTCTATCTTGTTTAGTACAGGAGTTCCTATGGCTACCTTCCGACTCCATGATCATATCAGCTCCATGGTACCATATTATTGCATTGTCACGAGATATACATATGCGTGCAAAATTTCAGCTCAATCGGAAACCGGGAAGTTAGTCAAAAACTTGTTAGGGACTCTAACCCGAACTTATGTAAGTACATAGTTAGGTACATAGGTACATCCATTGCATGTTAAATAAAAGCTTGTAAAAAGGATATAGAGTCTTTCCTCTCTATATCGACAGTAAGCACAATATCTCTGTCTCTATATATAAAAACAATATAGTACAGCAATGTTTTGTCGCTCACACACTGGTCTAGGCAGTACAATGACCTCTATGTAGGGCAGTGGTGCGCTGCACTTGCCCGAATGCACCAGACGTGCAGCCGGACCACACGGACTTTCTCTACTGGCATTTACTTTTTATAGTTCTGTACTATCTTTTAATTACATACTTATGTCTAAGTAGGTGTCAATTGGTTTGAGGAAAATTCTAATAGAAAATGAGGTACGAGGAGATCCATACATGTAAAATCAAAGGAATCAAAGTTAACATAGCTAAGCGGATAAGCAAGTTATAGCCTTCGAGCAAATATTTAAAGAGTTATAATCGTGCAAAAAAGCCCTTATTAATATATTTTCATTTAAGTAGTTATTTCTTTTTGAAGGAACATACAACTTAATATTCTGTGAATATTTCAAGCATCTTCCTGTTGCCAATAACACATTACTTGTATGGGAGCCCCCCTTAATTTTTTAATTTATTTTATTATTATTGCACAAATGATTTTAAATGTAAAATGACTTGTCCAGTGTAACGACTGTTAAAAGGCCAATAAATCATTCTTATTCTTATTTATTTTTGAAGTGAATTTTTAAGTAAACACTGTAAACATTTCAACCATCTACCTGTCACCGTTATTAATTATCGAGCAAAAAACGGCAAATATTCAGGTCTATTGTATGGGAGCCGCCCTTAAATATTTATGATGATTTTAGTACATTTTTTTTATAGCAGCAACAGAAATACGTAATTTGTGAAAATTTTACCCGTTTTTACCCTTTGGGTACGAAACTCTAAAAACGGATGGCCGGTGGGACTGTAAAGTTTTCGAATGAAGACCGTGTACCGGCAAGCATAGCGCAGGACCTCCACCGACTACGTGTAGCGGTGATATAATTCAGACCGCAGGATCGCGCCGAATGCAAGCCACTTCCAACCGGTCTTATTGAAAATCAATAGAGGGAAGTCTATGTCCAGCAGTGGACATCCTACGACTGATAATGATAATGTTGAATGTGTTATCATCTTCGAGCAAATATCTACAGAGCCACAGTTCCTAAGTGAAAGTAGTAAAAAAATGCCCAAGCGCCGCCATACATACCGACTTAGATATTTACATTAAATAATTCACAATGGCCCGTTTTTTCGAATCTCGAGCACTTTGGCATCGCGTGGCGTTATAGTCGGCTTGCAATCTCCTTACGACTAACTACAAATCCTTCCCACTACATAGCTTGGGCAGAGTTTTGCCTCGGACACTTTTTTTCACGATTGTGACTCTATAGATATTTGCTCGAAGCTTATCTTGTACTTTTTGAAACCTGTTCTCCACAAAACCACTGTAATTAAACCCATTCAATATTAAAAGAACTTTACATTAAATTTACATAACATGTTAGTAATTGCATAAGTTAAGCATTGCATGCACGGGAGCCTTAAGTGAAAGATATATTTTTATAATTTTGTTAATAACATACTACTACAAAGATAGTCTACTGTAATATTATAGCTACTATTATAATATTACAGTAGACTATCTTTTTCCCGCGACTTCGTCCGCGCTTACTTTGCAATTCATCATCACGAAAAAGTCTTTTCATTGTTCGGGTATTAATTGTTTTTAAAATCGGTTCACTCAATCCAAAGATTACCACCACCTCACAAACTTTACCTCATTAAAATATTATGTAGTATATGGAAGGAAAGATGAACACTGAATGCATTAAGCACTGCACTGCTTTGTCACGGGTGGTATATGATTATTGAATAAAGGTACATACGAGTATAAGGGTAAGGAACTTTAAAGTTTAATTCTGTACTTGTTTGTAGGTAGAGTCCAAAGAGTGCATTAACGGAAAATTATTAGGAATCGTGTTCATGTGTGGTTCTAGACAGTTTTGTTAGTTTTTCCTCCATTCCGCCAGGGGCGTTGAAAAAAAAAATGTATGGAGCCACACCACAGAGCTATTCAATTAGAGAGATAGCGCGGTTGTCGCTTGAGGCAATTCTCAACCAAAAAATGTATGGAAAATCTTGCCCAGAGCTGTCAAAACTGTCAAATACGAATTGGAATTTGACACTACTGAGAGAAAAACACGGCAACTAGCCTCTGAATCGAGATATTTTTCAAGTCTCTTTCTGACTAATGCCATATTAAATCATTACATCTCTTTCTTTCTTTTCTCGATCGACCACATTATCCCTCTGGTATTCTGCGGTTTTTCGGTTTGCGTATTTTGTACTAGCTCTTCTGAGCGCAGCGAGAGGTTCAAGCGACCTACAACAAAGACAGTATAGTGATGCTTAGTCTCATTTTCATACTTTTTGCGAGTCAATAAAAACCAAAGGATACATAATAATTTCAGATTAGTTACTTTTTTTTTAAATTCAATTTTATTCTCCCATCATTATTTGAATTCTCATACATACCTTCAACGAGACAGTAAAAACAATAATAGGTCATGTAATTAGCTAGTTGTAATTTTGATTTTAATTTTCCTACGAGTTATGAATGTTTCATTCAAATCTGAAGACAGCTAAAGTTATTAACTATTATTTCTTCAGGTTGCACCATAAAGAGTCTTTATCTATCTAATAAAAAGAAAATTATAAAAACGCATAATACCTTAAAAAGCGCTTTCTCGATGCATCGCTCTGATGCATGTCATTATTACAGCCCCTGCGTTATGCTTTATTTAAATTTCACCTTCTATTGTGAGCGAGGTGAAACGGAGACAGCGAGATGTGAGGAAAGGAGCAGTGTCGGCTCGGCGGTGGCCACGGTCGCCTCTTTCGTACTATTTCTCCTTAATAAATTACGCGATTTTAAAATTCATAAGTCGAATTGTTTGTTTTTTTAATTGATTCGGAAGTTGACAGGAAAACTACAGTCATGTCGGGAAAACTAGCGCTTTCGCTGGTCGTTGCGGTGGTCGCGGTTGCGTACTGTGCTAACATTTTAGGTAAGTTAATTGCTTTTGCAAATAGTAAGTACTTTAGAAAGTGTTTGAAGGGAGCGATAATGTCTAACACTTGTCTGGTTAGGTTATGGATGGTCGAAAATATTTTATTTATTTATAAGGTTGGTCAAAAGTAGGAGTTCTTGTTATCTATAATCTTTGAAATCAAATAAGTCGAGTAATGAAATACATTGCTGGGTTAGAATAAAGTTAGTTTGTTTTGTTTCCTTATTTTTAGACATTCAAATACCTATTTATTAAATTAGCTAGCATATAAAAAGCTTAATTGTTTCTAAAAATGTGTTTACTCCTTATTTGTCACGAGAGCTTTTCATTTCCAGCTAAGCTTGGTTAACAGCTATGTTTCTACAATTTTTTAACAACTCATACTCATTCACAATTTTAGGAACAAAAAAATCAGCTGATGCAATTTTATAGAACAGCTTTTATTTTTAATAGTTTTGTATATTTTTTTAGAGATTTTTTTGTTTTTAGAATATTAAAAATATACCTACCTAGCCTATCTAATTTTATATCAATATAGTTTTATAGAGAGTCTACCTAGCCACAAAGCTACTTGTACGACGGTATTTTGTGACTAAAATCAACATAAGTTTACATACGGTAGTGTCTTCCTAAACCACAGAGCAGCCTATAAGAACAGTTCGTAAGTAGTAAGAAGAAGTAAGAAGTATGCCACCCGCGGTCACCCATCTGATAACTGACCGTGCTGAACGTTGCTTAACTTCGATAATCGCTAACGAAAACTTAGTCAAACTACGCTATGAGGTCTACAGAACAGTTAGTAACATGAGTATTGAGTATTATTATCATGTTACTAAGATGTCAGAGAAGATATCATCCGCCGAGCACGGTAATAGCAGATTAACTTAATCTCTTCAGTCATGCAACAGTGCTCAAATTACAACATCTCACTTACATAAGACCGGACAACGGTCCGGACACGTTGACCGCAGACACAATGCACGTCAGTGAAAGTAGAAAATGTCGCGAAAGCGTGCGCAATATTTGGACAACAAAAACAACAGGCGCTTGTCATTAGTCGGTAGAAATGTGCATTTTACGTGTTCGTATTTTGAATAGCTAATCATTTTTTTGTTCAATAGCTACGCTACAAATTGTGGAAACTCTAGAACTATCTACCATCCGTAATGCGTGGGGGATATGGTCCTATTACCATCATGGGCAAACCCATGTTCAGTTGAACTTTTATAATACCGGTACAGTAGGATTATCGCATTTTTGCGATCTCAATAATAGTATGAGTGTGGCAATTGGGCCAAAATTTTTTTATTACTGTAATGTGATGTACATAAATATACAGCAAATCTTCACGAAATACTCACTCTCTTGAAAATTCGTGCTGTGCGATAACATCGCAAACAGTTTTATCACGAAATCGCGATGGCTGCATGTTGTCTTAACGTAAGCGGCACTACTACCTCATGCTGCCGTGTTGGTATTACGATGATAAATAAGTTGTCGGAGTCGGAGGATATTGTCAATAAATAAATTACGTATAAATGTTTTATTGGACAAATCGGCGGAAAAGCAATCTAAACAATTTCATGATAAAAATGTAATCGGTTGAATTCTTGTAAAAGTTATGTTATCATTTTAATTAGGAGCATTACGTGGCTTTAGTGTCTACTTCTTCTAATGTATTACACACATATATTAAAAAACAGATAAGTAGATTTATCCGAGATATACCTAATACTATCTTTTTTTTATATTTTTCCAGAAAATTTGGTTATCATAGATTTTGTCGTTCATGAATTCTGTTGGATTTATCTCTGATTTATATCTGATAGATCGATTTTGAGTCACACAATAGGTAATTCATTAACAAATTGATTGTCACGACTCTAGATCAAAATCTGAAACTTATTCGAAGTCCGCTATCAGTATAATTACCAAAACCTGATATATTCAGATTAGGTTTAAAATTACCTATTTATGCCAAGAAGACTACAAAAAGAGCCGATAAATTCAGTAGTCCCGAAGAATTTTTTTATAAAGTTCTACCAGAAAAATGTAAATTTGTCTGGTATGCAATCACTCAACGTTATATGTAGATATACAGAATGCGAATATTGTAGAATATTTGCAGTTTTACTACAAAGAAACATCATTAAACCTAATACGAAAGAGATTCAAATATGTACTACATATTTGGTCTAATGGTATCGAATGTGGAATGCTTTGCCATTCTTACAGTTTTGCTTTAAGCTCAACTTTACAAGGAAACCAGAGGTTCTATTTTTGAACCGATTTGAACCCAGTGCGAACGGGATAGCATTGCAAACTATTGTAAAAGTAATTTTCTAAAGATTCAAAATAGGATTCAAGAGCATTGCCACCTATAAAAGGCAACTTAGTTGCGCGCAACCAGCGTACGCTCCGGTCATGTACCCTTTAAGCCTTGCTCAGTATCTATCCAGACTTCTAGAGCGACAATGGTGGCGTGGTTATGGTATGCGAGTTAGAAAGCTCTTAAAAAGTCATATAAGACTGGTAATATGCTTTCGGCGGCGTACGCAACAAATGTTCGCTACGAGGAGTTTTCCTCTTCGTACGCAACTAGTTGCAATGGCCGTTAGAACTACTGAATTCAGGAATATGAATTAACAATTTGTGAAAATATAATAGACCTGTGTACTAAAAAATATATTTAGTCCGTCAAATAGATTATCGAATTATATTATACACGTATTTTTTCATTTGTTAATTTAACAAAAATTGACGAAGATATAGCCCGCGTGACGTCACTAACCGCTATCAAATGTACCGGCTATTGCAGTCACGAGCCCCACTCTCACACTTTGACGGTATCTTTGTCAATAATTGTTTGATTGACAAAAGAAAAAATATGTGTCCAACATTTTTTAATAATCTAACTGACAAACTAGTTATAATAATAATTTTTAAATCCAGTAAACATCCTTATTTACTCTTATAGAGTCTCACATGTGTGTAACAGCCAGCTGGTTGTATAAAAATACTTATTCCCAAACAGATTACTTCGACTTCGAAGACAGCAAGAAGCTGATAGAAGTGCCCGAGCTTTGCGCCGACCAGCCTAATCGGAACTGCCTCTGTAAAGGACCGGCTTGCGTGTGCTGTGTCGACTTCAATATCACCATCGTGGATCTGGGAGGACCAGGTAAACGCATACTATATTTGTCGACTATAAAATAAACGTATTTCTGCACCTAAGTTTTTCATACACGTTTTACCCAAGTTATGTAATGTTCGTAATTTAGCGTGACACTAACCTATTACGTCAAATTTAAGTAAGACATATTCAATTCAGATTTTTTTCTATTGAACATTAACAACAAAATTTCTATTTCGTACTGTCCATCTACTGTTCCATTCCCTGGTGAATGGAATAGTTTTCCAGCTTTCCTGTTTCCTTAGAGATGTATTATAATGTTAAGATTTAAAAGATCTGTGAATTGCCAATCTTCTAAGTCTGCGTGCTACATCTTCGACCACAACGTCGCTTACCAACAGGCAAGTGGGTGGGTGCAAGTGGGTGTGGGTGTGGGTGTAAAGAGCGGATTTATGAGCGTTAAAAAAAAAGTTAATGATAAAAACATTGAAATGTAACATCATACGTTATTGCCACTAGTAAGTAAAATGGCAACCATATAACGGCAAAAACAAAAAACAAGAGTATGGACAAACAAGAGTATGCGTAGCGTGTCGTCGTGTTATGTTTTGTAGAGTTGTTGAAGGAATTACTTACCAACTTTAATTTATATAAACGTTAAATTGATATTTTCAGGATGTGTCCACATGAAGTACGTGTCTCCCGAAGAAGGCTTCTCAGTCAAGGTGTCCTACGGGAAGAACCTCATTCACAATTCCAAAATACAAGGTACGAAACTCTTACATTAATTATATAGCATCACTCTGTGAATACTTTACTTTTCTAAAACAAAAATTAAGTAAAGTTAGCACAATATGTAAAGTTCAAATATTTTGTCTAAGGTACCCACAGATATTTATTGTTAGTTCCGAAATGATTAATTTATAGCTAAACAGTGAAGAAATATATTTTTCAAGTCAACGCGGCGGTTTTAAATATTACCAATAATTATTTTTCGCAAAAAATTGCATAATCGCCTTCCAAGTGTACAAAATTCGAATTCAAAATTTTCGATTCGGTTCACAATTCGAGAAATTATCGATACACAAAAAATACATACAGACGAACATAGAACCTCCTCCTTTTTGGAAGTCGGTTAAAAAAGAAAACAGGCTCTTTCTTTTTATAATATTAGTGTAGAAGTCTATGCAATCTAGCTGCCAGATCAAAATCTAATAAATGTATTGCGAATTTCTCTCGCCACGCAAACCTTACAATTTATAGGCCAGGGCCTATCGAAGAGAAACTCGATAAGGCGAACTGCATTTCTAAAGAAAGTGGTTACGCCGATAGGTATAATAGCTATGCTGCAATCGTGTAGGCATATTTGCATCTAGCGGTTTCACAAAGGAAAGCTTTTGTGACATCAATTTAATTTTTGGAAGGTATTGATTTGAGCGTAATATTATGATTTTAAAGTCAATTCGTGACGCATGAGCATGACGCGATAAACAGAATGAAAATTGAAGATGATTGTCATCGGCTAGATATTTGACCACAGCTGTGACTCGGACATTGAGTCAAGTATATTGAAAATAAAATGAAAAAAATTGGCCAAGTGCGAGTTGGATTCGCGCACGAAGGGTTCCGCACCGTGTGGAAGCCCCCAAATATATTTTATTTTAATTTATTGATTATTTTTGGAAGGAATATACCACTTAATATTTGAAGCATCTTCCTGTTGCCGTTATTTTAATATCGAGCAAGAAAATCACGTTACTTGTAGGGGGGCCCCTAAAAATTTATTTTATTTTAATTAATTTATTTGTTTTTAAAGTGCATATTTATCCATAAATATTTCAAGCATTTACCTGTCACTGTTATTAATATCTAGCGAAAAAACATCTAAAAATCAGGTTTGTAGTATGGGAGCCCCTTTTAATTTTTTTTTCTATTTTTAGTATTTGTTGTTCTAGCGGCAATAAAAATACATCATCTGTGATTAAATATTTAAATATTTATCTTATTTTGTTTTTAGTATTTGTTGTTATAGCGGCAACCGAAATACATCATCGGTGAAAATTTCAGCTTTCTAGCTATACCGGTTCATGAGATACAGCCTGGTGACAGGCGGACAGCGGAGTCTTAGTAATAGGGTCCCGTTTTTACCCTTTAAGTACGAAACCCTAAAAAGACCTTTTCTCTAAATCTCTCCAAATGAAACTGAAGTTTTGGTTACGAATATAAGTTGACTTTTGTCTTAAAAAATAGGTATTTATGCACAAATTTGTGAATATCAATACAATACAAAATAGCTTTATTTTCACACCAGTATAACAAAAACAAGCTTAAACTAGAAAATATATAAAATGGTCAAGATAATAAAATAAAAGGATTGACCTGTTTGGTATTAGAATTTAAATATTCAAATCACCACACTTGCAAAGATATGCTCGTACCTACGGGAACCCAACAATGAATGAAAGAGATATTAGATATCGATATTAGAAATCGTAGATATCAAAAGAGAATGCGCAAAAACAAATTAGATAAGTAAGTGACTACAGATATGAAGCAAACATGTCATTTTTATATGATATTTCTCTTTACAGGAGCTAACCCACCACCAATATGCCTCGAAGTGTTCGGCCGCTTTGCCCAAGTTTGTGCCAAGTTCCACGACTTGGCACCAACTGCCGACGGCTTGAGAGGCTGCCTTGAACTGCAGCCCAAGTTACTAGGAGAAACGCAGTTGGAGTTCCCCATTGGCTGCTTCAAGTCTTCTGCTGGAGGCATGGAGATGGAAGATCCGCCGGCGGAACCTGAATCGTGAGTTTCTTAAAGTAATAGGATGTGGTGGTGGCGCTAGGGTAATATAATACCTATGTCTCGAAAATTTCGGCCGCTTCATCCAAGTTTGCGCCAAGTTCCACGGCTTGGTTCTAACAGCTGTCGGCTTCCGAAGCTGCCTCGATCTTGGAGATGGAAGACCTATAGGCTGAATCTGAATCGGAAGTTATATAAAATAACAGAGTATGATAAAAGTCGGCCGACGGCCGGCAAGGCTGCCTTGAACTGCTAGGCAAGTTACTAAGTTACAAGGATAAACTCAACTGGAGTTCCCCATTAGATGCGTCAAGTCTTCTGCTGGAGGCGTGGAGATAGAAGACCCACCGGTGAAACCTGAATCGTTAGTTTTTATTAAGTGTAAAATGGTGGTGGTACTTGATAGACATCATTATGCTTCGAAGTTTTCGGTCGCTTCCTCCAAGGTGGCTCCAACTTTCACGACTTGGCACAAACAGCCAACGGCCTCCGAAAGTGCCTCTATCTTGGAGATGGAAAACTCACCAACTGAACCCGAATCGAGAGTTTTTATAAAGTAATAAAGTATTGTAATGGTCCTTAGTTGGAAAAAAAATTTTCGGCGCCTGTACCCAAGTCTGCGCCAAGTTGCTGGGAGAAACGCGGCCAGAGATCCCTATTGGCTGCTTCAAATATTTTAATATAGACTAAAATCCGACCTTCTTCTCTAATCAAACGTACGTCTCATTACAGAACCACGGAACAAGAAGAAACAGAAGAAACCACAGAAGACGACAAAGACACGTTCGACGCAGAAAGTTTCCTACTAGGAGTCTATAAAACCGCAGAACAAGGGGTGGCCTTCCTCAGTAGTCTACTAGACCTGCCCAGAAACGGAACGACCACAACCACGCCAAAACAACAGGAATCAGAAACTTCGCAGAGAAGCGCAAAATATTTAAAACATCCTAATCAATTGTGATAGAAATTAAATTAGACTATATTTAAAACTTTGGATTATGTAGGTTTGAAAAATGTTTTGATTCTGTATTGATTCGCAGAAATTGTTATCTGCAGAGTAAAATGTTGTTAACAATCTCATTAATTTGTAAGTTTGAATTTTCAAAAATACTTTTTAACATTGATAATGTGAAATTACGCGAGCAAGATACAGTTTGCGGACTATATAAGGCCCCTTAAAATCATAATTTAATTTTGAATGATAAGCACAGTCAATTTGCTAGACGTTAGACATACGAGAAATATAAAAAAATAAAAATATTAGCCCATAGATATTTACCAGACACTGTTTTTATATTTCTTGTAAATTTTAATTTGGTACTTTAAAGAGTCCAAAGTTTGCCTATTACAATTATTTACGTATAATCTATTCCTACTAAAAATAAGTACAAAATGGCATTTCTAGATTGTAGCTTGGCCTTATTAGAACTTATTTAATGCTTGATTTCATTAAATTTTGACCTAGATTAGTTATTAGAGAAGTTATGAAAAAAATATGAACTGTGGCTCAGTTTTCAAAAGCTATCCTATTTAATGCTTTAAAGTGTATTTGCTAGGCTATAAGACTTAATAGAATAAATTAATTTTATAAAAATATTTTTATTTTATCGTAAGTACCTTTTTTTTTAATTCCGTATAGGTTTGCGTTTGACTACAATTTCACTTACCTACTAAGTAATTTTTATTCATCAACATCATCATCCACAGCCTTCTTTATTCCACTGCTGGGTATAGGTATCTCTCTTATAGTGCCATCTGCTTCGGTCTTTTGCCAATTGTGTCTAGGTTCGACCCGCGATACTAACGATATCGTCGACCCACCTTGCTGTCGAACGACTCACGCTCCCACTCTGTTATCGCCTTGCTCCACCGGTCGTCACTTCGTCTTGCCACGTAATTTTTACTACCCTCGATAAAGTGATGGAAGGGATAAATAAATACTTAACGTTTTATCTGTTTGAGGGTGCTATCTTTAGAATACATTTAATATTAAGGATAACTAATACCCTGACCCAGCTAGAACATCATGCGACCACGAAAAGAACTCTTTTTGACGTGTAGAAAAGTGACAGATATATACTTTGCTATAACGCTGTCTCGTTCTGATACGTCGAAAGAAATATTACTTCGTGCACATCGTAGTCCGGCAGGTCAGATATTTAAATTCTTCAACGAAGTATTTGCCTGGCTGAAAATAGAGCCTGGATCCCTGCATCAAAGGCAGAGATGCTACCGATTATGCCAGGAATGTATGGAGCCATAAATAAATAGAGACAAACATTTAAAACTATACGAATATTTTTTGTTGATTCTGAATGAATTGTAGATACTAAATTGTGACGAATATGTTTCTAGAAACAATGCGGTATCAGTATATTGATGTTAATCTTTAGAAGTAAAACGTCACTTGTTATTATTGATAGTGGAGTTACTATTTGAAATATTACATTAAAAATGTATAGAAAGTGTGCACCAAGTTTGGTTGAAAAATGTGCATGCAAGAAACGACAAACTAAAATACCAGAAAAAATAATGAAAATTTTGCCAACCCGAAGCAGTTATACGCTGCACTCGCTTCGATCGCTCGCGGGGTAGATAATCATAAGTTTGAGGTGAATGTCTGAATAACTACCAAATGAATGCACCAATTTTGATGTGTTTTTAATGTGAGAGCTGACGTGGCGTCGGGATCTGGCATTATTTATTTTTAACCGACAAATCGGAGGAGGTACGAATATACAGGTCGATGCGTATATATATTTTTATTTTTAACCCCGCATAACTTTTTACAGAGTGCTCCGATTTTGATAACTCTTTTTTGTTTGGTAGATCATATATCAAAGGTTGTCTCATTTAAATTTTTAAATTTTTTTTTATCGAATCCGGCTAAGCCATTTTTGATAAATCATTTGTGAAAATTAATACATCGATTCACATGAACTATTCGAATTCTGTACATGGTTGAAGTAGGTTAAGTGTGACATTTTAAGGGAAAAATAATTATTGAATATTAAATTGGGCTCGTCGCTACATAGAAGTGCTACTGAGTGCGTTGAAGTGAATTTTAGAGCCCAATTTGCTGGCGGAAATTTAAAAATGAGTCTGACAATGAAATTAATCTACAATGGGGAGACTAAGATTGCGTCATGACGTCTGGGGCTTTCCAAAACTAAAATGTACTACGTTTTATTTTTTTCTTGCAAAGATCTCTATCTATATACCTAATAATTAGGTGCTGTACCTAATATCAATTGAAGCGGCATTACATTTCATTTGTCCAGTTTATCAAAAAAGAGATTAATTAGTAATTCAAAGAAACAAGCATTGATAAAGGTTAATGTAATATTAATTTGAACGTAGTTTCTCATTATTCATCCTACAAAATGGTTGGCATAGCCAAGTGTGTGATTTTGCTGTACGCTGCGGTAGCAGGTACGAAAATATTTTAAATGATTTCATATAAAAAAAATTAGTAGAAATGCGATCTAGGGTGTGTGTTTACGTAGCAGATACCTATTTACTCGAGATTTTAAGGGACCTATGTTGTAACTTAAAGGAAAGACAAAAGTGTTTATTTCGTAGTTTAATAAGTAATTAGTGATAGCCATTGTCAATAAAGAATTCATTCAGTCACAGTCTTATCAGTGACACCCATAGAGGGTGACACCCAAGGATGTTTATGTGATACATCCATGGTAACACCTCAAGTTATTCAATAATGAAAAGTCAGTCAAGTCAAATAGGCAGTTAAAATCATGGACATAGTGAGTCAGTAGTTAGTAATTCCTAGTCTAAGGTAGTAGTGGAAAAAGCGACGACATTTTTTAGTAATAGTTATCTAGACTTTATCCGACAGTTGTAACAAAAATATGGAATGTTAATTAAGATTGAAAGAAAAAACAATGTTATCATAGAAATTAGTTGCATGCGATATTTAATCTCAATTTCAATAACTACTTAGTTATTCGCCAAAGCATTGATAAGTTTAATTTATCGTTTAATCAATTTTTAATTCTTTTGAGTTTATCAGTATTTATCTCACGGTCGATTGATACAATATCCTACTTTATTTTGTTTGTGAACGTGAAATGTAGGTAGGTACCTAGTGAACAGTTATTTGTGTTTATATTCCGTCATATTTCAAATCTGTTGTAACTCGTGACTATGGGCAACCCATACTTACTTAGACCTATACTTAGTTAAACATGGTTAGACCTACATAAATAAAACAATATAATCACACTGATAGCAAGTGATGTCACTAAATATCCACCAACCACCAAGCACTAGGCCAGCGGGGTTGATAATACACCTACGTTAATTAAGCAACTATATACTGTACTGTACTGTACCAGCCTTTTTAATAGTCCACTGCAGAACGTAGGCCTACCTACGAAGGGTTATTGGGCCATAACCACCACGCAGGCCCAGTGTGGGTTGGTGTATTCACATACGCCATCGAATTTCCTTTACGGACGTATACAGGTTGCCTCACGATGTTTTCCTTCACCGAAAAGCCAGTGGTTTGAAATTCCGTACATACATTCCAAAGAACTCATTGGTACGGGACTGGGATTTGAACCCACGACCTCACGATTGTAAGGCGGGTGTCACTACCTCTAGTCCACCACGGCTTATTAAGTACCTAATTTTTTTTTTTAGAAAAATACTAGTAGTCCGCCCTGACTTAGATTTTATATCATAAATACTGTGATTTCAAATAATAATAATAATAAAATTGGTGTGAGAGTTAGGCGACTTCTTTTTAGGGTTCCGTACCCAAAGGGTAAAAACTTTACTAAGGTTACTAAGACTCTGTAGGCTACTCGTAATCGTTACACACTTACCTACATAATATATTTTACATAAATGTATAATACATTTTTAAAATATAATTTTTAAATACATCTATATTAACATTAAAAATTATGTACATAACACAAGATATTTATTCATAATGTATATTATTTACACATACAGACAGACATACTAAAACATTCCAAAATCATTTTATATATTTATTTACGTAATTATAAATTCATTCCGAACGAAATTTATTTCATACTATAGGGAGCTCCTATACAACGAACATTTTTTGCCGTTTCTCGCTGGATATTAATAATGGTAACTGGTAAATGCTTGAAATATTCACACCATATTTAGTTGTATTTTCACTTTAACAATAAATAAATAATTAAAATAAAATAAATATTTAAAGGGGTCTCGTACAGTACAGAACCGTTCGTGCGCGAGTCGTACTCGTACTTGGCCGATTATTTAAACAATGTTGAATGAAATAGTTTACATTGTGAAATATTTAAAATATAAGTTTCTGCCTAAAATTGCTATTGTTCTGCTACAATTTTTGAATTATGCTAAGCTGGTCATACTGAATGGAATCCAACACTCGCAGAAGTCGCATTATATAGCATATAGCCATATAGGGCTTCATAGAACAATGATGTTTGCGACAACTCCTACTCTATCTGAACGCTCCTACACGGGTAGCATGGCAAAGGGACAAAATTTCTTTTCACCATTATATCCCCAATAAAGTATGGATTGACAATGACAACTGACATTAAAAGTGGATAAAATTGTATTTTCCCTTTGCCATGCTACCCGTGCAGACGTGAGATGAATTAATTCCGAACAGTCGCGGAATTGGTCTCGGTCTAAAGTAAGCTATGAGTTTATTTCATACAAAGTGGTGACACCATGCAATACGGCCCAAACATGAATTATTCTTACATCGACCTAAGTAAAGAGTTACAAAAATAACAGTTCCGTGAAGTTTACACTTTGACAGCACTAGGTGGCGTACAAAATTGGCCTGACATTACATAAATAGGTATTATTACAAATTGAATATTATCATGAAATTTGCCTGAATGATTACAAATAAAATATTGTCCTGAATTTTGCGTGAACATGAGCGGTTATTCTTACAATTTTAAATAAAATACTCGAGCGTGCAGTAATATTACTCCGCAACTCCCGCAGAAAGTGGTGCCGTTTTGCCTCTTTTTACCACAGTCCTGGTATATTCGACACCACTGAACAGAAGATGCTCCTATTAGAACTTAAGGGTTAGGCAAAGACATCTCTTGAGTTGCACTACTTACTCGTATAAGTTTATCTGTCACACCGCTAATATTGTTAAACTTGTCAATGCTACTATAAAGCTACCCAGTAAAACGATTTTTTAAAATCCTGAAATGATATAATGTTGGTTACTGTTTCCTTCTGATCATGCATTTATTATTATTTTCTATTTTCAGTTTCGGGTTTCACTTTAAGCGACAACGATGTCGTGTTTCATCTATTCTCCAGGTAAGATTCAAAATAAAAACCAAATCAATCTCTATGAAAGGCGATTATACTTATTTACTCCTGGCAGGATAGGACACAGGATATAGTTTAGATTTTAGTTGGTCATAGAATTGTCACTAAAATCTATTAAAAATCAAAAAGTGTGTTATTGGTTTATTTGTTACGAGAGAACGGAGAGAATATTATACATTACAGTAAGATTAGTAAGCTTATTAAGAAGCTCCAAGTAGCCCAACAGACCATGGAGAGGGTTATACAGCAAGACCTTTTATTCAGTGCACAATTTTTTATCGCGCAATAGATAATTCATTAATAGAACATATTTCGCTCATAAAAAGATCAACTTTTTATTCATCCATTTTTTGTCAAACTATCCCAAAAATAATTAAATTGCATGCACCTTACATTCCAGACAATAACTACTACCTAAAACGTATAGCTAGCTCTCTCAAAGTCAGTGATATCGGTCAATGGCCCCTCACCGTAGGTAAATAGTTGGCGCGGCGTATAACTCGCCCCCCTCGGTTCTTAGTAGGTACAATACCTACGTCTCGCGACGCAGCCGTAGGTATTCAGACGTAGGGTGACATTGATTACCCTGTTTATCTGTATACTTTCTCTTGAAGTTATTTCTATATTTTTGTACTAAAGTGAGTGAAAGTAAAGTAGAGGTTTAATTGTTTGTTTATTATACGTTCCGTATGCAAAGTATGTGCACTGGAAATAAAGTCACCCTGTTTAGGTAAGTTCGTAGTTACTCTGTGAGATCGAAGAAATGAGGGGATCCGAAGAAGAATCAAGGTTACCGACTTAGACCTAGCCCAGCGGAATGCCAATTCGAATTGGCAGTGGGCAATAGTAAGAAGACAGAAATGATGACTGATTACCGATGGGGTCGAAAAGTTCTCGAGTGGCAACCACTTACCGGCAAGCGCAGCGTAAGGCGTCCAGGATGATCTCATTAAGTCCGCAGAATCGCTATGTTTGCAACCTGCCAACCAGACTTATTGGAGATCAATAGGAGAGGCCTATGTCAAGCAGTAGACGTCTTAAGGCTGAAACGATGACAGAAAATATACGCATCAACTTGAAAGCCTCATCTGTTTCGTCGGTTGAAAAGAACACCGCTGGTTTCAGGTCCAACCCAACAGCCAGCCAGCCGCTGTTTCCCACCCAGGACTCCATCATGAGGTCCACCTTCGACGTGAACCTTCGAACCATCATCACGATCCACAGCTACGGAGAATCTGTGTCGGGAAACTTTAATGCATTTGTTGTACCTGGTAAGTAGGAATAAAAAAAAAGAAATAGTACTTATAAGATCCCACCATAGAACGACCTTTACCGAGCTGGTTAATGGATGAAAATTTTATTTTCTACAGTAAATATGTCAATAAATGAATTGCAAATGGGTTGTCTAAAAAAATACAGTCCAGAATATGATTAAGTACAAAAAATATTTAACAACAAAAAATATTTTTTCGAACATTTTTTTTTTTAAATTAACTTTAATTCAATCAGACCAGTGCAAGTTACTAGTATCGATGTACCCGTTTATGCCTGCCTACCCAAGAGTTGTGACGGGAAAAAATAGTCAACTTAAGGTTTGCATGTTGTATGGGCTTCATACTTTCGATTGGTTTGGAATTTGCCTTTTAACCAAACGAGTAAAATGTTTAAAAAATCAACTAAGTAATCATATTCTGGACTGATTTTTTTTTTTCAGAAAACCCATTTGCATTATATTTATTGGTGTAGTTAATTGAATATAAAATACTTTTCATCCAATAACCAGCTCTGTGAAGGTAGTTTTATAGCGGGATCTTAGGCCAAAAGCACATTTAATGTACATTTGTACATTTAATGCTTGCGAGTGCGAAATTTTTAAAATGAAGCTGATGTTCTGAGTATCCGATTTTTAATTTTCTTGTTCGAAATGCACTTATTTTGTTTCGTATGTGTTAATATTTCTTATATTCTCCTAGCTCACCTTGCGGCGGAGAATGTGAACATCCTTGCTGTGGACTGGAGTGCTGGAGCTGGCATGTACACCGAAGGTCTGGGCAACGCGCCCCAGGCTGGCGATATTGTGGCCAACTTTGTCAATATTTTATGGGAATTGTTCGGCTACAGTCCTGCCAACATACGCATCGTTGGGCACGGCCTAGGTGGACACATTGCCGGTATTGCTGCCAGGCGTGCCCATATACAGATTCCACACATTGTTGGTGAGCTAATATTTAGTTTTTTTTTCTCAACCTAAGCTGTCCCAGTTTTGGGAAAAGGTCTCCCCCACTTTCTTCCATTTATCGCGTTCTGTAGCCAAATCCCGCCAACCTTCACGGAAAGTGTCAATTTAGTATTTTATGAAGAATAACATTTTTTTTGCTGAAATGGTACAACCGACTTCCACCGTGTACACAAATCGAATAGTTCGCAGGAACCTATGTAGTATTTTTTACATTATTGTTGATTTTTAGGGTTCCGTACCTCAAAAGGAAAAAACGGAACCCTTATAGGATCACTTTGTTGTCCGTCTGTCCGTCTGTCAAGACCCTTTTTCTCAGGAACGCGTGGAGGTATGAAGCTGAAATTTATATCAATTACTCAGGTCTACTGTCCCTTGAAGCTGTGAAAAAATCAAACTTCTAAGCCAACGCAATCAAAAGATACAGCCGTTTATGCCGCAAATTTTGAAACTCGCAAGTACTCGCAAGGGAATCAAAACCTAAAGGGTACTTCCAGTCGACCTAGAATCTTGAAATTTGGCATGA
This sequence comes from Hypomecis atomaria, assembly GCA_964007245.1. Lineage (NCBI taxonomy): Eukaryota > Metazoa > Arthropoda > Insecta > Lepidoptera > Geometridae > Hypomecis > Hypomecis atomaria. The sequence continues at coordinate 17,491,942 of OZ023283.1, forward strand.
AGCAACGTTTTATAGCACACATAAAGGAAAAATTCCGAAAACCTTAAATTTTTAGTTACATTACAAAATATATATTTTTTAATAAATATAAACTTATTACTTTTTTTGTCGTAATGAACGAACTTTGTAAACCTTGCAGGTTTGTACGGAACCCTCGGTGCGCGAGTCCGACTCGCACTTGGCCGGTTTTTCAAAAACGAGTCAGCCGATTTTGTCCCTCTAAAATATCTACCAAACAAAAAAAAACATCAAAATCGATTCATAAAATTAACTAAGTAATCGCGTAAGATACCCTACATACAAAAAATATTCAGGCGAATTGGGAACATATTTTTTGATGTCGGTTAAAAATTTGTGAAAAACTGAATCAATAAATAACATCCTTTTTCTCACAGTACTGATGTCGTCACGCGTTTTGCCTCTAAACGAGGCATCTTCTCGACGTTTTGACTCTCCGAACTCTCACGAGAAAACTCGCTTTTTTCATTCTTTATTATTTTTTAGCATCAGGTGATTAGGCTTTAAGGTGCGCTTACACGGGCAACTAAAATTGCTCAATTCCAGTCAATACTTGTCAACTATGACGTCACGACTACATCAAGCAATTTACGGCAACGGCAACAAGCATCAATGCTGCGCAATACAATATTGAGCGATATGGCGCAACTTCATCAACTAGGCAATACTGTCCTACACGAGCATTTCAGTATTCGCTCGCTATGGACGACATTGTTCTTGCTGCGGCGGCTTGTAGCGCTTTTTTTTATTATTAATCAAAAACAAAAAAGAAAGAAAAGGAATAGGCGTATCTGGGTGCGATCGTTTTTGGCAAAGAGGCCAAATCGCGCTATCCTACTACCACCCGACCTCTCGCTCTCCCCGCGGAAGCAAGACTGCAAGCCGCAAAACAAACAAGTGCGAATGAGATATATACAACAATTGCTAGGAATTTCCAAGCCCATTGGATATTCGTTAATTCGTTTCTGCGACATTGAGCGATATAAAATATCTGGAGCAATTAGAAGCAATATCGCCGAAATAATTGCCGCAATTTATTGAAATTGCTCCATTATTTGCTCCAGATCGGTCCATTCGTATCGCCGAGCAATTATTGCCCTCGTGTAAGCGCACCTTTACGTGGGGATGAAATTAGCTCTAATGACGAGCACTAATAGAGGCTCCCGGCATTAATACCTAGACTTAAGGCCCGATTACAGAGGCGCCAGCGTAAATTTAATAGCAACGTAAAAAGCGTTCTCTCTATCGAATGCCTAAAGTGAAAAAGAAACAGAACTATGCTATTTAGCTAATATAATTACGATGGCGCCTCTGTAATCGGGCTTTATAAGGCGAAACCGATGTAGGACCCTGTTTCACTGCACTGCACTATGCAATGTGCAACGCACACAGTTGCAATGCACTATCACTACTAGTGATAGCGTTACTATACCACTAGCTTCTACAGTCCAGTAGTAATATTACCTTTACTTCACCTATACTCTACCACTACGGATGATACTTACTGCACCTGTGTGTTCATCCACTACGGATGATTTTCGATAAATGTTATTCATGTTTCCTGCATAGGTAACTTTTACTGAGCCCTGGTTTTCTCTTGTGAAAACACTACAATTATTTGACTGCCCTGGCCTGAAGAATCATGGGTTCGATTTCCACCCAAAGCAAGCATTTTTGTGAAGAACATAGGTGTTTGCTCTGTGTCTAGATGTTGTTATCTATACATATAGTCTAGTTTGTAGTCTCCGGCAGCCATATTACAAGCTTTGTTTAGTTTGGGGTCAGAGACCGTGTGTATGATGTACTCTAATTTTTCTTTATTCCTTTTTAGGGTTCCGTACCCAAAGGGTAAAAACGGGACCCTATTACTAAGACTCCGATGTCCGTCTGTCCGTCTGCCTGTCACCAAGCTGTATCTCGTGAACCATAATAGCTAGAACGTTTAAATTTTTGAACGTATTTCGGTTGCCGCTATAACAACAAATACTAAAAACCGAAAAAAATAAATAACTAAGGGGGCTCCCATAGAACGAACCTGAAGTTTTAGCCGTTTTTGGCTCGATTTTAATAACGGTGACAGGTAGATGCGTGAAATATTCACAGAGTATTTAGTTAAATATGTACTTTAAAAAAGAATTAATAAATAAAAATTCAATAAATATTTAACAGGGCTCCCATACGAAAAATGTGATTTTTTCGCTCGATGTTAATAAAGGCAACCGGAAGATGCTTGAAATATTAACAGTATATTTATTTGTATATTCAAGTCAAAAAATAAAATAAAATAAAATGAAACATAAAGGGTCCATACGGTACGGAACCCTTCGTGCGCGAGTCCAATTCATACTTGGCCGATTTTTTTCTTACTACTTAGTTTTTGAAACTTATTGCATTCTTTTTTTATTTCAGCACTCGATCCTTCCTTACACGGCTGGACCTGGCATCCAGAGATCTTAAACTCTAACGACGCTAGAGTGGTAGAAGTGCTGCACACCACCGCTGGCTCCATCGGTTACGACCACCCCCTTGGAGATCTCGACTTCTACCCCAACGGTGGTAGAGCCCAGCCAGGCTGCGCCACTGATGCTCCATGTGCCCATATCTATGCCTATGCCTTCTACGCCGAGTCCTTGAGAAGCGAAACCTCTGGAGGGAATAAGTTTGTCGGCACTGCTTGTGACAGCTTTGATGATGCTCTTGGCCTACAATGTAGCGGCAGTAGAGACGTTCATTTTGGAGGCTCTGAAGTTAAATCAAGGTAAGCAAATCAATTTTTTTTTGTCTGTACGTTGATGAGAATTTAGTAATTTCAATAGAAACAAGGAAGCTCATTTTATTTTCAAAAGTCTTTCTGAGCGTCTGGGGGACGCGACGCGTGACCAAAATGCTGGTGTTCATTTGGCTTAATGCATAAGCATTGCCATTCAGCGTGGTAATGCTGCCAGCATGCTGGGCACGCTGCTAACTGGCAGTGGGCTTGAGCATTTGGATTATATTTAGAATTTCAAGGACTGTGGATGATCCAATGCCTTTTATGTAGTAGTAGTTTATGTAGTTTTAGCATAATAATACAAAGTAGTATTGTATTTTGTTGGGGTTAATAAAGGCACTTAAAAAAAAAAAATAGAATCAATGTTGTTGCCCCAAACTTAACGTTATTTTTTTTATTAATTAGGCTTTTTAGTACCTAGAGCCTAACAGTTTCTGCTAGTGATTTCACTTCCCACTATGATAATTGCTCCTTGATTTTACCTAAGAATGAAAATCTAAATCAGAATGTGAAATCTCTTTAATAAAATACTCATAATTAAAATGGATATCGGTGTTTTAGTCGTTTGTTATCAAATCAATACATGATAATGTGTTTTCAGCGTTTCCGGTATCTACACCTTCAAAACAAACAACGCGCCTCCTTTTGCCCAAGGATAAAAACACCACATAAGACTTATTCATTAAAACATGCACTCAATCTTAGGAAATATAAATTATAACATAATATTTAATTGATTTGTTTTATTAGAATAGTTCCTAAGCTTACCAAACGTACCTACCTAAAAATATTCTATGAATAACTTTTGTTTTGTCATTTACATCATTCATCGTCATCATTGTGGCCGTTTTAGCTATAGGACGTTGGACATAGACTTCCCTATAGATCTCCAATAAGATCGGTTTGTACCAGCCTTTTTAATAGTCCACTGCAGGACGTAGGCCTACCCACGAAGATCGGTTTAAGTGGCTTGTATCCTGACCAATCCCGCGGTCTTAATACTTAGACCACATTTCGAGGACCAAGCACTGTACAGTTGCACAGGCTATGCAATAATCGACTAAGTGCGAGTCGGACTCGCGCACCAAGGGTTCCATTCCATATGGAAGCCCCTCTTTATATATATTTTCATTTACGTAGTTATTTATTTTTGAAGGCACAAACATACAACTTAATATTCTGTGAATATTTCAAGCATTTTCCTGTTGCCGTTATTAATATAGAGCAAAAAAATACGTTACTTGTATGGGAGCCTTTAAATATTTATTTTATTTTAATGAACTATTTACTAGTAATGTGTATATTTAACTAAAATTTTTGTGAACATTTTAAGTAATTAAAATCGAGCGAAAAACAGCTAAACATTCAGATTTGTTGTATGGGAGCCCCCCTGAAATATTTATTTTACTCTGTTTTTAGTATTTGTTGTTGTGGCGGCAACAGAAATAAATCATCTGTGAAAATTTCAACGTTAAGCTATTATTGTTCATGAGACAGACGGACGAACTTCCGTCCCGTTTTTACCCTTTGGGTACGGAACCCTAAAAATGAGATGAAGAGTTACTTTCACAGAGATCCTAAAAGGATTTATTTCCTCACGAATTTAAGAAGGTACTTACGAGTACTTTGGTTTTGGTTGCTCGGAGTCTATCTGCGAGATTGAATCAAGAAAGAAGAAATCAGTAGAAGAACCGACAAAGAGAAGTTACTTACTGACATAGTCCAACGGATTGACAAGTTGAAGTGGCAGTGAGCAGAGCACATAGCTCGGAGTACTGAAGACTGATGGGGTCAAAATGTTCTCGAGTGGAGACCACGTACCGGCAAGCGCAGGACGTCAACCCACCGCAGGATCGGGCTGGATGCAAGTCGCTTCTAACCAGTCTTATGGAGATCCATAAGGGATGCCTATATCCAGCAGTGGACGTTATATAGCTGATAGACGGATAATTTTGGCTCAGTAAATTTGGAGTATCTCCAAAAAATTTATGAGCATTTTGATAGTTGGTGCCTACAAAAATCGTATCTTCTTCTTCTTTTCAGCCATCGGACGTCCACTGCTGGACATAGGCCTCCCCTAAAGACCTCCAATAAGACCGGTTGGTAGCGGCTTGCATCCAGCGCGATCCTGCGGTCTTAATGAGGTCGTCCGTCCACCTTGTGGGTGGACGTCCTACGCTGCGCTTGCCGGTACGTGGTCGCCACTCGAGGACTTTTCGACCCCATCGGTCATCAGTCCTCCGCGCTATGTGCCCTGCCCATTGCCACTTCAACCTGCCAATCCGCTGGGCTATGTCGGTAACCTTGGTTCTTCTACGGATCTCCTCATTTCTGATTCGATCGCGCAGAGAAACTCCGAGCATAGCCCTCCCCATGGCTCGTTGGGCTACTTGAAGCATACTAATAAGGCCCATAGTGAGAGACCACGTTTCTGTGCCGTAAGTCATCACTGGCAACACACACTGGTCGAAAACTTTCGACTTGAGGCACTGAGGTATGTCGGACGAGAAGACGTTACGCAATTTTCCGAACGCTGCCCAGCCGAGTTGGATTCGGCGATTGGCCTCTTTCTTGAAGTCGGACCTACCTAACTGGACTACTTGTCCTAGGTAGACGTACGAGTCAACGACTTCAAGAACCGAGTTCCCAACTGAAATAGGGGTGGGTACAACATGGGAATTACACATGACCTTTGTCTTGTCCATGTTCATTTTAAGACCCACCTGTTGAGAGACTCGATTTAGGCCTTCGAGCATCGTACTGAGTTCCTCCATCGACTTTGCCATGACCACGATATCGTCGGCAAACCGAAGGTGAGTGAGGTATTCGCCATTGATGTTGATGCCGAATCCTTTCCATTCCAGGAGCTTGAAAGCGTTCTCCAGAGTAGCAGTAAACAGTTTCGGAGATATTACATCTCCCTGTCTTACGCCTCTCTTCAATGGGATCGCCTTGGAGCTCTCTTCCTGTACTCGGACCGACATAGTGGCGTTATTATACAAACACTTCAACACTTCGATATACCGATAGTCAATACGGCATCGTTGAAGAGACTCAAGCACAGCCCATGTTTCGACCGAATCAAAGGCTTTTTCATAGTCCACAAACGCTAAGCAAAGTGGCTGGTTATACTCCTCGGTCTTCTGTATAACCTGCCGCAGCGTATGTATGTGATCCATGGTACTAAAGCCTTTTCGGAAACCGGCTTGTTCGGAAGGCTGGAAGTCATCAAGCCTGCGTTCGAGACGATTCGTAATGACTCTTGAAAACAACTTATAAACATGGCTCAGAAGCGAGATGGGTCTGTAATTCTTCAATAAGGTGTTGTCACCTTTTTTAAAGAATAGCACCACCACGCTTCTGTTCCATGCTACAGGCGTTATGCCCTCGAGGACGACGGTGTTGAAAAGCTTCTGAAGGACTTTAAGTACTGGTTTACCACCCGCTTTCAGAAGCTCTGAAGTGATTCCGTCGTCACCCGGCGCCTTGTTGTTCTTAAGTTGGTTCAAAGCCATTCTAATCTCGTACAGACTGATGTCCGGGATGTCTTCCGTGAAGTGTCGGGTCTGCTTGGCTCTTGGGTCTTTAGCCGCGCTGTTTACAGGAAAAAAAATCGTATGGCAAAAATGTTTAAAACAGTTTAGTTCGGTAGGTAACAGCTAGGTGCGATTGAAGATCATTGTAGGATGGTTCGAGCTCAACTATTTGAGGTCGAACTCATTACTTAAAAAATGTGTCTTGTCTCCCTAATTTCAATAATTTCTTAAGGCCGCATACGTGACGGGTTTTTTCACGGACGGGACGGAACGGGAAATTTTAGAAATATCGTTTCATACAAAATGTAAATGGGAGCGCATATGTCACGGATACACGGACGGGACGGGAACGTGGCACTGACGGGGCGGGAAAAATATCGTCGCCAACGATATTTAGCACGTCCCGTCCGGCACGTGCCCCGTCCCGTCCGTGTTTCCGCTACGTATGCACAGTCACTCCGTTCGTTCCGGAAAGAAAAGTAGTGTTGGACGTTTTTAACTACTTCGTCATCTAGAACAATAGCAATAATTAAAGCCAATTTTCGAAATTAAAAATCCACCTTTCCTTCTTCACAACAGTTAGATCCGAATCACTGTTACGGTACGTATGCATTGAAAACACGTTCCCGTCTCGAACGGGGCAGTCACGTCCCGTTCCCGTTCACGCCCCGTCCGAGGTATTATCTCGTTACGTATGCAGCGGCCTTTAATCTATAATTTTCTGTAATTCTTACACTACGCCCGGTCAAGTAATCTATGATATGAAGTAAGCATTGAGTACAAAGATAATATTATTTAAACTTACATTGAAAATGTAAGTGACACTTCATACAATGCAACTCCAAAGATTATACTGTCGCTATCAACAAATGTACGAGATCCAAATTTATTGTTTGTTACGATAAGAAATACCTATTTGATACTACAGAGGCCTTAGTATGTGATCACACGTAAACAAAAACAACAGTTTCCGTGTGGCTCCATGCATTTTTGTAAATAAATTAATTTGTTAATAGTGAAATAAGATGAAAATGTACCCACTCATAAGCATTCCTAGTTTTTATGTAGGTTTACAAATGTCACGTACAATTTTTAAGTAGTAGACATCTATTTTACCACCATTTTATTTAGATGTAGGGATTAATTTTAATTTTTTTGCTCTTTTTCAGCCTGAAACGCAGGTTTAACCTAGTTCAGACAAATGTGTGTGTGTGTGTGTGTGTGTGTGTATTCTTTATTAAATTGTTTTGACTGCTTCGGCGGCTCAGTGGTTAGTGACCCTAACTTCTGGGTCAAAGAGGCGTGGGTTCGATCTCCACCCAGGGCAAGTATGTGATGTGATGTTTATGTGATGAACATAGGTGTTTGCTCTCTGTCTGGGTGTTATTAAGTTACTATCTATATAAGTATGTTTTTAAAATTATATGCATTATATCAGACTCTGGCAGCCATATCACAAGCTTTGCTTAGTTTGGGGTCAGAGACCGTGTGTAAGATGTTCCCAAATATTTATTATTTATTTTATTTTTTGCTTTTTACATGTTGTAATTTTAGCATTAATGTCTTAAATACCTAAATCATTTTCATTTATTTGTTTTATTTTATTCTAAGTCTAGAGGTGGGTGACGTGACCTGTATTGACATCTCGATTGGAGTATATTGTCCATTCCCCCATTGCCAGCTTACTCAAACCAGCTGAATTATTCCAGTCTGTCCCCCGAATCAGTCCCCCTGGGAACAGAACGGAAGAAAAATTCTTGATCGGGGGACAGACCAGCATGATTTCACTCCTTAACAGTTGGGTCTGTCCCCCGACTACTATGCTCCACACGGTCTTGGGGCGCTGGCATATTTGATCAACCGCTGTTGCGCCAGATGTTTTGTTGATAGAGTCTTATAATATACAAGGAGTCCTGATCTTTTACTTATATCCTCTGTAGCCTTGCAGTGAAGAAGCACTTGCAGTTTTTACTTCTGTAGGGAGCCTCCACATAGAGTACTATCCGTGGCGCTAATCATCACTATCACCACATAGTATAAAACAAAGTCGCTTCCCGCTCTGTCTGTCCTCATGTATGCTTATATCTTTAAATCTACGCAACGGATTTTGATGCAGTATTTTTAATGGATAGAATAATTCAAGAGAAAGGTTGATATGTATAATGCACCTGTGCAAAGCCGGGGCGGGTCGCTAGTCTTGTATAAATGATAGTTTAAGTTATCGTGTCCATCATTGTACGCTGACCTTGTAGGTTCGAATATTGATTTGTTTATTATGTTATTATCTATACTCGGAAAGAACTTTTTTGCATGCTTACAATCTTTAGTTTTATACCAGAATAAAAATAAAATTGGAATAACAATACACTTCTTTGGTAGTCGGGTAAAGAGGTCATAAAAGTTCGTGGTGACTTTGATGCTATTTTTCTAAGTAGCTGTTGGGTTGCATAGTTCAACAACGCTCTTTTAAGTTATCTTTTTTAGAAACTAACTAAAATCTAAAGAACGACACGAAAACCATAAAAGTTTCCGTTTACTACAAAAACTCATACTAAGGCTTCAGTATCAAATCGCTGATCCAACTCGGATATTAATCTGGTTGTCATAAATAATTATTTTAGGAAGATTCCCCGAAACAAATTATCAAAGATAAAATAATTTGATATAAATGGTGTAAATCCTAAGCTTATTCACAAATACCGTTCGCTTCAAGATGGTTGGTTTAGTGAAGTGCCTCGTATTGCTTTCCGCTGCAGTTGCAGGTAGAGTTTTGTTTACCGATCCATCAGCCTCAGGACGTCCGGTTGGTAGCGGTTTGCATCCAGCGCGATCCTGCGACATTAATGAGGTCATCCGTCCATCTTGCGAGTGGACGTCCTACGCTGCGTTTGCTGATACGTGGTCTCCACTCGAGAACTTTTCGACCCCATCGGTCATCAGTCCTGTGTGTGATGAGTTTTGTTCACCATCATCATTTCAGCCACAGCTTGTCGATTGCTGGTCATAGGCCTCCCCAATAGGTTTTCCATGAGAATGATCGTGAACAGCTCGCATCCAATACGATCCTGATTTTTATTTTATTGTCATCATATTTTATCAGCATTGTTGGACGTAGGCCCTTTCTATTACAGATTTCTAATAAGACCTACTTAGGTTCAGATCATGTTTTTTTTGAAGTGTCATAATTTATCCTTTAAGACTGTCTTTAGTGTTGTAAGTAGAAAATACAGGGTTATTTCTAAACAATTAGCATCATTTTAGGGGCATATTCTGTACATTAAAACAAACAACTTTTGTTCTACTACTTTTTCCAAATCCCAAATTTTTTTTAAAGTGGATTCAGCATATTATGTAGAAATAATTGGTTTTTACATACCTAACTAATATTTACACTTGTTTGCATATTTCTGAGGTCCAACGCTCGCTGGTGGTGGCGCGCTTTTTACATAGAATCAATTGTGTTTAGACCGGTCAAATTATTTTTTCAAGTTTTGGTAGGAAGAAAATAAATACAAATTTTTGAAGTCGTAGAACTGAAAATGATTGTTTTGGTGTATAGAATATGCCTTTAAAAATATTCTCATTGATTTCCAGTAACCCTGTATACTTACTCTTTATAAAATGGTGGCAGTTGTTTGCAAAATGATTAGATACGATTAAATTATTTTGAGTCGGAGTGCTGCTTGTAGTCAGTTTCTCATGGTGTGGTCTTTGCATAACAATACATTAGCCTGTGCTAGAATTTTATGTAATTTTCTACGCAATTCATGTTGTTTTTAAACTTTCGCAATTTAAACACATTATAAATATACTACGGGACTAATCGTGCACTAAAATTACGAGATGTTATACAATGTTATACATAATAATATCCGAAATTGTGTTAGTGAAATACATCATATGAAACTTTCCGATCACTCTACACTGGTATTTAAATGCCCTGTAAAGCAACTATATTACTTGAAATATTGGTATGTTAAACGCCGAATGTATACTCAGGAAAATATGGATAAATTCAAAACATGTCTCGAAAGCTTATCTCTATCAGAAATGTATGAACAAAACGATGCCAACCAGGCTTATAATAGTTTTTATGATGTCTTTAAGATGTTTTATAACCTGTGCTTTCCAGTAGAAAAACTAAAAATACACGCAAAACAAAGACCTCGATGGTTAACAAATGGAATAAAATTATCATGCAAACGTAAAAGAACCATATATTTGGACTATAGACATAATAGACAAACAAAAGAACAATATAAAAAATATAACAACATCTTACGCAAAGTAATAAATAAATCACAAAAAATACAAAATAATAAAGTAATAGATAGATCAGAGAATAAAACTAAAACAACTTGGAAGATAATAAGTAGTTTTGAACCAAAAATTCCTAAAATATCAATTGAAAAAATTAAACACAACAATAATGTAACAGAAAATCCGACACAGATTGCAAATGCTTTCAATGATACATACATAGATTTAGTGAAAAATCAGACTAAGCCAATAAATCAACCAAAAACAAACCAAAATCCTCAAAAAGTAGGCGGTATACCACAATCTATTTATATGGAACCAACGTCACCACATGAGATAAATAAAATCATTTCATCGTTGAAACAGACCAATAGTGAAGGACACGATGAAATTTCAACAAAGGTATTAAAATATTGCAAAGCAGTAATATCAACACCACTAGCGTATTTTTTTATTTTTTATTTATTTGAATAATTTATTCAGCATCAATAATACAATGTAGAATTTCTTAAACATTCCATCTAAAACTAAGTTAAGCAAATTTCTTAATATTATAACAGCAGTAGTACTAGTTATTTAAATCTAAGCAGCTGTTATTACCTAGACCCTGCACTAGGCTGTGCCTGTGTTGCAGGATCTAGTCTCTTTCGCTAATTACATTGAATGCTTAAGCATACGCGTATTTTATATATATAGGTATTTTTTATATGTTATTGTTAGGATTTTAAAGGTACCCTAGACCCTGCGTTAGGCTCCGCCTGTGTTGCAGGATCTAGTCTCTTTCGCTTGTATATACTATTTATTATATTATATAAGGCACTTGTTGCGTGTGTGTGAGTGTGTATGTGTGTGTGTGTATGTGTGTGAGTGCGTGTGTGTGTGGTTTTGCATGGTACTCACAGTTTTGGATTAGATATTCATAAATGTCTTTCTTGGAAATGCGGAAGCTCAATTATAAGTATTTATTATGTATATAAATATATATAACATATAGATATTTATCTGTTGTATATTGAATATTAATTTATTTATTTATTTATTTATATACAGATTATCGTTTCAAGGGCCTGGGTCGGACAACGACCCAGGCCCACAATTCTAGGTAATTGGAACTATGAGATGTTCAGTGGCGTTGTAATCCAACGATTTTAAGTATTTAGAGATTTTAAGTTTACAGCCACGTCTAGTTTCTTTGAGGATATCCAGTTTTTTATCAAGGGCTTGGTATATATATACCCTCCCATCCAAGCAAAAGACCTCTGCGCAAAATTGGACTTAATGGCCGGGAGCGACCATACATTACGCCGTGAGGGCCTTTGTGGTTCAGATATAGTGTTCTGAGCCGTTTTATGGAATCTGAGTGAAGCAGCTAAGATGTACAACTGCCTTACACTTAGATGGTCAGTGTCGCGAAAAAGCTCGTCACTGGGAAATCTGTATGGTTTTCGATATGCCACTTTTAAAACCGCTCGCTGAGCTCGTTCCAGTTTGAGTAGCAGGGTCTTGACTGCGGATCCCCAGCAGACAATTCCGTAGCATAGGATGGATTGACAGATTCCTAGATACACGATTCTCAGCGTCCCTGGGTCGGCAACTGCTCCAAGTTTTTTGAACATGAACAGCATTTTTTTGAGCCTATTACAAAGAGCTTTTACTTGCCAGGTCCATGCCAGTTTCTGGTCGATAATGACACCCAAATATTTAAGGTTTGTGACTTCCTCAATGACCTCACAACTACAGGGCACTTCGTTAGGGGCACCGTTACACTGATGCAGTTTAAGTTGGATAGGCGTTTCAGGTTTCGAACGTTCCGAAATACGGTAAGATAAAAATTTGGTTTTGCTGGTGTTCAATGTTAGTAGGTGATTTTGTAACCAACTTGCTACAGTAGCTAAGCCACTTTGTGCGACATCAACAACCTCATTCCAGTCATTACCATAAAACAACAAAGCGGTATCATCAGCAAATGCAAAGATTTGAGTTTTGTGGAGTTTGAGATTACAGAGGGAGTTTATGTAGATCAAGAAGAGGGTTGGACCTAAAACACTCCCCTGCGGGACCCCAAAATCAACACTGGCATAATCGCTGAGTGTACTTCCTATACGAACCTTCTGCTTTCGCTTGGACAAATAGGATTTGAACCATTCCAGAGGGAGACCACGGACACCCATGAGCTCAAGTTTTTTTAGGAGGACCTTTCTGGAAATGGTATCAAATGCCTTTGCGAGGTCTAAAAATACACTTATATCTAATCAATCTATCTATAGAACAGGGAAAATTTCCCGATTTACTAAAAATTACAGCAGTGAAACCTCTCTACAAAAAAGGTGACAAGCTAATATGTGAAAATTATCGACCGATTGCATTAATACCTGTCATTTCAAAAATATATGAAAAAGTAATCTATTTTAGACTTTATAAATTTCTCGAAAAATATGACATCTTAACTAATGTACAATATGGCTTTAGGCGTAACCGGTCTACTACTCGTGCTGTTTATGAAATGATGAAAGTAATAAGTGAATGTCTTAATAATAAGTTACCTGTTACGTCAATATTCATGGATATGTCGAAGGCGTTTGATTTTGTTTGTCATAAAAAGCTGTTGAAAAAGCTAGAATTATACGGTATTAGAGGTTTAGCGTACAACTTGCTGGAATCTTATTTAAGTAATCGTAAACAATATACCGAAATCACCCGGATACAAAATAACGAGGAAGTAGTCTACAAATCCAGACTAAGGCGCGTAGAGTACGGCGTTCCCCAAGGAAGCATATTAGGACCCTTATTATTCCTTGTTTATATAAATGACTTGCCATCAACAGTAGATCATCAAATGGTACTATTTGCTGATGATTCTACACTCATAATTAAGGGTGACAAAACATCGGACTATGAGAACACTATCAATAGAGCACTTGAAAATGTTATGAATTGGTTTAACGATAATAATCTACTAGTGAATCTGGATAAAACTAAAGCAATGCAATTTCATTTTCCACAATCAAAGCCAAATAATATCACAATTAAATATAAAAATACATTTATAGAACAAGTGAAAGAGATAAGGTTTCTAGGACTGATCCTTGACTGTCACGGTAATTGGAAAAGCCACACTGATCACTTAAGTAAAAAAGTTAGTAGGTTTGTTTATGCACTGAAGCGATTATCAAAAGTAGCATCACAGAAAGCAGCTTAAACTACGTAGAACACGAAAAGCTTATTATATATTACCTCCCCAAGGCGCTAAGACGGATTTTTATGACAAAAGTATATATGTAATGTGCACTAAATTATTTAATCATTTACCAGATTCAATGAAAGATATGACATGTAATAAATTCAAATTTAATTTAATTAAACTCCTACTTGACAAATGCTATTACACAGTTGACAAGTTCCTGACAGACGGAAGTCTTGACGTTTCACATAAGTAATGGCTTTGAATTGATCACATGACATTTCTTAACAATAATTGACATTTCTTAATAATATTATAATACTGATTATATTTCAATGCTTCAAATATTGTATGCCCAAGAGGGTAGCTGTTGACTCTTCTTGAAATGTAAACCACCTCAAATGTACACAGCTGACAATAAATGCTCTTGATTTCTTGATTTCTTGAGATAAATAAATACCTCATCATCCCGACGTTTCGACCGAGTTGCATCGATCATGGTCACAGGTAGACTCCTATCCTAGAGTTGGTTTGTTTATCTCGTAATTTTAGTGCGCGATTAGACCCGCGATTATATAATAATAATACGCTTGAAAATTAAATTATTATTGGTTCCATCGTCAGAACAATCTCATTCTCATTGTAAATTAAATAAAAAAGTTGTTCTAACGGTCCTAGATTAAGTAACTTCCCCTTAAGTATAAATAAATAATAATTTATTTGTCATTCGTAGCGTTCATAGCGTATTTTGACTAGGTGTTTGTTAGCGATCATCGAAGTTAAGCAATGTACAGTACGATCAGTCTTCGGATGGGTAACCGCGGGTGGCATTTACAATACCGCGCTACCGTGGCTCGGACGGACACGTTCATGGTGTTAAAGAAAGCCCCCGGTTGTTTTAACCGTTTAGCCATGTCAGATGTCTTCAGGGGGCTTAAAACTCTGACACCAGGGCCAGCCACCCGGCCCATACCAATTTACTTCCTTTATTTATTTGTCACAAACAGTGACATAATTTACACAAACATTTCAGAATACCCTGTCTCTTATACTAGGTCGAATAGAAAAGTAGAAGTAGAAATGTCCAGTTTTTAGGCCTGCGTACCCAAAGGGTAAAAACGGACACTTTTACCTACTAAGACTCCGCTGTCCGTCGCTGTCTGTCTGTCTGTCTGTCACCAAGCTGTATCCCATGATAATCGTGATAGCTAGAAAGATGAATTTTTTACAGATGATGTATTTCTGTTGCCGCTATAACAACAAATACCAAAAACAGAAGTAAATAAATATTTAAGGGGGGCTGCCATACAATAAACCTGATTTAACTGCCATTTTTCGCTTTACATTATTAGTAAGAAATAAAAAAAGGAAGACCAAAAAAAGTGTGGATGAATTGTGTGAAAGATGACATGCGAGAGAAAGGAGTTGATGATGAGATGACGAATGATAGAGTGAAGTGAACGTGCTGTGCCGACCCCACCTAGTTGGATAATGGCAAGATGATGATGATGATGATTATTATTAGTAACGGTAACAGGTACTTAGACGCTTGAAACATTCAGAGAATATTGAGTTGTATATTCACTAGAAATAATTAAATTAAAATAAAATATTTTAAGGGGGCTACCATATGGTACGGCACTTGGCCGATTATTATCTTATAAATATTAAAACTAAGTTTATTATTTTTCAGCATCGGCTTTCCCAATAGAGGAGGATGATGTCAAGTTTCATTTGTTCACAAGGTGAGTGCTGAAATTAACCGACTATATTTTAAGTAGAGTGAAACCTCGATTATCCAGCTTGCTGGTACTAAGTAGTCCGTATATAACTTTATACGGACTAGTACCAGCAGGCAACAAAATTTATTTTTCCAAGTTGAATCCCTACATAGACGGACATGTACGAAGATTTTTTTTTATCGCGAATAAGTCCGCGCTTGACCAACTCGCCTGATTGTAAGTGACTAGTACCTATGTTATAATCAAGTTCATCAGTGTGCGGCCCGCAGTAATACATCGCACTGTCCTATGTGGCCCTTGAGCAGAAAAGTGTGACGACCACTGTTCTGAATAATGAAATATGTGTCTAATTTTTTGATAATCTATGTATTTGACGAACTAATTATATTTTTTTTAGTAAACAAGCCTATAGCTAAGTGTACTCTGCTACGATGTATCGCTGCACGATCTCTGAAATTAAGAAAAGTGGTGTAGTCGCTTAAAGTAAAAAAAAAAATTATTGATTCATTAAAAAAGGAGAAACTTGTCTTAGACAAACTACTGTTTCCATTCATTCGATAATCTGGATTTTCAATTATCTGGGGAAAATTTCTGTTGAGCTTTTTATAAGTCGATTATGTTGACAAGATTTGCAAGCATCATCGACTTGGCATTTTTAAAGTGGACACGTTTTGTTTCGTTAGTGGCGTTATGCACTTTTTGGGATGGGTATTATGTTAAACTCGCGTCAAGACAGACGCGTAAGCAGATAGAAAATTCGTAGGACGGAGCGAGAGTAGACCACCGCGCGCCGGTGCGGCGTAGAAAGGAAATAATATCCCCTATTTCTACCGCGCGGCGAAAAAGTTTGCCTGCTCCTGCAATTTCGTTTAAACCACGCAGTGCGCTTGCGCAAGTGTGTGTGTGTGTGTGTGTGTGTGAAATTGTATTTTACCACATACATAAATTATACTTTAAATGTTCAAGTTTTCATTTCTGCCGGCACTCCCAGAGTGCAACCCGTTGTTTTTTTTGTTTTAAATTCATATTCATTGATGGCGAGCATGAATCAAATAAGTCAAGAGCGAGTAGAGATATAGGCTTCTGAAAATTCAGTTAAACAGTTGCGAAGTTTACTGTTCGGATAACTACAAGTTTCATTTTATACTAAGCTTGTTCTTTGTTGTAATTGAATTTAGTTCCAACCCCACGGTGAGTCAGCCGTTGATGGCGGATCCAAACTCGATCATGAGATCGAACTTCCTAAGCACTCGCCGAACTGTCTTCACCATTCACGGCCACGGAGACTCTGTCGGGGGGCAATTCAACGCTTTTGTTGTCCCAGGTAACATTCAAACTTTATAATGTGCTAAGCTTTAGAAGATTAAGTCACACGTCTAACCACTCGGCCACGTCCTCGCCGCTATGAGCAAGGCACGGGGCGGCAAGTGGTATGAAACCAATGTACATGACACCGCTTCGAGCGGTTGTAAACCCTGCCGCGCCGCCGCCGTCACCGCTGCCGCTAAAGCCCGAACTCGAAAAATATACTGAGCTGTCTTTTTCGTATAGTATCGGTAAACCTGCCTCAACTCGACATACGTTCCAGCTAAACCTGGCTACGCCGATGCTTCCTTTTACATCACTTCTATTTGTAAAATGTAGTTAGGCGTGATGTCAAGCGAAACTAGCGGGCTATATGTATTTATATATTTTTTTATTTAATTAACAAAAGAAAAAGTACTCACTCTTCTTGCGCAGTGGCGTCCGACTAAGTGAGCTCCATTGGTCTCGGTCTGGCGCTGTCTCCTCTCACTTGTCTGCCTGGAGCTCGCGCAGGTCAGACCACAGGACATCAGTCTAGCGGTATTTGGACCGGCCGCCAATATACGGTATATACCTACGCATGTTTGATACTGCGATCCACCCCCACGCAGATGGCCCAGCCGGCGAAGTTTTTGGGCCTTAGTTTCGCCTATGATATTAGGTTCAGCAATCAAATCCTCCATGACGACGTTCTTCTTCACTAAAAGAAAAAATACGTATCTAATTATTCCTTCTTTTTCTTGACTGACAGAAAAACATAGCATTTTAGCAAACTAATACGATTTATTTTACAGCTCATCTATTGGCTGAAGATGTGAACGTAATAGCCGTCGATTGGAGTGCCGGCTCCGTCTTGTATACCGAAGCTCTGGGCAACGCGCCTCGAGCGGGCAACGTCATCGCCCGGTTCGGCAACATTCTCTCCAGAGTTTTTGGCTATACCGGCAACAACATACGCATCGTGGGTCACGGAGTGGGTGGCCACGTCGCTGGCATTGCCTCTAGATTGTTCGATGATAGAGCTAGTCATGTTGTCGGTGAGTCGATAGATCAATTTTCACTAGATATTGACATTTTCAAAATTAGCACTGTACTGTTTTAATAGTTCAATGCCGAACTTAAGCTTATAGGTACCTACCCAGTTAGAGCAATATCCGCCTCGTTCCCTTTTGCTGGGTTAGCGGATTCACTTACGCCATCAAAATATGGTCACGTATAATGACCAGTGGTGGTTAAATCAGTACATAAACTCCGAAGAACTCATTGCTACTTCACCGGCCTTCTACCCATACGTCTCACTTTTGTAAAACGAGCATTGTTACCAATAGTCCACCATTTATTGATCCAAGTTTGTTATCGTGCATTCTATCAAATTTTCAGCCCTCGATCCTTCCTTTATCGGTTGGACCCACCACGGCGAGCGTTTGAGTCCTGACCGCGCCCTCTTTGTGGAAGTTTTGCACACTGCTGTGGGTACTTTGGGCTATGACTACCCTCTGGGACACGCGGATTTCTACCCCAACGGCGGCAGGAACCAGGTGCCTTGCGGAGCAGATACCACCTGCTCCCACCAGTACGCTTATGTCTTCTATGCGGAATCTATTAATAGAGATGCGAATGGTGGGGACAGATTTGTCGGTACCACCTGTGATGAGTACGAAGATGCCATCAATTTACAATGCGCTGGCGATAGCAGCACCCACTTTGGAGGAACTGAAGTTGAGGGCAGGTATGGATCTACAAAATTTATATAATTATGTGTAAATTGAGTTGTTATTCAGTATGTACCTAAATTGATTTATGTCGTTCCGAGTACAGGAAGAGAACTCGAAGGCGATCCCTTTGAAAAGAGGCGTCAGACAGGGAGATGTGATATCTCCGAAACTGTTTACTGCCACTTTGGAGAACGCCTTTAAGCTCCTGGAATGGAAAGGATTTGGCATTAACATCGATGGCGAATACATCACTCACCTTCGGTTTGCCGACGATATCGTGGTCATGGCGAAATCGATGGAAGAGCTCAGCACGATGCTCGAAGGCCTCAATCGAGTTTCTCAACAGGTGGGTCTCAAAATGAACATGGATAAAACAAAAGTCATGTGTAATGCCCATGTCGTACCCACCCCAATATCTGTTGAGAGCTCGGTTCTTGAAGTTGTTGACTCGTACGTCTACCAAGGACAAGTAGTCCAGCTAGGTAAGTCCAACTTCAAGAAAGAGGTCAATCGCCGAATCCAACTCGGTTGGGCAGCCTTCGGAAAACTGCGTGACGTCTTTTCATCTCATATACCTCAGTGCCTCAAGATGAGAGTTTTCGATAGTTGTGTGTTGCCAGTGATGACATATGGAACTGAAACGTCATCTTTTACTGTGGGCCTTATGAATAAGCTCAGGATAGCCCAACGTGCTATGGAGAGGGCTATGTTCGACGTCTCTCTGCGAGATCGAATCAGAAATGAGGAGATCCGCAGACGAACCAAAGTTACCGACATAGCCCAGCGAATTAGCAAATTAAAGTTGCAATGGGCAGGGCACATAGTTCGGAGAACTGATGGCCGATGGGGCAGTAAAGTTCTCGAATGGAGACCACGGACCAGCAAGCGTAGCGTAGGACGTCCACCGACTAGGTGGACTGACGATGTAATAAAGATCGCAGGAACGCGCTGGATGCAGGCCGCTTTCAACCGGCCTTATTGGAAATCCATTGGGGAAGCCTATGTCCAGCAGTGGACGTCTTACGGCTGATGGATGGATGGATAAATTGATTTATGGGAGTTATTAAACATTGATTAATTTTGACATTTCAGAGTTTCCGGCATCTTCACTTTCTTGACGAACGCGCTGCCTCCCTTCGCTAGAGGATAGAAACATTCTAAAATATTAACTATGATAGCGATGATAGCAATAAACGGCTACGTACGTGACTTCAAAGAGGATTTTGATTGCTTTACTCACTACTTAGGTATAACCGGTATTTTCTGGCAATTAAAGTACCCTTTTTGCCATAAGTAATATAATGTGTATTACCTAATACGTAAATTTCATATTTATTAGCTTCTAAATTAATATAGATAGATAGATAAATTCTTTATTGCCACACCTTAACTTAAATAAACTAAGAAAATATATAGTTTTTCACATCACAGCATTAAGTTTAACAATGTTTCACATGAACGTTGTGTTTTACCATATAAATAGATTTTTGAAAATATATTGCAGCTCTTCGCTATTATTTTGTAGAAGTGAATACATATTACTTTTTACTAAGATGATTTATTAGCAACCAGGTGGTCTTTATTGATGTTATTTAATTCTATTGTTTCGCTAAATGTTGATCTACATTAAAAGTAACTTCAGGGTGGATTAACTTATCATATCGCTATGATAGGTATGGCATTCTATAGAATTCAATCGATGATTACAATAAACAGTGCCATCAGGTGGCTGTGCCAGCCAATAAAAATAGAATAAACATACATAAACCCAAATAAAAACCAGCATTTTTGTCACGTAAAAGATAGAAGTGCTAAGTGTTCGATATTACCAATATCTAGTACCTACCATTATTTCTTCTGTAGTTTAGGCTTAGTTTTCCATACAAAATAAGTTAAACAAGCAAGGCCCATCATGCGAAATTATTTAGATTTATCTGAAATATTATTTTAGCTTAGATAACAAACATAATAAAGAATAATATTTTGTCTATTCTCAAATTTATTTTATCAGAGCAATGAAATATACAATGGTATTTCATACACATTTCATAACTTATGGGTTAACGGACTCTCATAAACTGGCAAACGGAAGATCTGCGGGGCAATTCTGTTAACCGATCTCGTTGCTGAGGTGATGCGTTCTTGAGCTTCTGTCGTTTTTTTGACAGCTTTGAACTATCAAAACTGTCAGAAAAGCGAGAGGGGTTCGGGAGCGTATCACTTCGGTGACGAGATCGGTTGACAGAATTGCCCCGCTGGTCGCTTGCCGCTCTAGGGGTTAACTCTGTTGAAACAAGATTTTTCTACACATTCATTTTTTTTTTGTTTGAAAAAACCATACCTATAATGTAGACAAATTACAATAGGCTATTTGACAACATTGAAAATATTTATTTATTTATTTATTCAATTAGTACCGCATACACGAATTACACTAATGAGAAATTGAAAATGATTAATTAATTATGAATTATATAAAATTAATGTCAAAAACAAATAAATATGTCAAAAATAATATTATCAAAATTAAGAAAATAATATTCACAAAAATAATAGAAATATTTACAAATGTCAATGATAAAGAAATAATAATGATAATTATACAATAAAATATACTATTGATTGTGGTAATCCTTACAGATAATAGCTTGAAAAAGACATATTTCACTTTATTTAAACTAAAATATGTTTAATTTTCGCATATTACACGAAATGAAATACGATATTTTTTTGATATTTTATCTGTGACGAAAACGCTCTAAGATGAGCGGCAACTCTGGTGACGTCACATGCTAGAAAGCAAGAATTTCTCGATCGACTGTTGTTTGTGTAATTTGTGTTTTGGGTTTTCGGAGTGATATTATTGGATCTGTAAGTTACTTCTGAAGTATCTTTTGTCAATTTTTGGACGTGAACTAGCGTATTTACTAGTATTAACTAACGTTATTTTCTAGCGTGTGACGTCCAGACCAGCGCCATAACAGAATATCGTTTTTGACGGGATCTTGAAAATCTATTCTTTTTCATTGTAAATACAGTAGATCTCTCGGAAATATAAATGTGGTGTGCTTATTAATTATATTCCTAACGAATAATCGATTTCCAAAAAGTAGTCAAATAGCCTATTATTTAAATTATAATTCTCAACTATTCATTCTTAACGAAATCTAAACACAGCTCTTCCATTTACTTTTAAACGATTTAGAGTCAACATTTTTGTAACGCACTAAACTAATGCTTATTACATTATTAGCAGCCGAATGATATTCTACTCTCCAATTTTTTAAGCATTAGTTAATTAATTTGTGGAAATGCTAATAAACTTGCAACACTGAAAAAATACACTATATTGTTTAGTATGTGCTGGTAAAGAGTCGATGAACAACTGCTGATGTCCAGAAATGGAGCAAACAACCAGTACTGGCCCTTTACTAGGTAAAACTTTAGCCAAATTATTATATAGTAATTTTTTTAAGGCCCTACTGGCCCGATTTAACGTTTTTAAAACCAATTTTTTTCCTCAGCAATGTATAATTTTAGGGTTGAAAAAAATATATGTTATTCTTGAACATATTTCCAAAAAACGTACGTTCTCCGATACATGATAGTTAACTTCGCTCGATCGAATAAAAATCCAAAGTCACCTCTATGTTGGATTTCGAATGAGTTTTTGAATAATTCCATCTTAGACACGATATTTATTTTTTATTTTTAACATATTACATATCAGTAACATAAGTATGTACTCTACGATACGAAAATTTTGACTTGCTAGTATGGTGATTTTACACTAATTTTTATCATGAAATCATGGTATGAAAACGCTCCCTGACACGGTTCAGTGATTCAGTCCGCTCTCAGAGCTTGTCGGCGTCGGACGCACGCCAAATTTTCTCGCGAGCAGCTCAGGCTATAGGTACTCAAACTAATCCCACCCACTGACTACTTTTAGAAGAGCGAGTTTAGCATGTAGAATATATTTTTTACGGAGTGATAGGGAGAATGATTAGCATACATAGATAATTATTATGTCGTGGATACACGTTTATTTGAAGCCGTGGTGGCCTAAGTGGTTGTAACTGGCCTGTCATTCTTGAGGTCGTAGGTTCAACCCCGGTCCCGTACCAATGAGTTTCTTTGGAATTTATGTACGGAATTTCACTCCAATGGCTTTTCGGTGAAGGAAAACATCGTGGCAAGGCAATTTGCTTACGTCCTTAGAAGAAATTCGATGGCGTGTGTGAATCCAAAGTGTGAGTTGCGCGCCGTCGCTCGTGAAGGCAGCATAACGTCTATTTTTGCTCCGCGATTTTTAATTATATATAGCAGTTAAAGTTCACCACAGTCTGTGAAATCTGTACAGTGTTGTGACCATAAAGTAAACACATAAGTGCCCATCGTCCTGAAGCAATTAGCTGACGGATTCTGGAATTATAAGAAAAATAGTCTCGAATTTTGAGGTAAACGACTTGCACTATTTATCTACAAGCGTCGTGAGGTCGTGCAGCGGCGCTGAGTCATCGCATCGCTTCGCTCTGACTGGTCAACGCGCCCGGCGCATGCGCAGCGCGAGCCTTTTCACTGACCGTTGGAGCCCGTAGCGCCCGGCAGGCTTGCCTCGCGCGCTTATCGCTCCATCAGCTGTGCGTATTTATTTGTTTACTTTTGCACAAAGCGGGTACCGCCGAAAATATGAATTGCTCAGCGTGCCTCAGTAAAATAACTTTAGAAAAAGACCAATACTTGCGCTGCACAATAATAGGATGTAGTAAATATTACCATCTTTTGTGTACTGGGGAGAGTAAATTAACCGAAATTGCTACTGCAACCTGGGTTTGCCCCGAATGCCTATGTGTAGCTAAGAAAGGTGGAGACAACAGCTCGACCCCGGTAGGTGTTTCTAAAAAGCATCGTGATTGTAACGTAACTGTCCGGCAGAAGGTGGTACATATTCAGGCGCAAGACGAAGATAATATAAATAGTACACTAGGTCTAGCCTCTGAGATTTGTGAGCTACGTCAGGAAATGAAATCAATGAGAGAACAGATTACTCATTCCAACATCTTAATAGCTGATTATGAAAATAAGCTCAGTCTGTCATTATTGTACATTGCTGACTATGAGAAAAAGCTTTCTCAATCTATATCCCTCATAGAAATCTACGAGACTAGGATGGAAAAGTATGTGAATCAAACAGACAAGCTATTCAACAATTTTGATCGCATTTCTAAAGACACGCAGTGTAATACTGGTACGGAACCATGCAATCATTTTGCAAGGGCCCCGACTCGAAATGTGGAACCTCAACAGTTACCAGTCAGCGCGATAAATAGTCCACCATCTTCATCGCCGCTGGGACTGCGAACGCCGCGCCAGACTACTACACTAACGAATCCTGCTGTAAAAACAACCAATCATGTGCAGGTCAAGAAACACCAAACATTAATGGCTGGTCAATCTTCAAAAACGAATTCTCAACCGAGTCGTCCAGGGCCAAACAAGTCATCGGAAAATGTCCGGCAAGCAAAGTTGACGACTGACACTGTAAATGAGGCACAAGAGTGGACTGAGGTAAAGAAGCACAAAAACCGGCGCCTTACTTCACTGTGTGGAGCAGCAGGGCCATCAGTTACGACGCTGAAAGCCGTTGAATTGCGTAAATACATCCACTTATGGAATATGGCGTCGGAAATTGATGAGGTGCGTCAATACCTGGGTCAGCTATGTCCAAATGGAAACTGCACAGTCGAAGAACTCGCGGCCAAGGGAGACTACAAGTCATATAAAATAGGAGTGCCGGCTGCTTACTATGATAGGGTAAGGTCGCCTTAGTCGTACCAGTTCAAGGAAAATAGCTATAATTTCTATTGTAATATAAATAAAAGAAAAATCTTTGCATATATAAATTCTTCATTTATTAACGAATCAACAAAGACTAATAGACATATAAAAATCTTTTAATAAAATGTTTTTTTATAGGTTTTACAAAAACCTTCCTTCGGTACGACTTAGGCAACCGGTTGCCTTAATCGTACCACCCATGGCCTAAGTCGTACTTAGAGTAAACATATATCTTTCCAACTAGAATTCTAAGGACAATTAAAAAACTGCGTAGACTTATATGCTACGAGATCAATTTCCTTATAATAATAATAATAATAAAAAAACGTTAGTTTCATTTCGTAATAATGAGTACCTTTAGGAAATAAAACTATCATTTTTTTTAAATGCATATATCACAAAATAAATGTAATTTTTAGTTTTAATTTCGAGATCTGCACATAAATCATGTACCCATCCTTTGCATTTAATACATTGGGTCATATTTTCTTTGCGATCTTCGTTGCATAGTTTGCACAACCAATTTTCTTTAGCGTCTAGTTTCTTATCTTTGTTAGATTTCCTATCTTTCTTTTTTATTAGTGACTTGTGTTCCTTTTTCTTTCTTAATGTTTTTCAAATTTAATATAGGTCTCTTCAGTTTATTTGTCTTTTCTTTGGTTTCAAAAAATTGAAATTAGCAAAAAATATCTCTGTAACACCTAAGTCGTACCGGTACGAATTAGGAAGTTTATGCAGGTACGAGTTAGGCAGCGGGGTGTACAAAGTTAAAAACCAAAATTAATAACATAACCTAGAAACCGTTTACCGTTTAAACTAGCTCATATCAACCAGAAAACACTATAAAAACAGACATGAATCAAAAAAATATTTGTTTCAACACAATCTTTTGTGAAATTGCTTATGAATGACGTAAAAATATTAGTGAAAACTGTGCAAAAAACTTACTTTTTCATTATTTTTTGATTGCGAATTCCGGCAAGCCGCCGCGTGTTGCTGTTTACCCGTGGTACTGAGTAGAACCATATTGCACCGCTAGATGTCACCTTTTCATGACGGGTGCGCAGATATCGACGTGGTACGACTTAAGCGCTGGTACGACTAAAGGTACTCTACCCTACATGTTTCTCGATCGAAGTATGGCCAATAAATGCCCGGATCAAAGCGTGGGTCAATTATAGGAGATCGCCTACGTACTCAAATGCTGAATTAAACGCCAGGCCTCAATCTAGCCCTCGGCCCTTTCGTGAACAAGCCTCTCGTAACAAAACATAAGCGGAAACATAGTACCAACTTGCTAGCGTACTATCAAAATGTACGCGGTTTGAAAAGTAAGCTCTCTGAGTGGCGAAATAATTTGTTATTATTAGAGCATAACTTAGTGGCGGCTACAGAGACTTATCTGGATACATCCGTAGCAGATAGCGAGGTAATCAGCGGAGACTGGAATATATTACGCAGAGATCGCGCTACGCCGTGTGGCGGCTCGTTGTTGTGCGCTCGCGCACCGATTGTGCTACGGCGCCATACTGAATTGGAATCAGCCGGAGGAGGAGAAGATTTATGGGCTAGTTTCGATTGGCACGGCCGTAAAGTGTATGTGTGCGTTGTTTACATAAAATCTAATGCTACGGACGATTTTTATATGACATGGTTCTGTAAAGTTGAAGGCTTTATTAATAACTTAAAAGGAATTGTGTTAATTTTGGGCGACTTAAACCTTTACACTGCTTCATTGAGCATAAATAACTATTATTTATATTTTATGTCTTTTTGTAACCTGTGTGACAACAACAAAATTCCTAATGTTAATAGTAGAATGTTAGATGTGGTATTGATTCGCTTGTGCTCAGACACACATGTAAATGTTGAAACCGCTGACAATATAGTTAAAATTGACCCGCACCACCCGCCTCTCGAAGTTAATGTAGAAATTTCTAGTTCTCGTCATTCGAACCGAATTGAACCAAGTAACATCAATCCTAGCCTTGACTGGAATTTCAAAAAGTGCAATTACTCCCAGCTGTATGAGATGATGACTAATATATCATGATGAATTTTATTTACTTGACGATGTGTGTCAGTGCACAAGCTTTTTTTATGACCGAATTTATGAAATTTTTGATGCCTGTACTCCTAAGAAATGTCGCGATAGAGTAGCGGGATCGCGGTATCCGGTTTGGTTTAGTAAAGATATTATTGATGATATCAAACTAAAACTTGTGCTTCATCGTAATTGGAAACGTACTGGTTCCGCGGAGTCTTATGAATTATTTTCCAATTTAAGGTCTCAGCTAAAAACTCGTGTCTCAAGTGCCTACGATTCGTATGTGGTGGATATTGAGAACCGTATTAGGAAGAATCCTCGGGAATTTTGGCGCCATATCTCATCTCTTCGATCAAAGGGTGGATTCGAACCAACCGTTGAATACAGGGGGGACACTTTCAGCGGAAAACAAGCTTCTGAGGCTTTTGCTATGTTCTTTTCAAGTGTTTTTCTCGAAGTCGCGCCAAAACTAGATGCGGAAAGCACCTCTGCTAGGGATTTGTCAACTTCTAGTAACGTTATTTGCATACCACATATATCTCCGTGGGATGTAGTAGAGGGAATCCAGAGTTTGAAAGCCAGCGGCTCAATTGGACCAGACTGCATACCTCCATGGTTTCTGAAGGATGGAAAGGAGTTACTGAGCTACCCTCTCTGCTATTTGTTTAACCTTGCTCTACGGAAGGGAGTCTACCCATCTCAATGGAAACTTTCGCGTATTACTCCTATTCCTAAAACTTCAAATAGGATATTGGTAGAGGAATACCGTCCAATAGCCATATTACCGACCGTGGCGAAGGTTTTTGAGCACGTGCTTCATAAAAAAATGTATAAGCAAGTTGAACCGTTTTTATGTGACGAACAGCACGGATTCAGAAAGAAACGATCAGTAAACACTAATCTATTGACGTTGGTCGACTATATATCCTCCAGTCTCGATCGTGGGAAACAAGTTGACGTGCTCTACTTTGATTATCGGAAAGCGTTCGACAGAATCAATAACGACATACTGTTGGCAAAGTTTAGCGCTATAGGTTTTACTCCAGGCTTTCTCTGCTTCCTCGCTGACTATCACCGAGAGCGCCGACAGTTTGTTCGTCTAGGTTCCTATGATTCTACACCTTATCCCACGCTTTCCGGAGTTAGTCAGGGTTCGACGTTTGGGCCTTTTTTCTTTGCGATAATGATAAATGACCTTCCCAAGGTTCTAAAGTACGCAAAATGTCTCCTGTATGCGGATGATCTGAAATTATACATGGAAATTAGCTCATTTGATGATTGTTTGAAATTGCAAAGAGACGTTGATATGATCTATCAATGGAGTATTAGAAATGAAATGGAGTTTAATCTCTCTAAATGCTCTCAGATGACGTTTGGCAGAATGCACTATCCTTTCCAATTTCAATATAAATTGGGTGAAGACGTCATTTCGCGTACTGAATTAGTAAAAGATCTAGGTGTCACATTTGATCGTCAATTAACATTTAATAACCATATTGCCACGGTCGCTAAAGAGGCTTACCAACGGCTTGGATTCGTGCTACGGAATTCCCGAGATTTTCATGATTTTGGTGTTATTAAGCTCGTATTCAGTACCCTGGTACGAAGCAAACTAGAAGCCAGTGCTTGTGTATGGCATCCGCACGAAAACTGCTATACCTTATTGCTGGAAAAAGTTCAGAAGGCTTTTTTGAGATACCTCTATAAGCGTAGGTATGGGTACTACCCGTTCTTGTATCCCACCGAATTCTTACATGGCTGTCTGGGATACAATTCGTTGGAAGTAAGGAGAGCGTATGACCAACTGAGAACAATGTGTAAAATCCTGCGCGGTAAAGTCGATGCACCGGAGCTCAGCGAGCAGTTATGTCGCCTCTATACTCCCGACAACTATCTTCGGGCCAGGAAACATAAATTGTTTGCTGTACCGCGCTGTAGAACAGTGGCTCATGCGGCCTCCCCGATGCCGCGATCCCTTGCTGCACTTAATGCTCTACTCGACGCTCAACCCGATTGTGATGTGCTAGCGGGCGAGTGGAACGTTATAATGAGAGATTGTTTACATTACTGTGAGTCTGTCGCGTCACAGAAACAATCTAGTATATTTAGGTAGGCTGTGGCGTAGCAATTAGGTATTGTATAATTATCATTATTATTTCTTTATCATTGACATTTGTAAATATTTCTATTATTTTTGTGATTATTATTTTCTTAATTTTGATAATATTATTTTTGACATATTTATTTGTTTTTGACATTAATTTTATATAAGTAATTCATAATTAATTAATCATTTTCAATTTCTCATTAGTGTAATTCGTGTATGCGGTACTAATTGAATAAATAAATTAAATTAATTAAATTAAATTAAATCCACCAACCTGCACTGGGCCATCGTGGTGGATATGGCCCAATCACCCTTCGTGGGTAGGCCTGCGTCCTGCGGTGGACTTTTAAAAAAGGCTGGTACAGTACACGTTTATTTCCTTTTAGGGAAACATACACAAAGAGAAAAAAAATATTTAAAAATTAAGTAAAAATAAACACATTACATACATAACTTCTGTTCCGATGAACAGAAGTATTATTATTATTAATAAATATTTGTACTTACCATTATGAACAACTTTTACGGGACCAACCCCATAATCGCAGAAAAATGCTACTTCATACAAAAAGTTCATTACTCTGGACGGCCCAACGAACCCGTATACAGGATTTTCGGATCGTCCTGAAAAAAGCGGTAGTAAAAAATTCGAGAACAAAAATCTGCCATTTCATACAAAACTGCAACTGAATATTTTTTCCTCGAATTTTGGTTTGGCCCCATAGTACAAGTTGTTCATAATGATGATCTGAACCACCTTACAGCTAAGTGCACCAGTTCTGTATAACCCTATATAGGTTAACTTTGTTCTTTTTAAAATACTGTACATTTACCACCATACTGACCAAATCTACTCCCCAAAACGCCTCCGTGACGGTTCGGACACAATAATATTATCGGACATTTTTGTCCGAACTGACTGTTCCAATTCTTATATATTTTCAGTGACGTTTAGGACACAAATGCTTGAATCTGATTTGTAAAATCAGAAAAGAAAGTGAATTCCTAGGACACGGAATGATTTAATTTAAATATTTAATTATTAAATAGTAATTCAAAAAGAGTGTATTAAGCCGAAGAGGTAAGAAGTATAGGAACTTTCAAATCCAGTTGAGCACTGTTGTAACAGTACTCAACTGGATTTGAAAACAAAATTAGGTGTCCTATACTGAATTACAGTTTAAAATCGACAAAATGTATTTAAAATATCTGATTTTAGGATTCTGTATTAGAACCAAGAGCCCTTATAAAGTCATTATGCCCCTCCGTGTCAGTTCATTAGTCTTTATATACCTTTTGTCTACACCCATGTGAAAAAGCCTTATAATCTAATTTCACATTTATTTACGGGCTGCATGAATTTTAGTTTACGTTAGTTCTAGTAGGTATAGATCTCAATTTTAAAATCTTTTTCAAAGTTGTGTAAACACATTATTAATTAATTACACAGGGGTTATAGCTTCCAAACAGATACACGTATAGTAGTTTTTTTTCTACTAGATCCCTATGTGTGGGATTTCGTTGAATAGAGTTTTAACCCGCGTAATTATTCACCCAGTTCAATTTGTTTACTTCAGGTTTTTTATCATGTGGTTATCATATTATTTTGTTGGCCGAAGCTTTCGTAGAAAATTATTTTGAGCACTGTGAGTTCATATTTTTCTGAGTTACGAAAGAAAATCTAAATTCCAAATGGGCAGAAAATGCCAAAAAGGGCTTATTTGAACCATAATTATGAATATACACCTTTGACTATTAAGTCAATGCAGAATTCGGCAAAAAATAGTCATCAAACGCGCATAGAGCCACGGGTATGACATGGTCGTATGAGATGATGATACTGACTACAACATCTAATTTTTATGATACTATAATATAGCTATTTACTAGAAAACCATCAATTGATGAAGAAACATGTTTGTAAAGTCAAGGACCTCTGAACTGTGTGCAAGCATAAATTGTTTAGGGCGAGCTGTATACTGATTTCAACCAGCGATACAGTTGCGTCGCCCATTAAAAAGGTTCAGTAACTCAGTTGTACAATCGCTTATGTAACACAACAAAAGTCGTGATTTTGATTACAACCTTGAATAATATTAAAATTATGCTACTTGAATTTTAGGTACAATATTCTAGTATAAATGTTCCTACAAATTTCAAAGTGTTACCATTTAGAATCTTACAGAATCAGAATACACGTGAGGATTTATTTGTAAATAGAGACCGAAGGACATATCACTGTCAAAAAATATCTAAGTTGGAAATTTGGTAAGGTTTATCTGGTGCTGGGCAGTTATAGACCGTGGATTGCAGAATGTAGGTTCGGGTTGCAGAGTGATTTGAGAGACAGGTAAAAAAGGAACGTTGAAAAATCCCTAGTGTCAGTTTTCTGGTGCAAATTTAGACTTATTTGGACATTTGAACGTGAGCACAATGTGTGCCATATATAAACATTTAGAAATGAACGTCTAGTGTGACTTATCTAGTAGAGTAAACCTAGTTTTTAGCCCTTGTGAGATTTTTCCTTATAATCCCTATACGCACGTGTTATAATGATGATAATAGATTTTAATACAATATTTATAAGATATGTATTCATATCTCAGGTGGAATTATTTTTGTGTTTTTTGACATGGGGCAGACAGCCTAGTTTTGTTACAATGTGCCCCAATGTGGCAAAACTAGACTGTCTGCCATATGTCTATTATAAATATTGTATTTAAATCTATTATAATCTTTATAACACGTGCGTATAGGGATTATAAGGAACGATTATAAGGAGGAGGAACTGTTATGATGGTGAGAAATGGAGCTATGACTTGACATTATTCTATAATAGGTACGATATTTATATCGAATAAAAAACGGACAAGTGCGAATCAAGCTCACCAAACGAGGGTTCCGTACAAATACCGGAAACTGCACAAAACCAGAAACTAAGTAATCAAAACTAAGGGAGACTAGAAGAACTAAAATGACATAGATGTAGTTTGAGTTTATTTGGTTTAATTTCAGCTCGATACCTCATTTTGTTCCTAAGATAGGTCTTGACCTCTTGACACACGGGCGGATGGGCAGACGGACTTTAAAGTAATCCTATAAGGGTTGATAGTTTTTTCTTTTGATATACGGAACCTTTAAAATTAATAAAAAAATAAAATGATACTTCGGACAACGTGCCTAAAAATCTTGTTTCCGAAAAGTCACTAAACCCCGAAAATGTAACTAATATGTACTTGCCAACTTCAAAGTCACTGCATTTGCAATTTCATTTGCTATTTAATGTTATAGATTTGTATATTAAGTAAATAAAAGTGCAAAAACGAATGATTGTGATGTTTAAGTGTAGTGCAACGAGAAAGAAATAAGTATTGTTAGTAGCTACGCTACATAGTCCACTGCAGGGCGTAGGCCTACCCACGAAGATCGGTTTAAGTGGCTTGTATCCTGACCAATCCCGCGGTCTTAATACTTAGACCACATTTTGAGGACCAAGCACCTGTACAGTGCACAGGCTATGCAATAATCGACTAAGTGCGAGTCGGACTCGCGCACCAAGGGTTCCGTTCCATATGGAAGCCCCTCTTTATATATTTTCATTTAAGTAGTTATTTATTTTTGAAGGCACATACAACTTAATATTCTGTGAATATTTCAAGCATTTTCCTGTTGCCATTATTAATATAGAGCAAAAAAGTACGTTACTTGTAAGGGAGAGCCTTTAAATATTTATTTTATTTTAATGAACTATTTACTTGTAATGTGTAATAGTGTATATTTAACTAAAATTTTTGTGAACATTTTAAGCAACTACCTGTCGGCGTTATTAAAATCGAGCGAAAAACAGCTAAACATTCAGATTTGTTGTATGGGAGCCCCCCTGAAATATTTATTTTACTCTGTTTTTAGTATTTGTTGTTGTAGCGGCAACAGAAATAAATCATCTATGAAAATTTCAACGTTAAGCTATCATTGTTCATGAAATACAGCCTGGTGACAGACGGACAGACAGACGGATTATTTCCTCACGAATTTAAGTAGGTACTTAATTTGGTTTTGGTTGCTCGGAGTCTATCTGCGAGATCGAATCAAGAAAGAAGAAATCGGTAGAAGAACCGACAAAGAAAAGTTACTGACATAGTCCTACGGATTGACAAGTTGAAGTGGCAGTGAGCAGAGCACATAGCTCGGAGTACTGATGACTGATGGGGTCAAAATGTTCTCGAGTGGAGACCACGTACCGGCAAGCGCAGGACGTCAACCCACCGCAGGATCGGGCTGGATGCAAGTCGCTTCTAACCAGTCTTATGAAGATCCATATAAGGGAGGCCTATGTCCAGCAGTGGACGTTTTATAGCTGATAGACGGATAATTTTGGCTCAGTAAATTTGGAGTATCTCCAAAAAATTGATGAGCCTTTTGATACTTGGTGCCTACAAAAATCGTTTAGCAAAAATTACTACGTTTAAAACAGTTTAGTTCGGTAGGGAACAGCGCAATTCTTCAATCGCACCTACGATTGAAGATCATTGTAGAAAGGTTCGAGCTTAACTGTTTGAGGTCGAACTCATTACTTAAAAAAAATGTGTCTTGTCTCCCTAATTTCAATAATTTCTTAATCTATAATTTTCTGTAATTCTTACACTACGTCCGGTCAAGTAATCTATGATATGAAGTAAGCATTAAGTACAAAGATTATATTATTTAAACTTACATTGAAAATGTAAGTGACACTTCATACAATGCAACTCCAAAGATTATAGTGTCGCTATCAACAAATCTACGAGATCTAAATTTATTGTTTGTTACGATAAGAAATACCTATTTGATACTACAGAGGCCTTAGTATGTGATCACACCTAAACTAAAACAACAGTTTCTGTGAGGCTCCATGCATTTTTGGAAATAAATTAATTTGTTAATAGTGAAATAAGATGAAAATGTACCCACTCATAAGCATTCCTAGTTTTTATGTAGGTTTACAAATGTCACGCACAATTTTTAAGTATGAGGTAGACATCTATTTTACCACCATTTTATTTATATATGGGTATTAATTTACATTTTTTTACTCTTTTTCAGCCTGAAACGCAGGTTTAACCTAGTTCAGACAAATGTGTGTGCGTGTGTTCTTTATTAAATTGTTTTGACTGCCTCGGCGGCTCAGTGGTTAGTGACCCTAACTTCTGGGTCAAAGAGGCGTGGGTTCGATCTCCACCCAGGGCAAGTATGTGATGTGATGTTTATGTGATGAACATAGGTGTTTGCTCTCTGTCTGGGTGTTATTAAGTTACTATCTATATAAGTATGTTTTTAAAATTATATGTAGTATATCAGACTCTGGCAGCCATATCACAAGCTTTGCTTAGTTTGGGGTCAGGGACCGTGTGTAAGATGTTCCCAAATATTTATTATTTTTTTTATTTTTTGCTTATTACATGTTGTAATTATGGCATTGATGTCTTAAAACAATTATTTTTATTTATTTATTTTATTCTAAGTCTAAAGGTGGGTGACGTGACCTGTATTGGCATCTCGATTGGAGTATATTGTACATTCCCTCTTTGCCAGCTTACTCAAACAAGCTGAATTATTCCAGTCTGTCCCCCGGATCAGTTCCCCGGGGGACAGAACGGAAGAAAAATTCTTGTCTATCCCCCGGTTGATGATCGGGGGAAAGACCGGCATGATTTCACTCCTTAACAGTTCGGTCTGTCCCCCGACTACTATGCTCCACACGGTCTTGGGGCGCTGACATATTTGATCAACCGCTGTTTCGCCAGATGTTTTGTTGAGTCTTATAATATACAAGGAGTACTGATCATATACAAGAAGTTCTCATATCTTCTGTAGCTTTGCAGTAAAGAAGCACTTGCAGTTTTTATTCCTGTAGGGAGCTTCCACATAGAGTACTATCCGTAGCGCTAATCATCACTGTCACTACATAGTATAAAACAAAGTCGCTTCCCGCTCTGTTTGTCCCCATGTATGCTTATACTTTTAAAACTATGCAACGGATTTTGATCCGGTTTTTTAAATAGGTAGAATTATTCAAGAGGAAGGTTTGTAATAATATGTATAATGCACCTGTGCAAAGCCGGGGCGGGTCGCTAGTCTTGTATAAATGATAGTTTATGTTTTCGTGTCCATCATTGTACGCAGTTCTTGTTAGTTCGAGTATTAATTTGTTTTTCATGTTATTATCAATACTTGGAAATATTTGCATGCTTACACATGCAAAAAAAATCTGCATCTTTAGTTTTTTTACCAGAATAAAAATAAAATTAGAAAAACAATACACTTCTTTAGTAGTCAGGTAGAAAGGTTATCAAAGTTCATAGGGAATTTGATGCTATTTTTAGGGTTCCGTACCCAAAGGGTAAAAACGGGACCCTATTACTAAGACTCCGCTGTCAGTCTGTCTGTCTGTCTGTCTGTCTCCAGGGTGTATCTCATGAACCGTTATAGCTAGAAAGCTGAAATTTTCACAGATGATGTATTTCTGATGCCGCTATCACAACAAATACTAAAAACAGAACCATACAACAAAACTGATTTTTAGCCGAAATGCCAAATGCTTGAAATTTTCACAGAATATTTAGTTGTATATTTACTTCAATAGTAAATAATAAAATTGAAATAAAATAAATATTTAAGGGGGTCTACCATACAGTACGGAACCCTCCGTGCGCGAGTCTGACTCGTACTTGGCCGATTATTCTAAGTAGCTGTTGGGTTGCACAGTTCAGCAACGCTCGTTTAAGTTATCTTTTTTCGACACGAGAACGATAAAAGTTTCCGTTTACTACAAAACTCATACTAAGGCTTCAGTATCAAATCGCTGATCCAACTCGGATATTAATCTGGGTGTCATAAATAAAATAATTATTTTTGGAAGATTCCCCGAAACAAATTATCAAAGATAAAATAATTTGATATAAATTGTGTAAATCCTAAGCTTATTCACAAATACCGTTCGCTTCAAGATGGTTGGTTTAGTGAAGTGTCTCGTATTGCTTTCCGCTGCAGTTGCAGGTAGAGTTTTGTTTATTGATCCATCAGCCACAGGACGTCCACTGCTGGACATAGGCCTCCCCTATAGATCTCCAACAAGACCGGTTGGTAGCGGTTTGCATCCAGCGCGATCCTGCGATATTAATGAGGTCATCCGTCCATCTTGCGAGTGGACGTCCTACGCTGCGTTTTCTGATACGTGGTCTTCACTCGAGAACTTTTCGACCCCATCGGTCATCAGTCCTGTGTGGGATGAGTTTCGTTCACCGTCATCATTTCAGCCACAGCTTGTCGACTGCTGGTCATAGGCCTCCCCAATAGGTTTTCCATGAGAGTGATCAGCTGTCAGTGAACAGCTTGCATCCAATACGATCCTGATTTTTATTTTATCGTCATCATATGTTATCAGCATTGTTGGACGTAGGCCCCTTCTATAACAGATTTCTAATAAGACCTAGGTACTTAGGTTCAGATTATGTTTTTTTTTTTGAAGTGTCATAATTTATCCTTTAGGACGGTCTTTAGTGTTGTAAGTAGAATATACAGGGTTATTTGTAAACAATTAGCATCATTTTAGGGGCATATTCTGTACATTAAAACAAACAACTTTTGTTCTACAACTTTTTCCAAATCCCAAATAATTTCCCTTTTTTAAAGAGGATTCAGCATATTATGTAGAAATAATTGCACATACCTAATATCCTCTGAAGTCCAACGCTCGCTGGTGGTGGCGCGAGCGCTTTTTACATAGAATCAATTGTGTTTAGACCGGTCAAATTATTTTTTCAAGTTTTGGTAGGAAGGAAATAAATACGAATTTTTGAAGTCGTAGAACTGAAAATGATTGTTTTGGTGTATAGAATACGCCTTTAAAATATTCTCATTGATTACCAGTAACCCAGTATACTTACTATTTATAAAAATGGTGGCAGTTGTTTGCAAAATGATAAGATACGATTAAATTATTTTGAGTCGGGGTGCTGCTTGTAGTCAGTTTCTCTTGGTGTGGTCTTTGCATAACAATACATTAGCCTGTGCTAGAATGTTATGTAATTTTCTACGCAATTCATGTTGTTTTTAAACTTTCGCAATTTGAACACATTATAAATATACTACGGGACTAATCGTGCACTAAAATTACGAGATAAATAAATACCTCATCATCCCGACGTTTCGACCGAGTTGCATCGATCATGGTCACAGGTAGACTCCTATCCTAGAGTTGGTTTGTTTATCTCGTAATTTTAGTGCGCGATTAGACCCGCGATTATACAATAATAATACGCAATGAATGCTTGAAAATTAAATTATTATTGGTTCCATCGTCAGAACAATCTCATTCTCATTGTAAATTAAATAAAAAAGTTGTTCTTACGGAGGACCGTAAGAACAATCTAGGAAGATTAAGAAACTTCCCCTTAAGTATAAATAAATAATAATTTATTTGTCATTCGTAGCGTTCATAGCGTATTTTGACTAGGTGTTCGTTAGCGATCATCGAAGTTAAGCAATGTACAATACGATCAGTCTTCGGATTGGTGGCCGATGTCCACCGCGGGTGGCATTTACAATACCACGCTACCGTGGCTCGGACGGACACGTTCATTGTGTTAAAGTAAGGCCCCGGTTGTTTTAACCGTTTAGCCATGTCAGATGTTTTCAGGCGGCTTAAAAACTCTGACACCAGGGCCAGCCACCCGGCCCATACGAATTTACTTCCTTTATTTATTTGTCACAAACAGTGACATAATTTACACAAACATTTCAGAATACCCTGTCTCTTATACTAGATCGAATAGAAAAGTAGAAGTAGAAATGTCCAGTTTTTAGGCCTCCGTACCCAAAGGGTAAAAACTGACACTTTTACCTACTAAGACTCCGCTGTCCGTCGCTGTCTGTCTGTCTGTCTGTCACCAAGCTGTATCCCATGATAATCGTGATAGCTAGAAAGATGGAATTTTTACAGATGATGTATTTCTGTTGCCGCTATAACAACAAATACCAAAAACAGAAGTAAATAAATATTTAAGGGGGGCTGCCATACAATAAACCTGATTTAACTGCCATTTTTCGCTTTACATTATTAGTAAGAAATAAAAAAAGGAAGACCAAAAAAAGTGTGGATGAATTGTGTGAAAGATGACATGCGAGAGAAAGGAGTTGATGATGAGATGACGAATGATAGAGTGAAGTGAACGTGCTGTGCCGACCCCACCTAGTTGGATAATGGCAAGATGATGATGATGATGATTATTATTAGTAACGGTAACAGGTGCTTAGACGCTTGAAACATTCAGAGAATATTGAGTTGTATATTCACTAGAAATAATTAAATTAAAATAAAATATTTTAAGGTGGCTACCATATGGTATGGCACTTGGCCGATTATTATCTTATCCTTATTACATAGTATAAAATAAAGTCGCTATTTTCGTTTGTTTGTTTGTTTGTTTGTCTGTATGCTTAAATCTTTAAAACTACGCAACGGATTATGATGCGGTTTTTTTTTAATGGATAGATTGATTCAAGAGGAAGGTTTATATGTATAATACACCTGTGCGAAGCCGGGGCGGGTCGTCTAGTAAATATTAAAACTAAGTTTATTATTTTTCAGCATCGGCTTTCCCAATAGAGGAGGATGATGTCAAGTTTCATTTGTTCACAAGGTGAGTGCTGAAAAGTGAAACCTCGATTATCCAGCCCTGCTGGTACTAAGTAGTCCGTATAAAACTTTATACGGACTAGTACCAGCAGGCAACAAAATTTATTTTTCCAAGTTGAATCCCTACATAGACGGACATGTACGAAGATTTTTTTTTATCGCGAATAAGTCCGCGCTTGACCAACTCGCCTGATTGTAAGTGACTAGTACCTATGTGTTATAATCAAGTTCATCAGTGTGCGGCCCGCATTAATACATCGCACTGTCCTATGTGGCCCTTGAGCAGAAAAGTGTGACGACCACTGGTCTGAATAATAAAATATTTGTCTAATTTTTTGATAATCTATTTGACGGACTAATTATATGTTTTTTAGTAAACAAGCCTATTGCTAAGTGTACTCTGCTACGACGTATCGCTGCACGATCTCTGAAATTAAAAATTCATTAAAAAAGGAGAAACTTGTCTAAGACAAACTACTGTTTCCATTCATTCGATAATCTGGATTTTCAATTATCTGGGGAAAATTTCTGTTGAGCTTTTTATAAGTCGATTATGTTGACAAGATTTGCAAGCATCATCGACTTGGCATTTTTAAAGTGAACATGTTTTGTTTCGTTAGTGGCGTTATGCACTTTATCTACACTAATGTTTTAACATTCTACTTATGTTTCCAATACTTGACTTATAATAACTACTGTTATAGCGCAGACAACAAAACACTCAATTTAAGCAATTTCACATGATGTTATAATATCCACATCGATATCGTAAAATCTCATAATAACATCGCGCGCTCGCTCCTGATTGGCCCTGCGCGCGCAGCTGCGCTCTCATTGGTTAGATTTTAATGGCGCCAAGTTCACTGTGACAATACACGTACGCGTGAATTTAATGTTTCGCAATATGTATTTTTTTTATTGTTATTTTTATTAGTGAAGATAAAGTAGTGTATGCAACTGCATATAACACGGGTATTCACTCTACAACACTCGTTACTATTATAAAACTCGCTGCGCTCGTTTCATAAACTCACACTCGTGTTTTAATACCCATCATTATATGACAGTTGCATAAACTACTATTTTGGGATGGGTATTATGTTAAACTCGCGTCAGGACAGACGCGTAAGCAGGTCGAAAATTCGTAGGACGGAGCGAGAGTAGACCACCGCGCGCCGGTGTGGCGTAGAAAGGAAATAATATCCCCTATTTCTACCGAGCGGCGAAAAAGTTTGCCTGCTCCTGCAATTTCGTTTAAACGACGCAGTGCACTTGCGCAAGTGTGTGTGTGTGTGAAATTGTATTTTACCACATACATAAATGATACTTTAAATGTTCAAGTTTTCACTTCTGCCGGCACTCCCGGAGTGCAACCCGTTGTTTTTTTTCTGTTTTAAATTCATATTCATTGATGGCGAGCATGAATCAAATAAATAAAGAGCGAGTAGAGATATAGGCTTCTGAAAATTCAGTTAAACAGTTGCGAAGTTTACTGTTCGGAGAACTAATAGTTTCATTTTATACTAAGCTTATTCTTTGTTATGATTGAACTTAGATCCAACCCCTCGATGAGTCAGCCGTTGCAGACGAATCCAGACTCGATCATGAGATCGAACTTCCTAAGCACTCGCCGAACTGTCTTCACCATTCACGGCCACGGAGACTCTGTCGGGGGGCAATTCAACGCTTTTGTTGTCCCAGGTAACATTCAAACTTTATAATGTGCTAAGTTTTAGAAGATTAAGTCACACGTCTGGTTAGACGTATGGTTACTCGGCCACGTCCTCGCCGCTATGAGCAAGGCAAGGGGCGGCAAGTGGTATGAAACCAATGTACTAAAATGTTGGAATGACACCGTTTCGAGCGGTTGTAAACCCTGCCGCGCCGCTGCCGTCACCGCTGCCGCTAAAGCCCGAACTAGTATCGGTAAACCTGCCTCAACTCGTCATGTTCCAGCCAAACCCGGCTACACCCATACTTTCTTCTACGAGTAGGTAAATCACTTCTATTTGTAAAATGTAGCTATGCGTGACGTCAAGCGAAACTTTGACGGGCTATATTTTCATATTTTTTTATTTAATTAACAAAAGAAAGAGTACTTATTCCTCCGGCGCAGTGGCGTCCGACTAAGTGAGCTCCATTGGTCTCGGTCTGGCGCTGTCTCCTCTCACTTGTCTGCCTGGAGTTCGCAGGTCAGACCACAGGAAATCAGTCCAGCAGTATTTGGACCGGCCGACGGATCTGCCACCGCTTGCTATTCCAATATACCTACGCTTTTTTGATACTGCGATCTTCCCCCACGCAGATGGCGCAGCCGGCGAAGTTTTTGGGTCTTAGTTTCGCCTATGATATTAGGTTTAGCAATCATATCCAACATTTCGACGTTCACTAAAAGAAAAAAATCTCAAAAACTAATCTAATTTTTTCTTCTTTTTCTTCACTGACAGAAAAAATACGTGTCTAATATAATTTTGAGCCATATACTACCATTTATTTTACAGCTCATCTATTGGCTGAGGATGTGAACGTAATAGCCGTTGACTGGAGTGCCGGCTCCGTCCTGTACACTGAAGCTCTGGGCAACGCGCCTCGGGCGGGCAACGTCATCGCCCTGTTCGGCAACATTCTCTCCAGAGTTTTTGGCTATACCGGCAACAACATGCGCATCGTGGGTCACGGAGTGGGTGGCCACGTCGCTGGCATTGCCTCTAGGTTGATCGATGGTAGAGCTAGTCATGTTGTTGGTGAGTCGATAGATCAATTTTCACTAGATATTATTATTGACATTTTCTAAATTAGCACTGTACTATTTTAATAGTTCAAAGCTTATAGGTAAACCTACCCAGTTAGAGCCATATCTGCCTCGTTCCCCTTTGTTGGGTTAGCTGATTTACTGCTAGCCAGTGGTGGTTAAATCTGTACATAAACTCCAAAGAACTCATTGCTACTTCACCGGCCTTCTACCCATACGTCTCACTTTTGTAAAACGAGCATTATTTCCAATAGTCCACCATTTAAGTTTGTTATCATGCATTCTATCAAATTTTCAGCCCTCGATCCTTCCTTTATCGGTTGGACCCACCACGGCGAGCGTTTGAGCCCTGACCGCGCCCACTTTGTGGAAGTTTTGCACACTGCTGTGGGTACTTTGGGCTATGACTACCCTCTGGGAGACGCGGACTTCTACCCCAACGGCGGCAGGAACCAGGTGCCTTGCGGAGCAGATACCACCTGCTCCCACCAGTACGCTTATGTCTTCTATGCGGAATCTATTAATAGAGATGCGAATGGTGGGGACAGATTTGTCGGTACCACCTGTGATGAGTACGAAGATGCTATCAATTTACAATGCGCTGGCGATAGCAGCACCCACTTTGGAGGAACTGAAGTTGAGGGCAGGTATGGATCTACAAAATTTATATAATTATGTGCAAATTGAGTTATTATTTAGTATGTACCTAAATTGATTTATGGGAGTTATTAAACATTGATTAATTTTGACATTTCAGAGTTTCCGGCATCTTCACTTTCTTGACGAACGCGCTGCCTCCCTTCGCTAGAGGATAGAAACATTCTAAAATATTAACTATGATAGCAATAAACGGCTACGTACGTGACTTCAAAGAGGATTTTGATTGCTTTACTCACTACTTACGTATAACCGGTATTTTCTGGTAATTAAAGTACCCTTTTTGCCATAAGTAATATAATGTATAGTTATGAAGTAGTCTATTACGTAAATTTCATAATTTTAAGCTTCTAAATTGATATAGATAGATAGATAAATTCTTTATTGCCACACCTTAACTTAAATAAACTAGGAAAATATATAGTTTTCTCAAATAAT
This sequence comes from Hypomecis atomaria, assembly GCA_964007245.1. Lineage (NCBI taxonomy): Eukaryota > Metazoa > Arthropoda > Insecta > Lepidoptera > Geometridae > Hypomecis > Hypomecis atomaria. The sequence goes on from OZ023283.1 coordinate 17,533,987, forward strand.
GCATCCACATCACAGCATTAAGTTTAACAATGTTTCACATGAACGTTGTGTTTTACCATATAAATAGATTTTTGATAATATATTGCAGCTCTTCGCTAATATTTTGTAGAAGTGAATACATATTACTTTTTACTAAGATGATTTATTAGCAACCAGGTGGTCTTTATTGATGTTATTTAATTCTATTATTTCGCTAAATGTTGATCTACATTAAAAGTAACTTCAGCGTGGATTAACTTATCATATCGCTATGATAGGTATGGCATTCTATTGAATTCAATCGATGATTACAATAAACGGTTGCCATCAGGTGGCTGTGCCAGCCAATAAAAATAGAATAAACATACATAAACCCAGATAAAAAACAGCATTTTTGTCACGTAAAAGATAGAAGTGCAAAGTGTTCGATATTACCAATATCTAGTACCATTATTTCTTCTGTGGTTTAGGCTTAGTTTTCCACACAAAATAAGTTAAACAAGGCCCATCATGCGAAATTACTTAGACTTATCAGAAATATTATTGTAGCTTAGATAACAAACATAATAAAGAAGAATATTTTGTCTATTCTCAAATTTATTTTATAGAGCAATGAAATATACAATGGTATTCCATACACATTTCATAATTTATGGGTTTACGGACTCTCATAAACTGACAAACGGAAGATCTGGTCGCTTGCCGCTCTAGGGGCTAACTCTGTTGAAACAAGATTTTTTCTACACATTCATATTTTTTTTGTTTGAATAAACCATACAGCTATAATGTAGATAAATTACAATAGGCTATTTGATAACATTGAAATAGTTTATGCAACTGTCATATAATGAAGGGTATTAAAACACGAGTGTGAGTTTATTAAACGAGCGCAGCGAGTCTCATAATGGTAACGAGTGTTTTAATACCCGTGTTATATGCAGTTGCATACACTACTTTATCTTCACTAATAAAAATAAAAAAATAAACATATTGCGAAACATTAAATTCACGCGTACGTGTATTGTCACAGTGAACTTGGCGCCATTAAAATCTAACCAATAAGAGCGCAGCTGTGCGCGCAGGGCCAATCAGGAGCGAGCGCGCGATGTTATAATGAGATTTTACGATATCGATGTGGATATTATAACATCATGTGAAATTGCTTAAATTGAGTGTTTTGTTGTCTGCGCTATAACAGTAGTCATTATAAGTCAAGTATTGGAAACATAAGTAGAATGTTACATTAGTGTAGATAAATATACTATTGATTGTGGCAATCCTTACAGATAATAGCTTGAAAAAGACATAGTTCACTTTATTTGAACTAATATATGTTTAATTTTCTCATATTACACGAAATAAAATACGATATTTTTTTGATATTTTATCTGTGACGAAAACGCTCTAAGATGGGCGGCAACTCTGTTGACGTCACATGCTAGAAAGCGAGAACTTCTCGATCGACTGTTGTTTGTGTAATTTGTGTTTTGGGTTTTCGGAGTGATTTTATTGGATCTGTAAGTTACTTCTGAAGTATCTTTTGTCAATTTTTGGACGTGAACTAGCGTATTTACTAGTAACGTTATTTTCTAGCGTGTGACGTCCAGACCATCGCCATAACAGAATATCGTTTTTGACGGGATCATGAAAATCTATTCTTTTTCATTGTAAATACAGTAGATCTCTCGGAAATATAAATGTGGTGTGCTTATTAATTATATTCCTAACGAATAATCGATTTCCAAAACGTAGTCAAATAGCCTGTTATTTAAATTATAATTCCCAACTATTCATTCTTAACGAAATCTAAACACAGCTCTTCCATTTACTTTTAAACGATTTAGAGTCAACATTTTTGTAACGCACTAAACTAATGCTTATTACATTATTAGCAGCCGAATGATATTCTACTCTCCAATTGTTTAAGCATTAATTAATTAATTTGTGGAAATGCTAATAAACTTGCAACACTGAAAAAATACACTACATATATTTGTTTAGTATGTGCTGGTGAAGAGTCGATGAACAACTGCTGATGTCCAGAAATGGAGCAAACAACCAGTACTGGCCCTTTACTAGGTAAAACTTTAGCCAAATTATTTTATAGTAATTTTTTTAAGTACCTACCTAGGACGTCATGAAGACCGCAGGATCGCGCTAGATGTAAGCCGCTATCAACCGGTCTTATTAAAGATCTTCAGGGAAGGCCTATGTGCAGCATTAAGGTTCGCGCACATTATGTCGGGCCGCAGCGGGGCGGAGCGGGCCGCAGCGCATTATTAGTATGGAAATGCGGAAAATGCGGCCCGCTGCGCCCCGGCACAGTGTGCGTTAGTTCATATAAAATACATAAAAGCGATTTGAGCGGATTTTTGCGCTGCGATGCGGCCCGACAAAATGTGCGCGAACCTTTAGACGTCTTATGGCTGAAACGACGACGACGGCGAATTATGTTTTTTCAATTAGGAGTAGAACGGAAATTTGGAAACGGAAAGCTGTGTTTGAGATTAGCATGTAAAGAGAAAGCAAAATGCTTGATAACTTAAAAACTTCAGTGAAATACAGCTCTATAACTTTTCTATTTGTTAGGTAATGCAAGATTTCCTAACTGTTTCATAATTATTTCCATTTCCTGACAATATACCTATCATTAAGAATATTCTAGAAACAAATAAGTAGTTTTTTGCACCATTGCTTCAAGTAGGTAGGTACGTTGATTGTTTTGGTAACATGAGGTCACATCTATACGCGTCACATTTGCAGATTTAATTGCGGTGTGCAAAGTTTCTTTTTTTTTTTTTTTTTTTTATTCTGAATAGGTTTGCGTTTGACCACATACTGCCTGATGTTAAGCAGATATGCGGTCTAGGTTGTAGCACGCTTACCTAGAAGATACCTATTTACTCGGGATTTGAAGACGCCCACATTGTACTTTAGCGGGAAGACAGACCCAGGCAAAGCGTTCCACATTCTGGCTGTTCGTATGAGGAATGAGGATTCGAAATGCTTGGTTCTAATGCGCGGTATGTCCACCATAAAAGGGTGGCGCTTTGGTCGCGTCTGTCTAGCCGTACGATAGAAGAAAGGGGCAGGTGGGACCAGATTGTGCAACTCCTGGGCGCACTCTCCGAAGTGGATCCGGTAAAAGGCCGAGTTTCTTATAAAATCAGCTCTATAAAATTGCAGGCAAAACCCGTTACACCCGGCAAGTACTCGTACACAGAAACCCTTGCACACTTGCGCCGTATGGAACTCGTACCTACTACCGCTACTGGCGTCCACTCAAGGTGATAGTTTACGAATAGGTACACAGAGATGAATTCTATAACCACATCAGCTTTCCTCGCTGTAGGTACAAGACTGCAACGTCATTGTGGTCGATTGGGGTGCCCTGGCCAGCGCTTCTTATAAAACAGCGGCTTCTGAGGTTCCGAGTGCTGGCCAGCATTTGGGCAACTTCTAGATCTGGCTGTTCCAAACCGCGGGAGGCAACTGGAAAACAGTGCACCTGGTTGGCTTTAGTTTGGGCACTCACGTCGTGTGTAATTCTGGGCGGCAGGCTCATGGCTGGCCCTCTCGAGTTACTGGTAAAAAAATTACTGCAATTTTTCTTGTTTGTTATGGCTGGTATAACAATCACAGGCGCTACCTTAATGTTAAGCCTCAAAAATGCCCAAATCAGATAAGAACTAGGCTGAACTTTTATCACACACATTCGATCAAACACATTACGCTATCGAAATATTGAAAGTACAATACTTCTACTCGTAATTAAGTAATGATTATAGTAAAGAACTCATTGATACGAGTATGCCATAGTGGATATATTTATTTAAGGTGCAATATATGTATGATATATGTATTTAACTTTCTATCGGAAGATGCTAATTCTCACAACACAGGACCACCAATGTGAGATTTAGTATTCCTAGAAGTCTGTTTTAATCTAAATACCTACCAACATTTAATAACATCAAACCACGTATATTATTGATCAAATAAACGTTATCTTATCTTAAGTTTGAACTATTAAGTATTAGATGAAAATCCTTGCACCATGCACTTGTCACACTAAGATATTAAAATCTAGAATGTCGTTTTCGTTATAACAATATAACAATACTCTTCAATTGATATTCGCAACACCATATTTCCACCAATTCGAAAATATGTCCTAGGTAACATTTTTGCTCAATGTTTGTATTACCTTTTACAAGTTTGCTTTCCATCAGGCGAATTGGTGCCCAAACGAAGCCATATTAATATACATAAAAAAACGTTTTATCAGGACTGGACCCAGCAGGTCCATCTTTGGGCAACAACCACTATGCTCTGAACAGAGACGCTGGCCAATTTGTGGAAGCAATTCACACTGACGGCCGCATCCTTGAAATTTTCAACCCTATTGCCGATGCTGACTTCTTCCCAAACGGAGGCATGAACTCTCAACCAGGCTGCTGGATCAACGCTTGCTCTCACGTACGGGCTCATGAGCTCTTTGCCTCTAGTGTTCGCTATGATCGTTTCGTTGGTAGACAACGTCTGGACACCTGTAGGGCAATTCTGTTAACCAATCTCGTTGCTGAGGTGACGCGATCTTGAGCTTCTCTCGTTTTTTTGACAGCCTTGAGCCTACAAAACTGTCAGAAAAGCGAGAGGGGTTCGGGAGCGTATCACTTCGGTGACGAAATCTGTTGACAGAATTGCCCCGCTGGGAAGCAGAACTGTCTACGTACGTCGGAGCAGCTTTTAACATGGGCAAATTTACAAGCGTGGGTAAGACATTACCTACCAGTTTTTACCACTGAAAACAATTAAATTATAGAGTGTTACTCTGTGGAACAGATATATTCTAGTCTAAGATATAAAAGGCATGATGACTGCGTAAAAATATTAATTAAAACAATTAGTCTATAAGTTAGATTATCAAAAAATATTAGACACGTATTTTTTCTTCTGTCATTCAAACAATAAGTGACAAAGATAAACCTTGTCAAAGTTCAGGAGTGGGGGCTCGTGACGTCACTAGTGCGACGTAGTCTTTACATTTGTTGTGCACTCGTGACGTCACGCTGAACTAACGGGCTATATCTTCATCAATTATTGTTTAATTGACAAAAGAAAAAAATACGTGTCTTATATTTTTTGATAATGTATCTGACGGACTAATTACATAATTATGTTAGTTATCATACCTATTGTACAAACTTATCATTGCGTGCAAGTTTTGATATGGAAAGAATGATAAAATCGCAAAAATAAAACATTTATTCGTAATACAGCGAATGGAACAGACGAAATTTGATTTTCGAATAAGCCCTTAGTAAAAAATAACCATCCCACCAAAAACATTCTGTAAAAAACTAGCCAAGTCTCGATGGAGCTGCTTGTGTATCTCTAAAAAGTAATGAAATCTAGACAAAGTCGTGTCAAGTCTAAGGTTCCTTTCCTTACTGCGATTTCTTTATTATTATAGTTAATGTTGTGTGACTTGGACGTTCAACATTCGTTATACGTTAGTGGGTACAAGTCAATGTTGTTTACACGTAATGTTATATCTGTATCGGCCAAGTCACACAACACTAACTATAATAATAAAGAAATCGTAGTAAGGAACCTTAGACACGACTTTGTCTAGATTTCATTACTTTTTAGAGATAAACAAGCAGCTCCATCGAGACTTGGCTAGTTTTTTACAGAATGTTTTTGGTGGGATTTCACTTCTTTTTGTAGAAACGTGGGCATATTGATTTATGTATGTATGCCGATCTTTAATAGTTTGGTTGGGCTCTTGTGTTTTCAAATAAGGGTCACCAGGTACTCCAGATCTTCGATTATCCTAGTTTTTATAGTTTTCCCTTAATGTGGCCATTAAACCCTAACTCTGTACCAAATTTCAGCTCTCTGAGTTTATGAGAAGTACTATTTCTATTCTGATGATCATGAGATTCATGAGTGAGTGAGTATCATAAATGCGAAACTTTGCTTTCGCTTAACTTCGGAAATAATTACAGACTTGATTTTTTTTATTTTAAGTAATAAGTTATAGCTTACTCGATGACGAAAATTTCTGCGTTCTGGTCTTAAATAGAGGTTCTCAAATAGGGGCCTGAAAATGCGGCAAAATAGTTCGAGTAAAGGATGGTACGGCAGTGTTTGCTTCGCGCTCAACTTGGCGGGGGCACTGCCGTGCCCCCTAATAAATAAAATGAATCCCATAATAAATCTGCCGTCTGGAAAAACCTAGTAGGTGTATTGTCGAGGAGTTTCAAATAGAACTCCAACAATGATTTCTTGTAAAAATGTATTGGTAATAAATATAATAATATGGTGAACCGGCTTCTATTTTCTTGGAAAACCATAGGGTTAGCCTATGTTCAGCTGTAGACATTCTACGGATGGTATAAAGATGACAATTTTGTCATACTTTAAGATGCCTCACCGCCTCAAAGGTTTTACACGTGGCATGAAAAAATAACAATAAATTTTAGTTATCTCACATTTGTTTTTATCTATGATATTGTAGCCAAAATATGCGTAGTTCTGATTTATAATCGCACGATTAAACGGCTCAAATTAGGTATAATTTTGTTGGTATGTACAAGCCACAGTTCCATAAAGATATTAAATGTTATATAAATAAAAGTAGCGTATTGTATATATGTATGTAAAGCTATATTCATTGAGAATAAATGAAGTATTTGAATTATTTCATACTTATCTATTTATGATAGCATCCACACTTGTCAGGGTCCGTGTCAGTACCGACACCGGCAATCACTGAGACTGAAAAGTGAGAACATAATTATGTTCATAGAAAATGTATGAAAGTTTATTTTTCACTGTACCGGTACGGTGTCGGTACTGTGACGGAACGGTGGCTTGACTGATATGTGTGAATCAGCCTTTATTCTAGTACTATTTGATTGAATTCATAATATTTTAACGTTCCCCACTATCTGATAAAACTATTGGTATTTTGATGCGTTTGCACGACATAGGGCAGGTGCCCCGGTTGTGGCCACCTTAGCTATGGCCTTTGTGGCCATATTGAATTTTAACGATTAATGAGACAATTGAAAGTTCAAATAAATAAAAAAAAAAATTGAGATTCACACAAACAATATTTATGTTGCTACATCCTACTAATATAATAAACGTGAAAGTTTGTAAGGATGGATGGATGTATGGATGTTTGTTACTCTTTCACGCAAAAACTACTGAACTGAAATTTTGCAATTATATAGCTTATACATCAGAATAACACATAGGCTATAATGATAAAACGTAAATTTTCCATATTATAACAACAAGTGTTAAGTAAGTAAGAAAAATTCGAGCTATTCTAGCGTGCGCTCCAAATGTCAAATCGAATTATTTCGTTTTTTTATTTTCCACCTCCTTTATTAAGGGTGGTAAGGTATGGCCTCGAAATATTGTGCGGGCAAAATCTAGTTGTTTATAATTATCATTTATGCAATAGTTTTACACCAAAATGACCACAACCGGGTCAGTGGCCACAACCGGGGCACCTGCTATAGGTACTCGTAGTTAAAATCTCTCGTGGAACCATGCGATTGGTACAGGGCCGTGGTAGATACTCGTAGCACACTAAAAGAGAGGCCAGTGATATAAAGAAGGCTGTGGATGCCGATGAAGATGATGTCTGTGTTTCTTTCTGTGACATCATATCTCCCAGATTAGTAAATCACCTTATTGATTTCACACTTGACTGTTTGAAAATCAGTTTTGATTGATGGCCACAAGCATTGCGATACCGATCTAAGTAATCAACTCATAAGTACTTATCAATAGAAAATAACTTCAACGAACTCCATCCTGCTGAATTATTTTGGTTATCAAAATTTTTTCTAAGATTAAACATTTTAATACGATAACAAACTTAATAAAAGGAAATCCGTTGCATGTCTTATTTAATATAGTTTGTTTACCATGAAGCTGATTGTTGTGCTTGCTGGTGTCTTAGCATGTAAGTTATTTATAATTTTATCATCTGTTTCTATTTTATTCAGGTCTTTTTACAAAATTTTAAGATTGGCTTGTTCTATTTCTTAACATTCATCATAAATGCTCAACAAAAATTTCCAGACTCCATCCAAGCGATAAGAAGTGAGATATACGAAATTGAGCGGTACTTTGCATAAATGCCGTATTTTTTAGTGAGAACATAAAACACAATTAAATTTAAACGAGCGAGATTTAGTACCTTAATCAAAAAAAATACTATGGATTTTCTATTACGAACTTACAGTCTACACTGCTTAAGTCACATTTACATTTCCGTGCGTCTTGAGTCTGCCTGGATTTCACATTGCGTGTTCTAATTTCAAAGATATCCTCTCTATAATTGTACTACAGACATTGTTATTTTCTTTAGTATGTGCCGGTGAAGAGATTCCCACTGTCCCTGGGGACAATAGCCACTATGTGGAGGGAGTAAGCCGCTATATCTGGATGCCTGATGGCGAAGGAGTTCCTCACTTAGTCGACCTTCACGAGCCAGTTGACGAAGAACTCTTGATGGCCAGAAATGGAGCCAATAACCAATACTGGCTTTTCAGCAGGTACCTAACTTATTAAACACTGTTTACGATTATAAATTTTGTCTCAATCCAAGAGCTGTTAATGATTAGCAATTTAATTTCAGGCAAAACCCCACCAATCGGCAAATAATTACTAATGGAAATGCAAACTCGATCTGGAGCTCAAACTACCGACCTGCTCGTCCGACTAAAGTTATCGTTCACGGCTGGAACAACAATGGAGATACCGCGATGAACCCCACCATCACTGCTGCTTTCCTAGCTGTGCAAGACTGTAACGTCATCGTTGTCGACTGGCGCGCTCTTGCCAACTCTGCGTATAACACTGCTGCTGCTGGCGTCCCGAATGTTGGACAGCACTTGGGCAACTTCCTGGTCTGGCTCATCAATACCGCTGGAGGCAACTGGAATAACGTGCACTTGGTTGGCTTCAGCTTGGGCGCTCACGTCGTTGGTAATGCTGGACGTCAAGCTGGTGGCAGACCCGCTCGTGTTACTGGTAAAAATTACTTGCGTAATATATATTTTTAAATTAATAAATGTCTATGTACTAACCAATGTTAATTTTTTTTTCCAGGGCTGGATCCTGCCGGGCCCACTTGGGGTAACAACAACAATGCGCTGAACAGGAACGCTGGACAATATGTAGAAGCTATCCACACTGACGGCCGTATCCTTGGAATTTTCAACCCTATTGCTGATGCTGATTTCTACCCGAACGGAGGCATGAACCCTCAGCCAGGCTGCTGGATCAGCACTTGCTCTCATGGGCGCTCTACTGATCTCTTTGCTTCTACCGTCCGAACGAACCACCTCATTGGCAGACGATGCAATAACATATGGGAGGCTGAACTATCGACTTGCAATGGTGCAGGCTTCAACATGGGCAACGCTATCGTTTCCAAGCGCGGGTAAGGCATCAGTAACAATGTATCTTACCAAATGGTGGGTCACAAGCTAATATTGAGTAGGCCCTGCTTCTAAGATGACACACTAACTGACAAACAGACTAACTAACAGTTTCCTACTGGCAACGGTTAAATTTCCTTGAAGTGGGTCCCGTGTTTGTAAACTTGTATTAGACGGATCGTAGCCCAGTCAACATTGGGAACACTGTCTTAGACTATATTATTACATACGAGTATGTTATGCTTAGTACATTTTTAAGAAAAATCAAAAATAATTCCGACTCTATTTTTTGCCCATATTTCTGCTTAGTGCAACGTTATTTCAGTATCAGGAAATTCGGTTCCATAAATTTGGGTTTTGATTTTAACTAGAACAAAAACCTAATTGAATTTTGTTTTTTACAGGAACGGAATCTTTGGACTGCGCACAGGAAATTCATGGCCTTTCTAATCTCACACGCTCTCAGCCCCCGGCTGCTAATTTTAAGTAACAACGCCATCGATGATATTTTTCTTTTACTTTATTTATTTAAATTTATTTTGAATGAAACCCGACTTTAAAATATAAATATGCATATTTTTTGCAACTATTGCAGTTTTATTTCATCCATGTTTCCAGTTCAAACTATCCAGAAATTATATTTGGCAACCTCATAAAGATAAAAGAATAACATATTTTGCAAATCTTGATGCAATAATTCTCTCGCGCTCTCATTTTGTAAGTCCCGATTCCATTACTGTTTTAATTCTGTTTATTACAGCGATAGAAGCAAAATAATGAAAGAAACTTATAATTATCGTGATAATTATCACGTTTAAATCGTCTAATCGATTTCCCGTGTATGTGATTGATGAGAACGATAGAGATTGTTTGATAAGACGATGTAAGTAATAATGAAAGTTCTAGTAAGGTAATGGCAAAGTGTTTACAGAATGAGCTTTCCGTAAACACGTAAGGTGTCAATAGTAGTCTTTCACACGATCGATAGAATTAACATAGGTACTACTACTATGACTACAATAAAATTTTCTATGAGATTTAATTAACATACTACTACAATGACTACAATACAATTTTCTAAAAGATTTATATCTGTCACAATCTGTTGAAGCAATTTCGTGTCCATACAAAATTGCTGTTTATGTAAAATTCGAGCACGTAAAAACTCGTCAACCTCATACTGGGTACAAAATATATGGTATATTTTGTTTTACGAATGTAAAATTATGGTATATTTTGTACCCAGTATGAGGTTGTCGAGATTTTACGTGCTCGAACACATTTTTATAAGTTTACATTCGTAAAATTATGGTATATTTTGTACCCAGTATGAGGTTGTCGAGATTTTACGTGCTCGTATATTACATAAACAGCAATTTTGTATGGAAACGAAATTGCTTCAACAGATTGTGACAGATATAAATCTTATAGAAAATTTTATTGTAGTCATTGTAGTAGTATGTTAATTAAATCTCATAGAAAATTTTATTGTAGTCATAGTAGTAGTACCTATGTTAATTCTATCGATCGTGTGAAAGACTACTATTGACACCTTACGTGTTTACGGAAAGCTAATTCTGTAAACACTTTGCCATTACCTTACTAGAACTTTCGTTATTACTTACATCGTCTTATCAAACAATCTCTATCGTTCTCATCAATAACATACACGGGAAATCGATCAGACGATTTAAACGTGATAATTATCTAGTTTAACTAGTTAAAAAAATCGTAAGGATAAAAAATTTCTTACGCAATATAAATCATATAGAATGCAATAATTTACTGCAAAATTTAAAGGATGGTTATGAACGCAGAAAAAATCAAAATAGTAAAGTGACAGCAATAAACTGTGGGACGCTGTAAAGGACGTTTGCAGTCTAAAAAATTCCAAATCAAATAGTAATATCTTACTGAGCATTGCTTCAACACCATAGATAGCACTAAACAATGCCAATGACTAGCGATATTCTCCAGAATATCAGAATATCCAGATACAAGCTTTATGTTAGGTACAGAATAATTATTTTTCACCATACCACAACCGACTTCAACCTTGTACAAAATTCAAATAGCTCGTACGTACGTATCGATGTGTCATTGATGTAGTAGTTTTTACATTATTGTTGATTGATCATTCAAGAACCACTAATCAAATTTCAATAAATTTTAAGTGGGACCACATCTAAAATATGATTTACCAAACAAAAAAAATCATAATCGGTTCAGAATTGGCGGGTAATCGCCTAACATACCCTCCTTTTTGAAGTCGGTTAAAAAGTAGTTGTCATTGAAGTATTGATTGAGCAATAAATTACAAAAAGATCTAGAAAATTTGAATTTCGCGCGCTGGCCGGAACGTCCGATTGAGAAACAGTCTTTCTACTAAATATAATAAGTAGGTATAATTTAACGGACTTCCCGAAAAATTATCGAGCAATCATGCATTTTATCATTGTCGGATTTAAATACATTTCCTTTACCAGATTTAATTAGGCAACTGATAAGAGAAGTAATAAATATAAGATTTTGTCAGTTGCCAAGAGTTAGATACTTAAAATTATCATGAAGCTGCTTGTGGTAATCGCTGGCTTTGTGGCCCGTCAGTATTCTCATTCATCTCACAATCAATAAAACATTTTTTTTTTAAATAACACAAGTGTCACTCACCAATAAATCCATGCCCAAATTTTATTAAATTCATTAGCAAAAGAAGATAGATAATAAAGCAAAAACATAGTTTTATCTACATTTTTTATTTGTTTAATCGATTCCACTGAAAGCACTATTACCCCAAAATGTATCATACGATTGTGCACTTTATCTTAATCTGTTTCTGCGTGCTATCTCGTATCTTGCCTTAACTGATATTATTCATTTTATATTTGGATAACAGAAGTAATAAATATAAGATTTCGTAATTTACTAACAGCTACCAATCATGAAGCTGCTTGTGATAATCACAGCCTTTGTGGCTGGTTAGTATTTTCTTTCCTAAGTCAGAAGCGTCATTATTTAATTTGTTTTGCTTTTTTGACACAAATTAATGTGAAAAGTGCAAGTTGTAACAGTGTTAGGGCACATAGCACGCAGAAGTTAACGTTGATAAGCTTTGAAATTTTCGAACGCGCAACGGGCTAACAAATGAGTGTAAATGGATAGTGGTAGGGGACGACAGAAAAAAGTGCGGGTGAACTGTCTGAAAGATGATAAAGTGAACTGAGAGTAAATTCAGATATGATAGAGATAAATAGACGAAGTGTACATACTGTACCGACCTCACAAAAATAAGTGGGATAAGAGTACCCAGATAAGACCATGGCCTAGGAAATGTAGGAAGAACTGAAATATACACTGATAAAACTTTATCATTGATATGCGCTGGATGCCAACCACATCTAACCGGTTGTTTTGATAATCGATAAAGAATATGTTCATGGACGATCATGAACGTATAAGATCATAACGATAACCACAATAATAATAAAACCTTAGGAATAAAAACTAATTGTCTTAAAATTTGATTAGGTGTTTTCTGTCAAACTAATGAGAGATTTTTGATTTCAGTGTATTCTTGTAATGAGATTCCTACTAATCCTGGAGATAATAGCCACTATGTCGAAGGAGTCAGTCGTTACATCTGGATGCCAGATAGTGAAGGGATCCCTCATCTAGTCGATCTGCAAGAGCCTGTTCAAGAAGACATTACCACGTTTAGAAATGGAGCAAATAATCAATATTGGATTTTTACAAGGTGAGAAAACAGAAAAAGAAACACGCAAATAACATACAATCAATAGTCACAATCAAACAATTTAGAAAGATATATTTACTTTTATTAAATTCCATATTCTTTGTAGCTGATTTTATGGCGGTGGCGATCTGTGTTATTATTTGATCAGCGTTTTCTTTAGCGTATATAAACTACACACATCTAAACACAGATACGTCAAACCATATAGGATTATTAAGCATGCAAAAGCTACAAGAGATTTATTATCTGCCGCGTCTACCTAGGTATACTATACTTATATACTACAAGTTACCAATCTTTTATTGTAAATCCGAATATCATGTAATAAAATTTATAAGCTGTAGGTATGTATATCTGTTATAATAAAAATGTCATAAAATGAAAATAATTTAAGGGAATAAAGAGATTACACCTTACAATCCGATTCCGATCAAACATCAAGATCTGATCCACCTGAAAGACAAATAGAGCTCAAACAATACTTGTTAATTTGTCATTTTCTAGACAAAACCCAAACAACCGTCAAGTGATTGTTCATGGGAACGAGAACTCCATCTGGGTATCGAACTATCGCGGCGACCGACCAATCAAAGTAATCGCCCATGGTTGGAACGGCAGCGGAAATAATAACATGAACACTCTCATCACCTCTGCCTTCCTCGCGGACCAAGACGCCAACGTTATTGTACTTGATTGGAGCTCTGTAGCCAACTCTCTTTACCTCACTGCATCACGTGGAGTGCCGAGTGTTGGTGAACATTTAGCCAGTTTTTTGACATGGCTCATTAACACCGCCGGAGGCGACTGGAACAGGGTTCACTTGGTTGGCTTCAGCTTGGGTGCGCATGTTGTTGGAAATGCTGGCCGTGCTGCTAATGGAAGACCTGCTAGAGTAACTGGTAAGTGTTTTTTTATATCTTAAAGCGTTATTAAATCACAGAGCAAATTGATTGGATTACTTAAAAATAAAATTAAGATTCAGCAAGATTTTGGAATTTATCGTAGCTATTTTATTCTTCTAGGTCTAGACCCTGCAGGCCCTGGCTGGACCATCAGTAACAATGTTCTAAGCACTGCCGCCGCGCAGTACGTCGAAGCCATTCACACAGATGGTGGAATCCTTGGGATATTCAACGCTATTGCCCATGGAGACTTTTACCCCAATGGAGGTAGGCACCCTCAGCCAGGGTGCTTCAACAACAATTGCTCACACGGTCGTGCTGTAGAGCTATTTGCTGCAACTGTGCGCTTTAACAATATGGTGGGCCAATTATGTGGAAACAGGGAGACAGGATTTTCATCAACTTATTCTGGACCTTCTTCCTTACATATGGGCAACGCTGTAATTCCGAAATTCGGGTATGTACCTACAAACATTAAATTGAAATCACAAATATGTGGTGAAACTAGGCTGCTAATTAATTTGATCTACTCAGCCTTAGTGGCACCACGATCATTAGTTGATTATATATTATACAGGGTTATTCCTAATCAATTATCATCCTTTTAAAGGTTTTTCAAAACTCAAAAAAGAAATCAGCTGTTCCATACATTTTGTCGCGGGTGGACGATACTTTCCTATGTAACAAGCATATTTTTTTTTAGTTTAAAAGCGTAGAATTAACTTCTGTATGGTTAGAAGCTTGTCTCTACGATAAATGAGATCTGATAAATTTTTGTTAGTGCGAACTGTAGTCTCGTCTTAGCTCCATTTTACATGAAAATGTTTTTGTTGGATGTGATATTTCAAATAAACATTCTCCAATAATTCGTTATGGGTATCGTATTGGTATACTTCGTTAAAATGTAATTATTTTGTTTTCAGAGACGGCATGTACTGCCTGACCACCAGGAATGCTTGGCCTTTCTGATCGACTGCGTTTCAAATTGTACGATACCAATATAAGGAAATAAAGTCCATTTTAATCTATTTTGCTTAGTTTGGCTCTACGTTCCACCTTTTGACCCTCAAATGCTTCTAATCTTGCGACAGGATTTTCTACTAACCTAACCATTAGAAAACTACGCACAATATGAGTTGCTGTGGCAATTCAAAATTTAGAATTACCTGTTAATATAATTTTACTAAATTTCAATAGACCCAAAGTCTATAGGTAATCCAAATACTCAAGCCCACTGCCACTTGGCAGCATGCCCAGCATAATGGCAGCATTGCCACGCTGAATAGCAATGCTTATACGTTGAACCAAATAAACGTTAGCATTTTGGTCCGCGTCGCATCCACCAGACGCTCAGAAAGACTTTTAAAAACAAGATTTTAATTACTTAACTTAAAAAATAATGATTTGTTTATCTATACTACCCAATATGTATACACAAACTGTAATACTTATTAAAACAAAAACAGGTGCTAAAATTGAAATAAAGATTGTGCGTGTGGTAGGTCGCCAAGAACGCTAGCTGCATTTCCACGCTGAAAGGCTAGACAAATTCTCTGCTCGAGATATGAACCAGCAGCGTCAGCGTATCTTTAAAAAACTTTTTAACTTAACTAATTTTCATATTACCTGGCTTGGCAACAAAAAAATATTTGTGGAGTCAGGAAGTGGAGATTTATGGTAGGTCGCAGTACAGTTTTGAGGCACAAGCGTTATTCGTACAATCAAATGTCTCACGTGGTGCACTCCAATTTAACATGCAAATTAAGCTATATGATAAAATGTTTTATCGACACAAATAAAAAACCTAAACAAGTTGTTTGAATAGAATGATAAATAAAACAAATCAATGTGATTTGCAGGTCAATAAGTGGATACATTTATAGCTCTGGTTTCTCAGAGTAAGATAGATGCACCGGTTTTGGGCATGCTCGTATGATGTTAAAATTATTGCATAAATAGGTTTTAAACAAGGTAACACCATAAGTATTGTTTGTGTGAATGTCAAAGTTTCAAAATTTCTTTTAAAATATTATTTTAACATTAAAATTGTTTACCATAATCTTACAAAATTCAAAGTGGCCAAAACTTATACTAAGATGGCTACAACTGGTGCATCTACTATATCTGATTATGCAAATATTTGGTTTCCGTGAGGGGTACCTACGCATTATTTACTCGTAAGTTGCAGCAAATGTTTGAATTTGGACTTTATTTTTTGGATAAAAATTGTTTTAAAAGGGCAGTATTAAACATCCTGCAGACCATTCGTTTCTGTACTTTGATGAGCATATAAATTAATTTAAGAAATTAGTATGAGTAAGTTAAATGTACTGTTTTTAAGTTGTATCTGTACCTGCATCATAGTGACTTGTTATAACAAAGGTAAGGTCAAAGGTGACTAACACAGTTTGAAAGTTGAAAGTATTATAATGTTACAATGGTTATAATGGTTTTAAGTTTTTAAGAACCATTTTATTGTATTAATGTATTAAGTATATCCTATCAAAGACATAGCATGTAAAAAGTAAAACAACCCGAGGAACACTTCTTCTACAGTAAAAAGGTGTGAGATCAAAATTAATGTAATCTTGTGATTTTATTTATAGGCATTACAAAAGGCGCACCTATCCATAACTTGTGTCGGTTCATTTATTAATTACTCATCTATGGGAGCATCAGAGGCGGTTTATTTATTTATTACTCATTATAAAAGGGCACCGATAATGCCCTAGATAAACAAGTGCTGAATAAATAAACTGACTTGTGCATTTACTTCCACAGAAGAACTGTTGACGGACAGACAGGCGAACGGGCACAGCAATCTTTTAAAGTTCCTCATTTTGATACATACGAAATCTTAAAAACAAAAGAAGTACTTTTAATTTGACATTATAAAATATTATTAATCTAAGGTCACATATGAGTCACCACGAAAGAGCCACTTAGACCACTTTTCTTATTTTTAGCTTTATAAAAGAGCATCCACAAAATATGTTCATCATTCGTTTTCAGACGTTCAAACTTTGAAGATTTCGCAAAATGTTTAAAGTACTTTTATTCATAGTGAGTGCTATTATTGCAGTCTTCAGTCATGTAACACAGGTAAGCGTTACTTTAGGTTCAGATACCTCATTAATCTCATTATGATCATTATCCGTAGGTTTCCAATCCAATATATAGATTCATTTCGAATAAGACTGATTAGACACGGCTTATGTCCAGCGCGTTCCTACAATTTTATGGTCTTCGCCGTAAGTAAAAAGCCCGCCCTGTGCTACTCTTGCCCGTACGTCAGTTTCAGAACGCTAGATTAAGTAGAGTCGTTTTACAAGCTTTTATTTAGGTTCACCTGTCCCGTTGCCTGTCGTTCTGTAGTCAAATATTGCAAGTTAAATTTGATCCACTACCCGGTTACCGATTGATCTGAAATTTTGTATACATGTGTAGATCGCGTGACAATGCTATGATGATATGGCGTTGATCTGATGATGGAACTGAAAGGTGGCCAAAGGAACTTAGCAATAAAACGACACAACCTCATCGAGTTTGGGTTCATTTGAATGGTCTTCTGTCTGGAATGGTAACCAGGGTCTGATGATGGAGCTGAAAGGTGGTCATAGGAACTTTTTAATGAAACTACGCAACCCTATCGAGTTTCAGCTCGTTTGATTCGTCCTGGCGAGTACTTGTTCAGTAAAAGCTTGTTTTTTTTATGTAAAAGGTTTTTTTTTAATATAATACTTGTTCAAGAACTTGACTTGACTGTATTAGTCATCAGTTCTACTGCTTATTTTCCTGCCCACTTAAAGTAGGTAAAATAAGATGCAAAGAGAAGTAATACGCTAAATGTAAGAATAATTCTGAAGCCAAGAAGCCGAAATCAGTATTAGTATCTGCATTAGTAGTAAGTTCTAATTTAGCCGTATATCAGTCTTCTTCAAGAGGTTCACAGTAATAAATCCGACCGCCGCCTGCGCGATACAGGGGCGCGGGGGGAAACGACAAAGGGGACTGAGACAGGTACGGGCGGCAAGGACCCGCCGCCCGCACCTGTTTCAGTCCTGGATCCGTACTTTTAGTTATTATTTTTTATGGGAAGACAATAACTAGTATGTATTTTGTTTTGTATTTATAAAGACTCGTTATACCTACCTACAATAAAATTAATTAGGTTAAGTTTATTTTATATGTAGGACCACGACTGATTAATATCTAATATTTCTTTATTACTTTTTCAGACCACGATAGACTTACAGCCCGCTGTGATAACAAACATCAAAAATGCGTTATCAAAATGCACTACCAGCAAGGATCATTATAATGAAATGGTTTATCGAATTTACGAAGGAACTTATCAGAACACTACTGAGTTTATAAATGCATTATACTGCGCGTACGATGCAGGCGGTTACCTTAACAAAGATGGCACAATCAAGGTGGATAGAGCCTCTAGTGCATTTTCCGACAAAGAAGTGATGTCCGAAGTATTCAGGAAATGCAATGAAAGAGTAGGTGCAGATGCAAAACATACCATATTGAATGGCTTTCAGTGTTTCCATGAAATTTCTCCTTACAAGCTTCGACTTACAGTACTTCTACAGCAGTAAAAATAAACTGATACTTGCTTAAGAAATTTTTGTTTTATTTAGTGATTCTTGGCTTCGAGAGTTCTTTATTTGATAATAGATTCATAAATTTATCGTATGTTGATAAAAGGTCGACACATCAATTAATTTGATTTGAGCGTAGGAATGTGGCATAACTTAACACCGAGACGTACACCTGTGTATTTTAAGCTGATTGAAATTAATTGATGTGTTTAGCTTCGCACAAATCAATAGGTATACCTACCACTGATAATGTATTCTTTTTTACATTCCTGTTGAATTTTTTAAAAACTACTCAACCAATTTCGACAACCACATCTGAAGAATGATCTACCAAACAAAAAAAACATCGTCAAATTGGTTCAGAATTGGCGGAGTTATTGCGAAACAAACATTCCTACAAAAAAAACATACCTACTTAAAGTTTATTGAAAACCTACTTTTTGGAAGTCTGTTAGAAATTAGATGACATGAACATTAAGTTTCACTAAATAAACTCTTGAGTTCATCCCGGTTTTTAGAATACCTACCTAATTGATAGGCACCATAAGTTTTTCAAAACAACGTAATATTTTTAATTGGATAATCAGCTTACTCGTAATATGATTGATGGATAAGTTTTTACAATAAAATAATGTTCAGGGTTATGCTACATAATTATGCTAACCCGAGAGTAGGTCATTATACTCAAAGCCATATAAAATGGAACAAAACTTAAAATTTCACCAAGAATAGTATAATTTATAGTGGAACATAAAAAAAAATTAAATTAATGGCTGAAGTGGCAAACAAGCTGACAGCCCTAACGGTAAACATCAGAGGCTTTTCTACCGGGCACAGCTGTCTCACTCGCACATTTGCTAGCTGTACTCAAAGTACTCCACTCTATTCGAGAACTTTCCACGGACCAGCAAGTGCAGCGTAGGATGTCCACCGACTAGGAAATAAAGACCGCAGGAACGCGGTGGATGCAGGCCGCTTCCAATCCATTTGGGAGGCCTATGCCCAGCAGTGGACGTCCTACGGCTAATGGATACAAATCCTACGACACAAAGTACATAGGCACGGAATTATTTCGATAAATTATTAATTTATATAAGTATTAAAGAAAAGTTATAAGTTGTAAATTATGATTTTACAAAAGAGATTGAAAAGAAAATATTTTAATTTTTTATTTAATTTAATCGTGTGTAATTTTAAAATAAAAGCTTCATTATAGGCTTTGCAATTCACGCTGCGCTGTTTTACCTACCTTATGGGGGCTCCGCATCAGTGGCGCCAATTCACGTCCATATTCACGGAATGCCAATAGAAGGGGCACGCACCCTTTGTCGCAGGACATAATACCGACTCTGGGGCCCTATTTTTTTTAAATTCGCACACCTAAGAACGTATATTTATCTTTAAGAATGACTTTTTTTTTCTCTATATTTATTTAAAATTATCCATTATTCAAAACTTAACACTAACTCGACATGGCAATTTTAAAGATATCATATGCTGTAAAGGGGGAAACCGTAAAATGGAACGGTAATTAAAAAGAAATCTCGGGAAAAAAGTCGTTCTTAAAGATGAGTATACGTTCCTAGGTGTTCGAACTTCAAAATGACGCAAGGTACGCAAAACCCAATCCTGATTGAAGCTTACAAAACAGCTCCGCAAGGTTTGGGTTCCGCAGAGCTTGTAGCTAACTTCACAACTCCTAAGAAGTTTGGTTCGGCCTAAACAATTATATCTACTACTTTTAAGGGTCTATGGATGATCCCATTGCTTGTTATGTAGTAGTAGTTTATGTAGATTTAGATTATGTAGGTCTTGTATTTAGTGGTTAGTATATTTTATACGTTACTTCTTGCGGAAGAGCATTCTACGCACATGCGTAACAGAGACAGACGCTTTTTAGTTTATGCGTAGAACTCATCGAGCAAGTATCTTTAGAGCCACAATCGCGCAGAAAAAGAGTCTGAGCCAAAACCTTGGCCAAGCTACGTAGTGGGCAGACTTTTTAGTTAGTCGTAAGGTGATTGCAAGCCGACTAGAACGCCGCGCGATGCCAAAGTGCTCGGTTGCAAGCACTAATTAGGTGACATATCGTCGAGATTCGAGAAAATGAGTCATTGTGTATTAGTCACATTTTTAGGCCATTTTTTAGGGTTCCGTACCCAAAGGGTAAAAACGGGACCCTATTACTAAGAACTCGATGTCCGTCTGTCCGTCTATCCGTCTTTCTGTCTGTCTGTCATCGGGCTGTATCTCATGAACCGTTATAGCTAGGCAGCTGAAATTTTCACAGATGATGTATTTCTGTTGCCACTATAACAACAAATACTGAAAACAGACTAAAATAAATATTTAAGGGGGGCTCCTATACAATAAACGTGGTTTTTAGGAGTATTTTGCTCGCTATTAATAACGGCAAGAGGAATGGGGCTCCCATACGGTACGGAACCCTTCGTGCACAAGTCCGACTCGCACTTGGCCGATTATTTTACTACTTTCACTTAAGGATTGTGGCTCTGTAGATATTTGCTCGAAGGTAGAACTCCTTCAAATTCTCGACCACCCGTAGGTGTAGGTAAACTTATCTTAGGAATTTTAATCCTTAAAAGGCTTAAATGGTAGAAAGTGTCGTAATTCCAAGCTATCAATCATACATCACTTCGAATCGCATAGAATCTTCCTAAAATCTTATCACATTTTTGTAATTAATATACATGACGCGTAAAAAATGTGATTTGTTGTGATAACAAAGAGATAGAGAATCTATCTTATTATTCGGACAGCCAAACCATTCAGAAACAGTGTCTCTTGGATTATATTGTATAATAGCTTGGTGAGGTCCATTTTCGAATATTGTTCGTCAGTATTATGGTACCCAATTTATGATACGCATATTGATAGGCTTGAGTCTATTCAACGTAGATTCCTAAGGACACTATGTAGTAAACTAGGACTTAGGCGTAAGATTGGGGAATACTCTGACAGGTTGATAAAATTTCAAATGAAGAGTCTTGAAAGCCGTAGAATGGTCTCAGACCTCTGTATTTTGTACAAGATCGTCAACGGAACACTTGGAAAAGAATTGCTTAAGAAAGTCGATTTTAAAGTTCCCTCTCGTTCTGTTTGTAATTTCCAGTTGTTTAGTGTACCAGCCGCCTTAAATAATGTGTCTCGAAACAGCCCTGTGAGTAGGATGTGCCGCGCATACAACCATTTGAGTGACCCTCCTGGAGACATTTTCTCATGTAGTTTTTATTCCTATAAATCGTCAATTGTTAATTCAATCAAATAATTAATGTTTTTAGTTTTGTTTTTGTACTTCTCTTTTTTATGTATTGGAATGTATTATTGTTTTTGTATCTTTTTTTCTCTTCTCTTCACTTGTCTACAAAGAAGCTGTGTACGGTTATCATTGGACATTAGGTTAAGAAAGTTTGGCTAATGTTTAATTGTATCATAGTTATAAGCCTTTTGTCTGTTACCGAACCAATTGTAATAAAATAAAATAAAAATAAAATACATAATTAGCTAACACTTTTCATTGGTTATTGGTCCAGTGTGTTCCAGCAATACAATCCCGTTGATACCGGGGGATAACAGTCACTACGTAGAGGGTGAGTCCCGCTACATCTGGATGCCTGATGGCGAAGGAGCTCCTCACCTAGTGGACCTCGACGAACCAGCTGACGAAGAATTGTTGAACTCCAGAAATGGTGCTAACAATCAGTACTGGCTCTTCACCAGGTAATTTTACTTTCATAAGCCCTACTGTTGGGTTTGTTTAGTAGATGTATAGTCAATGTGAATAATAGCAAAAACTATTTCTTATGCTTTCTTTCTTTTTCAGTGGAATATTCTGGAAATCATGCTGATTCCCGGAATTTTAGGTCCTATCCATATTGTGCTCACGTTGACGATAAATTAATTCGATAAATTATTTCTGCAAGTACCAACATAATATTGAACTACCTATTCCGACCCCTACTGATAGAAAGACTAATATTATTTCTCAAAGTGACTTAACCAGAACTGAAAAAAATGTAGCTTAAAGACCAAGTCCAATCCAATCTATAAAGTATAAATATTTTGTGGTGTATGATTTGAACGATGAACGTCAAAACTCAATAGTTACTTAATATAATATTTTTTCGCAAAAAATCGCAAAACCGACTTCCATCGTGTACAAAATTCGAATAGGTCGCTCGACTGAATCATTTTTCAAAAACGATTCAGCCGATTTCGTTAAAATTTAAATGGGACTCCCTCAGGAGTATACCCTTTCGAACTAAAAAATAATTGTCGAAGTGAAGTGAATTTCTTTAGCGGCGTTGTGCACTTTTTGGGATGGGTAAAAAATGTTAGGACTTGTGACCTGATCAAAAATTCGCAAGACGGAGGGATTAAGTTTTCACTTCTGCCGGCACTCCCGGAGTGCAACTCATTGTTTTTTTTATTCGGTTCATAAATGGCGAAACATCTATGAACACAAAAAAAACATACAGACGAACACAGAACCACCTCCTTTTGGGAAGGTGGTCAAAAATAGGACATCGACGAGTATTATAAATTATCACTTATATGTGTCTAACATTATCTAAATTTCATGCGTAACGCAAACAATGCTCAGATAATTACCAACGGTAACGCCAACTTTATCTGGGCTTCTAACTACCTGGGCAGCCGACCTTTGAATGTCGTCGTCCACGGTTGGAATAGCAACGGGAACTCTAACATCAACCCTCTCATCACCTCCGCCTTCCTCGCTGTCCAAGACTGCAACGTCATCGTCGTGGACTGGTGTTCTCTCGCGAACGCTAACTACATTACTGCATCCAATGGAGTACCCGGTGTGGGCCAGTTCTTGGGCAACTTCCTAAATTGGCTCATCAATACCGCTGGAGGGAATTGGAACAATGTTCATTTGGTTGGCTTCAGTTTGGGGGCTCACGTTGTCGGGAATGCCGGTAGGCAAGTTGGCGGCCGCCCTAGCAGAGTTACTGGTATTTATTTCATAATTATATAATAATTAAAATTTTGACTTTTTTGCCAGATTATTATTTACCAATCACTTTTACTTTCACAGGCTTAGACCCTGCTGGTCCGCGATGGGGAGGCAACAATCTAGCTCTGAACACACGATCTGGGCAGTACGTTGAGGCGATCCACACTGACGACGGCCTGCTAGGCATCTTCGACAGGATTGCTCACGGAGATTTCTATCCCAACGGCGGTAGAAACGCCCAGCCAGGTTGCTGGGTTAGCACATGCTCCCACAGCCGTGCCTATGAATTGTTCGCCTCCACTGTTCGTACCAACCACTTAGTCGGCCGTCTATGCAACAACCTTCAACAAGCACAAAATGTGCAGTGCAGTGGCGCTGCATTTAACATGGGAAATGCGATCATCAATAAGAGAGGGTAAGAAAACAGGCAGCAAAATATAAACTCTATTATGCTATGCTATGGCCCTTTCGTTTTTTTTTGTCAGTTACTTATTTAGCTGAACCCTACATTGCCACTACGTTTTATGAAGAAGGACGGAATAGGGCCTGTGTCATTGTTGAAATTCATATTTATCCTTGGAGGCGTGTGTGGCAGTCATAAGTAGGCATTACAGGCAACGATGACTGTTATGATTTCAAAGTGTTCTGAAAAAAAAAACAATAAGATTAATAAATAATCCCAATTGATTGATTACACTAATTTACAACATAGTTTCGCTATAGCCGATAATATTTTATCGCTGCTTCAGAAATAATTTGCTGCAAAAAGCTTCAACTAATTGTTTTGTTTTATTTCAGAAATGGCATATTCGGACTGAGAACTGGATCATCCTGGCCGTTTTAAAATCTTTTTAAAAATTTAAAACCATTGACATGATTGTGTTAATTTTTTAAATATATTTTATGTGCACGACAACAAGTGGAATTTAAGTTTCAAATCCCAGCCAGAAGAATTCCTTCAGGAATGGATTCCGGATAAGAATAGCAAAACCTCTAGTCACAGTCTTCCAGTACAATACCTAGGTGTATTTTTAGTCATAGTAGTCAGGATTGAAATATGTTGGGTTCAACCTGCTGAGTTCAGGTTCTTTGACTGTTTCTACGTTTAACATTACTTACGGGATTATCCCCCGATGCGAAAGACGATATTCATGACGCATGCAACAGTTACTGCGCTGAAATATCGGGAGGTTATTATGGTAGTAAATTCCTAAATCAAATCGCGAAATTCATTCCTGGAATCAAGTGATGTTAAAAAGTGTGTAACGCGTAGAATTTTCTAAAAGTATTTGATTCTAATTGAAATAGCACGCTACCTTGCAAACACTAAGCACTACCCGATCCGACAGCTCTCTATAACAGGAAGTATTCCGTATTTGGTATATGCGCCGGTTACCAAAGGCACACTCACATACACCGACCCCGCCGGCGAGGTCGAGGATCTTCAGGATCTCTCAGATGATCGGTTAGATTCTCTCCAAATAGTCAAACAGCTCAACCCATTAGGACCACAGGGCACACACCTTCTGGGGTGCCCGGACAAGTCTGATCTCCCCTGCCGGGTGACGGCACAAGCCCAGGTCCGTTCCTTCTCTGGTGCCCTTGCGCTAGTCACCCTATGACCTAATCTCAGGGCTCAGCCGCCTTGTGCGTTCGCCCATACCCGGTAAGCTGTAGAGACCTCAGAGGCCAACAGCTTTAAGTCATTAAAAAAAACTAAGCACTAGGTACCTCAATCTGATCAAAACTCTTTAGTTGATACTCTTAAGGCAATATTCAACACGTTACCGCAAAGAAGTAGGTATAAAATCAAAGTAGAAATATCTGTAATCTTATATCGGTCTAAACAAATTAATTAATTTAAAGTACAACCCGGTCAGAATATCTGTGCACCTCGCTGGAATGCGGCGCCTCTCCCGCTTCCCCTGTCACCTCTCCGCGCACTCCCCGGTGCGACAATACGGTTAGCATCTTCGTTGCCGATACACGTCCCGATAATAATTTACGTCCGGACGGTATACTAGACGTCCGGTATTGTATATACGTCCCGATAATTCGATATGACGTCACGAAGTCAGGTGCACAGATATTGTGACCGGGTGGTAGGGTGCAAATTATGAATGTTAATACTGATTTAAGAGCATCAAAAACGTTGAGCTTCTGAAAGGTAAATTAGATGTGACAAGTATTTCATTTCTCCACCTTTTTATAACCCAAATCCGAAAGTAATGATTACGAAGCTATAGATATTTTGAATCGGATGATCGATTTATATCATAAAAGATAATTATACAAAAACAAATTAACGAGATTTTCGTAAACTACACGTACAAGTATTTTAATCCTTGACTACCTATAATGTGGTAGATAGGCAAATAGCAAATGATCAATCATAAGTCGTCCCATGACAAATCTTATCGCATCAACTAAATTGGATGCACGTATCACTAAATTAAGTGATTTGTATAGATAACTGAATAAATAAATATTGTTGTTTGCTGAAAGCCACCGTTACAAATTGTCCAGACATGAGACTGATAGTAGTAGTGGCTGCATTTATAGCGTGTAAGTGAAAAACATTTGCGGTGATTGTCATCGTAACTGTGGTCTCGATTTCCGTTATCTTATTAGATTTTTAAGGCACAATGAAGATTAATTTTAGATGTAGAAAATAACTGGTATACATAACATATCACTCATACATTTTCAAGCAGAACTAAAAATCACGCTGGAATTTCGTTAAACTACATAATCATTTAGGGATACCGAAATTTGTTGAAGAGATTTTCTTTGTAATGGCAGAAAAAAATTCACTAATTTTAAAAACCAAATGAATGCAGTGGATGGAATAGAAAATTTTGGGAATAAACTAGGTGGGCCTAGTTTGTTTCAGCCACACGTTGTAGTGCTTGACTTGGTGCACTGTCATATCTTTAGAAGAAAGGTGCTAATGTGTTTTATTTAAAAACACGGGTTTGTTACAAAAGTGCAACTCAGCCTCGTAAAGAGTTAAGTTCAGCTTGAAAGCAATTATTAATTAGTCCATTAGAATAGCAAGCATAGTTTTCACATCAGTGTAAAATAAATTAATAAATGTGATTATTCCATTCATTCAGTGTGCTCCGGCCACGCAATCCCCACCATCCCCGGGGATAACAGCCACTACGTGGAAGGCGAGTCCCGATACATCTGGATGCCTGACGGCGACGGTGTTCCTCATCTAGTGGACCTCCAAGAACCAGTTGACGAAAACGTGTTGATGACCAGAAATGGAGCTAACAACCAATACTGGCTCTTCACTAGGTAAAAATAACAATAAATAATAGAAGTGGTACGATAGTGAGCAAGGCACATACTCGTAGCACGTAAAACTGATGACCGATGGGGCCGGAAAGTGCTGAAATGGAGACTACCAATTGTTGTACCCCTTGTTGGTGGACGTTGCTTGGTTGTGGACGAAGCAACGTCCACCAATAAGGGGGTTGTTTCAGGAAACTAATGAGGGAGACTAAGTATGTCTAACGGTGGACGTCTTACGGTTCAGATTAGTAACATGTATCATTATATAAGAACAACACTGTATTATTACATTACTTTACTATTAGGTAAGCCTATTTTAATTGTTTTACACTAAAAAATAACACTTATTGACGCTCAAAATTTCAGGCGAAACCCGAACAACGCCCAAATAATTACTAATGGTAATGCCAACTCTATCTGGGCTTCCAACTACCTGGGCAGCCGACCCTTGAAAGTCATCGTCCACGGTTGGAACAGTAACGGAAACTCCAACATCAACCCTCTTATCACCTCCGCCTTCCTCGCTGTCCAAGACTGCAACGTCATCGTCGTCGTCGGACTGGAGATCTGTTGCAAACTCCAACTACTTAACTGCTGCTAATGGAGTCCCCAGTGTTGGCCAGTTCTTGGGCAACTTCATCACTTGGCTCATGAACACCGCAGGAGGCAACTGGAACAACGTTCACTTCGTTGGCTTCAGTTTAGGTGCCCACGTTGTTGGCAACGCTGGACGACAAACTGGCGGTCGCCCTAGGAGAGTTACTGGTAAGTAATTGTCATTTATTTCTGGTAGTGTTTTCATTTTAAAAATAATTCTTTAAAATTTATAAAAGCGCAACCATGTTTCGGCCTCTCATAATTTATCCAAAACCAAGGAGCATAGCTGATACTAAAAATACCGGTTGCTTAATATAAGTAGCTAAACCTTTGTCATATCCAGAAAGTATCTAGTTTTTTTTTGTCAGCAAAATTTAATTTGTATTTTCAGGCTTAGACCCTGCTGGTCCGCTATGGGGAGGTAACAGCAATGCTTTGAACCCTAACGCTGGACAGTACGTCGAGGCGATCCACACTGACGGTGGTCTGCTCGGAATCTTCGACAGAGTCGCTAACGCTGACTTCTATCCCAACGGCGGAAGAAACTCCCAGCCTGGTTGCTGGATCAACAGTTGCTCCCACAGCCGTGCCTATGAGTTCTTTGCCTCCTCTGTTCGTACCAACCACTTTGTCGGCCGTCAGTGCACTAACCTCCAACAGGCACAGAATGTGCAGTGCACCGGAGCCGTTCTTAACATGGGCAATGGAATCTTGAACAAAAACGGGTAAGAACTTTATTTGGCTTGACCTACTTTGGATCTAAGAGATACTCAAATATCTTCGAGTGTTTGGCATCAAATGTTTGATCTGCTTACTAGCCAGTCAATCGAGCGACAACTATAAAAGATTGAAAAATTAATAATATGTTGATGAACTTTTGCGATAGCTTTCTGACACCTTTTTGGATGTTGTAAGTTAACATGTTTACGATATACGTGTTTCTTTATGGGGATCGTATCTTACAAATGGATCTATTATAGTACTAGTCATTTTATTCGAAAAATAGATTAAGATTTATGCTTCAAAAGAATCGAGGTTTTACAAAATGTGTATCGCCTTAATTATTAATTAATTACTAAAACATCATTAGATTGCATTGGACGCTTATTATTTTTTATTTTATTTCAGAAACGGCATCTTCGGCCTGAGAACCGGATCATCTTGGCCTTTCTAAAACATATTTAAGACAAAGATGAAATAGACAATCATGAAAATCGAAATACATTAAGTTTGCGTGAAAAGAATGTATGTGTTTGATATTCAAGTCCCAGTTGTAGTATGACATGATAATATATTACTTGCCCAGGAGTAATGACAATTTAGCGCACAGCGCCAGTGGTCATAGCGGCCTCCTGGAAGAAAGTTCACCTTGGAATCATGGGGATACTAATCTTGATCCCATTAAGATTTTTAGAATTCGAGTACTTTCTAAAACAACCTGCAAAAAAAGCCAATGAAGTAAAGGTGTTAAATATAAGCCTAATCTCGAACGGCGATTTGGGCATATTCACCACTTTTTTGGCGGATTTGCAAGTTTGGTGCGAAACCACAACTTATTTTTACTATATTCAGACAAATGTCGATGGTCAGTAAGTAAATAATTATTAACCATGTACTAGTAATACCGACAGATAGTATTAAAATACTTATAGATAAATGAATAACGATTATATCAGTTTTAAAATAAACACTTGAAAATTAGTCTGTGGAATCTAGAGTCATAAGTAAAACAGACAAACATACACAGAAGCCACGACTAAATTATATAACTTTTCGGTACCTAGCCTAATAATGTGCTGCTCAACATAGGCCTATCCACGAAGGGCGATTGAGTCATATCTACCTCGCTGACACAATGCGGATTAGTAGAAATTACTTAAATGAATAAATAATTTATTGACTAAGAACATAAATATTGACCATTTTTGCTTAATTATAAAGCATGAAGAAGGTCTGGCGCCCATACTAGTAATTTAAACTAGAGCCCTCCGTCGATATTTGACAACATAAACAAAAGTTTACATTAAAATTAGAATCAATCAGAAAATTACAATTATAATATATATTAATTTGAAAATCACAGTTGACTGTGATAGTAGTTTATGCAACTGTCGTTTTAATACCCGGGTTATATGCAGTTGCATACACTACTTTATCTTCACTAATAAAAACTTGGCGCCGCTGCGCGCGCAGGGCGGCCAATCAGGAGCGAGCGCGCACTTGGCGCCGCTGCGCGCGCAGGGCGGCCAATCAGGAGCGAGCGCGCACTTGGCGCCGCTGCGCGCGCAGGGCGGCCAATCAGGAGCGAGCGCGCACTTGGCGCCGCTGCGCGCGCAGGGCGGCCAATCAGGAGCGAGCGCGCACTTGGCGCCGCTGCGCGCGCAGGGCGGCCAATCAGGAGCGAGCGCGCAGGGCGGCCAATCAGGAGCGAGCGCGCACTTGGCGCCGCTGCGCGCGCAGGGCGGCCAATCAGGAGCGAGCGCGCACTTGGCGCCGCTGCGCGCGCAGGGCGGCCAATCAGGAGCGAGCGCGCACTTGGCGCCGCTGCGCGCGCAGGGCGGCCAATCAGGAGCGAGCGCGCACTTGGCGCCGCTGCGCGCGCAGGGCGGCCAATCAGGAGCGAGCGCGCACTTGGCGCCGCTGCGCGCGCAGGGCGGCCAATCAGGAGCGAGCGCGCGATGTTATAATGAGATTTTACGATATCGGTGTGGATATTATAACATCATGTGAAATTGCTTAAATTGAGTGTTTTGTTGTCTGCGCTATAACAGTAGTCATTATAAGTCAAATATTGGAAACATAAGTAGAATGTTACTTACAACATTAGTGTAGATAAAAGAATTTATCAAATCGGTTCAGTACTTTCGGAACCTATTCGATGCAAACAAACAATCAAATCTTTCCTCTTTATGAAATTGGTACAGATGGTATAGATATTAATTTTGAGCATTTAAATGCGATAAACCTTACAGATACACTAAGACACAGAAGTAGACGTTTTTACTCTTGCATAGTAAGAAGAGGTCAAATAAATACATTTTTGTTAATACTACATTAGAGTAGGTACGGCAGCCTCTACTATTTGCTGTTGCTACTGGAAATCTCAGACGCCTCAGTTTGAGTTTGTAGAGTAGGTACCTAAACGGTGCCGCCATCGGTATAAAAATGTATGGAGATGGTGCTACATTAAAAAATCGGCCAAGTGCGATTTGGACTCACGCACGAAGGGTTCCGAACCTTATGGAAGCCCCCCTTATTATATTTTAATTTAATTATTTATTTTTGAAGGGAATACACAACTTTCTAATATTCTGTGAAAATTTAAGCATCTTCCTGTTGCCATTATTAATATCGAGCAAAAGATCACGTTTCTTGTATGGGAGCCCCCCCTTAAGTATTTATTTTATTTTAATCGAATTATTTATTTTTAAAGTAAAACTTCAACTAAATATTCTGTGAATGTTTCAAGCGTCTACCTGATACCGTTATTAATAACGAGCGAGAAACGGCAAAAAAAACAGGTTTTTGTATGGGAGCCCCCCCTTAAATATTTACTTTTTCCTAATTTTAGCATTTGTTGTTATAGCGGTAACAGAAATACTTCTGTGCAAATTTCAACGTTCTAGCTATTACGGTTTATGAGATGCAGCCTGGTGACAGACGGACAGACGGACGGCGGAGTCTTAGTAATAGGGTCCCGTTTTTACCCTTTGGGCACGAAACCCTAAAATACTAAATTCTTTATTCATATACATATTCATATAAACACCTTACATAAAAGAAAAACTACTGTAGTTATCGTTTACTTGATCCCAGACTAACCCCATGTCCGTGTCAAGCCTTGGTGGCTTAATAATAGACTAATAGATAATCTATAGTTATATAATATATATCTAATCTAGATAATCTCGACTTACAAATCTTGGGTTTGTGGGTTTAAATCTCGGTTTAGTACCATGGTACCAATGAGCTGCTTTGAAAATAATGTACGAATGACTAGGGACGTAGGGACTAACCAATCCACTAAAAAAATAATCATCAAAATACTCGTACCTAGGACTACTCTGTATAAAGTTATGCGTGTTCATACTTTTAAAAAATATACGTGTTTACTTGATAACCTTGTCCGTTTCGTTGGTTAATAATAATGACAAAACAATCACGTTTAGTACCCCCTTTTTAACCCCCCACGCAAAAGAGGGGTGTTATAAGTTTGACGTGTCTGTTTGTCTGTCTGTCTGTCTGTCTGTCTGTGGCATCATAGCGCCCGAACCACTGAACCGATTTCAGTTTAGTTTTTTTTGGATGAAAGGAGACTTAATCGAGAGTGTTCTTAGCTATGTTTTATAAAAATCGATTGAGCCGTTTAAGAGTTATGGTGGGTTAAAGTGGGGATGGAAGAACCAAAATTCTACAAATGTGCCCAAAATGGTTGTCAATTGAAAGTTTGTTGTCAAATATTTTTGTGTCGGGGGTTTTTAAATTTTTAATTTATAATATTATTGTAGCAGATTTGAAAATATCAACCGTGGTAATAAGACACAATCAAATAAATCATTATCTCACTCACCTGGTATTCCATTTGTAATCATTAATTATTGTATTAGGTAATTGTCGAATTCTTCAATTCCACATATTATATTTTTTTGACTTCTTGTCACGGAACTTATTTACAGACTATTTTTTAATTTAAAGATCTCTTTAAAAAATATCAATTTTTAAAAGTTTTATGGCCGCGCTCGTTAACAATCAAATTTTTTTCGAGAGAGTTGAATACGTTTTGCAGGTATTATAAAACGAATTTATTACCTATGTAGGTAATTGGTTTTCTTTTCTATTAAATTAACTCTGTTTTTTTTTCGCTTCTGAAAAGTCACCTTCTTACAGTGATAACACGATACGAATGTTAATCAAATAAGTTTTCTAACAGCAATAATTTACTTTATCCTAATCCACAGGCATTTACTCCTTAACTGTATCTATGGTGGCAAATTTATCAAACATAAATCGTCATTAAACATGAAATCTTCTCCAAATCTTATCAAATTTGTTAAAATGGATATCTACATTTACGTGATTTGGATAGATAATTCGATGAATAAAAAGCAATTGCAGGCTGAAAACAGACGTTGTTAGTTGTCCAGATATGAAACTAATAGTTGTAGTGGCTGCTGTTATAGCGTGTAAGTATATATTACATTGTTTTCAATAGTCCTATTATTCATTAATCTATTTTACCATAGGTATATGATTTAGACAGCAACATAATTTATCATTAGAATTTTTAACTTTCCACCTTATTTGGAGATTTTCCCACCAAGATTTTCTCGAAACTCTTTATCGTTTTTTTTAAACGTCCTAATATACAAAGATTAAATTATAAAGCTGTTATATAAATATTTTGGATTTTATTAATATCTGAATAATCTTGATTTACTCCTCCTTCGCAAATTTTTATGCCAGAGGTCTGAAAATTGATAAAACGACCCCTTGCTACCCTTGTTGACCCCTTGTTTATTGCACTGCTCGATTTTCATTTCATTCATGATTAATTTAAGAGTCGGTCGAGCAACTTCCAGTTCTCGTGGTCCTCGGTCAGTGTTTTCACCTCCCTGTACAACCTGACATCTACCTTTTCCTTAATTTGATCTACGAATGCCCTCCGTGGTCTTCCCCTTCCTCTCATTCCTTCTACCTTTCATTCTATTATGGTTTTCATGAGATTTTCATGTCGTGGTGGCCAAACATCTTTCCTCTTCTATTTTCGATTGTTGTTAGCAGTTTTCTTTTCTCCTTCACGATGTTTTTAATACCTTTTGGATCAATTTCTTTTCTTTATTCGATTCGATTATTTGACCAAAGATCACAAAACTACATATTTTATGTACCTATTACAAAACTAAGTATCTCATTTATGTATTTGTATAGTATGCTCCGGCAACGCGATCCCCGTCGTACCTGGGGATAACAGCCACTATGTAGAAGGCGAGTCCCGCTACATCTGGATGCCTGATGGCGACGGTGTTCCTCATCTAGTGGACCTCCAAGAACCAGTTGACCAAGATTTGTCGATGACTAGAAATGGCGCTAACAACCAATACTGGCTCTTCACCAGGTAATATAACACATTATCCAGATGCATCGACTTGGCATTTTGCTAACTATCATAGCTTATTATTTATTTTATATACTTATTGTAAGTGTTTTAAGTTACCTTGATGTGGTTATGTATAAAATAACCTTAAGTTTTATACATGTTCTAAAATTTCTCTAAATTGTAAATGATTATTATTTATTACCTACATCAATTAATGATGGAATGTAAATAGTGAATCGTTGGAGAATTGCTGTAATATTTCAAACATGTAGCATTGTAGGGATACTCTAACTATAATTTAGATATTTAATTGATATTTCACATTCTTGAACTCAACATAAAATTTCTTACTTATCATTCAAAATTCCAGGCAAAACCCGAACAACGCTCAGATAATTACCAATGGTAATGCTAACTCTATCTGGGCTTCCAACTACCTGGGCAGCCGACCCCTGAAGGTCATCGTCCACGGTTGGAACAGTAACGGAAACTCCAACATCAACCCTCTCATCACCTCCGCCTTCCTCGCTGTCCAAGACTGCAACGTCATCGTCCTGGACTGGAGAGCTCTTGCCAACTCTGGCTACAACACTGCCGCTAACGGAGTCCCAAGTGTTGGCCAATTCTTGGGCAACTTCATAACTTGGCTCATCAACACTGCTGGAGGCAACTGGAACAATGTACACTTTGTTGGCTTCAGTCTGGGCGCTCACGTTGTTGGCAACGCTGGACGACAAACTGGCGGTCGCCCTAGGAGAGTTACTGGTAATTTTGCCTTTTGTTGTTGACTCTTTCTAAAAATGCCTATAAATTTTGTTAATGCGCAACTCACACCTTTTAACCAAAGGGAAGCTTACTTGAGACTTATAAGTGTTCATTGCTTGAGCGTAGCTTGACGTATGTATGTTATAAGTCGATTGTATCTAGAACATTTAATTATGTTGGTGTAGCTATCTATACACTAAGGTAATTATGTCAACCAAATTTAATTTGTCTATTCCAGGATTAGACCCTGCTGGTCCGCTATGGGGAGGTAACAGTAATGCTCTGAACGCTAACGCTGGACAGTACGTCGAGGCGATCCACACTGACGGTGGTCTGCTCGGAATCTTCGACAGAGTCGCTAACGCTGACTTCTATCCCAACGGCGGTAGAAACGCCCAGCCTGGTTGCTGGATCAGCACTTGCTCCCACAGCCGTGCCTATGAGCTCTTTGCCTCCTCTGTTCGTACCAACCACTTGGTCGGCCGTCAGTGCACCAACATCCAACAGGCACAGAATGTGCAGTGCGCTGGAGCCGCTCTTAACATGGGCAATGGAATCTTGAACAAGAACGGGTAAGAGCATTACAAAAAAAATATTCTATTTTGTTGTAAAATCCATAATTAACCTACTTTGAACCTTCAGGCATCAAATTCAGGCACAGGTTCCTGAAAGTTGGTTAAAATGATAAACAATTAAAAAATTCGACGCTAAGGTAGTACAGCAAATCAGCTCAGTTGGCAGAGCGTCGGGCTAGTTATCCGAAGACGCAAAGTTCGAGTTCTGCATTCGCGACGAATTTTTGAAATGTTTATGACAAAAATAACTCTTTGAGATAAACCTAGTGTGGGATGGACTATAAAATTAAAATCATTTCATCTTCATCTTTTCTAACATCATTTGGAATTAAGTTATGTTTTCTTATTATTTCAGAAACGGCATCTTTGGCTTAAGAACCGGAGCGTCCTGGCCTTTCTAAATTTCACCTATAAATACAATCAATAATTTAAGAGTTAAATAAACGAACAATTATGAAAATTGAAATAAATTGTTTTTAAGTGACAAAAATCTATTTGTTTGATATTAAATTCAAATATTTTGTCAAGAGAATAATAAACCATTACCGCATGGTGGGTTGGTGGGACACTCGATAACTTTAACAGTCTGTTAATAGCTCTAACAAGGCATTAAATATTTGACATGGCTTGGTGAAATTAGGCCTTAACATGTTACTAATTGAAATCTGCAATTATTCTATGGCATGCCAACGGTGAAGTGCCAATACCTTCTATCTGACTTGACCAGTGGCGTAGCGTGCCTTGGTGGGGGGCCCCGTATAAAAAAATGTTTGGAGAAGAGTAAATTTATATTTATGAAGAAGTAAAGATCTCTCACAAAAGAAAAAAATGTTTGCATAAAATTAAAAGAAACATTTATTCATCATTATTAGCTAACGGTCACTTTTTTCAATTTTTTTATAAAAATAAGTCAAATTAAGATATACTCTCTCCTTGCCTTTATTTGCAAACAGCAAACTGAATTATTCAATCATTTATAGCTGTTAAATGATTTATAGCAGTTTTTATTAATTTTTGCTTACGCACGTCTGGGACCCCCGTGGCATGGGGGCCCCGTATAATTGATACGGCAGATACGGCGGTAGCTCGCCCCTGGACTTGACTATGAACATGCGATATTTTCTCCAATATTCACGATCTTAAAAAATAATCGAACAAGTGTGACAAGATATTGGCACTCTCGATACTGGCTAATAGTAGTAGGTAGTAGTGCTAGTCGCAATGCGGTCAGACATCTGATTGACTAGAATTAGATATTCCTACAGCAGCTGTACAACAGACCGCCCTACAGTGTGAATAAAAACTTATCTAATCAATAAATACTATTCGTTGCAATACCTATTGCGATCAACCGAGCTGTTTTTAGGGTTCCGTACCCAAAGGGTAAAAACGGGACCCTATTACTACCTAAGACTCCGCTGTCCGTCTATCTGTCTGTCCGTCTCCAGGCTGTATCTCATGAACCGTTATAGCTAGAAAGCTGATTTTTTTACAGATGATGTATTTCTGTTGCCGCTATAACAACAAATACTAAAAACAGAATAAAATTAATAATTAAGGGGGGCTCCCATACAACAAACCTGATTTTATAGCCGTTTTCGCTCTATACTAATAATGCTTGAAATATTCACAGAATATTTAGTTGTATATTCACTTTAATAACAAAATTAAAATAAAATAAATATTTAAGGGGAGCTCCTATACAGTACGGAACCCTCCGTGTGCGAGTCGGACTTGTACTGAGCCGATTATTTCCAATTAACAAAGCGACCCGAAAGTATGTGATATTAAATAATAAATTGTCAAGTGCGTTTCGAAACGCGCGTATGATAGGCTTCTGTAGATGGCTTCGAGCAAATATCTATAGTCACAATCGTGCAAAAAAAGTGTCCGAGCCAAAACTCTGCCCAAGCTACGTAGTGGGCAGGCTTTTTAGTTAGTCGTAAGGCGATTACAAGCCGACTACAACGCCGCGCGGTGCCTTAAGTGCTTGGTTTCAAGCACTTAATTAGGTGACATAATGTCAAGATTAGAGAAAACAAGTCATTGTGAATTATTCAATGTAAATATCTAAGTCGGTATGTATGACGGCGCTCGGTCATTTTTTACTACTTTCACTTAGGAACTGTGTCTCTGTAGATATTTGCTCGAAGGTAGATGGTGACAATTATTATGATGATGATAAAAACAATTATTATGATGTCATTAGATGATTGACTACTAGGATAACATAATTGGCCAAGAAATATGTTTGTGAGGTCAATGACCTCTGACCTGTGAGCAAGTTCAAAAAATTCAATTTTCCTTAATAACTCTAAAAGTTATAATCCCATAGTGCTAAAGATGTTTTATAGAGAAAGTTATATGGTCTATAAATCAAGAAAGTTTAAAGATTTTACTTTGTTTTTCAGAAGTTAAGGAGGACACTCATTTTTCTATTACAACCTTTAGCAACCTATAGGTATCTCATAAATGGTACATGAGGATTGGACAAAAAATGTTTTATAAAAACTTATTATTCATTCCCAAAATCCTATTCAACGATACCCGACATGAGGTGGTAGGGTTGGAAAAAAAATCATCACCACTTTACTTGTACCTTTCTAATACCTACACCGCTTCGAAAATTGTATTCATTTAAAATTGAGATCGTAGCTATCTTAATGACAAATTTTATGTAATTTGGTTGATAAATGTGGAAGTTATAAGGCTTTCTAATATTCAGACGGACGGACACAACGAAGTTATAAAGGTTCCTCGTTTTACTACAGAACCCTAATAATATAGCAACTGTTTTGATTCTTGCAAGTCATTGCCTTATGAGTGTGGGCGACTATTTCCCCTAACCACCCTGAGTTTAGGGATATAAAAATATATGATCGTAACAGATTTTTGTATTGCATATATTAAAAGCAATCTCTTCCAGGCTAGCGTTGGTTGGAAAAGATGGCTTCTCTGAGGCTTTTCGATTCCTGACGACTCTCGAAAATAGCTAGTAAATAATGCTTTAGAGCCAAAAGACTCTTTCCTCCATTTTTAGGGTTCCGTACCCAAAGTCTAAAAATGGGACCCTACTACTAAGACTCCGCTGTCCGTCTGTCTGTCACCAGGCTGTATCTCATGAACCGTTATAGCTAGAAAGGTGAAATTTTCACAGATAATGTATTGTATTTCGGTGGCCGCTATAACAACAACTAAAAATAGAATAAATTTAATGTTAAAGGGGGGCTCCCATACAACAATCGTGAGTTTTTAGACGGTTTTCGCACGATATTAATAATGGTAACAGGTAAGTAGATGCTTGAAATATTCACAGAATATTTAGTTGTATATTCAATACAATATAAATAATTAAATTAAAATAAAACAAGTATTTAAGGGGGGCTCCCATACAGTACGGAACTCTTCGTGCGCGAGTCCTACTCGTACTTGGCCGATTTTTTTTTTAATCATCGTAACTTGGGCTTCAATTATGCCAAATAAACCAATTTTTGATATATTGTCTATAGTAAACTTATTAAACACGTAAAGTTTCAATTGCATAGCTTTTTTACTTAAATCTTATTGATAATCATATTATGTAAATCAATTCCATCGTTGATTCCATAGCCATATATTTTGACTAAGTTAATGGTAGAGTTTGCGAACGTATCACGCTTAGAGAGTAGCGAAAGTATCACCCTTCACCCTTCGTGGGTAGACCTACATCCTGCAGTGGACTATTCAAAAAGGCTGGTACAGGTACAGAGTTTGCGAAGTTAGGCCTTGCAGAAATGGAAGCTTGACTCTACACGAGATCTTAAAACTTATTGACAGTGAGAGTCCATATGTCTCGTCTTGACGATACTTTACATGAAAATATTTTTGGTGGGATTATTCACATAATTATAGTAAATAGTTGTTTTTGCCCGCGGCTTCGCCCGCATGATATTTCGAGGCCCTGCCTCACCCTTAATAAAGGAGGTGGAAAATAAAAATACAAAAAAATTCGATTTGACATATTTTGTTCGATTCGGCAGTTCTTTTTGACATTTCTTGGAGCGCACGCTAGAATAGCTCGCAGATTTTCCTACATACTTAACACGTATTTTTATAATATGGAAAATTTACGCAATATCATTATAGTTTATATTCTGATGTATAAGATATATAATTGCAAAGTTTCATCTCAATCCGTTCAATAGTTTTTGCGTGAAAGAGTAACAAACATCCATACATCCATCCATCCATCCTTACAAACTTTCACGTTTATAATATTATATTATATATTATAGTAAATATTAACAAACATAATAAATTGATAACAGAATTAGAGTAAAATCACTTTAATTTTTTATATATTTTATTAAATTTACTTTAACTTCTTTTCCGAGTTCTTATCGTCTCATGTCAGTCGCAGCGCTCATAGCGTGGTTTGACTAGGTGTTTCTCAGCGTTCACCGAAGTCAAGCATAGTTCGACACGGTCAGTATTCGAATGGGTGCCATTCAAAGCTGGGGCTCTATTTTTCAACTTCGAACGCCTGGGAACTTTGACAGATGGTATGAAAACACTCTATATTGTCTATGGAAGTTGCGAATGCTCCATACAAGTTCCGTATAAGACCAATAAGTGCGAAGTTGAAAAATCCGTCCCCTGAGAGCTATCGTTGCTTGGACGACACGTAAGGCTAAATTGTAGGTCCCGGTGTGCTATTTTTGAACTTTGAACGCCCAGGAACGTATACGGAACTTTGACAGATTGTATGAAAACACTCTATATTGTCCATGGAAGTTGCGAGTGTTACAAGTTCCGTATACGACCAAGTCATGCGAGGTTCAAACATAAGTCCTCCGGTTGTTTTAGCTATGTCAGAGGCATTTAGGCGGCGACGGTAGCACCAGGGCCGACCACTTGGTTTATACAAACCTCCTTCCTTTCAAAGGTGTTTTTAAATTAGGTAGGTATACAATGTACACTGATGCAGGTGTTATGTTTATTGATTTTAGATTACAGTAGGAGCCATACTTATGACGGCATATTTTGTTTACATTATTCCTTTACCTTTATAAAAAGTACCTAAAGCTAAAATGTTACAAAATATTTAGATATCTACGTGATTATCCTACCACTATTTTTAAACCAGAAAGTTTGTATGTATGGATGTTTGTTCCTCTTTCACACTAAAACTACTGAAAGGTTTGAGAATTTGAGATAAAACTTTGCAATAGTAATGCTTATAAGTACATCAGAATAACAGATAGGCTATAATTTATAAAGATATTACGTGAAACGAAGTTCGCCGGGTCAGCTAGTTCCTTGATAATTTTAGAACACATAACTTCCAGTACCTAC
The DNA here is from genome assembly GCA_964007245.1 of Hypomecis atomaria. Taxonomy (NCBI): domain Eukaryota; kingdom Metazoa; phylum Arthropoda; class Insecta; order Lepidoptera; family Geometridae; genus Hypomecis; species Hypomecis atomaria. The sequence continues at coordinate 17,574,372 of OZ023283.1, forward strand.
TGCATCATCCAATTAAATAATAATTCCAGCAAGTATTTCGGTCAATAATTATTTCATGCAAAAATCTCGGTATGACCGACTTCAACCGTGTACAGAATTTGAGAATATTTCGCACGGATTGATGTTGCAGTTTTCACATTATTGTTGATTTATCAAAAATGGCTCAGCCGATTTCGATAAAATTTAAGTTGGATCAATTCTGAAGTATACTCTTTCTAATAAAATAAGAATTATCGAAATCGAACAACTACATAAAGACTTATGCGTGGCTATATTATAGCCATTTTATATAAAAATATATGTGTATACAGGGTTATTTCTGATCAATTAGCATCCTTTTAGGGGCTTTTTCTGTACATCAAAACTAACAACTTTTGTTCTGCAACTTTGGTCAAAACTAAAAAAAAAACAGCTGTTCCATACATTTTGTCGCGGGTGAACGATATTTTTCTATGGATTTTTTTTTTTTTAGTTTTGGCAAAAGTCGCAGAACAAAAGTTGTTAGTTTTGATGTACAGAATAAGCCCCTAAAAGGATGCTAATTGATTAGAAATAACCTTGTATAGACTATTTTTACGCCTCTGCGTGATAAGGTTGGCCCTCTCCAGAATTTATTTCTTACCGAATGCAAAACAACTTTTGCTGCGGCAAGTAGTTTTTAAATTGAAAATTTTCTTCAAGGAAATGTCGGGGCGTAGATTAAATAATAAAAGCTTGCTACGTCAATAAGATTCCTCAAATATTCGAAGAAAGTGCGCATCGTTATCAAGTAATACAGGTTGGTCTAAAATTAATTTTATGAAAATATTTTTGCGATTCCGTTTTTTTCGATAAGTTCTTTCCGGCTTTGTCAAATGGGTTAAATAAATAAACTCAAATCCGATTAGGTATAATTTTTTGATATGGTTTCCCTTTTTACTGTTTTTTTTTTGTGGAAGCATTGGTGGTTCCGGCTGGAGATTTAAATAAAATGACGAGAACACGTGAAATCTAAAATTGAATCATCACACTTTACGCTAAATTGAAAGGCAACAGTATTTTTTCACCAACAAGATGTGTATGTAAGTGTAGTTGCCAAGGTACAATCTATTTTATTTATTAATCGGAGCTAACAGAATCATACTGTACACGGTATTTTGATGCAAGATACGATTTGGAAAGATAAATGTATTCTTTAAATAGCGATGTGTGTAGTTATTGATCAAAATTTAATTTTAAAAGTGACCGAAAATGAAAGTAATAGTGCTAGTGGTGGCGATTACAGCATGTTAGTATTTATCTCATTTTAATCTCATTTCTTTGTGATAGTCTTGTTTCATAAACGTTTTAATTATCAAGTTTGGAATACAGTCATGCCAAAGTTACCGACACACCCCATCGAATTAACAAGTAGCGTGCTACTTGTTAATTCGATGTGGTATTATACCGAGCCAAAATTATTATTAGTTAGTTTACAGAGATGATAATAACTAGAGACCGGATTATTTAAGTATTATGCTTGAAATAAATAACTTTTTGTTTATAAAAATTCAATCAAAACACACAATCTGTTAACGAGAAGCAAATTAAAATCATAGTTAGTAAATAAAAATATCAGTAGTAGATGGGCCTTATCCGTCAAATATTTTCGAAAATAATTACAGTAAGTATACAATATTCATCCATCAGCCATAGGACCACTGCTGAACATAGACTTCTCCAATTATACCGGATGGAATCGCGATCCTGCTATCTTGATTGATGAGATCGAGAACGTTTCGACCCCATCAGTCATCAGTCCTCCGTGCACTGTGCCCTGCTCACTGCCATTTTAAATTGCCAGTCCGCTTAGCTATGTCAGTTACTTTGGTGCTTTTACTGATCTCTTCTTTTCTGATTCGATCTCGCAGAGAAACTCCAAGCATAGCACAATAGCCCCTATATATCTCTCTCCATAGCTCGTTAGGCCACGTGGAGCTTATTGAAACGGCCCAAATATAGATAGATAGATCAATTCTTATTTGTACACACCAAAACTTACACAAACTAGGAAAACAAGTTTAGTGGAACTTATAGCTAGTGTAACAACCGGCGCCTTTTTCGCTAAAAAGCAATTTCTTCCAGGAAACCGTTCCTTGTAAATAAAATGTAAAACAATAACATACAATAACAATATTTTTTTGACCATTGAAATTGAAATGTATTTATTAGACAAAATTATTACTGAGTTTATTGAGTTACCGTAAATGAAGAAGATGTCCATTCAATCAGACCTCGAAGAGCTTGTTATTATTACAGTATGTGAAAGATCATTTTGTTATGAGACAGTATGCTCCGGTAGCTTTATCCCTGTGATCCCGGGGGATAACAGCCACTACGTAGAAGGCGAGTCCCGCTACATCTGGATGCCTGATGGCGACGGAGTTCCTCATCTAGCAGACCTCCACGAACCAGCTGACGAAGAATTGTTGAAATCCAGAAATGGAGCTAACAATCAGTACTGGCTCTTCACCAGGTATCAATAAACTACTAAGTCTGCCTAGTAAATGTGTTAAATCTTTGGTAGAAGTCTTACCTACAGTGGTACTCCTAGCACGAAAAATACGCACGCAAATCATTCTTCTAGATAAAAGAATTATTGTTTGATTCTACACCGTATTCGTTTTAAAATATGTGACTGAGTTGTAGCAAATCGTGTCTTTATTACTTAGAAATATTGTCAAAAAAACTTTTCAGTAATTTAAACGCTTCCCTTGTTGACATTACTTTTATCAATATTTCGAACTGAGATGTTTATCAGTGATTTAAAATGTGCACATTAAGAATGCACTTTACTTTTTTTAGATTAGGTACTTTTATCATTTTTATAATTGTGATGTTGATCAGTGGAATGTACCCTTTACTTGTTTACATGCTCTTATCAACATTTTTAAATTACTTTTCAGGAGAAATCCGAATAATCCGCAGATACTTATTCTTGGTAATTTCCAATCTGTCGCACAATCACAATATGACGGTCGGCGATCTGTGGTAGTAATAGCTCATGGTTGGAACAGTAACGTCAACTCCGACATCAACGCTCTCCTTACCCACGCCTTTCTTGCTCGCGAAGATTGCAACGTCATTGTCGTGGATTGGCGAGCCCTGGCAAATTCTAACTACGTCACTGCTGTTGACGGAGTCCCCAGTGTGGGCGAACATCTGAACCTCTTCCTGAACTGGCTCTTTGTCACTTTCGGAGGCAGTTGGGATAACTTACACTTGATTGGCTTCAATCTGGGTGCTCACGTTGTTGGCGTCACTGGACGGAGTGTTAGTGGTCGCGCTGCCAGAGTCACCGGTACGTATTTATTCAGTGGTAACGTCTTTAATGTAGATCTTTTCGAAATCTGAGTGTTACGTTTCTGTAATAATATATCCAACAAAAACATTTTCATGTAAAATGGTGCCAAAAAGACACTACAACTCGCACTATCAAAAAGTAATCAGATTTCATGTAGAGCCAAGGTTCTAACTCTACAGAACTGAACTCTACAAGTTCTTACTTCACAACCATTACATCTTATAATTATTCTGTAAACTGACTTGCCTTGTATGACTGACATGTTATAAATGGCCAATAAATGATCTGAATCTGAATCTTAGTCAATATATGCAGCTTGGCTGTTTTGCTACCTTCACATGGGCCTAAGGTTAAGGTTATTCACAGTTCATTACTTCTTGGTTACACAAATACTTAGTTCTTGTAGTAACAAATCGGCCAAGCCACATAATTAAATTGACTAAGGTGTAGAGTTTGTGAAGTAAAGCTTGTAGAGTTTCTTGTTTTAGTTGTTTCATGTATGTTTCAGTCTAATAATGTTGTACTGTATTTTCTTTGTCAGGCTTGGACCCTGTTGGACCTCTCTGGGTAAACAATAACCAAGCTTTGAATGCGCAAGCTGGACAGTATGTCGAAGCGATCCATACTGATATAGATCAACTAGGATTTTTTGGCAGAATGGGTCATGCGGATTTTTACCCCAATGGCGGAACTAATCAGCCTGGATGCTTCACCAGTGCATGTTCTCATAACCGAGCCTCTGAGCTCTTTGCCGCCACTCTTCATTTCAACCACTTGGTCGGCCGTCAGTGTGACAACTTCGATCAGGCAGGGGCTATACGGTGCAGTGGAGCTGCGCTAAATATGGGAAATAACAATTTAAACAAGAGAGGGTAAGTTATTGACTGCTTCGATGGCCCTTATTATGTAACTCAGAGGCACTGACCCTGACTCTTGTGAAAAGACGCTTGGGTTTGATTCCCACCCAGGGCAAGAATTTTTGCGATGAACGTAGGATTGCTTTGTGTCCGGATGTTATTATCTATATACATTTATATTTTAAAATATATATGTAGGTACTAAATCTGACAGCCATACAAATATACATATAATATCTTGATGATTTTTTTTTGCTCTGCTTTGTTTGGGGCTTAGTGCCGCGCGTAGGCAAGTAAGATGAGATATATTTAACCCTACGTTTCAATTAAACGGGAAGGGTGTATGCTTTCTACTTATTTCAACGTTTATGTAATTAAGATAATAAATAAGCATTGTAATAAAATGTGCTACCGAGGAAAGATTATTTTTAATTTCATTCACATGTTTAATATTCATGTTTATACATATTATATTACTACATAATAGTATCTAGTAGGTACACTAAATTACAAATATTATTATTCAATGGCATTTTCCTTTTTTTCAGAAGCGGCATTTTTGGACTAAGAACTGGTGCTATTTGGCCTTTTTAAAAATTATCATACATTAATTAATATTAAAATAATATATACCTAGCATGTTAAATATGTCCAAAATCATTCGCTATTATTTATTAGCAATGTATATTTTAAAAACAAGTAAATAAAAACACACACATTTAAAAAAATGGATGTCGCTCTTTGGCTTTTAATCAGCATTTTTATCTTTTTTGCACCACCCCTTATGTTTTGCCAGATTTATGTAAAAACCACAACCATAGGTACGAGTAAGTTTAAATTTATTATGCAAGAATTAAATAAATAGATCCATCAAAATTACAAATCAATAAAGAAAATGGGAATATAAAGAAATAAATGTAGGAAAAATAAAGAAATAAAAAAATAAATACCATTCTTTATCTACCTGTACTAACGGCTTGTTGACAACTTCAAAACTGCGAGAAGGATTCTTGTGATAATATAATAGAGTTTGTGCAAAAAGAGAACCGTCGTGGCGTTACGGTAAACTAACAATAAGATTTTAATCAGCAGCCAAGGTACCGGCTACACTTGGTAGACGCGAGTACTGGTGAAAACCAAATTGGTGTCTACCAAGTATTAAACACTTTTAGTTGTAATAGCAGTGTTGTCGATGTTATAAAATTAGTAGAATAGCACGCGGACGACGTCACCTAAGACGCTTCTCTTTTTGCACAAACTCTAATATAATGGGCATGATGACTGGCTAAAAAATCATTATTATAATTAGCCCGTGAGTTAGTTTATCAAAAGTTATTGGAAACGTATTTCTTCTTTTGTCAATTAAACAACAAATGATAATGATAAACCATGTCGAATTTTGGGAGTGGGGGTCGTGACGTTACCTCTCTTACAGAAGTCTATACATTAGTATGGCACTTGTTACGTCACGCGGAACTTTAACGGGCCATATCTACATCAATTTTTGTTTAATTGACAAAAGAAAAAATACGTGTCTAATATTTTTTGATAGTCTATCTGACGGACTAATTATATCTTTTTAGTCACCATGCCTATTATAGTTAGTAAATAGTCGACCGAGCGAATGAAGTGAGAGAGAGTCTCAGCTTTGTCTCGACAATGTTGCTTTCGTCTGTCCGGACGTTGATCCTCCTCTACAAGTCACATTTTTCAACTAATCTTAACGAAACTTAATACTTCTATATACTTTTGGAGTTTTTTGTCATCGGTGATTTTTGGTTGGTTTGTTTTATTTGGGGGTATTTCCTTTTAATAGGTTGGAAATTTTCTGTAGCGCGGTTTATTTAGAGTTTGTGCAAAAAGATAAGTGTCGTAGGCGAGGTCGCCTGTGCGCCATTTTACTAATTTTGTTACGTTGACAACACTGCTCTGTCATTGCTAGTACAACTAAAAGTGTTTGATACTTGGTAGACACCAATTCGGTTTTCATCAGTACTCGCGTCTACCAAGTAGTCGGTACCTTGGCTGCTGATTAAAATCTTATTTTTAGTTCACCGTAACGCCACGATGGTTCTCTTTTTGCACACACTCTACCTATTTTGATAAAATCTAGCAAGATCGTAATATTTAAATCCTAACAAGTTTTGCGGGTACGGACAAAATCGGTCAAGAGCGAGTCAGGATATGAGTTTGTGAAAATTCAGTTAAACGGATACGAGGCCTACTGTTCGGAGAACTACTAGTATAGACAGATTTGAAAAATATTCATTTATATTGATAATAGAAATTTATATATTTTTAATTGCCGCTGGTGACAGATGGAAATAAAAATTGCTCCCACATTGACTGCCTCTGTGGCTCAGTGGTTAGTGACCCTGACTTCTGGGTCAAAGAGGCGTGGGTTCGATCCCCACCAGGGCAAACATTTGTGTGATGAACAGAGGTGTTTGCTTTGTGTCTGGGTGTTATTTAGGTACTATCTATATAAGTATGTATTTGTAGTTTATCAGTCTCTGGCAGCCATATCACAAGCTATGCTTAGTTTGGGGTCAGAGACCGTGTGTAAGATGTCCCTTAATATTTATTTATTTATTTATAATTTACAAGTGGCTTAAAATTACATACGTTACATAAGCACTGTTTTTTTTTTTAAATTTAAAAATTTTAATAACATTATTGACTTGGCATTTTTTCTTACATTTCTATTGATGCATAACACGCATAACGTATTTAAAGAAAATTATGATCAAAATACTTACTTTTCTTTACCCTAACCAAAATAGATAAAACAAAAGAAAAACCAACTTTCACTATAGGCCAACCCTAAATTCGAGAAAAAAACAAGAGTTTTGCCATGTTAAATCGCAACTCGGAATCGACAAAATATATGAAACAGATTTTTGTCGCACTCCGGGTTGGCCTCATAGCAAAAGTGTTCATAATGATGGTCCACCCCCATTCAGCGTAGTACTGGGCAAGCAGATAACCCTGTAGATAAATAGGTATATTTTCTTTTTACAGAAATTGAATTCTTATAACTTAACTCCCTAGAACCCAATCAAAGACTAAGTTCGTTTAGGTCAGGTGCCTAGCCCTGGTGTCACAGTAATAAAACCGCCTAAGTGCCTATGACGAAGAGCTTCAATTTGCTCATAAGGAGAACTGGTCTGTATAGAAAACCCTTATCCGACTTCGTCCCACTTGGGAACGGAGTCGGGGCAATATGGTGAAGTAGAGCTTTGTAGAGTTAGGAAACAGCATACCTCCTCTGCTGAACTATGTAACATGCCCTGAGACGTGAACTGCAGATGATCTTCACATGGCCACGGATAACGCCACTGAGGTGGTTATATTATGGTCAAACAAAATATAAAATAAGTAATGATAAATGATATAATAATGCCTATGCTGAATAAAAAAAAACCGGCCAAGTGCGAGTCGGACTCGCGCACCGAGGGTTCCGTACAAACCTGCAAGGTTTACAAAGTTCGTTCATTACGACAAAAAAAGTAATAAGTTTATATTTATTAAAAAATATATATTTTGTAATGTAACTAAAAATTTAAGGTTTTCGGAATTTTTCCTTTATGTGTGCTATAAAACGTTGCTTCATGCCAAATTTCAAGATTCTAGGTCGACTGGAAGTACCCTTTAGGTTTTGATTCCCTTGCGAGTACTTGCGAGTTTCAAAATTTGCGGCATAAACGGCTGTATCTTTTGATTGCGTTGGCTTAGAAGTTTGATTTTTTCACAGCTTCAAGGGACAGTAGACCTGAGTAATTGATATAAATTTCAGCTTCATAACTCCACGCGTTCCTGAGAAAAAGGGTCTTGACAGACAGACGGACGGACAGACGGACAACAAAGTGATCCTATAAGGGTTCCGTTTTTTCCTTTTGAGGTACGGAACCCTAAAAACGGATCATCGACACGAGAAGAAGCGCCTCTGACATGACTTCAGCTAAAATAACTAGGGAACAGATTAGATACCGATGATAACTCCTAGCATTTTCTAATATTATTGACCCGAGAGGGTACTTCATGAAGAGCAATTCTACTACACCGGTTCGGAAAACCTTAGACAACCGGCAAGAAGAACCGGCAAGAAACTCAACGTTAATTATACTCGTTGAAACTTACCAAAATCTATTGGGAAAGTTGGATCGTCAACCTACAACTCTTACGTACGATCTCCCCTCAATGTCCAATCAATCAATCAATCAATCATTTATTTCACAAATATTAAATTACATCAAATGTTGGTACCTACATAAACATTTTTATCTGAATTTTAAATTAGAGTTATTATCAAAGCGGTAGGTTACAACGCAACGTCTCGTAAGCAGCTGTACTAGGAAACCCTGTGTTACAGCTGCTTCAATCGGAACTGCCGTCGCACCTCGATGGAAAGACAGTTAGCAGACTGCCTCTACTCCCCATCGCCCGAACCACTTTCGTCGCTTTCTATCCTCTGTCTAAATGCCACCAGTAGTCACTTACCGAAGACTGGTCGTAAACGTTGCTTTAATTTAGTGATAAATAAACACTTGGTCAAGCTATGCTATGAATACTACATTTGATAGTGAATTGTAGTAAAACCCACAATCAGATTTAGGTTTGCCTGAAAAGAGATCAATATCAATATTGTGGCTTGATTATAACGATAACTATAAGATTATATCAAATGCTTAACATCTTATCTAATAATTACCTACGCCGTACAGATTTCTTAAATGTTTAAATGGATGGAAGTGCAAACTATTATAAAATATTGGTACAGTGTGTTTCACTTGTAGAAAATCAGTTTTACACGATCACATAAAATATAATAGCTTTCTTAGGTTTAAGTCACATGCTTGCATGTCACATATTTTTAATCTCTATTTCACAACAAATAAGTTCCTATAAAAACAAGCAGAAAGTGAGTTAAGTGCAGTATTCTTCAAACTTAAATTATGTCGCGTCTAGTATGTGTAAGTCTAGTGCCTGGCCAACTCTAGTAATGCGACCGATACAATTATTGTAGAAGGTTATCTTTTTCCTTTTCATTCCTTCTGGCGATACTTATATCACACAAGGTGGTGTGATCATCCTTCCTCACTTTTTAGGGTTCCGTACCCAAAGGGAAAAACGGGTCCCTATTACTAAGACTTTGATATCCTTCTGTCCATCTGTCCGTCTGTCTGTCTGTCTGTTACCGGGCTGTACCTCATGAACCATGATAGCTAGGCAGCTAAAATTTTCACAGATGATGTATTTCGGTTGCCGCTATAACAAAAAATACTAAAAACAAAATAAAATACATATTTAAGGGGGGCTCCCCTACAACAAACCTGAATTTTTAGACGTTTTTCGCTGTATATTAATAATGGTAACAGGTAGATGCTTGAAATTTTCACAGAATATTTAGTTTTATATTTCCTTCAATAATAAATAATAAAATTAAAATAAAATAAAATATTAAGGGGGGCTCCAATACAGTACGAAACCCTCCGTGCGCGAGTCCGACTCGTACTTGGCCGATTATTACCTCCGTTTCGCTCAAACATCGTCTTCGGAAACATTGCACTCTCTCATGTCCCTTTGCACTGCATCTTCCCATTTTGTCTTGTGTCTGCCTTTGGTTTTTGGACCGGAGATAGCTACCATATTGCCTACATAATCTGGTGGTGTCAAGTCTTATAAAAACATTTTTTTACTAAAATGTCCAAAAATTCAAAAGCAACCCGTTATCGATCAATTAACTAAAGCAAAAAATAAAATAATCATGCTGTGTAATGATTCCGATACAAAGTTATGATTTGTGTAGATAAATAAATCCATATATACCAGTGTGCGTTGAAATAGACCGTTGCTAGTTGTCCAGACCAGACATGAAACTGTTCGTGGTAGTGGCTGCGTTTATAGCGTGTTAGTATACCTCTCATGATAGTCATTCTTCACCATCATTTACGTTCTCATTATCATCATTCTCAGTTATCATACATGAAGTCTATGATTAGATTTTCTATTGTGTTTGTATTGTATTGTATTGGGCAAAGAAGTTCATAGAGAGGCTTGCCCTCCGAGTAGTTATGTAACCACTGACAGCCATACAAATATACATATAATATCTTGATGATTTTTTTTTGCTCTGCTTTGTTTGGGGCTTAGTGCCGCGCGTAGGCAAGTAAGATGAGATATATTTAACCCTACGTTTCAATTAAACGGGAAGGGTGTATGCTTTCTACTTATTTCAACGTTTATGTAATTAAGATAATAAATAAGCATTGTAATAAAATGTGCTACCGAGGAAAGATTATTTTTAATTTCATTCACATGTTTAATATTCATGTTTATACATATTATATTACTACATAATAGTATCTAGTAGGTACACTAAATTACAAATATTATTATTCAATGGCATTTTCCTTTTTTTCAGAAGCGGCATTTTTGGACTAAGAACTGGTGCTATTTGGCCTTTTTAAAAATTATCATACATTAATTAATATTAAAATAATATATACCTAGCATGTTAAATATGTCCAAAATCATTCGCTATTATTTATTAGCAATGTATATTTTAAAAACAAGTAAATAAAAACACACACATTTAAAAAAATGGATGTCGCTCTTTGGCTTTTAATCAGCATTTTTATCTTTTTTGCACCACCCCTTATGTTTTGCCAGATTTATGTAAAAACCACAACCATAGGTACGAGTAAGTTTAAATTTATTATGCAAGAATTAAATAAATAGATCCATCAAAATTACAAATCAATAAAGAAAATGGGAATATAAAGAAATAAATGTAGGAAAAATAAAGAAATAAAAAAATAAATACCATTCTTTATCTACCTGTACTAACGGCTTGTTGACAACTTCAAAACTGCGAGAAGGATTCTTGTGATAATATAATAGAGTTTGTGCAAAAAGAGAACCGTCGTGGCGTTACGGTAAACTAACAATAAGATTTTAATCAGCAGCCAAGGTACCGGCTACACTTGGTAGACGCGAGTACTGGTGAAAACCAAATTGGTGTCTACCAAGTATTAAACACTTTTAGTTGTAATAGCAGTGTTGTCGATGTTATAAAATTAGTAGAATAGCACGCGGACGACGTCACCTAAGACGCTTCTCTTTTTGCACAAACTCTAATATAATGGGCATGATGACTGGCTAAAAAATCATTATTATAATTAGCCCGTGAGTTAGTTTATCAAAAGTTATTGGAAACGTATTTCTTCTTTTGTCAATTAAACAACAAATGATAATGATAAACCATGTCGAATTTTGGGAGTGGGGGTCGTGACGTTACCTCTCTTACAGAAGTCTATACATTAGTATGGCACTTGTTACGTCACGCGGAACTTTAACGGGCCATATCTACATCAATTTTTGTTTAATTGACAAAAGAAAAAATACGTGTCTAATATTTTTTGATAGTCTATCTGACGGACTAATTATATCTTTTTAGTCACCATGCCTATTATAGTTAGTAAATAGTCGACCGAGCGAATGAAGTGAGAGAGAGTCTCAGCTTTGTCTCGACAATGTTGCTTTCGTCTGTCCGGACGTTGATCCTCCTCTACAAGTCACATTTTTCAACTAATCTTAACGAAACTTAATACTTCTATATACTTTTGGAGTTTTTTGTCATCGGTGATTTTTGGTTGGTTTGTTTTATTTGGGGGTATTTCCTTTTAATAGGTTGGAAATTTTCTGTAGCGCGGTTTATTTAGAGTTTGTGCAAAAAGATAAGTGTCGTAGGCGAGGTCGCCTGTGCGCCATTTTACTAATTTTGTTACGTTGACAACACTGCTCTGTCATTGCTAGTACAACTAAAAGTGTTTGATACTTGGTAGACACCAATTCGGTTTTCATCAGTACTCGCGTCTACCAAGTAGTCGGTACCTTGGCTGCTGATTAAAATCTTATTTTTAGTTCACCGTAACGCCACGATGGTTCTCTTTTTGCACACACTCTACCTATTTTGATAAAATCTAGCAAGATCGTAATATTTAAATCCTAACAAGTTTTGCGGGTACGGACAAAATCGGTCAAGAGCGAGTCAGGATATGAGTTTGTGAAAATTCAGTTAAACGGATACGAGGCCTACTGTTCGGAGAACTACTAGTATAGACAGATTTGAAAAATATTCATTTATATTGATAATAGAAATTTATATATTTTTAATTGCCGCTGGTGACAGATGGAAATAAAAATTGCTCCCACATTGACTGCCTCTGTGGCTCAGTGGTTAGTGACCCTGACTTCTGGGTCAAAGAGGCGTGGGTTCGATCCCCACCAGGGCAAACATTTGTGTGATGAACAGAGGTGTTTGCTTTGTGTCTGGGTGTTATTTAGGTACTATCTATATAAGTATGTATTTGTAGTTTATCAGTCTCTGGCAGCCATATCACAAGCTATGCTTAGTTTGGGGTCAGAGACCGTGTGTAAGATGTCCCTTAATATTTATTTATTTATTTATAATTTACAAGTGGCTTAAAATTACATACGTTACATAAGCACTGTTTTTTTTTTTAAATTTAAAAATTTTAATAACATTATTGACTTGGCATTTTTTCTTACATTTCTATTGATGCATAACACGCATAACGTATTTAAAGAAAATTATGATCAAAATACTTACTTTTCTTTACCCTAACCAAAATAGATAAAACAAAAGAAAAACCAACTTTCACTATAGGCCAACCCTAAATTCGAGAAAAAAACAAGAGTTTTGCCATGTTAAATCGCAACTCGGAATCGACAAAATATATGAAACAGATTTTTGTCGCACTCCGGGTTGGCCTCATAGCAAAAGTGTTCATAATGATGGTCCACCCCCATTCAGCGTAGTACTGGGCAAGCAGATAACCCTGTAGATAAATAGGTATATTTTCTTTTTACAGAAATTGAATTCTTATAACTTAACTCCCTAGAACCCAATCAAAGACTAAGTTCGTTTAGGTCAGGTGCCTAGCCCTGGTGTCACAGTAATAAAACCGCCTAAGTGCCTATGACGAAGAGCTTCAATTTGCTCATAAGGAGAACTGGTCTGTATAGAAAACCCTTATCCGACTTCGTCCCACTTGGGAACGGAGTCGGGGCAATATGGTGAAGTAGAGCTTTGTAGAGTTAGGAAACAGCATACCTCCTCTGCTGAACTATGTAACATGCCCTGAGACGTGAACTGCAGATGATCTTCACATGGCCACGGATAACGCCACTGAGGTGGTTATATTATGGTCAAACAAAATATAAAATAAGTAATGATAAATGATATAATAATGCCTATGCTGAATAAAAAAAAACCGGCCAAGTGCGAGTCGGACTCGCGCACCGAGGGTTCCGTACAAACCTGCAAGGTTTACAAAGTTCGTTCATTACGACAAAAAAAGTAATAAGTTTATATTTATTAAAAAATATATATTTTGTAATGTAACTAAAAATTTAAGGTTTTCGGAATTTTTCCTTTATGTGTGCTATAAAACGTTGCTTCATGCCAAATTTCAAGATTCTAGGTCGACTGGAAGTACCCTTTAGGTTTTGATTCCCTTGCGAGTACTTGCGAGTTTCAAAATTTGCGGCATAAACGGCTGTATCTTTTGATTGCGTTGGCTTAGAAGTTTGATTTTTTCACAGCTTCAAGGGACAGTAGACCTGAGTAATTGATATAAATTTCAGCTTCATAACTCCACGCGTTCCTGAGAAAAAGGGTCTTGACAGACAGACGGACGGACAGACGGACAACAAAGTGATCCTATAAGGGTTCCGTTTTTTCCTTTTGAGGTACGGAACCCTAAAAACGGATCATCGACACGAGAAGAAGCGCCTCTGACATGACTTCAGCTAAAATAACTAGGGAACAGATTAGATACCGATGATAACTCCTAGCATTTTCTAATATTATTGACCCGAGAGGGTACTTCATGAAGAGCAATTCTACTACACCGGTTCGGAAAACCTTAGACAACCGGCAAGAAGAACCGGCAAGAAACTCAACGTTAATTATACTCGTTGAAACTTACCAAAATCTATTGGGAAAGTTGGATCGTCAACCTACAACTCTTACGTACGATCTCCCCTCAATGTCCAATCAATCAATCAATCAATCATTTATTTCACAAATATTAAATTACATCAAATGTTGGTACCTACATAAACATTTTTATCTGAATTTTAAATTAGAGTTATTATCAAAGCGGTAGGTTACAACGCAACGTCTCGTAAGCAGCTGTACTAGGAAACCCTGTGTTACAGCTGCTTCAATCGGAACTGCCGTCGCACCTCGATGGAAAGACAGTTAGCAGACTGCCTCTACTCCCCATCGCCCGAACCACTTTCGTCGCTTTCTATCCTCTGTCTAAATGCCACCAGTAGTCACTTACCGAAGACTGGTCGTAAACGTTGCTTTAATTTAGTGATAAATAAACACTTGGTCAAGCTATGCTATGAATACTACATTTGATAGTGAATTGTAGTAAAACCCACAATCAGATTTAGGTTTGCCTGAAAAGAGATCAATATCAATATTGTGGCTTGATTATAACGATAACTATAAGATTATATCAAATGCTTAACATCTTATCTAATAATTACCTACGCCGTACAGATTTCTTAAATGTTTAAATGGATGGAAGTGCAAACTATTATAAAATATTGGTACAGTGTGTTTCACTTGTAGAAAATCAGTTTTACACGATCACATAAAATATAATAGCTTTCTTAGGTTTAAGTCACATGCTTGCATGTCACATATTTTTAATCTCTATTTCACAACAAATAAGTTCCTATAAAAACAAGCAGAAAGTGAGTTAAGTGCAGTATTCTTCAAACTTAAATTATGTCGCGTCTAGTATGTGTAAGTCTAGTGCCTGGCCAACTCTAGTAATGCGACCGATACAATTATTGTAGAAGGTTATCTTTTTCCTTTTCATTCCTTCTGGCGATACTTATATCACACAAGGTGGTGTGATCATCCTTCCTCACTTTTTAGGGTTCCGTACCCAAAGGGAAAAACGGGTCCCTATTACTAAGACTTTGATATCCTTCTGTCCATCTGTCCGTCTGTCTGTCTGTCTGTTACCGGGCTGTACCTCATGAACCATGATAGCTAGGCAGCTAAAATTTTCACAGATGATGTATTTCGGTTGCCGCTATAACAAAAAATACTAAAAACAAAATAAAATACATATTTAAGGGGGGCTCCCCTACAACAAACCTGAATTTTTAGACGTTTTTCGCTGTATATTAATAATGGTAACAGGTAGATGCTTGAAATTTTCACAGAATATTTAGTTTTATATTTCCTTCAATAATAAATAATAAAATTAAAATAAAATAAAATATTAAGGGGGGCTCCAATACAGTACGAAACCCTCCGTGCGCGAGTCCGACTCGTACTTGGCCGATTATTACCTCCGTTTCGCTCAAACATCGTCTTCGGAAACATTGCACTCTCTCATGTCCCTTTGCACTGCATCTTCCCATTTTGTCTTGTGTCTGCCTTTGGTTTTTGGACCGGAGATAGCTACCATATTGCCTACATAATCTGGTGGTGTCAAGTCTTATAAAAACATTTTTTTACTAAAATGTCCAAAAATTCAAAAGCAACCCGTTATCGATCAATTAACTAAAGCAAAAAATAAAATAATCATGCTGTGTAATGATTCCGATACAAAGTTATGATTTGTGTAGATAAATAAATCCATATATACCAGTGTGCGTTGAAATAGACCGTTGCTAGTTGTCCAGACCAGACATGAAACTGTTCGTGGTAGTGGCTGCGTTTATAGCGTGTTAGTATACCTCTCATGATAGTCATTCTTCACCATCATTTACGTTCTCATTATCATCATTCTCAGTTATCATACATGAAGTCTATGATTAGATTTTCTATTGTGTTTGTATTGTATTGTATTGGGCAAAGAAGTTCATAGAGAGGCTTGCCCTCCGAGTAGTTATGTAACCACTCGGAGGGCAAGCCTGATGTCTATTGATTTCAGCTTAATCATGAAACACTATCTAGTAGTTCAGTAATTGTACTTATAGAAGTATATTAGATGTTTCTCTTATTAGTTATCAATGATCACCATCAGAAATAAACTATTTTCAAGTCGATAAAATGTGATTTCCTGATTGCCTGGCAGAGATCGCTTTTAGCGATAAGGCCGCCTCTTGTTACACGCCATAGTTTTAATGTTTTTGTTATCTGTGTTATTTGTGCTTTTTATGTTAACAATAAAGAATATCTATAGACATATCTATGATTTCAGCTCATATTCATAAAACAGCAGCGTGCTTGCTATTTGCTGTTAGCTACTTATTTCTAATTTTAACTATTGGCACTACTTTTAAGAATACTTATATTAGTTTTTTCTCTTCCTAATCTATCAGTCATCACTATTATAAATTCTCAAGTTGATGTAATGTTATTTTACTAATGAATTATCGTCAGAAAGAAGGCTATTTTTTTTACATAACGACCTAGTATTTTTATTTTCATTTTTTTGCATCTTAAAATTTTTTATCAATCTAATAGTACCTGATGTACATTTTATAATTTAGTGTGCTCCGGCAACGCAATCCCCGCCAATCCCGGGGATAACAGCCACTATGTAGAAGGTGTATCCCGCTACATCTGGATGCCTGATGGAAAAGGTGTCCCTCACTTAGTTGACCTCCAAGAGCCAGTTGACGAAGAATTGTTGAGGACCAGAAATGGCGCTAACAATCAGTACTGGCTATACACCAGGTAAATACAACAATAGTTATTTTTCGTTAAATGGCATAACCGACTTCAACCGTGTACAGAACTCGAATACATAGTTCGCCGGTTCGATGTAGTAATTTTTACATTAATGTTGAATTATCAAAAATGGCTCAGACGATTTCGGTAAAATTAAATTGAGACCACATCTAAAGTATGATCTATCACAATAAAAATTATTATAGAAATTGAACAACTTTGAAAAAAGTTATGCGTAGTTATAGTAGGCCATACATAAAAAAAATACGCGTCGACTCCTCCTCCGTTTAGTTGGTCAAAAAATTACATAAGTTTTCGTCTAAAATAGCGATCATTATCTTAAAAACAGAACGTTATTTTATTTTTTATTTCAGGTCGAATCCTAACAGCGCACAAATCATTACTAATGGTAATGACAACACTCTCTGGGCTTCGAACTACGTAGGCAGCCGACCCTTGAAGGTCGTCGTCCACGGTTGGAACAGTGATGGCAACTCTGACATCAACCCTCTCATCACCGCTGCCTTCCTCTCTGTTCAAGACTGCAACGTTATCGTAGTGGATTGGAGCGCTCTTGCCAATGCCAACTACATCTCTGCAGCCAACGGAGTCCCCAGTGTCGGCCAGTTCTTGGGCAACTTCATTTCTTGGCTCATCAGTACTGGCGGTGGCAACTGGAACAATGTACACTTGGTTGGCTTCAGCTTGGGTGCTCACGTTGTTGGTAATGCTGGACGTACCGCTGGCGGCCAACCTAGGAGAGTTACGGGTACTTATTTTTTTGTTATATCTTTGTTATAAATAGGCTTGGGCTAATAGTGAGCTAAGTATCAAATTATGCGCCTTTCATGGAAAGCAGTGGACTATTAAAAAGCCAGTCCATGTAACAGGTTTTAAATGTATGTTTCCCGTAAAGTTTTTGCTATTAGACTTCTAAACATCAAACTAAGTTATGAATTTAAAATTATATTCAGTTTCTTGTTCCACTCTACTATTTTTAACCGACTTCCAAAAAGGAAGACGTTCTATGTTCGTCTGTATGTATTTTTTTTGTTATGTTCATCGATAATTCCGCCAATTGTGAACCGAATCGAAAAATTATTTTTAGTTCGAAAGGGTATACTCCCGAAGTGCTCGCATTAAAATTTTACAGAAATCGGCTGAGCCGTTTTTGAAAAATCAACTATAACGTAAATTGTTTACGTTTTTCGAGCGAAATATTCGAATTTTGTTCACGATGGAAGGTGGTTTTGCCATTTTTTGCGAAAAATAATTACTTCTTTACACAATAACTTTTGAACTTAATGGTTTTTATCTTGTCTAGGCTTGGATCCTGCGGGTCCTCTATGGGGAGGTAACAGCAACGCCCTGAACACGGAAGCCGGACAGTATGTCGAGGCGATCCACACTGACGGTGGTCTGCTTGGAATCTTCGACAAAATTGCTCACGCCGACTTCTACCCTAACGGCGGAAGGAACGCCCAGCCCGGCTGCTGGATCAACACGTGCTCTCACAGCCGTGCCTATCAACTGTTCGCCTCTACTGTATACACCGACCATCTCGTGGGTCACGCCTGCACGAGCACCGCACAGGCTGAAGCTAATCAGTGCACCGGTGCTGCTCTGAACATGGGCAATGCCGATTTGAACAAGAATGGGTAAGTCCGTCAAAATAAGGTCAAAATACTCTTATTACACATGAAAGGGAAGCGAAGGTTTCAAACAATGAATGTTGTATAGGTAATTTAAAAAAAAACAATTACTTGCTTCTTTACGATTATGAAAATCGTAAAGATACCTTATTTTCAACTGTTTTCTTCTATTTCAGGAGCGGCATCTTCGGACTAACCACAGGGTCATCGTGGCCCTTCTAAATTATATACACAAGTATCTCGACTGATATGAATTAAAATATTGACTCTATTTAGTTTTACTTTTTTATTTATGTCTCAAGCCATTTATTTTACAATATTTATGTACTTTATCTACACTAATGTTGTAACATTCTACTTATGTTTCCAATACTTGACTTATAATGACTACTGTTATAGCACAGACAACAAAACACTCAATTTAAGCAATTTCAAATGATGTTATAATATCCACATCGATATCGTAAAATCTCATTATAACATCGATAAAACGCGACCAATTAACCTGGCGAGCCTTATGTCAAAATCCTCATACAAGTTGTATAAAATTTTGATATTAGGCTGGCTTTTGAAAACAGTTGGGTTATACGTGAAAACATACACAAAACTCTTTGGTAAGATCTTGTGCCAATGAAATAAAAAAAGAACAGCTTGGCCCTGCGCGCGCAGCTGCGCTCTCTATGGTTAGATTTTAATGGCGCCAAGTTCACTGTGACAATACATGTACGCGTGAATTTAATGTTTCGCAATATGTTTTATTTGTTATTTTTATTTTTATTAGTGAAGATAAAGAAGTGCATATAACACGGGTATTAAAACACTCGTTACTATTATGAAACTCGCTGCGCTCGTTTCATAAACTCACACTCGTGTTTTAATACCCTTCATTATATGACAGTTGCATAAACTACTATTACAAAGTGCTGGAACTTGCAGAGGTAGGTATATTAATTTTATCAACATGAATAACTTTTACAATTAGGCCAACCAAACAAAAATAGCTGTTACATTTTTTTTCGAGATCGATGAAGTTATTTTATGGGCTGCTGAATTTTCATCAAGATTTCGAGGGTGGTTTTATAGTAAAAGCTGTGATGAGTAAGTTGTGGTCGGAATAGATAGTTCAATTTTACGTACTTGCAGAAAGAAAGTCATCGTAAGCATAACATGGATGAAACCTAAAACGGCGGGGATCAGCGGGATTTTCAGAATACCTATTACACTGAAAAAGGACCGGGTATAAAAAATATTTTTAAGGATTTTGTGGTAAAAACCTAATCCGTGTTTTAATTTACAAGTACGTAAAATTGAACGACCTATTTCGACCTCTATTGATAAGTTTTATACCTTTCTAAAAGGCCCAGTTTAGAAAACACCACCTTGTATGTTCGCCTAGTTTTTTTAAACTACGAATTGAGTTTTGTGCCTATATTTATTCACAAATAAATATTTGGAGACCTTGGAGAGATCTAAAAGCGGAAGAAATATAATATGGAAAGTTCTAAGCATAGCATCCTTGTAATTGACAGCAACTCTTGTATTGTGGCTTATCAATACAAAAATTGTAGGTCCCGGTTGTTTTAACCATTTAGCCATGTCAGAGGCCTTCAAGCGGCCTAAAACCCTGACACCAGGGCTAGCCACCCAGCCATGCGAACTTACTTTTAATACGAAAACAAATCAAAGATAATATCTTTCTGTAGTACTTATTATGTACTGATATCAATATAACAAATTCGATATTAATAGTACTGTTTTTGTATGCTTTCTGGTTTTAAGATAGAGAAAAATTTTATTGGCTTAAATATTGATTATTATTTATATGTATAATCAACTATTTTATTTATTTATTTATCTCTAAAATCACGATTACGATTTATGCACAATATAAACCTATGTATTGTAGGTACCTATATGTTTTAGAAAGCTTCTAGCAAGCAATGCCCTAGTAGCCATTCAGATGATGTGATTAGATCTAGACATAAGTACACTATACAAGATGCAAATACATCTGGTACTAGAGAAGAGAACACTACTTATTCCCATGAGCGTAACTATCACGTGTAGGCCCCAGAAAACAGGATAACTCTACGTGCGCCACTGCTTGTTCTTATTCGGTGTGGGAGAGACGTCCTGCCCTTTTTTCTCCAGGAAAAATCTTTTATAGCTACCACCCCACCCCGGGGAAGGCAGGGTGGTTACGTGGGAGTCCCACCTGAGGCGGTGGACCCACTGAAAACCCTGAGGTGTTCCTTCTCTGCGCATCTGCGTCAGTATTGCGGGAAGGCTTGCGCACACTTCCGCTACAGATACGTCCTGACCTGCACTGACTTCTGGCATGGGTGCTTAGTGCATTTCCCTCTCCAGCGTCTCCCCGAGCCTGACTAGCGGAGCGTGGCTCTAGGCCGAAAATGGATCAAGCCGTTTCCGAGGAGTTGTTGTAACCAGATTTATAAGTATGTTACAAATATTAGATAAAACAAAAATGACATAAATATTATCGATAATTGTATAAAAATAATACAAAAAACACTATCAAAACAAGACGTGGCCATTGAGAGGTAATGGGCCCTAGCCCATTTTGTAGCGCGTCTGACGCGCGTTTCGTAATCATGCGATTATATAAAGTTCTCTCGTAGGCGTAACTAATCATATGTATGTTGTTTTTCTCTGTACACTTTATAATGTTTACGTATACAAATTAATCTTGTATTTTTGTCAATTATAAGATTAATTAATGGTCCGAAATTTGCCGTCCCCTAAAATCTGCCGCCCTAGGCTTCAGCCTACTCAGCCTACTGGTAAATCCGACACTGATTGCATAACTACTATCGCGCCACAGACGCGATGCAAACGCTCTACAGCATAGCTACTGTACGTACCTATCGATGCAAAATGTATAGACATTTTTACTAAATACGCACACAGCTAGCGACCGCATTGCGACTGTAGCGATGCAAACGCGTGATAGCATCGTGCGTGACTGCATCGCTACGAAAATCGCCGTGGGCGAGGGTCCAAAGAAGTGTCAGTAAAGAAGTAACAATACAAAATATTGAAATTTGAGAAGCTGAACTTCCTGCAATGCTCGCTCAAGGAACACACACAATAGACATGACATTGCGGACAGACCATAAATCTCATATTTTACTCATATTGGTAGGTATATCATGTCATATCTCAAAGTTTACTGTTCCACAACGTTTTATGAATTTAGAATGAATATTCTAAGTTGAATCTTTGGGTTACATAATTCAGAATACGTAGCGTACCAAACGCGTAGTAGTGAATGCATCAAGCTTTTGATGAGTGAATGCGAACAAGACAGAAACATTAAAGATTTATTACCTAAAGAGTTGGTCTGGTCAAACTAATGACTCAGCATACATTGTTGTGTGTATTGTTGTGTACTTACCCATAGTGTTTGTATTCGTAGATGTACAAGCTGATTCGTACAAAGATATAGATGTATGCTCCTCATTTCTAGTACAAACAGCACGGATATGGAACTCTTTGTCTGGAACTGTCTTTCAATTCAAGTACTGGGTAAGTTTTTTACACCCTAAATCACTTTTTTACTCAAGATCAGGTAGGTTGTGGTCAAATGCTCCAAAATTGTAAATGTGGACCATGAAATACCTATTTACTCGTATGTGAGTGTTGCTGTAATGCACGTATTCTAAAAAGCTTAACATCTGTAACCTCGTTGTTTTGCTTTAATAATTAGTGATATTGGAATTAACACGTATACAGATTTCATTTAACAAAGATAAGATAAATACGAGTAAAACTGGTGTGATACCGGTGTGATTGTCACCTGTGTTTGTTACACAATTAACTGCTTAATTTATTTTTCTATACTTTTCAGTAAGAATGTTGTGACGTATTTTGTAATTATCAAGATAACGATCTAAATCAGCTTATACTTTACAACTAACATCGTAAAACGAACCATATTGATTGATAGGATAATGGAGAATTACACATTCTTAATAAACGGAAATTCCAGATACACTTATCTACCTATAAGTAGGCACACCTACATACATACTTTGATTTATCTAATGTGATCACATACACCACAGAACACCTGTGCATTGGCTATTTTTGAATCACTTAATTGATAAGACAACATAATTATTGCGAAATTATAAGCAAGAAGAGAAAATGGTGTGAATATTAATTTGTATTTAAAATGGAAATGAAAATTTAGAACAACATACATTTTGATGAAATACATATAGCGTAGCGAACTCTACCTACCGTTTTTAGGTTTCCGTACCCAAAGGGAAAAACGGGACCCTATTACTAAGACTCCGCCGTCTGTCTGTCCGTCTGTCTGTCACCAGGCTGATTCTCATGAACGGTGATAGATAGAACGTTGAAATTTTTACAAATGACGTATTGTTGTTGCCGCTACGAGTATAACAACAAATACTAAAAAGAGGGAAAACATTTTCCCATACAACAAACCTGAATTTTTAACCGTTTTTCGCTCGATATTAATAACGGTGGCAGGTTGATGCTTAAAATATTAATAGAATATTTAAGTAAGTGATCAATTTAAAACTAAATAATTAAATTGAAATAAAAAGTTATTTACACCATACAAGAAACGTGATTTTTATGGCTCGATATTAGTAACGGCAACAGGAAGATACTTGAAATATTCACAGAATATTAAGTTGTATATTTTCTTCATAAATAAATAATTAAACTAAAATAAAATAAATTAACGGAGGCTTCTATATGGTACGGAACCCTATGTGCGCGAGTCCGACTCGCACTTGGCCGATTATTTCAATGTCTTCTCAGATTTCATTCAGTTTAGGCCTCTAATAAAGAAAAAGAGTATATTTAAAATTCTTATTATTAAACCTAATTGCTAGCAATATTTTTTTTTAGATTTTTAGTATCTTAAGTGAAAACAGCTTTCTACATTTTTCAAATTTTTAACTGTTATTTTTGACAGGCGCGGGGCCACTTTAATTGATCCGTTGCATTGGAACCAGGGCTGTCGGGTACGGGTGATGCCCGACGCCCAATGCTGATTGTCCTGAGTGGTGGTTGACAATGTGTTTGGTGTTCCGACACATATGATACGTCATCGAGTTGGAGAGGAGTGCAAGCTCCGTGGTGGGGCCCCAGTTGGGCCAGCGCTGTCGGGTGTCGCGGAGGAGTGAAGAAGCGTGCCCGTAGCCCCGACATCAGGCGCAGTAGTGAAACACCCAGGGCTTTTAGTGGGTATACCGACCAGTCGGTGGAGAATCTCACATAACCACCCGCCCTGCTCTCGAGCTGTGGTGCAATGGTATCCATACCACCACATTCCATACCTATGGGTTGTCTGGCATATAATGCTATTTAGCGTTAAGTCCTCTTTTTGTTAAAATGTTGTGCAATAAAGTGTTAAATAAATATCGATAAATGATTTTCCCTGGTAAAATAAAGTATAGATCTACTACAATACTTACTCCAATATGCAAGTCGCTTTCTACTATCATATCCATAGTTATTTAGTTTAGCTGGTATAAGTATGAATTAAAGATTTGGTTTATATTTATTTTTTTGTTTTATTTCATCTATTTATAGCCCAACCGTACAACACAATTATGTAGGTACAGAGTGGAGAGTTAACGCCGACATTAATTTGACTCACAAGTAGTATTTATTGTTATAGCGGCAACAGAAATACATCATCTGTGAAAATTTCAGTTGCCTTGCTATTATGGTTATTGAGATACAGCCCGGTGACAGACAGACAGACGGACATAGAAGTCTTAGTAATTGGGTCCCGTTTTTACCCTTTGGGTACGGAAACCTAAAAACTAAATTTTTAGATAATCTAAATGACAAATAAAGGAAGTAATTGAGCACCATGCTTGCCATTCTGACATTAGAATAATCAAAATAGCAATTCAGGCTGTTTTGACCCTTGGTTTAGAGTCAAAATGTAGTAATCACTGTTTGGAAACAGATTGCTCCAAAATGAAGTTTTTTAAAAATGTAAGTACGTAACTAAGCAAACAGTTTTATTTATTAAATTCAAAATATGTCGAAGGTTTTAAACAGAAGGCCCAATATGTGATTTCATTGAATGTTCAATGTTGGCGTCAGCTCTCCACCCTATATATTAATCTTATACCATTAAATAGATATTGAAGAGCCTCTTATCCACTTAACGATGTTTATTTATAGTAAGTACTTACCTGTGTCCTAATTTATTAAGTACATTCTAACACTTTAAATGAATGGGTAGGTACCATTTTAGAGTAGGTACAATACTTACTTATTGTTAGCCTTATCGTTCCACGCCACGCTTCCACAGACGTTCTGTCCATGTTAAAATGAGCCTTCAAAAACATTTTCATGTGAAATGAAGCCAAGTCTAAATCACAGTTCCCAATATCAAAAAGTTGTCAGATCTCACGTAAAGCCAAGCTTCTAACTCTACACGCCTTACTCTACAAGTCCTTACTCCACAAACTCTACAGTGTAGAGTCAAAATAAATTAAGGGAGGTTTGCATGATTGATGAATGATGATGATTAGCTAATTATACAGTATGATTAGCAAATTTTTCATTGAAAAATACATGTGTGGCCTTGTTCTTTATTTTGTACAAATCTAAATCATATCGAGGCGTTTCCGTCTTCCTACGCTATAACAGAGCAAACACTGCTAAATATCTACTTCCGACCGAATTCTGGGGCCTTACTGCTTAAGCGCTCTGACGTTAGGCTTCGATTTTTCTCCTGCTCGCGCCAGTTACTCACGCCACGAGAGCGAGCGGGAGGGAAAGCGAAGCCGAACGTCAGAGCGCTTACACGGTACCTAAGGCCCCGTTTGATGACAACTACCGTAAACATTGGGTAATACCTGGAGGTAATAGAAGAAAAAATAATTTGACTTACCCGGAACAACTGATCCTAAGCACACACTGATTCACCTAGCAGGTTATCTAAATATTATCGCTGTACAAATAATAATTGGCTAAGTGCAAGTCATACTCGCGCACGAAGGGTTCCGTACCGTATGGGAGCCCCCCAAATATTTTGTATTTTAATTTATTTGTTTATTTTTGATGTGAACATTTCATTTATTTTTAAATATTAATATTTTATATAACATTAAATTAATTAAATATTCCGTGAATTTTTCAAGCGTTGTTGCCGTTATTAGTATCGAGCGAAAAATGGCAAAAACGGGTTTGTTGTATGGGAGCCCCCCTTAAATGTTTATTTTATTTTAGTTTTAGTATTTTATTCCATCCATCCATCCATCAGCCATAAGAAGTCCACTGCTGGACATAGGCCTCCCCTATGGATCTCCAATAAGACCGGTTAAAAGCGGCTTGCATCCAGCGCGATCCTGCGGTCTTAATGAGGTCATCCGTCCACCTTGTGGGTGGACGTCCTACGCTGCGCTTGCCGGTACGTGGTCTCCACTCGAGAACTTTCCGACCCCATCGGTCATCAGTCCTCCGCGCTATGTGCCCTGCCCATTGCCATTTCAACTTGCCAATCCGTTGGGCTATGTCGGTAACTTTGGTTCTTCTACGGATCTCCTCATTTCTGATTCGATCTCGCAGAGAGACTCCGAGCATAGCCCTCTCCATAGCTCGTTGGGCTACTTGGAGCTTACTAATAAGGCCCATAGTGAGAGACCACGTTTCTGTGCCATAAGTCATCACTGGCAACACACACTGGTCGAAAACTTTCGACTTGAGGCACTGAGGTATGTCGGACGAGAAGACGCTACGCAATTTTCCGAACGCTGCCCAGCCGAGTTGGATTCGGCGATTGGCCTCTTTCTTGAAGTCGGACCTACCTAACTGTACTACTTGTCCTAGGTAGACGTACGAGTCAACGACTTCAAGAACCGAGTTCCCAACAGAGATCGGGGTGGGTACAACATGGGAATTACACATGACCTTCGTCTTGTCCATGTTCATCTTAAGACCCACCTGTTGGGAAACCCGATTGAGGCTTTCGAGCATCGTGCTGAGCTCTTCCATCGATTTTGCCATGACTACTATATCGTCGGCAAACCGAAGGTGAGTGAGGTATTCGCCATTGACATTGATGCCGAATCCTTTCCATTCCAGGAGCTTGAAGGCGTTCTCCAAAGTAGCCGTAAACAGTTTCGGAGAAATGACGTCTCCCTGTCTTACGCCTCTTTTTAAAGGGATCGCCTTGGAACTCTCTTCCTGTACTCGGACCGACATAGTGGCGTTATTATACAAGCACTTCAACACTTCGATGTACCGATAGTCAATACGGCATCGTTGGAGAGACTCGAGCACAGCCCAAGTCTCGACCGAATCAAAGGCTTTCTCATAGTCCACAAACGCTAAGCAAAGTGGCAAGTTATACTCTTCGGTCTTCTGTATAACCTGCCGCAGCGTATGAATGTGGTCCATGGTGCTAAAGCCCTTTCGGAAACCGGCTTGTTCGGAAGGCTGGAAGTCATCAAGCCTGCGCTCGAGACGGTTCGTAATGACCCTTGAAAACAGCTTATAAACATGGCTCAGAAGCGAGATGGGTCTGTAGTTCTTCAATAAGGTGTTGTCACCTTTCTTGAAAAACAACACCACCACGCTTCTGTTCCATGCTTCTGGCGTGATGCCCTCGAGGATGACGGTGTTGAAAAGCTTCTGGAGGACTTTTAGTACCGGTGTTCCACCCGCTCTCAGAAGCTCTGATGTGATACCGTCATCACCCGGCGCCTTGTTGTTCTTAAGCTGATTCAGGGCCATTCTAATCTCGTACAGGCTGATGTCCGGGATATCTTCGGTGAAGTGTCGGGTCAGCTTGGCTCTTGGATCTTTGGCCGCGCTGCTAACAGGCTTAGCGACCGAAGCGTATAGCTGTCCATAGAACCTTTCAATCTCCTCTAATACCTCTGCCTTGGTCGACGCTATACTTCCATCTTCTCTCTTCAGCTTTGTCAATTGGCTTTGCCCAATAGACAAATCTCTTGCGAACACTTTGGAGCCTTTGTTTCGCTCTATTGTCTTTTTAATGTGTTCAGTATTAAAAAGACGGATGTCGTGCCGCAAGGATTTCGAAATTTGTCTATTGAGACGCCTATATGACTTTGCATCATCGGAAGACTGCAATCTTAGCGAGCGTCGTTCGGCCATGAGATTTACAGTGTGATCGGAGAATTTCTGCGGTTTATTTGAACGGCGGGGTCTAAAGAACTTAGCACCCACCGTTTGGACAGTTTCTACGAGCCCGTTGTTGATCTCGTCCACCGACGCAAGGTTCTCTAGGCAAGCAAAACGATTCGAGAGCTCGAGCTGAAAGTCCTCGGGGTTTTGGATATGTTCACGAGTAGGTCGGAGCGTGGACTTCATCAGGCGGGACCTTTCGAGCTTAACATTAATATCTAATGTGCCTCGTACAATTCTGTGATCGCTGCCGGTTTTCACCCTGTGGATCACGGAGACATCATTAAATATTCGTCTCTCGGTGGTCATGATGAATATTTGTATGGTGGTATTTTATTAGCGGCAACAGAAATACATAATCTGTGAAAATTTCAACTGTCTATCTATAACGGTTCATGAGATACACAGTCTGGTGACAGAGACAGACAGACGGACTGACGGCGGAGTCTTAGTAATAGGGTCCCGTTTTTCCCTTTGGGTACGGAACCCTAAAAACCATGGTACAAGTGTTTAGTGATCTATTCAATTTGATAAGGGCCAGAAGCAATCGTAGGTACCTAAAACCCGCTGGTGACAATTCTCTCGCACTTTGATAACGGTCACACGTCACGATAGCGAGCTAATGAAAAGATAATAATCTACGAAAAATAATATAAATTAAAATATTTAAACCGCACGTTGTAGTTGGGTCCAAGCTCTTGGATACGATCTGGAAATATGAAGTTCTTTCTACCACTTTTCGTCGCCATAGCAGGTAACATTTGACACTATTCTATAAGTATCCACAGAAGAACCACTAGACCGAAAATGTGAAAATATTACAGAAACACGTATTTCTGTGTGATTAGTGTGTTCCTATAGGTACAGTTAGTGTCATTGATTACCATTAACTTCCAACTAGCACAAAACTACAAAAAAAGGCTTACGGGTAGCAAAGGGACATATTGTCTTTCCACCATTATATCCCCTCAAAGAGAAAATAAAGTATGGATTGACAATTACAATTGACAATTAAAGTGGATAAAATATATGTTTTTCTCCCTTTGCCGTGCTACCCGTGCCTTTCTATGGCTGAAGTAATGACTATGCCTTGCTTTGGTTTCTGTGCAAATAATTTTTTATTCAATGAATAAAATATTGAAAATGCAAAACGTTATAAAGGCTTAAAACACTACAACTAAAGTACTCTACACTTACTATAAAGTAACAACAAACTGATTCTGATTTAGTTAACGTATTTTTTCTTGCTAATGGGTTCGGAGAGTCAACACGTCCTAAAAATGCCTCGTTTAGAAGTGAAACACATGTCTTTAAAAGTACTATGTGAGAATAAGCTTCTTTATCACAACAGAGCGAAAATACTTAAGACTTATGCTAATCAAAGATTTGAATAACGAATTTTGTTATCAGTTTGTTCTGCGGGCGTTGTCGAAGACCCCACCGCGGGTTACAAGGAAGGTGATAGGTTCTTCTACTTCCCGGGGGATGGTGATGGCAAGCTCCACCTGGTCGACTCGTGGGAGCCAGTCGATGTGCAGTACATCACAGACTACGTCAGGAACCCTAACAATAACGCCTACTGGTTATACACCAGGTTAGTAACTGAAAACTGCCAATCATTATCATATTTAGATTGTATTTTTGACGTTTTTGACCGACGCGACGAACCGGAGGAAGTACTTGTATTACACATAATTTTTTTCATAGTAGTCCGATTTCAATAATTCTTTTTTTATTGGAAATAGTATACTTCGAAATTGGTCCCATTTAAATTTTATTAAAATCAGCTGAGCCATTTTTGATAAATCAACAATAATGTGAAAAATGCTAAATCGATCCGTTCGAAATATTCGCGAATACTGTACACGGGTGAAGTCGGTCATGCTATTTTGTGCTAAAAATAATTATGTAGCTTTAATGTTCTCTACAGGCATATTATATTTTCTTTGCTACAGGGCTCTCTGGTTGCTCTGTACTGAACCGAATGGGGGTGATTAAGATCATCATCAAGAACAACGTTTACTATGGGATCAACCACGAATTCGAGGAACATAAATCAGCTGTTCCATACAAAATTGCAACTCAAAATCGATTAAATGTATGAAAAGCTGATATTATTTTCTCTAATTCCAGGTTGGCCCCATAGTAAAAGTACCTAGTTCATAGTGATGGTGTGAATCACCTCCTTTTGGCTTAGTATGCCAGTTCTGGATAACCCTGTATGTTATTTACTAAAAAAAATCGGCCAAGTGCGAGTAGGACTCGCGCACGAAGGGTTCCGTACCGTATGTATAGAACCAATTTGGTGAGTACCAGCATATTTCTTGATCATCTTGAACGTCTGCTCGATAAGGTGGGCGAGTTGGGTATAGAATACGTCTTGATCGGAAATTTCAACGCGAACATACTTGGCCCAAGCGATTCAAATATTAGACGACTGGCGGACTTATCGGCCGTCCATGGCTTGTGTAACAATGTGGACTTTGCTACGCGGGTGACCGCGAGCACGGCCACCTGCCTCGACCACGCGTAGTCGAGCCTGCCGGCGGGCGCGGCGCGAGCCGAGCCCGTGCGCACTGAGTTCAGCGACCACGTCGCGGTCAAAGTAGAACTACTCGTCGAAAATCGTGTAATAATTACGCAGCGGCCGCGGTATGCGCGCAGGTTTACGCATTTGAATAAAATCAATTTTGTGGGAGCTATCGAGAGTGTAGACTGGGAATATATTAAGTTTAGAAATCAAGTTTCGGCAAACTTAGCTATCACAATAATTAACGTCTTAGTTAATAAATTTGAAGCGTGTTTTCCATTAAAGAAATGCTATCAAAACAAAAAGGATCCCAGCTAGGTGACGTCGGACGTAAAAGAATTTAAATCATTGCTATTTGACATAATTAAAATTGGTGATTTATTTCCTGACATTGATACTATAAATATGAATTATTATTTGACCTGAATAACTATTATGAAAATCTGATTAATTAAAAATACTAAATCTGCATTTTACTCTAATATGATATGATATGATGAGCGACTAACTCTTGCCGGACGATGTGGAGTATCGTCAATAAAGAGAGGGGGAAAAACAATTCCCCACACATTGATTTTACCGATGTAATTCATTTATCTAATGGGGAAAAATTCATTAGTAAGAAATGTGCAGTTGACGCGATTAACGCCCAATTTTTAGGGGCAGCGGAAGTTTGCGGGGCGCTGAGGGCCTCAGTCGGGCGCGTCCGCACCGCGCTGTGCTCGGCGCGCCCGTCGGCCGACAGGTCGCTCAGGTTTTTACGATTTAGCGCAGACGAAGTTTAAAGGATTATTATTTCTCGTATACCACCTAAGACTTCAAAGGATATATACGGACTATCAATGAAGCTTCTTAGATTAGCCGCGGCCCCCCTCGCTCCCATATTGGCTGAACTGTTCAATCTTTGCATTACAGAAGGGACATTTCCGTCGCCGTTAAAGATCGCAAAAGTAACACCTCTATTTAAAGGTAAAGGGAAGCGCGAAAGCATCGATAACTACAGGCCCGTAACAATTATTCCCGCTATAGCTAAGGTTTTCGAAAATGGGATTAGCACTCGCCTTCTTAATTTCTTAGCCGAAACAAATGCTCTGTCCGATCGCCAGTACGCGTACCGCGAAGGGAGATCCACCATCTCACTCACGCGAGAAGTTGTGCGCAGTATTGTGGCTGCAACGGACGGCAAGAGCAAGCAGCAAGTCGCCATAATATTCTGCGATTTATCTAAGGCATTCGACGTCGCCGATCGCGCTGTTACTAAACGTTAAAACACGGCATTATGGCGTGGACGGGGTTTCATGACATTGTTTATTGTTTTATGACATTTTTAATGTAACATAATGATAATTTTTAATTTATTTCAATTTGACATCCTAATATTGAAGTTTAATAGTTGTTTGTCAATAATTAGATATCTTTCTAAAAAGTAATTATTATGTAATCCTATCGTATTGACATGTAAATGAAATATTTTATGAATAAATTGAATATGAATATGGGAACCCCAAACCTGCCGTTATTAATAGCGAGCAAAAACTGCAAAAACATCACGTTTGTTGTATGGAATTTCGGAAAGAGAAATGCAGATATGTAATATTTCGAATGGAACATCTAGAACCTACCTAATCAATTACCTTTCAAGGTTTTCTTATGGTCGTTTTCTACTTATGTTCCAGACAAAACCCATCGGTACCTCAGGTGCTCTTACATGGCGATGCCAACAGCGTGTTCAACTCCAACTTCAATAGCAACAGGGACACTATATTCCTCGCGCACGGTTGGAACGGGAATGGCAACAATGACATGAACAGGCTGCTTCGTGAAGGTAACCAGATTTTATAACCAAATTACGCTTCACACTCACTAACTTCCGAGTTAGATTCCCACAGTCGAAGATGCCATGGCAATTTAAATGAATATTTCAAGGATCTCCTTGCATTGATTGATGCCGTTAATAATATCGAGCAAAATCACGTTTCTTGTATGGGAGCCCCCTTAAACATTTATTTTAATTCAATCATTTATTTTTAAGTGAATATTTAACGAAATATTCTGTGAATATTTCAAGAATCTACTTGTCATCGTTATTAATATCAAGCAAAAAACTGCAAAAAAAATCAGGTTTGTTGTATGGGAGCCCTAATTAAATATTTATATTTTCTGTTTTTAGTATTTATTGTTCTTTAACAACAAATAAGTACTAACATGGCTTGGACGTGAATCCTACGAAATCACAAGTCATTGTCATAGGTAGTTCACGGATGATTTGCAAAATTGATTGGACAACAGTTCCTAGCGTAGTTTTTGGAGGGATCACAATACCATACAGTAATTCTGTTAAGAATTTAGGAGTGATTTTTGATCGTACCTTGAGTTGGGATTCTCACATCAAAACAATCAGTAGCAAAATCTTTGCTTCTGGCGGATCCCTTAGGCGTCTTCGAAATTTTCTACCCACTGCCACTAAAGTTACGCTCGCTCAGTCTCTTCTTCTTCCCATCTTAGACTATGCAGACGCATGCTTCATTGACCTCACCGAGATCCAACTTGAGAAGCTTGAGCGCCTTCAAAATTTTTGCATTAGATTTATATTTGGTATACGCAAGTATGATCATGTATCTCAATTTCGCGCAAAGCTCAAATAGCTTCCTATTCGACTTCGCCGGAATGCTCATGTCCTTTTCCTTCTTCACAATATCCTGTTTAATCCTTCTACTCCACGTTATCTTAAAGAACGATTTACCTACTGGCACTCCCTTCCCCTCCGGTCCAAAGAAAACCTTACCCTCATGACTCCTTCTGCCCGCTCCGAATTATTTTACGGCAGGTCCTTTGCTATCCAAGCTGTTCAGTTATGGAACGCGCTTCTTGTTCCTATTCGACGTGCTCCTTCTCTTGCTGTCTTTAAGGAGCAAGTCATAAAATTTTATTTATCGCAGTTGTCTCCATGTTAGAAAGTCATTTCTAGTTGATTTATTATATATATTTATTATTAAATTTATTAATTTGTATGTAATTTTTATTTATTTTTATTTTAGTACAGTCAAACCTGGATAAGAGAGAGTTGAAGGGACCGCCGTCTCATTCTCGCTTATAGAGGTTTTTCACTTATCCAGGTTTCTCACTTATCCAGTTTTAGAAGTGACTTTTCTCTCTTATAGAGGTTGAAAAATACGTCTAATTTGTATATAAGTATCTACAATTCTACATGCGTGAAGAATGATAAATATGTTTATAAATAGTATATAGACGTACTAACTGTTTGCGTTGTGTTTATTAGAATTGAACATAGATGATAGTTTATTTTATTCATTCTGAAAGGCAATTTTCTAAATTGTGAAAATTAAAAAGTTGACTCTTTTTAATATTTCCATGTCCTTTAGAGCACTGAGACCGATCAGGGGTCTTTTGATTTTATTATTTTATAAAAGTTTGATCCTGGTAAATCAAATTCATTGCGTATTTTATTTCGAGATTTCCTCTTCTGAATGCATTCAATACCCATCTTAAGCTTATCGCTGAACGATTTATTTACTTATTCCTAAAGATTTATTTATTACCAACGAACCTTTATCCTCAATTGATACTAATCAACTGTAGTAAGTTTGACCAATAAGATAGTGTAAATGCACTTGAGGCTATTCTAAAAGAATGTGATACAAAAAGATGTTAGGAAGATGAAAGAAAACCACAAAATAATTTGGAATAGAACACTATCAAACAGGATAGTATAGATTCTCGTGTGGCCATCCCAAAAAAATGCGATACAACAACAATGTTACTTATTGCCACAAAATACAAAAATTTTTTTTGAATAGAACACAATCCGAAATCAACGGTAGTTAGTTCTACGAAATTTAATAACGGGTCATAAAGTGCAGATGTTTTATTACCCTCAACTCTCGCTTATAGAGGTTCATACAAGTAGTACTCTCAGTTATAGAGGTCCATGAGGGAAAAACGACTCTCTCTTATAGAGGTTTTGGTCTCTCACTTATAGAGGTATTTGAGGGGTAAAATGACGGGACCTGGCAATTACTCTCACTTATAGAGGTTTCTCACTTATCCAGTTCTCAGTTAGCCAGGTTTGACTGTATTAGTATGTGTACGTATGCATTATTATTGTAGTATTTGAATGTACATGTGTATATTGATATGTATGTTTATATTTTGTATATTTATGACTCTTTATTCATGTATTCTTTATTTTGTTTCAATTAATTTCGCTATTATTGTACACCCCGTCCCTTACCTTCCTCTATAATCCTTTCCTATCTTAATCAGGTTGCCTGGAAGAGATCGCTCTAAGCGATAAGGCCGCCGATTGTCGCACTATTATAATTATATTGTACTCTTTTATTGTAATATTTTCGATTGTGTGAACAATAAAGCGTTTCTATTCTATTCTATTCTAATAATCGGCCAAGTACGAGTCAAACTCGCGCACGGAGGGTTCCGTAGTGTATGGGAACCCCCTTTAAATATTTATTTATATTTATTGTTGTTATAGCGGCAACAGAAATACATCATCTGTGAAAATTTCAGCTGCCTAGATATCATGGTTCATGAGATACAGCCCGGTGAAGACAGACAGACAGACAGACGGACATCGAAGTCTTAGTAATAGGGTCCCGTTTTTCCCTTTGGGTACGGCACCCTAAAAACAGAAACGGAAAAAAAATACTTTACATGTGAAATTTTCAACGTTTTAGCTATGATATGATGGTTCAATAGATACAGCCT
This sequence comes from Hypomecis atomaria, assembly GCA_964007245.1. Lineage (NCBI taxonomy): Eukaryota > Metazoa > Arthropoda > Insecta > Lepidoptera > Geometridae > Hypomecis > Hypomecis atomaria. The sequence continues at coordinate 17,609,386 of OZ023283.1, forward strand.
GGTGACAGACGGACGGACAGCGGAGTCTTAGTAATAGGGTCCCGTTTTTACCCTTTAGATACGGAACCCAAGGATTTGACGGAGCCCTAAAAAAATATTCTGTTCAACGTCATCCGTGTTTTCCAGCTTTCCTGCAAGATGGAGACGTAAACGTCATAGTTCTGGACTGGAGCCGCCTTGCCAACAGGAACTACGTGACAGCCAAGGGCGGCACCGCTGCGGTGGGTCGCAGGCTCGGCGAGTTCGTCTCTTGGCTGACCACTGTCGGCCTCTCTTACCAGAGGGTCCACCTCGTTGGCTTCAGTCTTGGCGGTCACCTTGTCGGTAACGCTGGAAGAGCTGCCGGTGGCAGCATTGCTCGTATTACAGGTACTTATGGATCTATTTGTTTTAACTTCTTTCATCATCATCATCATCCACAGCCTTCTTTATCCGACTGGCTGGCCTCTCTCTTATAGCGCCATCTGCCTCGGTCCTATGCCAATCGTGTCCAGGTTCGACACGCGATACCGACGATATCGTCGACCCACCTTGCAGCCGAACGACCCACCGTGTCTAGGCCACCACTCTGTTATCGCCCTGCTCCACCTGTCGTCACTTCGTCTTGCCACGTGACCTGCCCAGCTCTACTTAAGATTCGCTACTACGGTTCCGACGTTCCGGGACGAAAGTCCGGATTTTATCCGAATTTTAACTTCTTTACTTTTGATTATTTATTTGGTATTTATCACTCACATGGTGGATAGATTGTCTTAGATGCAAGTAGCTGACAATTAGTCCTATTGGAAGTCTATGGGGGAGACTCAAGTCCAGAAGTAGTATTATCATACGGCTGGAACGAGCTAATATTGTAGAGCAAAGGTTCAAAATAAAGGGTCGATGCTCTGTAATGTTGATGACAACGAAGTCGTGTTTGTAATCCTTTGTCATTCTTTTATTGTTATTGTTTTTGTATGAAACAAAGAAGAGCACAAGATGATGATAAAACGATGAGCTAAGTATAGGCCGAATAAAAGTCGACGGATGTGAAGTTAGCTACAACCTGCGCAATATCCAATCCTGACTGAAGCTCACATAAAGCTGCGCGTTGGTTGCGTTTCGTGCAGCTTGTAGCTAACTTGACATCCGCCGACTTGTATGATTCGGCCTATTGTGAATCGTCACTACATAGTATAAAACAAAGACGCTTCCCGCTGTCTGTATCTATGTATGCTTATATCTTTAAGACTACGTAACGTATTTTGATGCGGTTTTTTTAATAGATAGAGTGATTCAAGAGGAAGGTTTTTAAATGTATAATACACCTGTCTGAAGCCGGGGCGGGTTGCTAGTAGCAAAGAATATATAATAATACTACGTACTAGTAGTTAGTAAATTAATATTGGGGAACATCGTACATAAGGTCTCTGACTCCAACCTAAGCAAACTTGTAAAATTGTTAGAGTTTTGAATTTGATCTTTTACGTTCCAGCCTTGGACCCTGCCGGTCCTCTATGGCTCTGGGACAGCGACCGCGTCCGCCCGTCCGACGGCCAATACGTGGAAGTAATGCACACCAACACAGCTTTCCTCGGCTACTCTGACCCTTGCGGTGATGCTGACTTCTACCCTAACGGAGGGTCGAGCATGCCTGGCTGCTGGCTCAACTCCTGCTCGCACAGCATGGCTTACGAGTACATGGCCAGCTCAGTGAAGCACAATCATATGCACGCCAATGAGTGCGGCTCTTTGAGAGATGCTACCCGAAATCGGTGCACTGGATCTCTCAATCCTATGGGCAACAGCGATATCAACAAGTCAAGGTAAATTTTAAGATTTATATTTCTATAGAATATACTTAAGGTACTTAGTTTACTTACTTTACGGAAACATTGAGACCTAGTCATAGATATATAAATCATATTTTTTGTGTGATATTCTATTTGTTGTTGTTGGTTGTATATAAACATTGTTTGTAAGTAGTTTAAGAAAACTATAACATCATTTTTTCTTACTTTACAGACCTGGCATCTTCAGAGTCAACACTGGAAGAAATTACCCCTTCTAAAAAAACACTTTTGGCAATATAATATAAGGATATGAATACATCTCTTTATGAAACACTGGTACTCGTAAAGGTTCTTAAACACGATGCGTAACGCACAGCAACAACTGTTTCTCAAGCTGTGTAGATAACCCACGTGCTTCGTGTAGAGGTACCCTTACTTATTGACCTACATTTTGTAAATAAAACTATATGCTGATTGAAATGATTTTATATTCATTCATAACCATTGTCCTCTAAATTCGTTCTCAACTCCAAATGAACCTGAAAAATAATAGGTAATTATGATCAGTTATACCTATTGATAAATAACAGAAGCAATTTCTAAGTGTAGGTATTTTGTATGTGATTGTTTTACGATGTACATTGTACAGTAGATAAGATTGTTAAAATTACTATAATCACATCAATATTACTAATCTATAAAATAGTGATTTTAATGACATTTGTAGTTAACATTTGAACAAAACATGTGACGGTTACGTTAAAAATTGCAAAAATGTTTAAAGATGATGCAAGCTAGTAAGAATCGCTAAAACATTCAATCTACGTAATCGTTATTTTTCTTAAATTATGTTAAAACTCTCTGGACTACCTGCTTATATTATAAAACCTATAAAACACCTAAGTATATACTTAACGTACTGGTCATATCCTACTAATATTATAAACCCGAAAATTTGTGAGTATGTATAAATGTTTCTTACTCTTTCACGCACAAACGACTTAACCGATTTGGATGAAATTCGTTACGAAGGTAGCTTAGACCTTGGATTAACACATAGGCTACTTTTTATCTCTGGCTGACGCCGGTAACACCGCGGGACGCAGCTAGTTTTGAATATATGTACTTAGGTCTAATTATATTTCCTATCTGCTAGAAACATGTATACTCGTAGGTAGTTACAAACTAATTCGCGATTTCAAAGTTGGATCGAAAAAAACTTAGTATTATATTAAGTATAGCCATTAAGTTTTTTTTTTTCAATTTCAATTTTCTTAATGGCTTTGAGCCGTAATAGGCAAAGCAAAGACAGTACCCAATATCAAGTTTTGATCTACTTAATTACTTTATTAACATATAAAAATCGCTAATAGCGTAGTTCGATTAGGTGTCCGTCAGCGATCACCAGAGTTAAGCAATGTTCTGCACGGTCAGTCTTCGGATGGGTGACCGTGGTGACATTTACAACTCAGCGCAGCCGTGGCTCGGATGTTAAGTGAAATTGGCTTGTATTAACGGTTTAGCCATGTCAGAGGCCTTCAGGCGGCTTAAAACTCTGACACAACGTTTATCCACCCGGCCTTCATGTACTTATAATGGGTTACTGGTAATCAATTAGCATCATTTTAAGGGCATATTTTGTACATCAAAACATTCAAATCTTTTATTCTACGACTTCTGAAAATTTGTATTTATTTTCTTCCATACAAAATTTAAAAAAATAATTAACCGGTCCAAACGTAATTAACTAACATACGAGTATTTTTTTTAAAAAATGGTATAAAATAGTTGAAATAATACTTTGTCAATAAATAGCACCCCTATTCTTACTGTACTCTATTCGACACGTGTTTCGTCTCTAAACGAGGCATCTTCAGGACGTGTTGACTCTTCGAGCTCACTCGCAAAAATGACGGCTCACCGCGCCGGCGCTTCTTGTATACTCGTCGTGAAGCACCGAAGTAAAGGCGATGTGACGGTAGTTTGATCGTTCAGCAACTGTGTCATTCTTGCGAGGAGCTCGAAGAGTCTACACGTCCTGAAGATGCCTCGTTTAGAGACGAAACACGTGTCGAATAGAGTACAGTAAAAATAGGGATATACGAGTATGTAAAAAACGGCCAAGTGCGAGTCAGACTCGCGCACGAAGGGTTCCGTACCGTATGGGGCCCCATTCCTCTTGCCGTTGTTAATAGCGAGCAAAAAACTCCCCCCCAATTAAATATTTATTTTATTATGTTTTTAGTACTTATTTGTTGTTATAGCGGCAACAGAAATACGTATCCTGTGAAAATTTCAGCTGCCTAGCTATCATGGTTCATGAGATACAGCCCGGTGACAGACGGACAGACGGACAGTCGGACATCGAAGTCTTAGTAATAGAGTCCCGTTTTTACCCTTTGGGTACGGAACCCTAAAAAGCGCGCGAGCCGCCACCCGCGAGACTTGGACCTGAGAAAATATACTGTGTAAATATGCAAACAAGTGTAAATATTACTTAGGTATGTATTAAAACAATTAGGTACCTATTTGTACATCACATGTTGGTTCCACTTTCTTTTAAAAATTGGGAAATTTGTTGAGATTTGGGAAAAGTTGTAGGACAAAAGTCGTTTGTTTTGATGTACAAAATATGAAAGCCCTTGGAAGGATGCTAATTGATTGTTATCAATAACACTGTATTAAAAAAAAAACTACGAAAACGCCTTTACTTATACGTCATCATCATCCGCAGCCTTTTCTATATCCCACTGCTGGGTATATGCCTCTTTCTTACGGTGCCATTTGTCTCGGTTTCGTGCTAATCGTGTCCAAGTTCGATCACAATGTCGTTGACCCATCTTGCAGCCGGACGACCAACGCTCCCCTTGCCTTGCCTCGGCCTCCACTCCGTCACTGTCCTACTCCACCTGCCGTCACACCGCCTGGCCACGTATCCTGCCCAACTCCACTTATATGTAAAAAAAAAAATTACCGATTTCTCCTTGATCCATTTCCTAACAAAGGGAGCGAACAACCTCTTGTTCCTGGCGTCTTTCTTACGAGTGAGGCTGACGACGCAGCCGACTATCACTGATATGCAGCATCCGAAGCTCGTGAACCACAGGTACGAAATGCGGTATAAATAGGGTACTTTACTGAAAAGGAATACGAAAAAAAATATTTTTTGAGTAAAACGAAAAATAAAAACTACCACTTCGTTGAAACTAGCGTGAGGATTCATTATTAAATTTTATATGAAAAACCGGATAGGTCGGGCGCATAGCGGTTCGGCCGTTTCAAATGTTATCGTGAGTATATCCGGTTTTTCATATAAAATTTAAATAAAAACTAGTTACAAAATAAAAATCGAGCCTTCCCGAAAGCTAATTTCGCCAAAAATGGCATTAGTGACATCAACCGTGTACAAAATTCGAATAGTGCGCACATATTATATCAATGTGTCATCGATGTACCTACCTAGTAATTTTCACATTATTGTCAATTTTTCAAAAACAACTCAACCGATTTCGATGAAATTGAATGGGACTGAAGAATAATCAAGTTACCAAACAAAAAAAAAACTTTTAGTCCAATTGAGATTCTTCTTTGTTGAAGTCGGTTAAACATTATAAAATATTTTATTGTTTTTGAATAAAAACGTAAAACGCAAAAACTCTATAAAATTGAGTCTTTCTGAGGGAAACCCGAAAACAGATTTAATGGAAATAGTTATTTTTGTAAGCGTTGTAATTTCCAAAACCAATTTTTTTAACTTAAAATCTTCAAAACTACCTATCCAAATTCGTCTTAAATAAAATCGTGCTAAAACTAAGTGTAAGAAAAGAAAGAAGTTATAATTTACTTTAACTCAAACATATGTTAATTATTTATATTAGCTAGCATAGATATCTACTATATTAACACATAATTATACAATGTTCTTAAATGAACGAAAACTCTAAATTAGTTATTCGAAGTAATAGAAGTATTTATTTGTAGTTAGTCGAGATTGGTTGAAAAATGCGACCTGCAGACGAAAACCAACATCTGGACAGGAAACAAAATCGCCATGTTAATCGAAGATTTTCGCTTCGCTTTGATCAATTATGTAATGCGTGCACAACAAGTAATTTGTTTAATATTTTTATAGGGCAAGTGTCTTTATTAACTACCACTAAACGCAAAACTTACATAATCTAAAACTATATTAACTACTACTACATAACAAACAATTGGATCATCCATAGACCCTTGAAGGTCTAAAGATAATCCAAATGCTCAAGCACACTGCCAGTTGGCAGCGTGCTCAGCATTCTGGCAGCATTGCCACGCTGAGTGGCAAAGCTTATACGTTGAGCCAAATAAACACCAGCACTTTGGTGAAGCGTCGCGTCCGCCAGATGCTCAGAAAGAAAATAAGATAATTTGTTTAATTAGGTACCTCTCAGGAAATTCAGCGTATTTGGTAGGTTCATCAAAAATGTAGGTACAGTTATCGGTGTATCTCGGTTTCTCAAGAAATTTGAGATCGCCATGGGCCTGGGCAAGCTGTGAAGACGCTGCTACCCACCAGGCTGACATGAGCCCCGACATACCACCAACGAGAGCGCTCTGAAAAAATATTTAACATTTCCACGTGAGTGTAGCTAGTGAGGCGCAAGGGTAGGTCTAGTCTGCCCTAGAAACTTCTTTCTCCACCCCGGAAAACTTGAAAGTCAAAATTCAATACCAGTACATTCTATTTTTACAAGCTTTTATTTAACTTGGAATGGATGTAAGTTCGGGTGGAATCTTGCAGGTTAAATTTGACCAACTTTCCGGCATCCGATTGAGCTGAAATTTTGTACCATATGTATTTCGCGTGACAATGTACTAATATGGTACCATGGAGCTGATTTGATGATGGAGTCGAAAAGCCATACTAAACTCCTATAAAATAAAAGAATCCATATAAGAACTCCTCTACGAAACAAAATAAATTAGATCCATCGTGTTTGGGCTCGTTTTGCTTGTCTTGGCTAGCACTCTGCTGCTACATGATATACAGGATCTCAATAGCTTGTATTTTAAAAAAGTTAAATTTTATGATAAGTTATTTATTTAAAACTTGACTTATTCTGGTGTGTAACATAAGCCTAACCAAGAAGGGTGAAAGAGCCATATCCACCACGCTGGCGTCGTTGGCCCAGAACGGGTTGACGGATTTGACCATTGAATATCTAAATTAAGCAAAGTCGATTTGGTCGAAACTGTCTTCGGAGACATCATCATCATAACCTACAGACATTAAATAATTCAATGAATATACTTGGAATTACCGTAGAGTCAATAAATGGCAAGAATATTCCCATAAGAAAGATCCCCGCGAGGGGTCCCATTGACGCTGACGACAAACTCATTGTCAACTGCAATACAGAACCGAGTTTTTCCACCACAAACACCAACGCTAAAAATGAAACCAACTTTAAAAATATAGAAATAGTAGCTTTTAAAATTGGGAGTCAAATTAAAGATAAACCCTTGGCGTCACTGTACTGTATTAGCCTCTTTAATATTCCACTGCTGGGGTAAGCCTACCCAAGAAGGGTGATTGGGCCATATCCGCCACGCTAGCCCAGTGCGGGTTGGTGGATTCATATACGTCATCGAATTTCTTCTACGGACTGCAGGTTGCCTCACACTCAGACCAAATAAAAATCAAGACAGAACGTCGCTGAACAATCAAGTGAGGCCGGTTTTTTAGGGTTCCGTACCCAAAGGGAAAAACGGGACCCCATTACTAAGACTTCGATGTCCGTCTGTCCGTCTGTCTATCTGTCACCGGGCTGTATCTCATGAACCATGATAGCTAGGCAGCTGAAATTTTTACGGACGATTTATTTCTGTTGCCGCTGTAACAACAAAGTACTAAAAAGAAAATAAAATAAATATTTAAGGGACTCCCATACAACAAACCTGATTTTTCAGAGGTTTTTCGCTCTATATTAATAATGGTAACAGGTAGATGCTTGAAATTTTCACAGAATATTGAGTTTTATATTCACTTCAATAATAAATAATATTTAAGGGGGGGCTCCCATACTACATACGGAGGGTTCCGTGCGGAACCCTCCGTGCGCGAGTCCGAGTCGTACTTGGCCGATTATTTATACATATGGTGAGTGCGGCGGTGTTGCGCCGCCATAGTTCGACTGACAAGCCAAAGCGTAGTTTCGTTGTACGTGTATGTGTGTGTACACGTCTGTACACGTCGAGGCGTAATTTTGCCGTTCTCACTTGTTTGTCCACAATATTCTGTCTTGATTTTTTTACTTGGTCTGAGGCCTCACAATGTTTTCCTTCAACGAAAAGCCAGTGGTGATAAACGATTGTAAGGTAGGTGTTACCACTAGCCCACCACGGCTTTTACACGTCAACGTCACACCACATTAAAATAATTATCCTTAAGTTTTTTTTTTCAACGGGCAAAAGTGCCTTTATTAACTACAACAAACTACAGTAGGAATTTGTAGTTCGTCGAGATTGGTTGAAAAATGCGACCTGCAGACGAAAATCAACATCTGGACAGGAAACAAAATCGCTATGTTAACCGAAGATTTTCGCATCGCTTTGATCAATTATGTAATGCGTGCACAATAAGTAATTTGTTTAATATTTTTTATAGGGCAAGTATCTTTATTAACTACCACTAAATGCAAGACTTACATAATCTAAAACTACATTAACTACTACTACATAACAAACAATTGTATCATCCATAGACCCTTGAAGGTCTAAAGATAATCCAAATGCTCTGCTCCAAATCTGCTGGCTGCATTGCCACGCTGAATGGCAATGCTTATTCGTTGAGCCAAATAAACACCAGCGTTTTGGTCACACGTCACGTTCACCAGACGCTCAGAAGGTGTATTATTAAGTGTATAATGAGGCCTATTACCCATGCAAATAACACCTAGTATGACGACTACAGATCTAATAAGTATTTGAGTTTGCGTGTGAGACAGTTCCTTGAAGAAAGGCTTCCAGAAATCTTCCAGCACTACGGCGGCCATGGAATTGAGACCAGTTGATAACGAACTGAAACAATAAAAAAATATGATTTCTTAGGGAACGAAAGATGAAAAAAAAAATGTCAAAAAATGCAGAAAAACCAGACTCAAACTCGCGCATCGAGGGTTTCGTATAAAAAACGAAAAAAAAATATGTTCCTAGCGGAGAGCGGAGGATAAAAACATTATTTATTTTTAATCCCTACAACATGTAGGTATTATGCTTATAGTCTAACGCTGGTTTTATTTAACTATATGACGCTGGCTATACGATTACTATATATTTTGAGACTTAATTAGTCAGATTTACTAGATTCGTAATCTAGGAAATCGTTGTACTCGTTATTATAACAAATTTTTACAGCGAGACTTCCTCTAAATTCGTGAAAATAAAATTAGCTATTTTAAGTACCTACTTAAATAGGTATATAGTTTGTCGAAACCCAATGAAATCTTTCATGGAAGAGCTGATTTTAAAAAAATATGAAAAAAAAAGAAAAAATAATTAAAGAAGAAATAAATTTAAAAAAAACCCTTCAGGGTAGATCCTCTTCTTCCGTTCTAAAAGATGTTACAACTGACTATAATGATCACCTGGAATTTGTCTGTTGTCTAGAGAAACACCTTCTATACGTTATTTTTAAACCACGATGGTTTAAAAAAAAAAACAAAATTAGAGGGTATCAAATAAATAGAAAGGTAGAAAAGATAGATAATCCTTTATTGGCTTAACCAAATTACAAAACAAACAAATGACATGAACAAAAATTATTATAAGTGGGTTTTACTAAATGGCGGCCTTATAGCTTCAAGCGATTTCTTCCAGCCAACCAAGAAAAAATAGATACAAAACTAGTTTTGCCTTGAAAATGAAACTCTAGAAACTAACCTTGGTTTTAAATATTCTCCGTACTACTACCGCAACGAAAACTGAGGCAAAAAATTCATTGTCGATGATTATTTTATTAAAATGAGAAACGCTCCTTAAGTTTTAGTTAAATAAATTTAGAGAATGAAACTATTCAGCTACGTTAATACAAGCAAACGATTTTTATAATCTTATAAATATCTACCTACTTAAGTATTTATCAATTATATTGTTTTAGGGATTCGTGATAACAAAAGGAATCACTTTATGCAATCAAATCATTAGGTACTAATTGGATAGTACCAGTTCACTGGTTCGAGAAACACACACACACACCGCAATACGCCCGTTTACGCAAGTCCGATTTTTGTAGCGCGTGTTAGATCAGGGTTAAAAAGGGAGTTACTTTATCTATTTTCTACTGAAATATCATTGTCAGGATGGAAATCTTACTTGAAACTAATGCAGCAACCCTGAATGTTTGATTGTCGATTTTTTGTTTATAAGAATTGACCCTGATTTGTTTGTTTATAGGAATGGAAGGTAGGTAAATAAATAGTTTTAGACCAATAAAGGAAGTACAGAGGCCATTATCATATTAGTCCCGTATAGTAGTATGATAATGTGTTCAAATCGCGAAAGTTTAAAATTACAGAGGCCATTTTAAGTGATATAGAATATCACAATAAAATCCCTAATCTAACACGCGCGTATAAACAACTTTTCTCTTCTTTCTTTCTTTTCTCACCTAAGAGCAGCACTAAACACTCCAGCTACAAAAACGCCAGTCATCCCGTTCCAATCTGCCAATACGTCCATCACCAACAGAGGCAGTATCTGGTCCTTGGCCAGAGCAAGGTTGGAATTCAAAGGATCGCAGTCGTGGTATCTAGCATATGCAACCATCCCGCTGTACCCGCAAATGAACACTATGCCGATGACTCCGCAGAGAAAACCACACATTGCTCTGAAAAATATTAAAAATTCTTCAAAAATAACATACACGTAAAAAAACTCGCTTCTCGTAGCGCATTTTACTATCGCAAAAAGTTTGATGCAATGCAAAATGTTTTTTTTTTAATGTGAAAACTTCTTTAGCGGCTTTGTGTACTTTTTGGGCTGGGTAAAAAATGTTACCTAAATACGTAACCTGACCGAAAATATTTCGGTTTTCAAGTTCAAGCAAGAGCAAGTTTTTACTTCTGCCGGCACTCCGGAGTGCAACCCGTTATTTTTTTAGTACCTACTTTTATTAACTACAACAAAATACAATACTACTTTGTGCTAAAACTACATCATTAAACTACTACTACAAAGCAATTGGATCAACCAAAAAAAACTAAGTCGATTAATTTAGTGCCTACACTTATTGGAGGCTGGTATTTATTCGACAATTTTATCATATACCTAATGAGTTAACTGTTTCAGAGTTTGTAAGAGGCCTCAATAATGTTTCTAACATGGCTAAATGGTTAGACAATTCGGAAACAAAATTTAACGCGTCATCCGACGCTCAGCAGCGCTCAGTTGTAAATGCCACCCGAAGGAGCCGAAACTCGATAGGGTCGCGTCGTTTCATTACAAAGCTCTTATGACCACCTGCCAGCTCCATCATACCCTGGTTACCATTGAAAGACAAACTACTCGCCAAGACATTCAAATGGACCCAAACTTGATGAGGTTGTGTCGTTTCATTGCTAAGTTCCTTTGGCCTTCCAGCTTCATCATCAGATCAGCATCATGTCATCATAATACCTCATTTTCACGTGATCTCCACATGTATACAAAATTTCAGCTCTAACAGTAACCGGGAAGTGGATCAAATTAACTTGCAAAATTTGATTACAGAACGATAGACAACGGGGCAGGTGAAAGTAAATAAAAGCTTGTAAAAAAAAAGTTGAAGTGAGAAGTTCACTGCCATTTGATCTCGCTAACCCGCTGGACGTACTATTATTGTATTTTCTTTGGCTGGACTATGTCAGTAACTTTCGGCAAAGAAGATATAATGCTTTCGGTCTCGTATTACGTCTTATTTGGCATTAAACAAATTAATAAAAACTAAACAACCAGTTCCTTTGGTTCTCAGCTAACTTTAAAATTAAATGTAATATTATTGTACGCACAGTTAATTTTCAGACTAATGACCGTTTCAGTTTTTTCTCGTATATTCTCAGCTAAGTAGTATTTATAGACAACATATAAATTGTTCTAACACAGATTAACACAGGCAATTTGACGAAAAGTTCGCGGAAAGGTAACAAAATATCGTGGATCCAATAAAATATAACTAAAAATGTCTTTCATATTGTGTCTAATATTTTCGATATTATTTATAAGTTACGGAGACGTAGATGGGGTAAGCGTATTACATTTTAAGCATATTTTTTGTTCAATGTATCGTTAACATCATCCACAGCTTTTTTCACTCTACTGTGTCAATCGTGTCCAGGTTTAACCTAGGTACCAATTTGAACTAGGTAAATTGTAGAGCACAAAAAAACTGGAAAAATATTGTGCAACCACTTCTACGCATCTTTTGCGAATTTTATTTTTGTACAAACATACTAAGGCAATAGCAAAATAGGCGTCGAGTCCGTACAAGTGTTGCTAGCTAATTTGTTTTCTTTTTTAGAAAGTTCTGAAAATCGCTGATGCCAAAGCGAATGCCCGCGTCAGAGGACATTTCGTGAACTGTGCTGCAAAGCTCTCAATGCAAGAAGATCTCCCAAAAATTTTCGACCTGATAGCTGAAGGAAAGTATAGAGAAGATAAAGACTTTAGAAAACTAATATTTTGTTCTTACAAAGGTACCGGACTAGCTTTTGATGACGGAAGATTGAATACTGACGGGATAGCTCTTATCATTGATGACGAAGATTACATCCAAGCTCATAGAAACTGCACTAGGGTCGGTGCCACTCCAGAGGAAACTAATTGGTTGTCTTTCAAATGCTTCCAAGATACAACGCATGTATATTTACGATTGTGAAAAGAACTTAGTAAAAGTAAAAGTAAAAAAGCCTTTATTTCAACTACATCATTAACAATTACATTTCAATTAAATTATTAAACATATTTCATTATTTACGCTTCATGATAACTTTGCAATCGTTAGTTTGTTTCTTTCTTAGTCCATAGTATATGTATGTCAATTTTTTTCTGTTCTAAGTATGTCATTATTAAATTATTCCGTCAATGGTATGAAGCTCTGTCGCCTCTTTAGCTTAGGCCTCCTCTAGTTGTGCCCAAACTTTTCTGTCTCATGCCATCCACTGAACTCCATGTATTTGAGTAAAAATATCTTCCCAGCGTCTGTTCGGCCTTCCTCTCTTTCTTTTTTCTCCTCTTGGGACCCATTCAATGACCTTTTTGGTCCTTAACTCCAAAAGAACTTAGTTATGTAGGTAAAAATATTTAGAGAGATATTGTAGACTAAGTGGTGTTTTGCGATTTGATTGAGTTTACATTAGACTCTATACACAGTAAGAAATATTTTTAATTTAGAATTCGTTGCATGGTTCCAAACTAGTAGGTAGATTCTACTTTATACTAAATAAAAAAAGTTTTTATTTCTGTAAACAATAATTTTGTTATATGTTACGGTAGATAGAGATTTAATGGGTTCTTCTAGTATGCATGGGAATAACTATGCCAGAAGACCCTCACATTATAAGTTCAGTATGTTATATTCCTATTGTTCATCATAATTACAAGAATATATATGGCACATATTATTTTCAATTCAAATATTGTAACTACTTACCTTTTAGACTGTTTAAGGTCGGGTAAAGACAAGAATCTCTGCATCATTGATTGGTTGACAGCGATGTTTCCAATCCAGTAAAAAGTAGATCCAATTGATACCGACCATATAGTGTGTCTTTCTGTTAAGTCTAACTGTAAACTAAAAATGAATATGATACATATTCGGATTTATTACTAAGAATACATAACTCTGTTTTATAGACATGATATTAGTTTACCTAGGAAACTCTATTCTTCCACTATCATAATTCTTTTTCATGACTTCTTGAAAACCTCCAACTCTCCGCGTACCCTGGATAATAACTAATATCATAGCACCAATCATAATTATGGTTTGAAACACGTCTGTCCATACGACTGCCTTAAGTCCACCCTGTAAATTATAATAATGTATATTAATACATATATTTAATTGATGCCAATGGTGATGATGAAATCCAGGCCGACCGAAAATGCGTTAGGTTGGTACAAACTAACAGTAGGCTGCAAATTGATTCAGTTGAAAAGGGACAGAGGTAAATAGCATAAACAAAGGGAGGCCTATTATTCCCAGCAGTGGGTTAAAAGAGCTGATGATGATGATGAATAATACTAATTGATTGCAAAGTTAGTAACAAGTTAGTACTAAATTAATTTCCACAACACTCATTTAAAATAGATGTTGAAACTTACCAACGTTGTATAAAATATACAAACAACACAGACTATTGGAGTAACTATGTGGATATTAACGCCGGTGACTGAAAAAAAAAACAAATAAATAATATATTCAAACTTGAAAACTTTTAGATAGAAGAACTAAAACTTCTCAAGTACTTACGAGTATACTCGTACATACAATTATTAAGACAAGACACTAACCTTGGTTAAATGCTAATGCTGGTACGTAAATAACTATTGGTAACCACGCGGTCTGAAAAAGACAACCGCAGTAAATTTAAATAAAATTCGAAAATCAATTTCATTTAACATATAAAACTCGTTTTTCTTTAAATATCTTACCAAATAGACGCTAAATATTACTGAACCAAAGACCCTCAATCGCTTGTCATAGCGCATTTCCAAGTACTGAAAAAAAATAAAGACAAAGTTATGTTATTAAACCCCAGTAAAAATATTATAACAAAAATAACTACAAAACCTACCTCATAAGCAGATGTCAATTGTAATTCTTGCAAAACAGGTAGGAACGTCGATGATACTATCACAGACATCAGCATGGCTCCTATCAAAAAGAACACATATGACGTGCCGTATACATAAAATTCCGTCGGCGTCCCTAAAAGAGATATGCCTGAAATAAAACTGAAAGAAAACTTTCCATTAATACGAGTTTATTCTAATCCATACAGCAAAGGTCTGGGTGAAACATTAGTCACTTATCATTGAGAGATATTTAATTCTCCAAAAACTCACCTGGCAACTAGAGAAAAGATCACGGGTGTCAATTTCATATTGCGACCTCCCATAAGATAATCTTGTGCTGACTTTTGCTTCTTTACAAATCCGAAATATACACCGATCCCTCCACAAATTGCTAACATAAATACGAATAAGACGTAATCAATAACCGAGAAATGCTGCATAGAAGCTCTTACTTCTGTTACAAGTAATGTTTTTTGAGTCATTTTGAAAATTGTATTGTTCTCTTCTTACAACAGTTCAAACAGTAACTTAACTGTCTTCTAAAATAAATTCAGCTTTCACTCTTTTAAGAAATATTGTACCAGTTTATCCGCATTCTATTTTTGATCCATATTCGTATCATCATTATTCTCAACACATTCAAAAATAGTCATTAAAACACATTTAAAGTACCTACGAAGTTTTTGTATGAAATTAGAATGTTGTAAGGGCGATGAATTTAGTTTTTATTTCACTTTCAAAGCAATTCACACTTCAAATAGCAACTGTTGAATGAGCCTGATACAGAGTAATCTTTCTATTACCTCCCGCGATTTTCTTGTCCATATGGTCTTGAGCTATTTTTGTCCATAAATTGCTTACTTCCTAAGGATGGACAGGTTGCTCGATCATCATTTGGTTTGTATCGTTGTTTGGGTCCAAGACTTTGTCACGGTCATGTTTGTGTTCAAAGTTACTTTAGACGATACAAACTATTATTTTAGAGCTAAAAGTGGACAAGGCAAAAAACAAACCCGGAAATGCTGAACATCATAACAATTCATACATCCTGAATCCTGATTCATATAAAATACCTAAGTTCAAAATATAACATAGGAAAGTTATTTGACCCCATTTTGTGCCAAACGCTTAGTTCGAAAAAGATGACTAAATTATTAATGTAATATAGTTATATTATTACATAATAATAAATAATAATATAATTAGATTAGATTAGATATTTTGCATCAGTTAAAACAAGAAAAGTTATGACTTCTATGGATAAGTGGAGAATGTTATTTCAACGATAAAAGTAAGCTAAGGAAACTAAGGACTGATATAAAAAAGCGTAAGAAAAATTAATAGGTATCGGTAGTTAACACAAAACAAGTGTGTAAATGAAAGAATTGTTTAGTAAAAATGATTTTATTTTAGTAAATAAAAAGCTCATAGTTTCCTAATCTATTTTTGCATCTATGCTAGTACAAAATCAACTGATGTCTTCGCAGTCGTCTATAGGTTTTAAGTTTAGTGAGTTAATATGGCAGGATTCCTGTGAAAAAGAAATATAGGTACGTAATATATTAATGGAAGAAAATGTTTTTCTAGTGTGGGGAAAACCGAGGACTTGATGCAGTAGAAACACAATTATTACAATAATACTTTGCAGATTTATTTCTTCTATCCAATTGTTCTTTAAGCTATAAAAAGAACAAATCTAGAATTGTTCTCTGCACCGACAGCTCGACCAGAATGGTCTCCAAAAACTGTGCAATGACCACGATATTATTTTAAAATATGTGCCCACTTCCTGTATAGTAGCCAACCACAGCTCGTTTCTTGCTACATTTACTTTTTAGGGTTCCGTACCCAAAGGGAAAAACAGAACCCTATTACTGAGACTTCGATGTCCATCTGTCTGTCTGTCTGTCACCGGGCTGTATCTCATAAGCCGTTATAGTTAGAAAGCTGAAATTTCCACAGATGATGTATTTCTGTTGCCGTTATAACAACAAATACTAAAAACAAAATAAAATAAATATTTAAGCCCATACAACAAACCTGAATTTTTAGACATTTTTCGCTCTATATTAATAATGGTAACAGGTAGACGCTTGGAATTTTCACAGAATATTTAATTTTATATTCACTTCAATCGTAAATAATAAAATTATTATTTATGGGGGCTCCCATACAGTACGGAACCCTCCGTGCGCGAGTCCGACTCGTACTTGGCCGATTATTTAAAAGTCTGTGGTTGACCACTGCCTTCGAACTGCCGTGTCACTCCAAAAACCACACATTATTTAGTGTGTAATTTTTGCCCAAAACCCAACACTAGTAATTAAAATAGAATTACATCGATATTTTACCCGGTGCTGGATGTAAGCTCTTCCTATGTTGATATTTACTCTTCATTGCTCTAAGTAGTATACAGGGTAATTTATAAAAGAAAAGCAGAAAAGAGAGTTGATTCAGACCATCATTATGAATATACCTTTTAATGAAGCAACCTGGAATTCGTAGAAAAAAATTAACTGCTCGGAACGGAATCGGCAAAATATATGAAAGCCAATTTTCTTTTCTTGAATTTTTGGGGGAAAATTTCCGTGGAGTTGACTTCATAGTGAAATTTCTTCATAACGGTGGTCTCATATAATCTCCCATTTTAGTACATTCTTCCCATTAGTACACTCTTACTGAAATCCCCTGTAGACGTCAACCGTCTAAGTATTGTTTTTGCAGTAGCGTTTTATGGTGCAAAAGGACTTCAGGCGTAGTGCCACAGGAAGCTAACTTAATCCGCGAGATGGCGCCATCTCTTCGAAACTATTGTTATTTTATTAATTTTTCATTATTTAGCGAGAAATAACAAACTTAATTATTTTTGCGAATATTTCCTTTCATTATTTAGGCGTAAAAAAACTATTGAACCTTTTTGGTACCTAAACGGTTCGAACCATCTAAGGCTTCTTAATTTACATGTACCTATGGTGATTTCATGATATGGTATAATATGCAAGTGTATCATAACGTACCTTATTATTCCCATAAGCGTTTATAAAAGGTTCGTCTTTCGGATGCGGTGGTTCCTTGAAGAACCTTCTCAACTGAGGAGCCAATAGTTTTGGAGGAGGCAGTATGTGCGTGTGCATTCTCCTTATTACAAATGCTATAAGTACGCCCACAAACATGGTCACGAATGTACCGCAGAGTGTGTACCACATGTACGACACTCGAAGAAGAGGATTCACTTCGTAGCTGTAAAAAAGATCAGGGAAAAACCTAATGACTGTTATGAAACATTCATTATTTTAAAATTCTAAATATCATTTATTAATTAATCAGTTTGTTTTGGATTAAATTCTATAGAATGCTATACAGCGCACTCAATTTAAAACCCAATTAGATTACAAACAAATTCAAACCGGAATTAAATTAAAAATTTATATAATTTAATTTGTATCATTTGAATATAGCATTATTAATAACACTTACGAATATGGCGCACAACCAGAGAATTATGAAAATAAATAAAAATATTAACCCAATAAGTAAACTAAATAGGAATTTACACCTGTTTTTAACCCCCGACAAAGAGTGTTATAAGTTTAACGTGTCTGTGTATCTGACGGTGGTATCGTAGCTTCCAAACGGATGGACCGATTTTCGTTTAGTTTTTTTTGTGTCATAGATAATTTGGTTCCGAGTGTTCTTAGCCATGTTTCATGAAAATCTGTTCAGCCGTTTGAAGATCATCAGCTCTTTTCCAGTTGATGACAGGATCTGACTACCTTCCAAATGTCCTATCGATTCTAAATTTGTTACCGTATTACTCCAATGATATTGAAAGGAGATAGAGTTTATTTTGTGTCGGGGAGTTTTGATTTTTTTTTTAATTTTCCTATTATTATAACATATACCAGACTGCAAAACTTAGTAACCCTGCTATTACAAGGCAGGGTTTGAAATAATTACCTCAACACGTCTAAATTCCCCTTCGGCTCAACTAACGTAAAGTTATATTGGCATCCTTCTACCGTCAAAGGTTTGTGAGGATAGGTGATTTCGCCTCGAGCTATGGCTAGCTGAGCTGACAGACACCACCACGACATTGTAGCTAATCCAATTATACCACCAAAAAGAGCGCTCTGAAAAAAAAGTGACACAAATCAGTTTATTCAAAGCTATTTTCAATTCAACAGAAATGTAATTTGTCAAATGAATCTAGTAAGAAGCTAAAGTTTTGAGTAAAGGGTTTGAGTAAGTATACTTAGAAGACAATAGTTATTTTTTCAGAAGTCTAGCCTATACTTACCTATAATTTTATCGTTGGCATCATCTCTAATTTATCACAATCTTACAAAGTTTGGTAAGCTCTAGTCAAAACCTTGTGTAAAGTTAATTTAATAACTTACTGTGGCATCTACCCAAGGTGCGAATATTCCCAGTGAAAATACTCCGAGTTGAGGACCCATCGTCATCGACTCTAATGTCATTGTTAATTGCAATATCGTGCCCATTTTCTCCACAATAAACACTAAAGCTAAAATAAAGGAATACAAAACATTACCGTACTGTGAAATTTATATAAAGCCATTATAAAATTTAAATGAATATAATCAATAACATAGAAGCAAAGATGGTCCTTAAATTTATTTATTTTTATTTTTTATTTATATTCGTTTATTGCTGAAATGTCGGTTGTACGAGTTTTATTTCTATACTAAATATAGAATTCGTATATTTTATAAAAAAATATTATCTGGTCGTAAAATTGTAGTGTTACTCTGAATCAAATGCTTATGACAAGTTTATTAAATCTTAATTTACAATATTTACCTACACAGAGCGTTCCCAGAAGAATCACGACGCTTCTCATGAGCCAAGCTGTTGCTTTTTCAGACAGCTCTTTTTTGAAAAATGGTTTATAGAAATCTTCTAAGACCACAGCTGACATTGAGTTCAAACTTGTTGATAAAGAACTGAAATTAAATACATTGCAATTATTCAACTTGCACTTTTATCTGGAACTTACATTCATTAGTATTGTACAAAACATGTATCTAATTACACTGAGTGTACTTGTGAGATAAGCTATTTGTAAAATTAAAAGAAGTACAAACTAGAAAGGAATAGAATTTTTAAATCGATACCGCCTATTTTTTATTTATGGCTCTGCTCACGTATTCCCATATTATGATGAACTAGACGACCCTCCCCGGCTTCGCACAGGTGTATTATACATATAAACCTTCCTCTTGAATAACTCTATCCATTAAAAAAAACCGCATCAAAATCCGTTGCGTAGTTTTAAAGATTTAAGCATACAGACAAACAAACAGACAAAAATAGCGACTTTATTTTCTACTATGTAAGGATAGGTACACAGACAGCATACATTAATATTATGTATATTTAAATACCTCATTACAAATAAAGTTTTAGATACTGTTTTCATATCATTTTCAATAGTTAAACTTGCCTTAATGCAGCACTGAAAACGCCAGCTATAAAAACACCAGGCAATCCTGGTATATCTCCTAAAACGTCCATCACTAGAAGGGGTAGCAACTGATCTTTTGCCTTAGCTAACTGAAAATAGAAATGAAGTTTAAAAACTAAACTGACGACAGTAACATAATAATAGTATAGATGACATTAATATGGCCCTAGATTTCTTACTTTGGTTTGTAGCGGATCGCAGTCGTAAAATCGAGCATAGATCAGAAGTCCACAATATAGACAGAAACAGTATAATCCCGATATTCCAACACAAAATAGAAACACTGCCCTGAAAATAAGATAAGAATATCAAGACACCTTTAATTTTGAAATATTTTGCCTCGTGTTATTCCAGTTAAATTAAATAAAACGAAACTATCTCCAAACTTTCATACGTGGAAGACAAGATGCAGAAATGGAAGTTCCGGATCAATGGCTGTGGACTTCCCTTGTACAACGATCAGAGAATTTTGAGCTATACCAAAACCCTGAGTGAAATAGCAGACTCGAAATTTCGTTTTTTAGAATTTAGTTTTGTCATAGTGACTAGAGACAAGAGACTGATTGCTGCAACACAGTTAACGCTAAAGCAGCAGGCAGGGTTTCTTTAGTAATTATGTAACTTGTAATTTAAACAATAAATTATTTTGTATTTTGTATTTTTGTATAGTAATTGTTATCTTAAGCTTACCATTTAGCCCCTTTCAATGTAGGTAGAGCCAGATATCGCTGCATCATAGTCTGGTTAACTGCATTAGCTTGCAGCCAGTATATCAGGCCGCCTACACCGAGACTCCACATGGTATGACGAGCCAAAGGGCTTGGATCCCAGCTGAAATTCAGCAAAATCATCTATTAGATCTAAAAAATAACCTTCAATGCATTACAAGCAAGAGTACCTTTTGGAATAAGCTACTTAGTTGACAATATTTTATTGGTGTCCACTTTTAGCAGCTAATCATAAACAAAGACGATACAAAAATAAAATCAACTTAAAATAAAGAAGTTACAAGCATGTTTATTTTCTTGCTTGACAAAGAGCGCACTATAGCAGACTATGACGTCACTGCCCGTAAGTGTAATACATTTGCCATACTAAGTTATGCTTTGTGGGAAAGGGACAAGGCATCCCCTCTTTATTTATTGAATCATAATTAATTGCAGAATTCACTAATCCTTATATTTTTTTAATTCAATACCAGTCCACTACCCTATTGTATATACGGATATCTACAATAATATACACATATACTTCGGCGAGACAATTATTATAAATAAAGTAAATATAAGTAAACAAAAATATGTGCTAGAAGATAGATTTAGAAGAAGCTATAAAATTTATTCTTAGACATAGTGTAGGACGCAAAATAAAAAGGACCTTAAAAATATGAGTCCACCTACGTACAATGATATAATGAGTAATTTATTACTAGGACTAGGCAGATGTATTTTCCTTATTCATATGACCGGGCATCGCGTTGCATCATCATTAACCGTAGGACGTCCATTACTAGACGTAGGCCTCTCCTATGGATCTCCAATAAGCCCGGTTGGAAGCGGCCTGCATCCAGCGCGTTATTTGTATTAATTTTCAGCTTTGTAATCGTAAAATGGAGTTTAAATATTATTATACACGTATTTTTTCATTCGTCAATTAAAAAATAATTATTTAAGATATAGCCCGTCAAAGTTCCGCGTGACGTCACAAGTGCCATACAAATGTATAGACACGGTAATGATATGTATAGACTTCTGTAAGAGAGGTGACGTCACGACCCCCACTCCTATACATTGACAAGATTTATCTTTGTGAATTAACTATCTATACCTAAATAAAAAGCGGCGGCAACGGATTGGCAAGTTGAAATAGAAGTGGACAAGGCACAGCACGGAGGACTGATGACCGATGGGGTCGTAAAGTTCTTGAGTGGAGACCACGCACCGGCTTGTACTTACTTTGGTGATTCTATCCTTCCGCTGTCCAGATTTCTCTGCCACACAACGCCAAAGCCGCCCACATCAATGGTCCCCTTTATGGCGACTAAAGCCATTGCTCCGAACATAGCAGTTATTTGTATCACGTCGGTCCATACCACTGCTTGTAGACCACCCTGTAATAAAAGCCCCAAATACTTGGATGAATCTCACTGACGCTGTCTTTAGCTAATAATTACAGCAAGGCGCTACTAAAACCTGATTGACTTCACGGTAAAACAAAAGTGGAATACACGTAGAATAAAAGTTTTCTTGTTAGAGTACCTACATTTACCACACAAGCGAATTAATTTATGTAGGGTATCGCACCTGGTCAATGGTGTAGTACGAGTAGTATAGCTCATTATTCATTATTTATTTTCTTATATATCTATACCTTGAATATAATAGTAGTTGAATATTAGAAACTCACCACACTTGTATAGAAAATGCAAACTATACACACAATGGGTGTTATAATGTGAATATCTATCCCAGTCACTGAAAAGAAAACAAAAGGAAAATTATGTTAAAACAAAAAAAATAGGCACACATTTTTAGGCGGGTATTATGTTTTAAATTTATACAGCCAGGGAACCTTTTTTATTTCATATAGGTTTGCGATTGACTACACACTGCCTGATGTTTAACAGATATGCGGTCTAGGGTGTAACACTGTAACACGCTTACCTAGAAGATATCCTATGCACTCGTGATTTGAAGACACCTACATTGTACTTAAGCGGGAAGACAGACTCAGGCAAAGCGTTCCACATTCTGGCAGTTCGTATGAGGAATGTGGACTCGAAACGCTTGGTTGGATGTCCACCATAAAAGGGTGGCGCTTTGGTCGCGTCTGTCTAGCCGTACTACGATAGAAGAAAGGGGCAGGTGGGACCTCAACACTATATTTTATATACATTATCCTAGAGATCGAGAGCAAAAGTTTTGATCTCTGAAATTAGACGTAGAATTCAGCGGGAGAGATTCCCATTCTTGCTGGTCTATCAGTGAAGGAAAGAATAAAGGTATTAGAAATCAATTCGAAAATACCTTGATTAAATGCTAGAGCAGGGACGTAAATTACTATAGGCAGCCATCCTATCTGAAAAAGAAACGTTACCTACTCAAAAACATGATCTGAATACTAAATTCCTTTCTAAATTGATTATGACAAGACACGTCACACAATAATCTATGAAGCAAGTTAAATTTTTCTTACCAGTGTAATTGCAAATAGAAATGATCCAAATAGTCGCACTCTGTTATCAAATCTCATTGATAAGTACTGAAAAATAAACAAAAATATAAAAACTTACAGGAACCAAAGCAAACGGAGCAAACAAGATAATTATTTTTCGCAAAAAATGGCAAAACCGACATCCATCGTGTACAAAAGTCGAATATTTCGCTCGAATCGTTTACATTATTGTTGATTTTTCAAAAAAGGCTCAGCTGATTTCTGTAAAATTTAAATGGGACGACCTCGGAAGTATACCCTTTTGAACTAAAAAATAATTTTTCGATTCGGTTCACAATTGGCGAAATTATCGATGAGCATATATTGTATCTTAGTATTGTTATAAGTATTAAAATAGTCTCTGAAAATATTAGTCACCTACATAAATGTAAATTGTTGAAATAAATCTTACTTCGTAATTTGATGTCAACTTGAGATCATGGAAAACTGGCAAGTAGACCTGAGTCATCACAATACACATCATGAAAATTGCTGCTATGATAAATGCATATTGGCTCCCGTTCATGTATATTTCTGTTGGAGATCCCAATAATGTGATGCCAGAGACGAAACTACAAAAGAAAAAATGAGAGTACATACAGAGTCCGTTTACGCACCTACCACATCGAGAAACATTTAAAGACTTCGAGCAAATATCTACAGAGCCACAGCGCCGTCATACATACCGACTTAGATATTTACATAAAATAATTCACAATGACCCATTTTCTCGAATCTCGACGTTACTTCACCTAATTAGTGCTTGAAACCGAGCACTTTGGCATCGCGCAACGTTGTAGTCGGCTTGCAATCGCCTTACGACTAACTAAAAAGCCTGCCCACTAAGTAGTTTGATATTAGTTCGAAGCATGAAGATGAAAAATGTCACCTTGAGTTCCATAAGAATTTAGCAAGTCTAAATTCGATAGGTTTGGCTTTCTCTCAGTTGACGAAAAACCATTGAAATTCGTTTCAGGTTTCGTAATACCTACTGTTAGCGGGAGCGCTAACAGTAGGTATTAGTTCGGAGTTAGTGGTTTGGTACAGGGTATAGGTTCCTAGGTGTTAGTTTAAAAATACTGAAGAACTGGTGACTTTTAAGGTCATTTCAGGTTACGAATTAGGTACCGTGTTTAGGGTAGCAAAGTCAGCGATAGTCATCTAATGATGACATTGTTGTTTCTTAACATTTCTTCTAAACTTAAAGTTTCGGCCTTTTACCTTTCCAGTGTTTTGTCATCATCATTCTCATATCAGTCAAATGACGCCCACCGCTAGACCTATGCCTCCGTATCCCTCCATATGGACGGCCTATCTTCCAAATACATTTCCAATAAGACCTATTGGAAGTGGTGTAAGTTATAAAAAAAAATGTTGACGAGTGTTTTGTCGGTTTGAGTTAAATGAGAATGTGTTTACATTTGACTCAAATCGACAAAACACTCGTCAACATTTTTTTCACAGGCCTTTTATGGATCTCCTCGTTATTACTGCCCCCTAATATGTCCATAATCTTCTAGCATTGTTACCTGGCAACGAGTGACATAGAAACTGGAACGACCTTCATATTCCTGCCTCCTAGCAAGTAATCCGCCTGCGTCGACTGCTTCTTCAGGAACCCCCAGTACACACCGACCACTGCACTTATAGCCAACATGAACACAAATACCACGTAATCCACCCATGAGAACCGCTGCATTAGATGCACCATTTCTTCGACTTGACTCTCACCCATCGTGACCAAGATAAATTGCACGTACGGGGCGCAAATTTGTGAGACTAACTAGATCATATCAGAAGTGCTATCAAAGTTAGCAAGCACCCAAGGCACGTGAGCCCACCGAGACGTATGCTCAATCTGCTACAATGAAACAATTACGATAACTCGCAATTTAACAGAGGATGTTGCGAGATCCCCCTCGGTAGGAGTAAACGGGAACCTAACATGAGGTACGTAGGCACTTGAAAACGGGTGGAGGTCATGTGGGTAGGTCGCTGATGGAATATTTCGTGGGCTTGATTGTTTGGTAGATCTTGCTATTTTTGTTGGAATGTGTAAATAGGCAATAGTGAGCCGTGGTGGTCTAGTGGCAGTGACACCCGCCTTAGATTAGTGAGGTTGTGTGTTCAAATCCCGGTCAATGAGTTCTTTGAAATTTATGTACGGAATTTCACACCATTGGCTTTCGGTGAAGGAAAACGTTGTGAGGCAACCTGCGTGCGTCCTTAGAAGAAACTCGATGGCCTATGTGAATCCACCAACCCGCGCTGGGCCAGCGTGGTGGATATGGCCCCATCCCTCTTCGTGGGTACGTCCTGTAGTGGACTATTAAAAAGGCTGGTACAGTACAGTATAAATAGGCAAATATAATTTTTACCCGATTTCCAATGATAAGTATTGTTTTTCGCATATCTATGTACCTACCTACATAATATTAGGTAGGTATGTACTAAATATATTTGTTTGTACTTCATTATCTTGAATCTTCTAACCAGATAGAAACGTAGGCGGTGGACGAAGGGTTATTGGGCGCCATGTTCACTACGCTAGTCAAGTGTGGGTTTGTGGATTCACATACGCCATCGAATTTCTTCTTGTGGACTTGTGGAAGTTGCCTCCCGATGTCATCCTCCACCGAAGAATAAGACATAGTGTGAAATTCTGTACATAAATTCCAAAGAACTTATTGGTACGGGACCGGGATTTGAACCCATTACCTCACGATTGCAAGGCAAGGCGCATTACTACCACTAGACTGCCATGACATCCATTTTTTTAACTTTTACGTTAATCTTATAAATCGGCATACATTTTTAAATCCAAAATCCTTTCAATCAATAACTATGGCAAATACATTACTCATCACCAATTATCTTCGGTTTACCAAGGATATCGTAACAAAAAAGAACCGCTCAACACGATGGCAAGCACAACGTTGGACGTCCACCCACAAGGTGGACCGATGACCTCATTAATAATGACCGCAGGATCACGCTGGATGCAGGCCGCTTCCAACCGGTCTTATACGAGATTCAGAGGGGAAGCATACGACCAGTAGTACACCACGAGTAGGTACATGATTTTTATCAAGTGATGCATATAACTTTTCATGAAATTCATATCGATATACCTATACCTACCTTATATCGTCGATACTCAATGCATAAACGTATTGAATTATGTAACTAGCCGTGGGGTGCCGGCAGAGTAGAATAGCACCCCCCTCCAGTACCAGGTGTCGTAAGAGCCGACTGAGGTACAGCGGAACCGACTAATGGCGGTATAACCATTCAATTCAGACGTAGCTAAAATGGCACAGGGCAGGGATGGGCAGCAGCATCCCTGTCGCGAAGCTACGTCTCTGCGATCGCCACCACGCTTGCCCAGCGAGGCGATTATTGGGCAAATACCCCCTATGAAAAGTAAAAATAAGACCAGGCCCCCAGTCCCCAGCAGCTCCGCTAGTCCGGGCTACGACAGCGGCCCCGGTAACGGCGGAGCAGGGGGTGCTAAGAATCACTGGAAGATGCACGGCTGTCACTCCAAAGTATTCAAACGACGGCTGGCCCTGGTAACACACAACGTGCGCACTTTAAGGACTGACGAGAAGATTGCTGAGCTGGAAGAAGAGTTAAGTAGGTTGCGCTGGGATATTGTGGGGTTGTCTGAAGTCCGTAGAGAGGGGGAGGACACGATAACCCTAAAGTCCGGCAACCTGCTATACTACCGGTAAGGTGACCAGCGGTCCCAAGGTGGTGTCGGTTTTCTCGTTCACAAGTCCCTCACTAACAACATTATTACCATCGAAAGCGTGTCGAGCAGGGTTGTGTACCTAATACTCAGAATATCTGAGAGGTATTCGCTGAAGGTCATTCAGGTATACGCACCGACCTCGTCACACTCAGATGATGAGGTGGAGACTATGTATGAGGACGTAAGTCGAGCCATACGTATGTCTAAGACCCACTTCACTGTTGTTATGGGGGACTTCAACGCAAAGTTGGGCAGAAGAAGCGATGATGAGCTGAGAGTGGGGAAATTTGGATATGGACAACGGAACCCCAGGGGCCAGAGGCTGGCTGATTTTCTGGAGAAAGAGGAACTCTTCATGATGAACTCTTTCTTTCAGAAGCCGCCTCACAGGAAGTGGACCTGGATGAGCCCCGATGGTTCCACGAAAAATGAGATAGATTTCATCATGACCACCGAGAAACGGATATTCAATGATGTCTCCGTGATACACAGGGTGAAAACCGGTAGTGATCACAGAATCGTAAGAGGCACATTGGATATAAACGTTAAACTCGAAAGGTCACGCTTGATGAAGTCCACGCTCCGACCTACACCTTCCGATATCCAAAACCCCGAGAGCTTTCAGCTCGAGCTCTCAAATCGCTTTGCTTGCCTGGAGAACTTTGCGTCAGTGGACGAGATCAACAACGGGCTCGTAGAAACTGTCCAGACGGTGGGTGCTAAATTCTTTAGACCCCGTCGTACAAATAGACCTCAAAAATTTTCCGATCAAACTCTAAATCTCATGGCCGAACGACGCTTACAGAGACTGCAGTCTTCCGATGATGCAAAGTCATATAGGCTGATCAATAGACAAATTTCGAAATCCGTGAGGCGCGACATTCGTCTCTTTAATACTAAACATATTAAAGAGACCATAGAGCAGAACAAAGGCTCCAAAGTGTTCGCGAGGAATTTGTCTATTGGGCAAAGCCAGCTGACAAAGCTGAAGAGAGAAGATGGCAGTGTAGCGTCGACCAAGGCAGAGGTATTGGAGGAGATCGAAAGGTTCTATAGACAGCTATACGCTTCGGTCGCTAAGCCTGTCAACAGCGCAGCCAAAGACCCAAGAGCCAAGCTGACCCGACACTTCACCGAAGATATCCCGGACATCAGCCTGTACGAGATTAGAATGGCCCTAAATCAGCTCAAGAACAACAAGGCGCCGGGTGATGACGGTATCACATCAGAGCTTCTGAGAGCGGGTGGAACACCGGTATTAAAAGTCCTCCAGAAGCTTTTCAACACCGTCGTCCTCGAGGGCATCACGCCAGAAGCATGGAACAGAATCGTGGTGGTGTTGTTTTTCAAGAAAGGTGACAACACCTTATTGAAGAACTACAGACCCATCTCGCTTCTGAGCCATGTTTATAAGCTGTTTTCAAGGGTCATTACGAACCGTCTCGAGCGCAGGCTTGATGACTTCCAGCCTTCCGAACAAGCCGGTTTCCGAAAGGGCTTTAGCACCATGGACCACATTCATACGCTGCGGCGGGTTATACAGAAGATCGAAGAGTATAACTTGCCACTTTGCTTAGCGTTTGTGGACTATGAGAAAGCCTTTGATTCGGTCGAGACTTGGGCTGTGCTCGAGTCTCTCCAACGATGCCGTGTTGACTATCGGTACATCGAAGTGTTGAAGTGTTTGTATAAATAACGCCACTATGTCGGTCCGAGTACAGGAAGAGAGCTCCAAGGCGATCCCTTTAAAAAGAGGCGTAAGACAGGGAGACGTAATCTCTCCGAAACTGTTTACGGCTACTTTGGAAAACGCCTTCAAGCTCCTGGAATGGAAAGGATTCGGCATCAATGTCAATGGCGAATACCTCACTCACCTTCGATTTGCTGACGATATAGTAGTCATGGCAAAATCGATGGAAGAGCTCAGCACGATGCTCGAAAGCCTCAATCGGGTTTCTCAACAGGTGGGTCTTAAGATGAACATGGACAAGACGAAAGTCATGTGTAATTCCCATGTTGTACCCACCCCGATCACTGTTGGGAACTCGGTTCTTGAAGTCGTTGACTCGTACATCTACCTAGGACAAGTAGTCCAGTTAGGTAGGTCCGACTTCAAGAAAGAGGCCAATCGCCGAATCCAACTCGGCTGGGCAGCGTTCGGAAAATTGCGTAACGTCTTCTCGTCCGACATACCTCAGTGCCTCAAGTCGAAAGTGTTCGATCAGTGTGTGTTGCCAGTGATGACTTATGGCACTGAAACGTGGTCTCTTACTATGGGCCTTATTAATAAGCTCCAAATAGCCCAACGAGCTATGGAGAGGGCTATGCTCGGAGTCTCTCTGCGAGATCGAATCAGGAATGAGGAGATTCGCAGAAGAACCAAAGTTACCGACATAGCCCAGCGGATTGGCAAGTTGAAATGGCAGTGGGCAGGACACATAGCGCGGAGGACTGATGGCCGATGGGGTCGAAAAGTTCTCGAGTGGAGACCACGTACCGGCAAGCGCAGCGTAGGACGTCCACCCACAAGGTGGACGGATGACCTCATTAAGACCGCAGGATCACGCTGGATGCAAGCCGCTACCAACCGGTCTTATTGGAGATTCATAGGGGAGGCCTATGTTCAGCAGTGGACGTCCTATGGCTGATGGATGGATGGATTGAATTATGTAGATACAACAATATTAAAATATCTCCAAAACTTACAAAATAATGGTTAGGTTCTATATAGATAAAGGCCGCGCCACACATGTGGCGTGAAGTTAGCTTCTTTAGTTGCGCATCTCACATAAAGCCTCACGTTGATTGGCTATTGCGCAGTTTGTAGCTAACTTCACATCCGCTAACTTGTATGGCGCGGCCTATATTGTTTATTAGAATAATGAAATAATATTATTCTAGCACATTAATTTTACCTATGCTTGTGCCTATGCTTGGGTAATTTACCAATGCGTTGTCATAAAGAAGGATGCAGAGACTCGACCTATCAAAACATTTTTAATTTATTTTTTTACAATCATGGAACAAAACATATTTTCTAATAATTATATGTACTAAATAAATAAAGATTTGTTGTTGTTTTTACCATCTAAATCCCCTACCGATGATTGTGTGGCCAAATATTTTAAAACTTCATTAAAAACGAACTTGTACATATTAGAACAGTTTTAGAAGCGTCATAGATTACTATGACGAACCAGCGTAATAGGGCCTATTCTGTGTGACGAACATAACATTAATTTTTAGAAATAAACTTGGGAGAAAATGAGTGTATTCGTATAAAACAGGTATTCGTAGGTATGTATGAGTCGCCGACATCCTTCTTTACAATAGTAGGTACCTAATTTGCAATATTATTGCTTCTGACGACTGATGACAAATACTAATTAGGTATTTTTTTTATACCATCCGCTCGAAAATGGCTCATTATAATATGTCGTACCTGTCGTACAATATCAAAGTAAAAAAAGTCATTATTATCTTAACAAATTCTCGAGGGCTATGGCAAGTCAATAATGTTGTATGAAATTCCTGAAGTAATATGATTTAAAGGAGATATTGCAAAAATATATAGAAATTGGGCCACCACATGGTACTGGATTTCATAAATTGCTTCGTTTCTTTCGGATAGTTATTTTCCCGTTATTTTTTACAATAAAAGTGTCCATTAAAAGTAATTTCATGTATTCGGATTGAAAATTACATTGACATTGTTTAAAAATAAGGCAGTCATACTCTTCTTCTTTTATATTTTGGTGTCGCATGGTTTATGCATTTGCTAGTGTTACCTATAAGTTCTGAACCTTTTTTTTTTGTATTTTATCAAAATAGTTACAGTCTAAGTCACGTCATAGTCCGAAAAAGTCGCGGTCAAGTTAGACCTCAGTAAAGCATCGGCAAACTAATTATCACTGGTAGAAACATATTTCACAAAATAATAAAATGCGGCGACATGATTTTTCCCCGTTCCCGCCAAAAACCACCCGGCCATACTCAACTTGAAACATTAATAAAATGTCACAAATAACAAAAATAGGCTAAAGGCCTGTTTAAAACCGATTTCTATATTAACCTGGATTCTTATAACAACGAAAAGAACACGTTTCATTGCAATTCGTAGGATAAGTTTTTATTGTTAACTATTACAGGATTTAAACACCTCATAGTCAAAATATTTGATTCAGCATTCTCCGATCTTAGAAACATACTAGACGACCCGCCCCGGCTTCGCACAGGTGTATTATACATATAAACCTTCCTCTTGAATCACTCTATCCATTAAAAAAAACCGCATCAAAATCCGTTGCGTAGTTTTAAAGATTTAAGCATACAGACAAACAAACGAAAATAGCGACTTTATTTTATACTATGTAAGGATGGTTACAAACATTTTTTTATTCTTCGCTCCATTTTCACATCATTGATCCTCCTTAGTTTCTTTCCCGCCAAAAAGTAAGTATTCATCCTTCATTCTCCTTTTTTTTTAATAAATGTATAGATCTAACTTGTCCCGTGAGTTTGATTACTAAAGAGGTTTCTACGAGTATGTGCCACGTGATCTTTATACCTACACCATTATAAGAATACAGCAATGTGAATGCGGGGTAAGTTACTTCGAAATAATTCACAGTTGTTTAGATCCATTTATACAGAAATATGATATAATATAATACTTTTAAGAGAATATAAACAACATTACACTCATCACACTATTAATGATGGTTTTACAAAATTAATATAACGACAACATTTTGTCGCTATATTAAAATGTTCTCGATTATTTACGATAAACAGGAAAATAAAAACAAACCTCTTACACGTTTGCTTTCGACTTTCTCGGTGACCCGCGACTTCACCAAGTAACAACTTAATCCTCCTGAGGGCCAGCGCAGTGGATATGACTCGTAGGCCTAGCCTATGTTCAGCAGTATACTTTTAAAAATTACAGATACATGAAAGGTATTAATAATACTGAAACCACTTATATGTAGTACCTACGTTATTATGAACAACTGAAGATTGCTGTTGGTCCCATAATAAAAAAATCAACAAAATAAATGAAACAAATGAAACGTATAAAGTCTTGATCGAAGTATAAAGTACCTTTAAACGTATCAATTTGATGTATCACTGAGAAGTTTTGCTAACAAAACTAAACTCTTCAGTGCATTTTTTACATGTAGACTATTAATTCTATTTAGGTTATATAAAAAAGGTGATATGTGACCAAAATGGCAGTAATTCAATAACTGAGCAAAAATCAAATTGGAATGTGAAATTATTTTTACATTTAATGCTGTTGTTTTACTCTGCGAATTTATTTATCATAGTTTATCGGATTTTTTGAGCTACTGTACCTAGTCTGAGCCCTTTTTGCAATATCACCTTTGTAACGTCTAATTCGTATGAAAATCACTTAACTTAGAACATTTAAGGACATCGTAAAGAGGTTTTATTTTGTAAAAAATCTAATAAAACCTCTTAAGGTACGTTGCACGGCAACAGGCAATGTAAGGAGTTTTTATTCGATTCTATAGAACAAAACCTCTTTGCAATGCCCTTGTTAGGGCATGATAATCGAGCTGGCCATGGTCTTATGTTTTTCACGTAGTACTTATTTAAAATTATATGTTTTATTACGGTATTGTGTGCGATCCTATGAAAATTCGTAGGTACATTCTAATTTGTTTTATTTTATTGTAAACACAGAACAACACCGAGTTGCCTATTGATTACCTTAGTATTAAGCACTTAGTGAGTTTATGACGTAAGTACATTACTCAAATTCCTAGGGTTTTATTTTCTCGCAGGAGGTATGAAAAGTAGATTATGCACCACTACAACCAAGTCTGTCTTCGTCTTGGGTGACTTGAACTTGAACCCCTCGCTTCACTTTTCCTTCTTCTTTTCTAGTAGATTTTGCGTGCTAAAAATTTTATATTCCGGCTTTTAACCAAAAATTTGCCACCTCAATGGCGTTATCTGTTGCCTCATTTAGGTTTCGTTAAAACAATATTAATTAACAACATTATTATTAATATTATTTACCTCGTTCGCTTCACTCAGGCAGGACTCTTAACATAAAACACGCTCGCTGCGCTCGGGAGTAAACGGGAGAGTGCACAGACTACTATAGATACTACGTATGGGAGAGTGTCTCGACTCTCGCTACGCTAATATGTCACCCGTGACGTAAGACACGACTTGGTTCTCTTGGTACATAATCTAAAAATATTATTTAGAAGCAAACTTTCGCAAACTTTTTCAAAAACACCGCCTTTCTTGTTTTTTTTTATTTAACTGATTAGAGATTAGCTTAGAGGCGTATTTGCATAATGAGCAAGGTAAGTTACTCCAATTCAACGTTTCAAAATATCATAAACTAAATGTATTTCAAATGTGATTTCAAATGTTCCTTGTAGTATTTTTTTATAAAATAAAATTGAATCAATGTAAATTGTATAAAATAAAAATAAAAGTTTTTTTACGTAAATTTCAGTAAATTTCAACATTATGAATTTAGTTTCCAGTTTGATTGAATCAAAAATCAAAATTAAAAAGTAAGTGAAAGTTCTTGCAGTGTTCCCACATCTACGTCTTATTACGTAGATCTACTAATGTCAGTCCTTTCCTGCAAACCTACAAACTTCAGTCCCAGAATCTACGAATCAAATTGTACAAATTTAATGTAAAAATTGGGCCACTAAATCACATTTGAGATTAATCCCCTTTTTTATTTTCGTAATATGACACTTAAACACGTCTCCTTTATTGTATTATCTGTTAAAGAAGGTTTCTTATGTTTTTGTGTATCTAAGGAAACCGTACGAAACAGTCTTGTCAAATTATTACGATACAAAATATTCTGTCTGAATGCTTTAAAATAAATGTTATTTATTTTATTCATCGTTTTATATTCTCAACGATCCTCATCAAATTCCTCGCAACATGGTAGCATTTCGCGTGGTTGAAGAATAGATTCGATGTAAATAAAATTTTTAAATTGAGAAGAAATTTTGTGCAATAAATAAAGTGCGAAAAATCGACATGGCAACCAAACCTGTGATTACGAAATTCAAGATCGGTGACTTGGATGGCACTAACTGGTCAGTATGGAAATACAAAATTACTATGATGTTAAAAGGGATCCCCAAAGCCCTAGACATATTAGAAGGGAGATTTCCAGATTCAACCAGTAAGAAGGCTGATGATACTGCTCCACAAGAGTATCTAGAGCTAGATAGCACAATTTTGGTCATTCTCACGAGCAATATGTCAGATGAAATCGTACAAAGAATCATGCGTTTTGAGACTTCTAAAGAAGTATGGGATGAGCTCAAGAGGCTGTATGACGGAGACGGTGATGACTTAGTCTATGACAACTGCCTTAAATTCTTCGAGTACAAGAAGAAAACGGACGACAACATGGCAATGCACCTTTCAAAGCTACAGAACATCTGGTTTAATTTAAACAAAGAAGTTACAAAGCTTGGAAACAATGAACTGCCAGAGGTACTTCTTATATGCAAGATTTTAGATACTTTGCCGGAAGAATACCTCACGTTTAAATCCAGTTGGTTGTTGATGTCTAAAAAGGAAAGGACAATAGAAAGATTAACATCACAACTCTGCGCCTTTGAACGAAATGTTGAGACACAAGCTTCGTCATCCAATAGCGAGAGTAATCAAGCTCTAGTAGTAAATACTTCAAATACTTCAAAGAAAAGGAACGACAAAATGATCAGCAATAACAAGGTAAAATGTAATTATTGCGGATTTGAGGGACATAAAGTACTTAAATGCGAAAAGTGGTTGAGTGATGGAAGACCACCCAAGCCTAGTTCAAACGCCAACATCGTTACGAATACAGACTTATTAATCGTTGACACAGACTTATACCCAGATAAAGAAAGTTGGTATTTAGATAGTGGGGCAACTAGTCACGTCACCTTCAGAAGAGATCTGTTCCAAACGTTTAAGAGCTTCGACAAAACGCATACTGTCACGACGGCGAATGGCGAGAAAGTGATTGCCACTGGTAAAGGTGACATCTAGAAGCTTTGGTTGGTGATCGAAAAGGATACATAATATTATGCGATGTATGGTGTGTACCATCACTACAGAAAAATCTGTTCTCGTTACTGTCAGCACAGGACAGATTATCGGGCAGCACTTTTGAATCAGAACCAGAGTTCTGCAGATTGAAATCTAATGGCGTCGTTAAAGTCACAGGTGAACGAAAGAAGAGAGGTGGATTATTTAAACTTAACGTAAAAAATATAATGCCACAAACCTCCTTTGAAGTCAATGCGATTACGACAAGTCAAGATTTATTACAACTTTACCATGAGAGATTAGCTCATCAAAGCAAACTCCATGTGAGGAAAGTTATCGAAAGAGAACTCGGGATAAAGGTAGAAAGTAACAACACAGAGTTTTGTGAAGGATGTAGCTTCGGTAAAATGCATAGACAACCATTCGGCACTAGAGTTAGAGCAGAAGTACCTGGAGAGATCATGCACTCAGACGTGTGTGGTCCATTTCCGTTCTCGTACAAAGGATATCGCTATTTCGTTCTATTTAAAGATGACTTCAGCAAGTACCGTTATGTATACTTCATGAAACAGAAGTCTGAAGTCTACTCAAAGCTTCAACTCATGTTAGAAGAAAGCAAGGTAGCTGGTCATGTTTTCAAAGAACTATTAAGCGATAACGGCGGAGAGTTCGATAATGAGAAAACTCGATTAATACTACAAAAATATGGCATAAAGCAAAGATTGATCATGCCATATACGCCTGAGCAAAACGGCTGTAGCGAAAGAGAAAATAGAACATTAGTCGAAGCCGTTCGAGCGATGATGTATGCACACGAAGAGTTGCCAAACGCATGTTGGGCAGAGCTCGTAAGTACAGCAGCGTATGTACTCAACAGAACAGGACGTACTCCCGTAGAAGGTAAATCTCCATACGAACTGTGGTATAAGAAAAAGCCAAAGCTAAGCCACCTTAAAATCATCGGAAGTCCATGCTACGCCCATGTTCCCAAGCAGAAGCGTAAAAAGCTAGACAAGAAAGCTGAAAGATGTATATTGATCGGCTATGACGGTGATGATGGATATCGACTTTTGAATTTCAGCAAAAATGGATGTTCGTTGGTACGTTCAAGAGACGTAAAATTTCTCGAGTCAGAAATCGGTAAGAGTAATGTAAAACAGAATTCAGAATTGACAAAGGCTCAGGAAGATTCTGAAATTGAAATTAGTCTACGAATGCCATCGAATTCTGTTGCAAGGGAGGATATTCCGTTGAGGCCGGTTATAAGAGAAGAAAGCAATCAAAAGATTCACGATGTAAGGGAGGAAGGTAATGAAAGTAAACCTTTTAGATGAATGTATACCTCCTGAATCTTTGAAACGAGTAGAAAACAGAGTTCAGTAGCTATCTCCATGACAGAAAGCGAAATAGTTTAAGCAAGTGAAGCTGCACGCGAAATAGTATGGCTACAAAGACTATTCAGTGAGATTTCTACTCTAAAGCAAATTCCGATTTTGCAAGTCGATAATGATGCGGCAGTAAAACTTGCTCAGAATCCGGAAATGCATAGAAGAACAAAGCACATAGCAATAAGGCACTTCTATGTAAGAGAACTAGTTGCAGATGGAACACTCGAAGTCAAGCATGTGGGGGCAAACCTGAAAAATGCAGATTTCTTGATCAAGCCTCTCAGCAGGCCGTAACTTGTTTCCATTATGGATCGAATAGGTTTAGGCTGTTTGTAATCCTGCCTGATGTTAGTTTACTTAACTACACAAAAAGAGAGGATGTTAAAGAAGGTTTCTTATGTTTTTGTGTATCTAAGGAAACCGTACGAAACAGTCTTGTCAAATTATTACGATACAAAATATTCTGTCTGAATGCTTTAAAATAAATGTTATTTATTTTATTCATCGTTTTATATTCTCAACGATCCTCATCAAATTCCTCGCAACATTATCTGTTCCTCTTGAAATAGGAGATTTGTATTTCTTAGAAACCTCCATTCCCTGTCTAATTCCTTCAGATCTGCGGCCGTTTTGTGTACGCGTTCTGACATTTGGCTTCGCTTTTTCTCCTGCTCGCACCATTTTTACTAAATCTACCTCTTATTTTTAATGTGATCTACGTCTTTTGAAAATTCGAGTTGTTAACACTGAGTTATTGAGAATTCGGACATTGCATTCAAAGAGATTGCATTGTTTTGGATTTTAAATGTGTGGCGTGTTTTGATTTGTTTTCAGTTAATTTTTCAAAAGGAAATTGCTAAAAAGACTTAACCATGGCTGGTTGCTTGCTAAGCCCAATAGAAAAAGTTTTCATAGTTCATGGAGTACAGGTAAATAAAAATAACCTAAAAAGTTTTTATATTAAGCTAAACTTTGCATTTCTTGGAATAATTAAGTTGTGTGTTTAACTTGTGTAACTTGTGTGTTTAAGTTACAATTACAAATATCTTAATTGGGTCTTAAAATTACAATTTACATGATTATCAGCCTTTAACAATAAAATTGTAGGTAATATTTTGTTTAAAATATAGAATTACTTTATTAGGTAGGTAGATTCTCTTATTAGAGGTTACCCTCTAACATATATTTAACTTTTAAAAGGATGTAGGTACCTAATAAAAAAAGAAATTTGGAAGCAAAATAAAGTCAACAGTAATGTGGAAATTAAAGTACCTACAGAGTAGGTCATTTCTTAAATTGTATTATTGCTGTTGAAGTTAAATTAAGTGTTATAATATACAAGTTAGAAACTCTGGACATTAGTCTGGGGATTGTAAAGTCGTAACCTTATTTTTACATGTGGAGCGAGGGTAGATGGAGAAGCTACTAGTGTAAAGGGTGTGAGAAATAAAATGTGCTATACATACTTAGATCGCTATTTACACGTTGTTATGATTTTATCATATTTAGACTCTAAATAATAGTAAAAACCTGCACAATACTAATAGAAGTGATAGAAAATAGATAATAGCTCATAAATATGTTGATGTACATAAGCATCTCATCAAAAAATCAACAGTAGTTTTTGGCGCGAAATTTTTTCTAGCTATGACGTCTATGCCGTGCGCCGTAGTCAGACAAAAAATAATGCATATGCAAACAAAGACAAAAGATATTAGTTTCATCCTGATCACACTTTCATAATTGCACATCACACCCTCTTACTTTTGTAAAATATTATTATTTTAGCGACCTGTCTAGTTATATACTTCACTGTTTTTACAGGATGATTGCCGCTCTGATGGTAGGTCTAACATAGACTACAGGCCAATGGAGCTGGAGACAGACGTAGTGAGCCATGCCAGCGGCTCTGCACGGCTGAGACTGGCCAACACAGATATACTTGTTGGAGTTAAGACTGAAATTGATGTTCCATCTCTCGCAAACCCCAAACTAGGAAAGATAGAATTCTTTGTTGACTGGTAATATTCTTATCTCCTTACAATTACACTCACGGATTCTTATCTCCTTACAATAACACTCACACTATTACTAATATACTACGGGACTAATCACGCACTTAAATTACAAGATAAATACCTCATCATCCCGACGTTTCAATCGAGTTGCTCGGGTAGACTGAGTCAGTCTACCTGTGACCACGATCGATGCAACTCGGTCGAAACGTAGGAATGATGAGGTATTTATTTATCTCCTAATTTTAGTGCGCGATTAGTCCCGTAGTATATGTACAGGATGACTGTGAACAGGAAAACAGTATCATTGAAAAAATAATGCAAAATATGCTAACAAAGTGATAGTGGCAACTTCATTTCTTTTCGAATCTTTTATGTATTTTTTGTATTTTACTTTTGACAAAAAATGACGCTCTAAGTGCCAGCCTACTCAGCCTGCTGGTAAATCAACCAAGTTAAGTAAAATAATAATAATAAAAAGCCTTTTTATTTCTTACTACAAAGATTACATGAGCTAAATTATTATTTAATCCTAGTTTTCATTATTAGTAAGAACCCCTTAACGGGTGAAGGCCTCCTCCAAAGAACTCCAGCGTTCTCTGTCCTGAACAGTTTGTAACCATTTTGAGCCAGCCGTTTTTACCACGTCATCTGCCCATCTTGTGAGCGGTCTTCCTCTGTGGCGTTTGCCATTAGGACCGCACCATCTTGTCACTCTTAAAGTCCAGCGCTCATCAGACATTCTTGCCACATGCCCCTCCCATTTCCATTTCAGCTTTTGAGCATAGCTTAAGGCATCGGGAGCTTTAGTTAAGTTTCTTGTCTTTGTGTGTCTTTTTTTATTAATTTTTCTAATCCTGAGCATGCTCCGTTCTAGACCCCGTTGACAAGTTATAATTTTTATTTTTATTTTGTCTGTGTATTTCCAAGTCTGGCAGGCATACGTTAAACATGGTAAAAGGCAGCTCGACATGGCTCTAGTTTTAAGTTTCACTGACATATTACTTTTAAAATTTTCTTTTATGCTTCAATATTCCAAGGGAAGTAAAATATGTACTAATAATGCTCTTGATGTTTTCCAGTTCAGCAAATGCAACGCCAGAGTTTGAAGGGCGCGGCGGTGAACGTCTATCCAGTAGCATATCAAATATGATGCAGCGGGCGTACCACTCGTCACAGGCTTTCAACTTGGAACAGCTTTGTATTTTGGAGGGAAAACAGTGCTGGAAACTGTATATTGATATATTGGTAGGTATATACATATATATAGTTTTCAAGAAGATCAAACTTTTCAGATAAATGCTTTATCAATAGAAAAACCAAATACATTCTAATTGTAATTCTAGAGAAGGGTAATATGACCCGCAGTGGTGTATTGTGCATTCCCCCCTTTGCCACCATTTTTTTTTTTTTAGCCAGGGAAAATCTTTTATAGATACCACCACACCTCGTGGGCAGGCGGGTGGTTATGTGGGACGATGTGCCGAACACCAGGCACATCGCCACCCACCACCTGGGACCAACCAGCACTGGGCGTCGGACAGCACCCGTATCCGACAGCCCTGGTCCCGATACAACGGGTCAATTAAAGTGGCCCCGCGCCTGCCACTACGGCTGCAGAGGATAGGGAGAGTGGCCATCGCGATACCGACACTCCTCTTGGGTGGATCAAATATGCCAACGGCCTTGGGCCATTGGCATATTTGATCCACCTCTGTTGCTCCAGATGTTTCGTTGCTGGAGACTTGTAATGCGTCATTTTCAAGGAGTCCCGATTCTATTCTTATATCTTCTGTAGCCTTGCAGTGCAGAAGGCATATGCTCTACAGTTTCGTTCTCTTGTAGGCAGCCTCGACATAGAGGGCTATCCGTAGCGCCAATTTAATGTAGGTAAAGTTTAGTTCACAATGACCTGTTATTGTGCCTATCATTGTACACAGATCAGACCTTGTTAGTTTGAGTAGTTTGTCTATGATGATTTTATCTTTTTACCTAATACTTACAAAAATTAAGTGTTTTATAAACCAACTTGCAAAAAGGAGAAGGTTCGCTATTTGTATTTTTTTCTGATGTTAGCTTATTTCTCCAATATGTGATGGGCAAAGCAGGTTTTCTTTTATCATAGTAGAGGAACATAGTGAGATTGTCCCATAGAAATTAAATTTACTTTGGTTCAGCAATTACGTAATACTTAAGTCGGAAAAATGAGAGGGTCCCAACAACAAACAAACAAACAATAACACTTTATTAGACAACCACATTACATAAAGAATAAATTACAGGGACAAAAACAATACAATTTAGGTTTCTAACTGGCGGCCTTATCGCTTTAAGCGATTTCTTCCAGGCAACCAAGTACGGATAGAAATTATAAGTTTACAAAAAACGTGGCCTTAACAGAAAGAAGAAATTAACTCATAAACAAACACTTAACAAAAATAATACCTAAATCTACTTAACACACATACCAATAAATGATACATACATAAATAACATATAAACTACATATTACCTATCTAAAATAAAATAATAATAAACCTACATACATTATTACATATTTTTGTACTTAAATAAATATATATATATATATATATATATATATATAATGCATAAATATATATTATTTCATTATTATACAGCTAAGATGACAGATAATGCGATTTAATTTGATTCTTAAAAATATTCAGCGATGGGGCACGTCTAATTTCCACTGGTAACTCATTCCACAGTCTAACAGCTTCAACTGTAAAAGATGAACCATAGAAAGTGGTTCTGTGTTGTGGAAAAGTAAGTTTTAGATTCTCTGACGATTTCAAAAAGCGGGATAGAAGAGAACGACGGAAAATGAAACGTTCTTGAAGGTAGGGAGGAGAAGAGGGATTAAAGAGAGTGTTGTAAAGAAGAGAAAGGATATGAACATCCCGGCGACGGCGAATGGGGAGCCACTTGTAGCCCAACAGTAGACAAGCTGACCTCCTCAGTCTTCCGACTCAAGTATTACGAAATTGCTGAACCAAAGTAAATTTTATTTCATTACTCTGAGACAAGGAACTATAGCACAAGGAAGAAAAAGTCTACCAACCATCTGGTTGTAGATGATGTAATACTAAACTTGTATTGTGTTGTAACTGCCTTTTTAATTGTCCACTGAAGGACGTAGACCTACCTGTTAAGGGTGATTGGCCCATATCCAACACGCTGACCCAGTGCGGCGTCGAATTTCTTCTAAGGATATATATGCATGTTGTCTCATGGTGTTACCCTTCAGCTAACGGTCAGAAGTTCCGTACATACATTCCAAAGAACTCACTGGTATGGGACTAGGATTTAAAACCACAACCTCATGATTGTAAGGTGGTTATCACTAACAATAGACCACCACGGCTTACATAATACTAATAAGTGATACTTGTATTATTTCAGATTCTTGAATGTGGTGGCAACCTCTACGATGCTGTATCACTGGCAGTCAAAGCAGCACTGTTTAATACAAGGATACCACAAGTGAAGGCCGTACTCATGGACGGAGGGAATGTGGATCTGCAGCTTTCTGATGACCTCTATGACAGCAAGTTGTTGGATGCTAGCTCAGCACCATTATTGGTAACTACAACTGTTTACTGTATCAGAAGCCGTGGTGGTCTATTGGTAATGACACCCGACTTACAATCGTGAGGTCGTGGCTTCAAACCCGGTTCCGTACCAATGAATTCCTTGGAATTTATGTACGGAATTTCACACCACTAGCATTTCGGTGAAGGAAAACATCGTGAGGCAACCTGCATATGTCCAAGGAAGAAATTCCATGGCGTATGTGAATCCACCAACCCGCACTGGGCCAGCGTGGTGGATATGGCCCAATCACCCTTCGTGGGCCTACGTCTTGCAGTGGACTATTAAAAAGGCTGGTACAGTACAGTACTACTGTTTTGTGTCCAACTCGGTTGGGCAGCGTTTGGAATGTTGCGTAATGTCTTCTCGTCCAACATCCCTCAGTGCCCCAACTAGAAAGCGTTCGACCAGCGTGTTGCCTTATGGCACAGAAACGTGGTCTCTCACTATGGGCCTTATTAATAAGCTCTAAGTAGCCTGGCGACCTATGGAGAGGGCTATGCTTGAAGTCTCTCTACGAAATCTAAAAAGAAATGAGGAGATTCTTAGAAGAATCAAGGGTACCCACATAGCCCAGCAGATTGGCAAGTTGAAATGGTAGCGGGCGGAGCACATAGCATAGACTGATGACCGATGGGGTCGAAAAGTTCTCGAGTGGAGACCACGCACCGGCAAGCACAGCGTAGGACGTCCACCCACAAGGAAGACGGATGACCTTATTAAGACTGCCGGAATTTGCTGTATGCAAGCCGCTACTAAACGGTCTTATTCGAAATCTATAGGGGAGGCCTATGTCCATCAGTAGACTCCTTATGGTTGAAACGACGAAGGAAATCCAAGTAATTACATATATTGATTTTCAGTTTTCTACACGCTTTGCATGTGGATAAAGTAACCCATGGCAAGCTCTTCAAGAGGCTTAAAAACACCAACTCATGGTTTACAAGAGCTTATTTGCTTATGAAAACAACGAGATTCATACATAAGATACAATGATC
Source organism: Hypomecis atomaria (assembly GCA_964007245.1). Classification (NCBI taxonomy): domain Eukaryota; kingdom Metazoa; phylum Arthropoda; class Insecta; order Lepidoptera; family Geometridae; genus Hypomecis; species Hypomecis atomaria. Next base: position 17,652,488 of record OZ023283.1, read on the forward strand.
TAAAATGTATGAGATGGAACAGCAACACGAGGGAAAACTAAACAACAGCATCAAAGAAATGTTATTTTTATTAGTATTGTTTTCTTCACGTTTCAGGTAACATTGTGTAAAATTGGGGACAAATGCGTGGTAGATCCCTCAGCAGAAGAGGAAAGCTGCAGCGCCGTGTCACTAGTGGTGGGCATTACTGGCAACCCTAAACACTACTTCAGTGGTCAAGAAGCGGACAAAATGCCAGAAGTGGAGGGAAAGTGCACCACTATAGGGATGAACGGGGTTGGCAGTCTGGCCGCTAAGACGTTGAAGAAAGCTCTAGAACAAGGAGTGTAAGTTCTATCCTACTAATGTGGAGTCATTTTAACAGGTAACATTTGACAGTTCATTTATGCAAAGAAAAATATACCTTACACTAAAGGAATAAAACTCCAAACCGTCTTCGAGAACACTTATCGGTCGTCGTCAATATTGTTTTCATGAGTTTTATTCCTTTAGCGTAAGGTACTTATATTTATCTTTGCATGAATGAATTGTCAAATGTTACCTATTAAAATGACTCCACTGTAATCACTACATGGTATAAAACAAAGTCGCTTCCCGCTGTCTGTCTCCATGTATGCTTATATCTTTAAATCTACGCAACAGATTTTGATGTGTTTTTTTTAATAGATAGAGTGATTCAAGCGTAAGGTTTATATTATGTATAATACTCCTGTGCGAAGCCGGGGCGGGTCGCTAGTAAATTATAAACGCGAAAGTTTGTGAGTATTTATGGCTGTTTGTTACTCTTTCACGCAAAAACTACTCAACGGATTGAGATGGAACTTTGCAATCGTTATGTTTCATCAGAATAGCACATAGGCTATAATTTATAAAGATATTGCGTGTCACGAAGTTCACCGGGTCAGGTAGTTGATTATGATTGTACTTGCAATAAAATTTTAGACGTAAATAGATGCAGGGTTATCCAGAAATGGTGTATTAAGCCGAAAGAAGGAGATACGAAAGTTATGGTAAATTTTTACTATTTGGGACCGGAATTGAGCAAAAAAATAGCTGTTTCATAAATTTTGTCGATTTCTAGTTGCAATTTTGTATGAAACAGCTGTTTTTTTTCTGCCCCATGGTAAAAGTTGTTCTTATTGATGGTCTTAACTTTTAACTTATCTTTCTACTTAGTAACCCTGTACCTGTGCCTGTGCCAGTAGATAACCCTGTATATATTCCAACGGCGCACGGCCACGATGATAAGTTCGTATAGGCCGGGGGGCTAGCCCTGGTGTCAGAGTTTTTAGGCCACCTGAAGGTCTTTGACATAGCTGAACGGTTAAAACAACCGGGACCTACAATTTAACGTATCATCCTAGCCATGGTAGCGCTCAGGTGGGAAATGCCACCCGCGGTCACCCACCCCGGCCTATACGAACTTACTTTTTTACTAACATAATGAGTATAGGCCTTGTCACACAAGTTGGCGGAAATGAAGTTAACTACAAGCTGCGCAATATCCAATCAACGCGAGGCTTTGTTGAGTTTGAGTTTCAGTCAGGATTGGATATACCCGTGCCCTTGCATATTTTATTGATTGCTACGTTTTACCTATTTCAGACTGGCGGTAAAATCCCTAGACAAAGCTTTAGGCGAAGCTCTGCTACGAGAAAGGCGAGAAAATGTTACCATGAAGAAACATTCCTATGGATTTTTGAAATAAAACTACTTTTTACGTTTTTCGTTTGCTTTATTGACACCAAGATTAAAATTATCTTACACAGTATAAGTGTAACATACATTTGGTGAAAAATCCTGTGCCTGTCTGCTTATATTTTTTTACAATCTCAAAGTCTTTTTCACCCTGTACCGAATGGTCACCCTACACTTCTTTCCATCACCTTAAAACTAGATCTAATGTCTATAGGATTAAGGTATACATTTAGTTGATAAACATAGAGAGCAACTCTAAATCGCTCAGTGAAAATAGTCTATATTCTAATGTAAAAATAAAATGTATTTTTTATACATAATTATACGAAACTTTATTCATATAAAAATAAAATAATACATAATATGTCAATAGCATGTACTCCAACATGGCAAATTAATATAAAATAGCAAGATTGAAACAATTCATAAGCAATAAAGATATTCTACCAAAAAAAAAAAAAAAAACGATACTTTTGTCGAATCAAAAGGATTGAGAAATACATTTATCAACAATGCAAAAAATAGTAGGAAATGTATCATGAAATGCACTTATTAAACAGCTAAATTAACCTGTCCTTAAAATACGTTTAATATGGTCTCAACATTTACCTACTACAGACAAAGGAGACGTCTTAACGCCGCCAATACATAAACTGACAACATAGTAAATACATTTTGTTGTATAGATAAGCGAGTAACCAATTTTGAAACAGAAAAGGCGGGGTATTTTTGTACGCTAGACTTTATGTTATCCCTATCTCAGTTCCTCGCAAAAACACCGCAATGAGAGTAAGAGTGACCGAGATAATATCTCAGAGTACGGAAAGCTCTTTGTAGGTAATTTATGGAAGTAAAACAAGGCTTATACTTTGCAGTGTAATTACAAAACCACCAAGAAAGAAACAATTTACTCCATCTTTAATTATAGAAAATACTTGGTATGCTTATACTCCCATGAAATTGTTTAGCAATCTCTACTGAATAACATCAGATCACATATTTTACATAAATGCTTTTTATTAACCCCCGACGAAAAAGAGGGGTGTTATAAGTTTGACGTGTCTGTGTGTCCGTCTGTCTGTCTGTGGCATCATAGCGCCCGAACCACTGAACCGATTTCAGTTTAGTTTTTTTTGGATGAAAGGAGACTTAATCGAGAGTGTTCTTAATAGCTCGATTGAGCCGTGGTTAAAGTGGGGATGGAAGAACCAAAATTCTACAGTTGTGCCCAAAATGGTTGTCAATTGAAAGTTTGTTGTCAAATATTTTTGTGTCGGGGGTTTTTTAATTAGGTATATTATGTAGTAGTAGTGTAGTTTTGTTGTAGTAATAAAGGCACTTTTGCCCAGTACAAAAAATTACATAAACATAATTATATGTAGTACTAAACGTCTACATACATCAAAGGGCAAAATAGCGCACTTCTTCCAAAGGAAAGTTTGTAATTTTATATGAAGGAAAAGATTTACCAAATTCACAAAAACATCTAGTTTTTGTTTTAAAACGTATGCGCATGTAGTTTCCCTTAGACGAAATATAGATATTTTCAGTAGAATTAACCTTTAGTCTTAGGCTAAATTACTAGGCTATCGATATAATTGCAGCGAGCTATTCTAAGGCAATAGATATTTGTACTTTGTAACACCCTTTGTTATATGGTGGTAAGTGACAAACGATTGTTCTAGAATTAGCCCGCTAGTTTTATTAATGTAATCCCAATCCAACTAACATAATACATCATTTAATATTTTAAAATTAAAGAACATCAGTTTGTACACTGCATACAATCATAAAAAAGCTTGCAAGGTAAGTTTCCTTTTTTCGAAAATCTTCTACAATGTAGCACCTGATTGTTTGCAGTGTTCATGCTGTTTCTATCGTCGTCTCTTTCTACTTCCTTTGCGGGTTGACGGGAGTGAGCAGGTCCAAAACAGCGGCGATGTTTCCGTCCTTGCTTTCGACGAGTTGTGTGAGCCAGCCTCCTTCGTTGGTGAAGCCCATTGCTAGCATTTGGCGGATAGCGGCGTCAATGTGGGGCACTGTGGAAGAACAAGTATTTATTTACTAAATACGATTTTAAAAAGTAAAAATTACAGTCGCTTTCTTTTTGGAAATCGATTAAAAAACTAGATTTCGTGTAGGTAATGGACAAGTATTTATTTATTCAATACAATTTAAAAAAAAGTATTGTCGCTTCCTTTTTATCGTTCCGTACCCAAAGGGTAAAAACGGGACCCTATTACTAAGACTCTGATATCCGTCTGTCTGTCTGTCACCTGGCTGTAATCTAATGAACCGTGATAGCTAGACAGCTGAAATTTTCACAGAATAGATGATGCATTTCTGTTGCCGCCATAACAACAAATACTAAAAACAGAATAAATGTTTAAGGGTCCCATACAACAAACGTGGTTTTTTATGGAGTTTTTGCTCGCTACTACTAAGGGGGCTCCAGCTCGGTACGGAACCCTTCGTGAGTGAGTCCGACTCGCGGTGGCCGATTTTTGGAAATCGATTTAAAACTAGATTGCGTGTAGGTAATGGACAAGTATTTATTTATTCAATACAATATAAAAAAAAGTAGTCGCTTCCTTTTTGAAAATCGATTAAAAACTCGATTGCATGTAGGTTATTAAGCACAGCTTTATCTATTTATATACGTGATGATGATGACCTTTATGTGTAGGCCGTATCTTGGCGGCTGAGATGTTAGCTACGACCTGCGGATAACCCAATCCCCGCGCAGCTGTTAAGTGAGCTTCGGTCAGGATTGGGCTATCCGCAGGTCGTAGCTAACATCACAGCCGACAAGATGTTTGATTCGACCTATACTTCCTTCCTTTCAGCCATAGAACGTCCACTGCTGAACATAGGCCTCCCCTAAAGATCTCCAATAAGACCAGTTGGTAGCGGCCTGCATCCAGCGCGATCCTGCGGTCTTAATGAGGTTGTCCGTCCACCTTGTAGGTGGACGTCCTACGCTGCGCTTGCCGGTACGTGGTCTCCACTCGAGGACTTTTCGACCCCATCGGTCATCAGTCCTCCGCGCTATGTGCCCTGCCCATTGCCACTTCAACCTGCCAATCCGCCTATACTTAAGACTCTATATAAATATAAATAAATAAATATTAGGGGACATCTTACACGCGGTCTCTGACCCCAAACTAAGCATAGCTTGTGATATGGCTGCCAGAGACTGATATATACTACATATACATATTTTAAATACATACTTATATAGATAGTACCTAAAAAATACCCAGACACAGAGCAAACACCTATTTTTATTTTATTTTATTTTACAACAATTACTTACTATGCTTACAGCCTAGACTAGCCAACACGCACAGAAAGTCAGAAATATAATACAATAAAAAATTAAAACGAATACTACTTATATATAAAAAGAACTTATCAACTTAAAAAACTTATGCATGCGTTCAACATATCATTAAAGTTTGAACAAAATATGTCGATATCTGGTGTATGAGCAATCAGATCGTTGAGCAGATTAATGACGCGGGTCGTGGGAGCATAGAGAGCTGTGTCGGTCCGCACAGGCGGCATCTGGAACAGCATCCGCACTCTGCAAGCTCGCGAGTGGCGCGGCCGGTCCGGCACCGCCAGCGAACAGCGACCCAATGCACGAGGATTATCGATTCGGCCGTTGAGCAGCTGATAGTAGTGTATCAATATCGCGCACTTTCGCCGCAGTTCTAGAGTATTAATACCTACCATACCGTTGACAAAGAGGGACGGATACAAGAAAGGATAATATCCGTAGAGTTTTTTATACAAATAACGCGTGAATTTCCTCTGCACACGTTCCAATATAAGCACATAGCTTTTTTCGTGAGGATCCCAAACAATTGAATTATATTCGAGCTTACTTCTTACAAATGAAAAATATAACAGGACAATAGCGTTCCTGTCCTGAAATCTAGCCGTCTGCCTCATCACGAAACCGAGAGATTTAAAAGCTTTTTCACAGATTTCATTGATGTGCTGATTAAAAGTCAGTTCTGCATCTAGTGTCACTCCCAAGTCTCGAATTTCCATGACACGCTCCAAATTGACACCTGACATGTGGTAATCATATCGAATGGGATTCCGTGATCTGGTGAAGGAAATGACTTTGCATTTGGAAGTATTAAACTCCAAATGGTTAGCTCTTCCCCACTGCACCACACTATCAATATCTCTCTGTAGAGCCTCGCAATCTTCAACACCGCTCACACCCAAATACAGCTTCAGGTCGTCGGCAAACATCAGACACTCAGCAGTCCTGACAACCTTCGGTAAGTCATTGATCATTACCGTAAATTGGGTCGGACCCAGCGTACTGCCTTGGCTTACACCAGAACAGGTCAGATATGGAGTAGATTTAAAACCAAATAGCTCAACATACTGCGTACGATTAGAAAAGAAATTCTCAAAAAATTGTAGAAGCTTAGGGACAAATCCTACATCGTCAAACTTACCTAATAAGACATTGGTGTCGACACGGTCAAATGCTTTTTTGAAGTCGAAATAAGCAGCATCCACTTGTTTCCGATGGTCCATTTCTGTGACAGCGTAATCGACAAAGTTAATCTGATTAGTGGCCGTAGACCTTCCAGCTCTAAAACCGTGCTGACAGTCGCTCAACTGCGTTTGAACCTGCTTCGTGATATGGCGGTTCAGTATCGATTCGAAGACCTTACCGGGGGCTGATAGAATCGCAATGGGTCTGTAGTTCTCTACCTTTGACCTGGAGCCGCCCTTAGGTATAGGCGTGACTCGAGAGGTTTTCCACATATCCGGATACGTATGTTCATCACATAAATGCTTGCCCTGAGTGGGGATCGAACCCACGCCTCTCTGATCCAGAAGTCAGGGTCACTAACCACTGAGACAACGAGGCAGTCAATGTTTTTTAATCCATTGTTTTTTCAATAGAGGTCAATAACTCTATCCTACTGCTGGGAAAATGTATTTTCATTCCGATTTTAAATCCCAAAACTGTATTGAAGATATTATGGTGGGTTACGGTAAATGTTTTTCTTTTAGCATAGACGAAAACATATATAATTATAGGTTTTCGTCAATGATATTAGGTATATGCCTGACTGCCTCGGTGGCTCAGTGGTTAGTGACCCTGACTTCTGGGTCAAAGAGGCGTGGGTTCGATCCCCACCCAGGGCAAACATTTGTGTGATGAACATAGGTGTTTGCTCTGTGTCTGGGTGTTATTTAGGTACTATCTATATAAGTATGTATTTAAAATATGTATATGTAGTATATCAGTCTCTGGCAGCCATATCACAAGCTTTGCTTAGTTTGGGGTCAGAGACCGTGTGTAAGATGTCCCTAAAATATTTATTTTTATTTATTTATTTATATCTATATATCGTTATATCTATGTACCTATCGTTATGTATGTGTCATTTCCGACTAAAGATTGTTTATAAATAATAATATATTTGATGTTATTCACCTTTATCAGTAGCGTCTCAAGGATGTTGATAACACCAAGCGAACAATATGACATTAATGATAAGTACATATATTAAATACATAATGATTCATTGTTTATTATGAATAACGTTTATTGTATGAAACATTTATTATTTTTCATAAGTAAAAATACGGTTAATTCATTTTTCGATTAGTCATAAGTAAAATACGGTTAATTCATTTTTCGATTAGTCATAAGTAAAAATACGGTTAATTCATTTTTCGATTAGTCATAAGTAAAAATACGGTTAATTCATTTTTCGATTAGTTTATCGCATTGCCGAAAGATTAAGATAATTATTTTTTTATTGTAAAGAGTATACTTCGAAATTAGTCCCATTTATATTTTATCGAAATCGGCTGAGCCATTTCTGATAAATCAACAATAATGATTTCATGACATTTCTGATAAACAAGTTATGCGCAGAGCGCTGCGCAAAAGCCGAAATATAGGTATGCGCGGGAGCCAGAGAAACGAGACGCCGGGGCACACCCGCCCGCCAACCTCATACCTCCCGCGCGCTCCCTACGCCCATGCTCAACACTTCTCCACTTATAGTATTGTGCTCACATGCGCAATAATTAGCGAATCACGGAGAAGTGTCATTTGCGGCTAACTTCTCATCCGCCGATTTGTGTGGCGCTTAGTATACATGTAGTGAAGTTGCGACTGTACAGTAGGGGGCACCTGTGTCGTCGGTCTTTTCCCAGTATAGTTTAATGAAATGATGCGGGGTTTAATTTATATTTTTTCCACGGTGTTGGCGTT